>CM039313.1:59006926-59606926 GCA_022316695.1 Camellia oleifera | reverse complement strand
GCTTCCGTCAGCCCTTAGTATTGCATTACTATTAAGCAAGCCTTTGATAATCTTAGATTACTGGCCGGTCACTTCTCCAATCCCTTGGGGCGGGGGTTGGGTCATGACAGAGTGGTATCAGAGCACGAGTTATACCGCACATACACCTCCAAATTAGTTATAGGATGTCCTAGAAAAGAAATTAGGGCATTACATCAACATGTGTCAATGTGTGTGGAATTGTTATGTACATACTTAATGTGAATGTGAACGTTACTTTTCCTATGTTTATTATTACTATGTTTACATATAGACAATGGAAAGAACAAGAATTGTAGATGAAAAGAAAAACAAAATGAACCCGAATCCTCTAATGCTCAAATTGACCGACCAGAAAGATTGAACGGTGGAAGTTTTAACCGAAATAGTAAGACAATTGGCACAAATTATGTGCAAAATGGTTATATGGAAATTAGTGTAGGAATTGTACATTCCTTGATTCGATATAAATTTTGAGCATGCTGACTAAACTCAGTAAATTAGAAGCGGCCTACTAATAGACTTGTGAATTTGTGAATGTACTAAACACGAAGGAATCGAATTTTGTATTTTTAATACTCTTGAGCAATATTGATGGACTTATAATTTTGGGAACCTATCGAGTTAAATCTAATGTGAACTATTAGTTATGACGTTGATTTTACAAGAATGGATGGGAGTGAGACTAGTTTGTCATCATATTGTGTGTTACTTAAAATATGAATTTCGAATGGATATTGTCAATATTAGATTGATAGTTGCCTATGGGAATCTCTGATAACGTGAATGTGTTTATTATCATCTGCTTATATGGAATGGTTAAACTATAAGACTTACTCACTTGTGTGACACCTGTAGCTTATGTAATTACTGAATGATGTGTCTCACCTAAAGTACTTTGGACTGCGTGTGAAAGCATCAAATGATTGATAATCTGTCAATCTATTGTGAGAAACAAAACCCTAATTGTGCTACATTACCGAAACATGATTGAAAATCTTTTCTGCGACAATTGAATGCCTGACTTCATTATACTCAGAAGAGTTATGCAAATATTGATGATACGCTTCAGTATATATACAGATCTTGAATTTTGATAATTTGCTAGGTTGATTCTTTACACCAGACTTAGACAATTTAATATGAACTGCTATGCATGACATTTTGAACTATGCTAAAAATGAATGGACATGGGAACATATTATAACTAACTATGTTATGGAGATATCGTGAAACCTTTGATATAAAGTGAACATATTTCCCAGCATTTGCTTATATGAAATAACATAATTGTAAGAACACTTGCTTTTAAGATATTCGATGGACTGATAAGAACTGCTTGGGATGTAAAGTAAGGTTGAGAATTTGTTTGCTACAATATCGAACTGATCTTGTCGATGACTGTTAATTATGACACTGTGAATGAAACTATTGTGATCTACTTATGCCAAATGACTGAACTACATGAATGATTTGCATGTGTGATATTCGGGAATTATATGGATTTTTTTTTTTTGTTGAAACGTACCACGTCATGTTATTAAAATTTTGGGAAGGATTAAGAAACTTTGCTTGTTTGTTTGCTGGGTTATTGTCATCATGGGTTTTGAATATGGGAAAAATTTGGTCAACCTTGTGTACCATAGTATAAAAAGAGAAATTATTTGAGCAACAGAAAATGAAATGATAAACAGGACCCGAATTCGATTTGTGATATGGTAAGAGAAAATATTAATCAAGGAAGAATATTTACACTCACCCCAGAAAACACCCAAAATACTAAGATTGTTATCTCAGGTACCTTTACTGTTGTGAATGATCATCTATGAGTTAATTGACTCTGGGCTTATATATATACCTTTGCTCGGAATGATTGTTATATTACTAGTTTCTGTCAACTGGACTATCAAGACCATGATTTTGTGAGCATGTGATCTGCATAGATACCCCGAATAGTGAATTTTATATCATGTAAAATTGTGAACCTATACGCCTACATGTAAGACATTTGAAAATTGCTATGCTGAATATAACATGATACGTATTGATGTGACTTGAGATTATATGAACCATTATGACATGACTTTAATATAACTGTGAGAACTGGTGGACTTAGAACAATTGTGAAATTGCTGACTGTTTACCTAAACTAATTAATTGTGACCTTTGGAATGAAACTTTGTTTGAGACTAATGGGATAGAACCTTCATCTGATTTAATCTAATAGGACCACTATTTGATTGGTTGTGATTCACCATTTACTTGATTTGAGTTAATCAGAACCTCTATCTGATTTAATTTCATTACGAGTGAATTACGAACCGATATAACAAATGACCAGATTGTAGAGCTTAGAGAAATTGGTTGCCTGAATGTTTACTTTATAATAAGAATCGCATATGGACTGCTAACAACAGAAAGATCTAATCATGAACTCTATTGAGGACCAATCATTGACTATAGGGGATATGTGTGTTATAGATAAACTAAATTGTGTAAGTCAAGTAAATGATTGTTTTAGAGAATGGATGTTTCTATGTTACCATGATTTAAACCCAATGCTATGAGAATTGTTAATCGTGAACTATATTGATTATGAACACTACTTAGGATTAAAAACTTTGACCATCTGGAAGTATATGAATTCAGTACATCTAGTGATTGATTACCTCGGTATTATATTTGTTGTTATAGGGTTAATATATGGATTTGCTTGATATTCTTGATGATCACCCAATAATGTCAGAAGACTGTGATGGAATACAAATTGAGTCGTAAACTGTTGAATAATTGAGAACATTTGTATTATGCTAGAGATTGATTGTTTATCAAATTCTACCATTTCTGTTATGGGGATATACCAATTATGTACATCATGTGACTAATTGCTTCGATATTACCTTTGCTATCATGGGAGTAATGTCTAAACTCACCTTGTAATCCTGATGACTTCTAAATGATTTGAATGAATGAAATGGATCACTGAATCAAATACCGAATTGAATTATGAATTGTTGAATGACTGAGGAATGAACCAAATTTCTATAACAGAGTTGAATGGAGAATAATACGAACCTAAGACATTTGATCTGTATCCGATATAAGGTACCTAAGTTTGGAGGACCAAACATCCTAAGAGGGGAAGAATGTGACAACCCTATTACGTATTAAGCTATTATTTCATTAATTATACATGTGATTATGTGCTTAACGTGTTTTTGAAAGCTAATTATGTGTTTTGTAAGAGTTTTAACTCTGTATCTGTTCATTGTAGGAAAATCTGTTCTGAATTCTACTAAAATCTGAAATTGAGAGCCGCAAAGGCAACAGAAATCGAAATTGATTAATTTATTGTGATCAGCGTAATTTTTAGAGTCTATTGTGAAATTTAATTAAAAATTGATTCAGATCAAATTAATTAGATTAAATTCAATTAACATAAGCTTTAATTACTTAGTTTAAGCTTTGATTAACTAATCAACTAATTGAGCCTATATATATGATTTTATGTGTTTAAGCTCATATTCTTGAACTCAAAATATGAAAGAGAACTCTAGAGAGAGAAAGAGAACAATATATATATATAGAGAGAGAGAGAGCTTAACATGAATATTCTTGCTTGAAGAATTGAAGAAGATAATTCAAGATTTTGCTAGAATTGGTGCCATTAAGGACTCTAGGTATGTAATTGAACCTTAAGTTGTGAATTGAAGTCATATAGTTTGTAAATTCAAGAAGAACTTGTGATTAAGTGTAAGAAATGAACTAAGATGAAGGAATTGGGATGAATCATACATGCATGTAAGAAATTACCACAGAATCTCATTTTGAGCATGAACATGTAATCTATGTTGAAATAGAGTTGTATCATTCATGAGTTTATGGAATTTAAGTTTAATTAAGAAGAATTCAAGCTTAATTGGTAGTTTTATAGAGTAATTCAAGTAGTGTAGTAGTGTATATATATATATAGATAAGATAAGGAAGAAATTGGATGAATTGAGTTCATAAACATGACATGCATGGCATAATTTCATGGAATTCTTGTTCATACATATAAAG
This sequence comes from Camellia oleifera, assembly GCA_022316695.1. Classification (NCBI taxonomy): domain Eukaryota; kingdom Viridiplantae; phylum Streptophyta; class Magnoliopsida; order Ericales; family Theaceae; genus Camellia; species Camellia oleifera. The sequence continues at coordinate 59,602,846 of CM039313.1, read as the reverse complement.
TCTTGCATGGTTTTACAAATTTGAGAAGAAAACTTCATGGATATTGAGATTGGGACTCAAATATGCTTGTTTTATGATTTTACACTTCAATTCAAGAATTTGATCTTTTGTATGGAAATTGAGTTTTGATTTGAAGTTATGATTTTTGTTTAAAGTTAAATATGTTAAATTCAAGATGTTTTTAAGGGTTTTGGGCTTGAAAGGCATGAAATTAAAGTTGGTTTTGCAAAAGAGTGAGTTCCAATTCAAAGACAATTTTCGGATTTGAGGAAACCTAGAACCGCATGTGTGGCTAGGAGCCCCGCACGTGCTGTAGAGACTCTAATTTTTGTAATTACCTTTAAATCCTGAACCTTGAGTTTCTTTTATTAAAGCCCTTGAATTTACACTTAATTGCGTTTTAAACCCTAGAATTAGAAAGAATCGCAGATTAATTCGAGTAAACCCTAATCAAACCCGGTAGATTAATAATCACCTTTAAAACCCCAGTATTAATTATTAGACCCTGTAATTATAGATTAATTACTTTAAAATCTTAATCCCCGGTAACGCCATTTTCACTTGGTTTCTTACATTTCTTTGCGCTTTAATTTAGCGGGACCCGAATTTATTATTTCAACTTTTCTAATATTAGTATATTAATAATAAATATCAACGTTTCATAAATTTAGACTTGGTCCCTATATATTTCTATTTTATTTCATTCTGAACCTTAATTGTAATATTTTATTAATTAATGTACTTGTGCCTATTATTTTATGTTTATAAATACAAATATATTCTATACATATATATATATTTCTTGGAGTCCAAGTAGTTGGCCATGTGACGGATGAAAGGTCCTTGATGGTTTTGATGGACAACTTTGACAAATTTGCACTTGTAAAACTTAGTCTCTAAGAAACCTCCAAATCCTTTCTCTATGTATATGCACACTTCTCCCCCTCATTTTACACATTTTCAGCAATGCATTAGAGGAGTGAGAGAGAGTGATCTTGGAAAAAAAGAGTGAGAGAGAGAGAAGAGAAGAAGAAAAAGAAGAATTGTGTTGAGTCTTATACAACAAAGGTAAACCTACATCACCTCTTCTCTCAAGTTCTTTGACCACTTGTTTTTCCGCTCCTAATACATGCTATTTGTGTATATATATATATATATATTGTAGTTGCGGAAAATAGAACACACCAAGGATCCAACACTGTTTTAATTACACGTGCAGAGTGCACGTGCGGTGGTAGTTCCGCACGTGCGGCCTGGCCTTCTGCACGTGCGATTTTCAGGATGATTTTAAGTTTCATTTTCTCTTTGTTTTTCTAATGTTTGGGCCTTCATTTGCATGGTTTTAACACGTGTTTTAAACTCGTATGCATATCATGATCACAGAGGAAATTAAAGAACAAATAGGAACGACTTAACGAATTTATAACAAATGAATCGAAGGTTTAAGAACTGACTGAATGAATCGAATGTGTCTTGAGACATTGTGCTTGAATGTGTTTTTGTAGCTCAGACGCTGTATTCTAATCACATGGTTCAAGGAGCTAACTGTGAGTAACAACCTTGTAAAGATATGTTTAAATTATAAGTATTTTCTGAATTATAAAATGCTTTGTTTCTGAAATGATGCTTTCTAACTAATTGAATGATTGTCCTATTTATGAAATGTATTCGTGGCATCCATAACATCTATATTATTGTTATTGTTACTGTTATAGAGATCTTTGTCAGTTCCAATATTTGGAACTACTGTTTACTGTATTGATGACCATCAATTATAACTGTTCGGTCTTATATGACCTACTGTACTGTTTTGCTATGGGATATACCACATATGACTATTATGATTTCAATATGATTTGATATGTTATGAGATACTGATTCACTGATGAAATTGACTGTTTAAAATTACTGAAAGGACATCATTCATTACCCCTTTACATCGTTGTTATTCACTGGGCTCTAGCTCACCATTTTATATATGTATGTAGGTGATCAAGTGCAAAACCGGACTTAGGGGCGCCGACCTTAACTCTGTTTTTTGTCAAGCCAGCTTTTATGCCTCACTTCGAGGTTCTGACCGGATCAAGCTTTACATGGATGGTTTAGAATTCACCTTTTTATATTTGTGAACAAGTGTTATGAATGTGTTTAAGACTGGTTTGTTATTGGGACTTAATCCCTAAGTTATGTTTTGTTTTTGTACTTAAGCTTGACGTGGACTTATGTGTATATGTATATATAAAGGGTTGTTTTGCTCATTTAAATCTTCATAGCTCATTGGACGTTATAATTTATTATTTAAGGCTTCTGCCAGCCCCTAGTATTGTATTATTGTTAAGCAGCCCTTTGGTAATCTCGGATTACTGACCGATCACTTTTCTAATCCCTTGGGGCGGGGGTTGGGTCGTGATAGTGTATTTAAATTATATTAGATGCCCTAATGAATTTGGCGAATGATTATAGAGAAAACATATAATAACTATATTAATTTTGTGGAGTTTTGAAGTAGGATTTTGGTGAAAAAGTATAAAATCCCTATAGATCAAATTCTTGTATTAATCTGAGTTCTACAAATTTGTTTTTAGTAAAATTAATATTTATGAATTCTTCTTAAGATCTATATTGATTGTGAAATTTAATAAATAAATAAGACAAATATGTCTATCTGTGCACTTTTAAATCATTTTTAAATTAAAAAATGAAACAAATTTTCAAATTAAAAAATGGAGACATATATACCTATTTGTATACTTTTAAATCGCTTTAAAATGAACAAATGAAAGAAAAAAAAAAAAGAAAAGAAGGAACAAATAGATCCAAATATTGAGACAAATAGATTCAAATATGGAGACATATAGATATGTTTAAATATGAGAAACTATAGGTAAAAATATGAGAACAAATAGGTTAAAATATGTTGACATATAGATAGGTTAAAAATATGAAGGCAAATAGGTTTAAAATATAAGGACATATAGGTTCAAATATGAGGATAGATAGGTTAAAAATAAGTCTATCTGTCTATTTTTTAAAGCCTATTTGTCCATTTTTAAGTTTAAATTGGGGATAAACAGACCTATTTGTCTATTTTCAAGGCCTATTTGTCCATATTTAAACCCATATGTCTATTTTTAAAACTTATATCTTCATTTTTATGTCATTTCAATGCTTATTTGTCTATTTTCAATTTTTGTTTGTCTCCCATTTTATATGTATCTATCCATTTTCGATGTCTTTAAAGAACCTAAATCTGAAAGTACTCAAAAAGGAATTTGAAACTATACAACTGTGAATACAAAATAATAATAATAATAATTTAAGATTTATTCATTTGGAATTGCCAAAGGCTATTTTGCGTGCTCAGTTTTGCAAGAAAATGTTGTTTTCGACACTGAATTTGCATTTTTTCGCATAAATCATCAAACACTAGACCGAAAAACCTACCTATTAATATTATCTTTTTTTTTGAAATTTTATATTCAATATTGATTTTATTTAAAGATCTTGAAAAGGCAATTCCAAAAATATTAATGTTATTAAAAACGGATTTATAAAATTCAAATTATAACATTTTAAAGTATTTTTGCACAAAATACACATAAAGAGTAAAAATGTCAAGAATTATCCTTACCATCACATGTTAGGACTTACCAACACGGAAGTACAATGCGTGTATGGTTATAACCAATAAAGATAAAAACTTAGACCTTTGTTCCAAAACACTCTATGTGGTGGATTTTTCACAAATTTTTCCATAAATTAAAGGCAATAGATAAGTTTTTTAATTTATATTACATTGATTCTTTTGTTCTCTTTGGTTGTGTTCTCTTACTTCACCCTAATTTTGTGATTTCACAAGCCATTTCGATACTTCTTGTTAGTGGAAGATTATTTTGCACTCCATGTTTTATCATTAAGCTGTATTTGGTTGAGAGATTTGGGGAGAGATTCAGAAAAGAAAAGAAAAAATGTGTGTGAAATTAGGTAAAATGTACGTCACATTTCCATTTTTCTTTCCAAATCTATCCTCAAATCCCCCAACCAAACACAGTATTAGTGTATGTTTTGGTAGTTGTATGAGAGACTGGGTCATATCCACCTTCTTCAGTTTCTAATAATTTGGGATCGAAAAAAAAACAATCGATGAAAATTATAAAATTTTGGGAAATAGTAATTTAAAATGGAAGTACATATTCTCACAGAATTATGTTGAATGGTCAAAGATAGCATATATATCTTTTAATTACAGAATATGGTTCATGTGTGGACTGCCTCAGACATTCTTTACCAAGATGTTATTCCTTTTCCACACACAAAAAAAGTCTTTTGAAGCAATTCAAAATATGTGCCTTTTTGCAGTACTTGTAACATATTTGTTCTGGAATCTCATTAGTTGGGTTATTAAAAGTTGAACATACTTTAAAACATAACTTTCATGACTTCTCACCAATTGACAGAACTACAGTTTAAATTTAGGTAAGGGAAGTTGTGAATCCATAAGAGTCTCAGTAAAAGAAGAAGAAAAAAAAAAATCATATTGACCTCCTTTAAAACATGAAAAAATATACTAAATTTTACAGTTTTGGCATAATAATATCAATCTTCTTTTTAATAAGGTTAAAGAGACCGTAATTAATGCAAATACAAAGATACATAATGTAAAATATAGATTTTAATATAAAAATGATGATAATATCATTTTTCTATCCTTATGACTAGCAAATTTCTTATGGAAAAGGAAGTTATGTTTTATGTGAATTAGATATTATATTTTCTGTAAATTTTTTAAAAACAAAAAAGAATCAATATAATTTACCACAATGGTAGGTTTCTTTGTAAGACCACAATTTATCACATAAAATTTGAACTACCTCCATTCCAATAAGAGAGAAACATAGTTTACTCTCAGAGAGAGAGAGAGAGAGAGAGAGAGAGGGGATTATTATATTTGGTTTTTGAATTTTGAATTTTTTTTTTTTGAGTTTTCAATTTATAATTTTTTTTTAGGGAACTTTTTTAATATTAGATTAGATTTTTTTTTTTTTTTAATTTTTAGATCCACTTAATTTAGATAAATTTTAAAAGTATAAATTTGTGATTTTTTTTAAATTCAAAAAATAATAAAAATGCAATACATTTTTGTATTTATTGATTTTTTTTTTTAAAAATTCGCAAATATTTTACTTTTTAAATACATCCAAATTAAGTACATATAAAAAATAAAATAAAATAAAAAAAGAAAATGGACTAAAATATTTAAAAAATTGACTAAAAATAAAATATATATAAATTAAAAAATTAAAAACTATTTTTAAAAATTCAAAACCAACATTTTTCACTATAGTGATCTCATGAATTAGGCCAACTAGAACAAACAGTTGGTCTGTTTGTTTTGGATTTATACCAATTACATTAAGAGTTATTTACATAGAGACCCCTAAACAATTAAAAAAATATCACTTTGACTCCTTAAATTATAAAAACGTACAAATGGATTCCCTAAACTATTGAGAAGTATCACTTTGCTCCATAACCTATAAAAACGTACAAATGAACCTCTTAAATTATTGGCATGTTTTACTTTGATCCCTTTCATTAAGGGTCCAATTTGCATGTTTTTATAGTTTATGGGGTCTATTTCTAGGTTTTTATAATTTAGAGGGATAAAATAATACTTCTCAATAACTTAGGAGATCTTTGTGTAAATAACCCTTACATTAACTCATATCAAACTATAATTTAAATAAATAAATAAATAAAAGAATGGGCTCATATTAATCCCTATTTTATATGTAGATGCATAAAAATATACAAATATATAAATTTTCACTAGTATTTTATTAGGCAAATTACACTAACAATTCCTATAATTTAGAATTTGTGTCACTTTGGTCTTGACATTTCAATTGTGATACATTGGATCTTAAATTTTGAATCTCGTTCTAGATAAAGACAATGTTACTCTATTTCAAGAGCAAAGTCGTCAATTTGATAAAATATAAACTAGTTTAACAAAAATAAATGTCAAAAAATTATTTTAAAATTTTTAAAGATTATTTCTACTCACCAAAGTAAAATAATATAAAAATGATAAATATTTTACATTTTTATTTTTTTATCAAATTAATTTTTAGTATGTGTTTGGATAATGATCATGTAATGGGTGATTGCTTTTATTGATTTTTTTTTTTATGGTTATCATGTAATAGATGGTTGTATTTGTTGTTAACAGATATTTTTTTAATGGTTATTAGGCTTTTAATATATAATCGATATGTTTAATATATAAAATATTTTTAGTTTTGAATTTTTTGATTTAATGGATTGGTTTAATAATAACATTAAAGTTGTTGCCATGCTTGGTTTTTTAAAAAATAAAAACTAATTTAGCGAAAATAAATATCAAAAAAAATATATTTCTACCCTCCCAAAAGATTAAATTATATAAAAATGATGTGTTTTTTAATTTTTTTTCACCAATTTAATTTTTAGTTTCTTAGAAAAAATTTCTGAAAATAAATTTTGAAAACCAAACCAAACATAACTTTATAACAAAAAAAGTTCCAATATTATTCATTAAAAAATACCATTATATTTCAAACAACATATAAGTCAATCAATACAAAATAAGTTGTATGATGACGTTGCTCTTCAAATGGAATAACAAATATCTTTAATTGTCTTTATTTGGAATGAAATTCAAAATTCATAGTCAAATATATTACAATTGAAAGGTCAAGGATAAAAGTGAAACAAGTCCCACGTTATAAAGACTGTTAGTGTAATTCGCCATTTAGGCCAAGTTTGGCATGTCCCCAAAAAGTTAAAAAGTTATTTCTATTCACAAAAAAAAAAATATTAAAAAATTAATTTTCTACACAAAATTACAACTCAGAATCCGACATGTTTAGCTCTATTGATGCGTTTGTGTGTGAAAATTGCACAGTTTGGGTGCAATTTTCACACACTGTTGTTCGGCACATGGGGGCCTATCATGGGTTCCGTTTTGATAATTGAACAGTTAATGTGTAGAACTCGTCGAGTACTATATGTCTATAAAAAATCATATTGATCGAATATTGATAACTATATGATCAAATCAGTTTTGTATAAAAAAATGGATGGTGTTATAATTAATGATTGAAAAAAAAACAAATCTGATCAGATAGTTATCGATATCCGATCAACGTGATTTTTTTATAAACATATAGTATTCGACAAGTTCTACACATTGAACGGTTTAGATTATCAAAATAGGACCCGTGATGGCTCCCACGGGCCGAACAAAACCGTCCAGTGCAATACCTATTTAGTAGCCAATCATTACTTAGCATCAATTCCACTCTCAAAAAGTACGGTTGTACAACTCTCAATCCTAATCTTTCCTTACACACTTAGTTATACAATTTTTTAATACATATTTTTTCATAAAAAGTCAAAAAGTTAACCCAAATATTTATATTTTTTCCCTCAATTTTTTAGTCCAAAAAGACAAAAAGTGTACTTATTTAGGATATCCCAAACAACCCCTTAATTGTAAGGAAAATGATATAAAAAGTTTACTTTTTAAACATATTTTTAAGACCTTGTGATTGTGTAAAAGAAATAATTGACTGATAATTAGAAAAAATATGTAAAAGAAAATTGCTTCAAATATTTTAAAAAGTGAGCCTAACTTAAGTAGCCATTTGAAAATAGCCATTTGTATTTCGTGATTTCGTATAATCATCCATTGTAAACATTTTCATTAAAAGAGAAAGAAAAACCCAGGCTTATATCACCTAGAAAGTTGCAGATTTGAGTTTTATGAATGCTAAACATTTTAAATCTTGAAATTATTGGAGATTTGTCCGGTTGTTAATTTTAGGACCTCGAAATTAGTCAAGGTGTACATAAATTAGCCAATCATCTGATTATAAAAAATAAAAAAAGAAATGTTGTAAGCTTTCACATTCAACATTTTGCTCGGGTAGAAAGTTGAAGTTAGGAACAAAATGAAATTCAAAACATTATGTACTTGTTGGATATGACAGGGACTTGAATTAAAGCAAAATCAAGGGGTTTGATGGAGACAAAAAATTAAGGAAAAGTCTGAGAACAGCGTAAAATTTTAAAAACAATTATGAATTAATGATAATTTTTGTCAATATTAATAAATAAAAATACAAATTTTGTTTATACATATGTATTAACTTTTTTTAAATTCCTTCTGGTTGGTAATTTTTCCAAAAAAATAATTGATGAAAGTGGACCAAATCCAAAACTCCCTTTTCGGTCTTTTTTTTTTTTCAGTCGTGCTAGGGAGCTCGAAAGCTCCCCCCCGAATCCCCCTAATTCAAAAACGACGCTGTTTTTGTATTTTTTTTCCAGATGCAGAAAATCAGAAGGAAGAAGGGGAAGAGAAGGAAAGAGGAGGAGGAGGAGGAGGACTGGAGGGGGCCATAATCACAGGGGGAGGAGGAGGAGGAGGAGGCGGAGGCGGGGCCGGAGGCGATGGCGGTCGAAGCTACTGCAACGAGCTGCTGCTGCGACGATCGGAGTGCTGTGACGATTAGAGCTGTGACAAGCTGACGATCGGCGGTGACAGAGGCACAAGAGGGGCCCTCTCTCTCCTCTCCTCTCTCTTTCTCCCTCTCTCCTCCTCTTCCCCTCTCTTCTCTTTCTCTCTTCTCTTTGTCTTCCTCTGCGTTTCATACTGAAAATGGAAGAAAAAAAAAGAAAAAAAAAAAAGAAAAAGAAAATGCCCAAAACGACGTCATTTTGGGCATTAGGGGGATTCAGGGGGGAAAAGTTTCGAGCTACGAAGCTTTATTGTTTTTTTTTAGTGAAAAAGACAGTCTAAATTTTTTTAATTTGTAAACTCCTTACCAAAGAAGGTCAAACAAATTTATTTTTAGTTTTTTAGGGATAATTTTGTCGTTAGCAACTAATTTTATATTTCAAATTTTAAAATAATATAACTTTTGATCTATATGTTGATTTTTAATCAAATTAGTACTTTTAAAATCTTATCGTCAAGATTTATCAAACAAGATCCATGTTAGCTATGAAGTTTTTAAGAAAATAAATAAATAAATTTTTTCTGTCGAAACTAATGTCCACAAAAATTAACTCTGATTTACAGTAAAAATTTTATTTTGATTGGAGTTTTGTTTAGTGATAATCTATTTTATAAATGACAGTAAACATTTACTCTGGCCAGAACTCTCTTATTTATTAACAATTATAGTGGTTATGAGGACGATGATATTTTATTATTTAAAAATTAAAATTTTACAACAAAATTTGCTTTGAATCAGAATAACATTTTACTGTAAGATAGAGTAAAATTTTACTGTTGATGTTAATTTTGATAGTAAATTTTTATTTTTTATTTCTTAAAGAATTTCATGGCCAACCTTGATTTTATTTGATAGATATTGATGAGAGGATTTTAAAAATACTAATTTTATTAAAAAGCGACATCTAAATCAAAAGTTATATAATTTTAAAGTTTAAAATATTAAATTACTCATTAAAGATATTTTGGTAATAATAATGTGTGTTGGATTTTTGAAAAAATTATTTTTGTATTTGCCCTTAATGCATGAAAGTTTTATTATGAGGGGGTTTGACCAAATTTCCAGATTTGAAATAAAAGACCATGTTTGATTTGGGCTCTCAAAACAATTTTTGAGAGCTAAAAACTGAAAGCTCATTTGTTTAACTCTATTTCCAAAACTATTTTCAAAATTATTCTAAATTAATCTCTATTCGCTAAACTATTTGGAATTTATTTTAAACTATCTCCATTCTCAAAAGTATTTCAAATCAAATTTATCTCTATTACCAAAGTTACATTGATTGAACCAATATGTATGTTGAAATATGTGGTAGATCAATTTTCAAGTTAATTGAACTTTTTTAGATGAAACTTTGTAAATAAATTATTTGTCAATTCATATAAAAATTTAAAAGCAAAATGAATTTCTATTCGAATTAATAAAAAACCATTTTTGAAAATAATGAAAGAATATGTTAAATTTAAATTTGGACGACGAGTGTGGAATGAGTAAAATACGAATCGAAACTCAAAAATTAATTTTAAAGACTCAAAAAGTAAAAAAAAAATTGACTAAAATACAAAAAATACATTTAGATTAGGTGCATCTAAAAAGTGTAAAAAAAAAAAAGAAAAATAATAATTGAGTAAAATATGAAAAAAGTTCATTAAAGACAACAAAACACGAAAAATAAAAAAACTCAAAAACTAATTTTGAAAATTCAAACCAAACAAGTTTTGGATTTTCAAATTTCTAAAACTATTTTCAAAATATTCAACCAAACAAATTTTAAAATTTTATATTCTTTCAAAATTGATTGTGACAATTAAGCTAAACGGATTAAGAGGGTTTGGTCAGGTGGAAAAATCTTGGGTGTTACATCCAAGGTCTCAATTCGACTCCCTTTGAGGTTAGTCATTTGGGAAACAGTACACAAAGTTTATAGGACGAGTCTTTTAGGTCTAGTGAACTGCGCCTAGTGTTTGAAATGCAAGTTTGAATATCCACCTATGTACAAGTTTGCAAGTTATCAATATATAGTTGAGAAGTGTAGGTTTGAATCCCTACCTATGTACGAGTCTGCGACTTATCAGTATATAGTTGAGAAGTGTAAGTTTAAATCCCTACCTCTGTACGAGTCTACAACTTACCAGTATATAGTTGAATGACTATGCAATATAACACCACTAAGGATCCTTAGCTCCCTTAGGATCTAACTTGTTACTCATCTATGGTTAAAGGTTTTTTTTTTTTTTTTTTTTTTTTTTTTTTTTTTTTTTTTTTTTTTTTTTTATGCTAAGACAACACTTGATGATAGAAAGTAAGTAAAAATGGGGATAGACATAAGCCTATCATGTAGGGGTGCAATTCAGGCAGGTTTAAACGGATTGAGAGGTTGTCCAAACTTAACTAAAATTGTTCTCAAACTTACCTGGTTTACCCAAGCTTGAATTGTAATCTAAGGTTGTCTGTTCAAGCTCGACCTAAGTTAAACTCAAATTGCCTGAATTACACATAAATTTTAGTTTTTTTTTTCCAGCTAAATTATTAATTTTTTAAAATTAGACTCTATTTATATTTTTTTTTAGAAAATCATTAATAATATCAAAATAAATCATTGGTAATCTTTACAATTTATGAGTGAGAATGAAAAAAATAAGATTTTGTATTGACTGTTAGTGTAATTCACCATTTATTTGTAAGAAAAATGATATAAAAGTTCACTTTTTAAATATATTTTTAAGACCTTGTGATTGTGTAAAAGAAATAATTGACTGATAATTAGAGAAAATATGTAAAAAAAAATTGCTTCAAATATTTTAAAAAGTGAGCCTAACTTAAGTAGCTATTTGCAAATAGCCATTTGTATTTCGTGATTTCTTATAATCATCCATTGTAAAAATTTTCATTAAAAGAGAGAAAAACCCAAGCTTATATCACCTAAAAAGTTGCAGGTTTGAATTTTATGAATGCTAAACATTTTAAATCTTGAGATTATTGGAGATTTGTCCGATCGTTAATTTTAGGATTTCGAATTAGTCAAGGTGCACATAAATTAGCCAACCATCTGATTATAAAAAAAAATAAAATGTAAAGGCTTGTAAGCTTTCACATTCAACATTTTGCTCGGTTAGAAGTTGAAGTTAGGAACAAAATGAAATTCAAAACATCATGTAGTTGTTGGATATGACAGGGACTTGCATTAAAACAAAATCAAAGGGTTTGATGGAGAGAAAAAAAAAGAGGGGAAAGTCTGAGAACAGCGTAAAATTTTAAAAACAATTATGAATTAATGATACATTTTATCAATATTAATAAATAAAAATATAAATTTTGTTTATACATATGTAATAACTTTTTTAAATTTCTTGTGGTTGGTAATTTTTCCAAAAAAATAATGGGAAAATCGGTCTAAGGTCCCTATCCAACTTTTAGTGATGGATTAGGTCCACAATCTGTTTTTTTGTAGTCTAAGGTCCCTCACCCCATCCCCTCTCCATCCATGTTGTCCTGAGCTTGATCACCGCTGGCTCCAAATCCCCAACCCTCGTCTCTCTCTATCTCTCTCTCTCTCTTTAAACTTCTCCATTCTCAGATCTGTCCAGATCAACTCTTGTTCCTCACCCGACTTCATTCTCCCGGAGTAAAACCAGCACCAGTGACTCAACCACTGGCAACGTCATAACCTGGAACAACCCAACAGAACCCATGTCCCAGCAGTCAACCCCCCTTCCCCCCGAATCTGCGACAGATTCAGATTTTTGTGGAGATTTTTTAGGATTTTTGTAGGTGTTGAAATCCTGTTCATTGTTTGTAGGTGTTGAAATCTTGTATGAGTTGAAATCATGTTCGTTGTTTGTAGGTGTTGATCGATCGTGTAGGAGTTGAAATTTGGTTCATTGTGTTTGATTTGATTTCATGTGGAGTTGAATTAGATAAGTTTTCAATTTTTGATTTGATTTGATCGTGTAGGTGTTGAATTAGGTTTTTGTTTTTTGTTTTGATCAATGTGAGAGAGACGAACTCAGTGTAGTTGTTTTTTATTTTTGAAGTTAATTTTTCATTATCTGTTATTGATGAATTTTCAATGGAGTTGATTTTGATTTTTGGAGTTTCTTTTTCATTCTCTGTCAACATGCTTATGAGTTGCTTTTTGGTGTTCTGTTTTCCTGCGTTTTTGTGCTCTGTTTTTTGTTCATTTTGCATTTTTTGTGTAGTGCAGAGAAAATTGCAGGTTTGTTACTATAGAATGAAAACATAAAATTGCAGAGAAAATTGCAGGTTTGTAGTGCAGAGAAAATTGCAGTTTTTTGTTCACAGAGACTTTTGGTTTCTTTTTTGGGGTTTGTGGGGTGGTGTAGAGAAAATTGCAAGTTTGTTACTATAAAATTGCAGGTTTGTAGTGCAGAGAAAATTACAGGTTTTTTGTTCACAGAGACTTTTGGTTTCTTTTTCGGGTTTTGTGGGGTAGTGCAGAGAAAATTGCAAGTTTGTTACTATAAATTTGCAAGTTTGTAATGCAGAGAAAAGTGCAGAGAAAATTGCATTTTTTGTGTAGTGCAGAGAAAATTGCATGTTTTTTGTTCATAGAGACTTTTGGTTTCTTTTTCGGGATTTGTAGGGTAGTGCAAAGAAAATTGCAGGTTTGTTACTATAAAATTGCAGGTTTGTAATGCAGAGAAAATTGTATTTTTTGTGTAGTACAGAGAAAATTGCAGGTTTTTTGAGGAAATGGAGAAATTACGAAGAAATTTTGAGAAATTATAGAGAAATTTTGAGGAAATTGAGCATTGAACAAAATAAACATGCTAGAGAAATTACGAAGAAACCCAGAAAAATTTCACAAGGAGAGCTTGGAGAAGATGGGTTCGAACTCGAAGTCCTCTTGGTGTGGTTTTGCATTAGAGCTTGGGGCTAGCTTTTAATTTATATATATATATATATAGGTTGCTATTGTTGTTTATTCACTCAATGGAGTGAACTGTTGATAACTTTTACCTTCTTTTCTAACCCAGAGAAATTTATATATATACATATATCAACAATCCATTGTAACAATCTATTATTTATATAGCTTATACTGTTGATAAATATGTATAATGGACCAATCCATTATAAATATGTGTTGATAAATATGTAATCCATTATGTATATATATATATCTTCTTTTCTAATCAATATATAAGATAAATATGTTGATAACAATCCATTATAACAAAATTTCTCTGGACCAACTGGACCAACAGTTCACTCTATAATTTATATAAATTTCTCTGGACCTATACAAATTATAGAAATCAGAGAAATTAGATATATATATATATATATGTCAGAGAAATTTTGTTTATGATTGGGATTATTCACTCTATTGAGTGAATAAAAATTATTCTAGATCATGTCAAAGCTCAGCTAAAATCAGAGCATTTCTCTGGACCAATTCAGAAAAATTTTAGTTCAAAGCAAAGGAATTTCAGTTCTAACTTATGATGCGACTTTAATATTGATTGAGTTTACTTTCTTTTCTAACCATGCAGCCAGAGAAATTTTGAATTTTTCCAGCTGAGCAAACAACTTCCATTGTGCTTAGATTATCCAGAGGAATTTCGAAGTCTAGAGAAATTTGGTGGACGAATCTGCAAACATCAGAGAAACACTTTCGATTGAAAAATTCAACTGGAAAAAAGCGAAGAACAGATTTGGGTAAGTTGTAGAAATTTTTCCAGAAATTACAAACCAGAGAAATTCTCAATTGTTATTTTTAATAAACCAAAGAAATTCTCAATTAATATTTGAATAACAAACCAGAGAAATACTCAGATTTTTTCAGAATTTCTCTAGTTCTGGTAAGTTGCCATTGTTATCCCATTCTAATGTTGCTTACATATTACAATGTGGAAGTTTTCCAGTTGAATTCAGTTGAACAATGTTGTTTACCTAATGAATCAGAATGATTTGGATGTGAATGAGAAGAAAAGTAGAGAAACTCATCCAGAGAAATTTGGTCCAGAAAAATTTCTCTGGGCTAGAATTTCTCTGATCAATTTTCTCTGCACTGAAATTTCTCTGGATCAAGGTTGAGGGACCTTAAACATTATGAAAATATTGTTGATGGACCTTAGACATTATGAAAATATTTGATGTCCTTTATGCTAAAAAATCATAATACTAAGGACCTGAAAAAAAATACCCCAAAAATAATTGATGAAAGTGGACCAAATCCAAAGCTCCCCCTTTGGGTCCTTTTTTTAGTGAAAAAGACAATTTAAATTTTTTAAATTTGTAAACTCCTTACCAAAGAAGGTCTCTTTCATGAAGGACAAAAAAATTATTTTTATTATTTTTAGGGATAATTTTGCCCTTAGTAACTAATTTTATATTTTAAATTTTAAAATGATATAACTTTTAATCTATATGTTGATTTTAAATCAAATTAGTACTTTTAAAATTCTCTCGTCAAGATTTATCAGAGAAGATCTATGTTAGCTATGAAGTTTTTAAAAAAATAAATAAATAATTTTTTTTTTGTCGAAACTAATGTCAACAAAAATTTACTCTGATTTACAGTAAAAATTTTATTCTGATATGAGTTTTGTTTAGTAATAATCTATTTTATAAATAACAGTAGACATTTACTTTGGCCAGAGCTCTCTTATTTATTAACAATTATAGTGGTTATGATGATGATGATATTTTATTATTTAAAAATTAAAATTTTACTATAAAATTTGCTTTGAATCAAAATAACATCTTATCGTGAGATAGTGTAAAATTTTACTGTTGATGTTGCTTTTGACAGTATATTTTTTATTTTTTATTTTTAAAGAATTTCATGGCCAACATGGATCTTATTTGATAGATATTGACGAGAGAATTTTAAAAATACTAATTGTATTAAAAAGCGACATCTAAATCAAAAGTTATATAATTTTAAAGTTTAAAATATTAAATTACTCACTAAAGATATTTTGATAATAATAATGTGTGTTGGATTTTCGAAGAAATTATTTTTGTATTTGTCCTTAATGTATGAAAGTTTTATTATGAGGGGTTTTGACCAAATTTCTAGAAACCAAATAAAAGACCCTGTTTGATTTGGGTTCTCAAAACAATTTTTGAGAGCTAAAAATTGAAAGCTCATTTGTTTAACTCTATTTCCAAAACTATTTTCAAAATTATTCTAAATTTATCTCTATTCCCTAAACTATTTCGAATTTATTTTAAATTATCTCCATTCCCAAAATTATTTCAAATCAAATTTATCTCTATTACTAAAGTTACATTAATTGAACCAATATGTATGTTGAAATATGTGGTAGATCAATTTTCAAGTTAATTGAACTTTTTTAGATGAAACTTTGTAAATAAATTATTTGTCAATTCATATAAAAATTTAAAACCAAAATGAATTTCTATTCGAATTAATAAAAAAAATATTTTTGAAAATAATGAAAAAATATGTTAAATTTAAATTCAGATGACGAGTGTGGAATGAGTAAAATACGAATCGAAACTCAAAAATTAATTTTAAAGACTCAAAAGGTAAAAAAAAATTGACTAAAATACAAAAAAATACATTTAGATTAGGTGCATCTAAAAAGTTGACCAAAAAAGAAAAAGAAAAAGAAATGAGTAAAATATGAAAAAAGTTCATTAAAGACAACAAAACACGAAAACTAAAAATAAAAAACTCAAAAACTAATTTTAAAAATTCAAAACCAAACAAGTTTTGGATTTTCAAATTTCTAAAACTATTTTCAAAATATTCAACTAAACAAATTTTAAAATTTTATGTTCTTTCAAAATTGATTGTGAAAATTAAGCTAAACGGATTAAGAAGGTTTGATCAGGTGAAAAATCGTGAGTGTTACATCCAAGGTCTCAATTCGACTTCCTTTGAGGTTAGTCATTTGGGAAACAGTACACAGAGTTTATAGGATGAGTCTTTTAGGTCTAGTGAACTGTGCCTAGTGTTTGAAGTGTAAGTTTGAATATCTACCTATATACGAGTCTGCGACTTACCAGTATATAGTTGAGAAGTGTAGGTTTGAATCCCTACTTATGTACAAGCTTACGACTTACTAGTATATAGTTGAATGACTATGCAATATAGCACTACTAAGGATCCTTAGCTCCCTTGGGATCTAGCTTGTTACTCCTCTATGGTGTAGTTTTTTTTTTTTTTTTTTTATATGCTAAGACAACAATTGACGATGGAAAGTAAGTAAAAATGGAGATAGACATAAGCCTAACATGTAGGGGTGCAATTTAGGCGGGTTTAAACATGTTGAGAGGTTGTCCAAGTCTAACTCAAATTGTTCTCAAACTTACCTGGTCTACCCAAACTTGAATTGTAATCTAAGGTTGCCTGCTCAAGTCCGATCCAAAGTTAAATTCAAATTGTCCGAATTACACATAAATTTTATTTTATTTTTTTAAAGCTAAATTATTAATTTTTTAAAACTAGACTCTATGTATATTTTTTTTTAGAAAATCATTAATAACATCAAAATAAATCATTAGTAGTCTTTACAATTTATGAGTGAGAATAAAAAAATTAAGATTTTGTATTGTGTTACTTGTGTATATAATATATATTCAATATGATTTAATGATTTAAATTATTTTAATACCATGTAATGGCTAATAATTTATTTACATATATTTAATATTTTTATATATCCATATATATTAGTCGGATTTTAGATTGATAGGGTTATTTGATATTCTTGTCCAAACCCACCCAAATTTAATTCGAACTTTCAAATTTTTGTCCAAGTCCGTATAGAATTCAAAAATATCTTACTCAAGCCCTTAAAAAATTTGGACTAAGATCGGATTGTTTGGATTGAGCCTGCCTAAGTTGCAACCTGACAGGTTCATTAAGTCAGCTCACAAGTTATAGGATTTGAAATTATAATTTAGGCTCATAAATTTAAGTTGGTCAAATTTTTTCAACCCAATTATAATGTGGACTGAATTTGAAAAAAGTGCTTCAAGCTCGGGCCAACCGCAAATTATCATTATACATATTTATATGTATGATTTAAATTGGGTACATTTATTTTTTATAAGTGATTATTATAATAAGAAATTTATCATACTTGCAAGGACATCACATAATTTTGATAATGCCCTCCTTTTCTTTTTAAACATTATCCGTTAACAATTTTGGCCAAAAAATTGTTGATGTCACATATTTTAATCTCCTTAGTTGCTGAGAAAGCCTTATTTGCACCTTCTGCTCTCTTTCTTCTCTTCTCCTCCTTTCCATCGAGCATGTCTTCCCCTTCACCATTCACCTCTTCTTGCACAGGCCACATGCCAAACCTTACCACCAAAATCAGTGAATTCAGGCACGAAACAACCTTGTTTGGTGACAAAATTGAAGCTTTTGTTGGCAGCATCACCACCAGCACACAAAATACACTGCACTACCACCACCAGCACAACCATCACAATACACCCGTAGATAACACTAAGGAAACAAAAACACCAGACACCTCAGTCAAACAATGGTTTCAACAGCAGATTCAACATAGCTGTCCAAAAAGAGCATCACTCAGCATGAAGATCATCAAAATTCATAACCCACCCAGGATAGGGCAAAAACATCAGCAAAATTCAACACTCAACTTGCCAAAACCAAAAGCAAAACCTTTCAGGACAGCAAAACATCAGCAAATTCAGCAGCAGCAAAAAATCAGTAAGCAGACCTTATTGCAATGCCAAAGCAATAGGAATATCCCAACAACATCAGAAAGGCATCTGGGGGTCAAACAAAACAGTAAGTATGATTGGCTATGGAGGTGTCACCACATGACAAAACCCAATTCACCAAGAAACATGAAGACAAAGTTCCAGTGTCACATAATCAGCATCTAGCAGAACTCCACACTAGGCGTCTAACCAAACCATGAGCAACAGTCCCCAACATACAAATTCCGACCTTACACTATCCATTTCAGCGAAAATTACTTTTCGCATTTTCTTGTTCAGAACATTTTTCACATTTTTTAAAGCTTGGCATGATGAATAACAAAATTCAACAGAGAGACCAATATGCTTTCTATATTTTAAAGGCAGAATTTTTTTTTCCAAACCTAACCAGATATATCAAACTTTGTCTTACCAATATCACACTATCACCACCACCACTGACATAGGGTAGCAATCACACAGGAAAATATTTTTCAATAGAAGCTTTTCTCAAAAAACTATTTTTCCACTATAAAAAATGGGGGAACTTAAGCTTGTCCCATTGTCATATATATGGAAAGAACAGTACGGTGAGGATTTCAAATGGCTTCCATTATTCTATCCCTATGAACCTTCGCAATCTTAGTCTTACAACACAAATACTGACCAGCCAAAAAGCCCTTGTATTTGTATGGTCAGTTTACACATTTAAGGCCATTCCTTGATAGTCACTGCCTCACAGGACCACTTACGAAACACATTGCAGGACAAGGAATACAAACCACAGAACAATGAGCAAAATTTTTCATGTGGTGGTAACAATCATCAGCATGACTCAAGAAAGAGAAGAGAGCACAATGAACTGTAAATACATTTATAAAAAATATGAATCAACTGCAAGCAATAGAAAGAAGGAGAAATTTCAAATTCAAGAAGTCTATTTGATGTGGGGGATCGGGATCCCGCCCAAGACCTTATAGAAATCATACCAAGCAGAAAAACATGCCCACACAGAAGAAGACACCATATTTAACGTGGTTCGGCAACAAAGCCTACGTTCATGGGAGAGTAACCAGTTATCACTATAATAATAGAGAGATTACAGAAAGATTACAATAGAGGAGGAGCTCACACTCTCCTCACTCACTCACTCACTCACTCACTCACTCACTCACCCATCTCTCTCGCTCACACCGAGAGAGACGGTCTCTCCGCCTCACATCTCTCACTCTCTTTGGTTTGCTCTCTTAGTTCTCTCAACTTTGCCTATCCAACACCTCCTCCATTTAAACACAAATGAGGGAGAACCTCATTGGGTGCCACCTACCTTCTTCCACTCTCTAGTGGGTTGGAGTTGGTGAGCCACCTACCTTCCTCCATTTGAGTAGTGGGTTCTCCATTCACATGGGGTGATCCAACACTTGAGCATTACAAAAGTACATGAAAAAGATCCATAGCTCATACTTACAGAATTCTGCGTATTGGTAAAAAAAAAGTCTAGTCTAGTCTTTTCTAAAAGGTTTTTCCTTTGTATTTAAAACAAAAGAAAAATGTAAAAACAGCTATTACATACTGCAAATTAAATTACGAGTGCACTTTCAAAACTGTTTTTTAAGTTGCAGAAAAGAGCTGCGACTTCAAAAGAAAACTGTATGGTCTCCAAAACTATACCGCGGTGATTGTGAATACTGCTGGATCGGTTTCAATATGGTTGAGGGCTTTAGGCAAGACATTGTTTGACTGACAAGATTGAAAAACAAAAGAAACAAAACAAAACAAAAAAAAAAAGCAAAAAAAAAAACTTTAGTTTCTTACAACTACCTAAGGTGGATAATTTTCAGATTTCTAATTCTATTCCACCTGACCATTGGAGATTGAATGAAAACTGGAACTACTGATTACTCAACACAAACCAGCACTGCTTATTCCTTGGCTTAATTGTTTTTTTTTTTTTCACCATCTCTTACCCTTGCTGATTCCTTGGCTTCAGCCTTCATTGGTATCCTTCACAATCTCTTCTTCCTCGGATTCCTTTGCATTGCTTGACATTGCTTTTGTGTGGACATTTTTCAAATCTTCAATCATCCCTTCTTGGTCAGTGCTTTTGCCACTCTCCTCCAAATGCAAGTCTTCCTTAGCTTTTCCAAAACTCTCCACCCCATCTTCTTTGGTAGCCCTTTTAGCTGTTTCTACTTCCTTGGCTTCTGTAATGACCTTGAGAAGTTCCGGAGGCATAGCTGCTGTATCAAGCTCCAGGCAACCCTTGGGAGTATTTTTACATTCTTGATCAGTAAGCATGTACGAAGGGACCTGATGAGAGAAACGAAACATCTCCTCTCTTGGAATTGTCTTTGTTTCTTGTGGGTCCAAATTCTGGTGAAACACTGACTTCAAGCCATGAACTTTAACTAGTGGAGCAACAGTTACACCTCTCTCCCCGTTATAATCTTCAAGCACTTCTACCATGTTATATTTGTGTATCACCTCATCTGGTGTAAACACATTCCAATCAGGAGACCAGTTACTGTAAAGAGCCCAAACGTCTCCTTTTCTGGGAAAAATTTTAATGGCCCCTCTTTTGCCTTTCATCCACTTGACCCTGTGCGAGAAGGAATTGAGATTGCTAAAGCTTACATGCTTGCCCACCCTGAAATCCCCACTAGTCTTGGTAAAGCCAGAATCAACCCAATTTAGAGGGCCCAGGTCAGCATTACTTTTAGAGGTCAGCCAACTAATCTGCAACTTGAAAGGACGCTTGGATTCCACACTATGAACCAAAGCATAGTATCGAGGCATTCCATCTTCGTCATCATAGGCTGCCCAAACATGGTTTTTACCAAAGCATTTCGCTTTCCGATCCTTGTCAAAGTCATAAAATTCTGGATCTGCAACAATCATTGACTTGGTTTCAGCAGCCTTTTCATTGGAATCAATATTAGAAGCGACAAGGGAAGACTTTCCGGGTTGGACTGAATTCTTAGTTTCTACAAATGCAGCATTTTTATTTCCATCTTTCTTCCCACCATTTGTTTTTTCCATTACCATCTTCTTACCATTTTTAATTGAAGCCTTCAGTGCAGCTTTCATATTCCATTCATTGAGTTTCTTCCTGATCTCCATCTTGGACTTTGCAATCAGCAAATTGCGAATTTCTAACTGTGACGTCTCCTTTGCGCTGTTATTCTGGATAGTTTCAGAAGTGCCGAACCTTTCTGTTCCTAAGCTAACCTTCTGATTAGGCATTGCCATTTGGTTAGGCATCTCTCTTCCAGTAACATTCACCTGAATGCAACTCTTTTTCATAGGCCCAAAAGTAGAAGCAGCATTGGAAGCTAACCTGGCACCCGTTTTCTTAGAAGCACCACATTTCCTCTGAGCAGCCACCTCTCCCATCTGTGCCACCTCACTCACTCTCTTCAAATTCTGACTTGTATTTTCATTTTGACCAGCTGAGGAAGCTGATGCTGGCACACTTCTAACACCACCTGGTGTTGAAAGTAAACCCTGCTTCATGTTTGGACTATTGATTGAACCAACACCTATAGACCCTGGTTTTCCCATATTTGGAGCAGAAGTGTTGTTTTCCATGTGACGGTTTACATTTTGCTGCTGGCAGTAGGAGGGCGACGGGGTGGACGGGTTTGGATCATTTTTAGGGTGCACCTCCACAGAGTAAAAGGCCTCATGACAATTAGGACAGCGAAGCTTTCGATTGAGGTAAGCTCTTAAATACTCATATTGCATCTTACATCGGTTGCATGCAGTCCAAAATGTATTTGGTTTTGCAGGACGAGGTGCAATGGGAATAGGTTGGGGAGTACCATCACTCTTTTGATCCTTTACACTTGAATCATCATTGTGGGTGGAAGTATCCAAACGGTTCTTACCGGCAGGCATTGATGAATTTCCAGTTTCATATTTATGATTCCGCTGCTGGTCATATGCTGCTCTTTTAGTCTTATCAGACAACAAACTCCATGCTTCAGTGAGCATTTTGAATGCCTCCTCAGCCCCAACTGACTTGTTTTTGTCAGGGTGAAGAGTGCGAACCAGTTTCCTGTAGTGTCTCCTCAATGTTTCATAATCAGAGAACGGATTCACGCCTAGAACCCCATACCTGTCTACTTCACCAGTTTATCTTTTTCTCTGCAGAAATGTACACATCAAGGTGTCACCATGAATTCATGAAGACCTTCAAGCACAGGAAACAAGTCTTGAGCTTTCAAAGCAAATTTTTTGGCTCCATCAATGTCCCTCTCTGTCAACTTCTGCTCCGCAATTTCTTTTGCCCTTGCAGCAGTGTCTTTATTACACTCCATTTCTTCAATGTTTCACGGTCTCCATTTCTTATTTAATTCTTATGTTCCTCCTCTGTGTGCAAGCCCTAATACACCAAAATAATGAATTGCCTGTAGGAACCCACTTTTGGCAAAAAAAGAGAATAACGACATGAAATTATCGGAGTATAATTAGGTCATTATTGTTAGTCATAACCATAACCATAACCATAAAATCAAACACATGAATAAATGCATCTTCCTATTTACCAAATCCAAGGCTTTTCTAACCTTGCATCAATAGATTGTTAATGAGCAACCAACAAAACTGCAAAGGTAATGATCATAATCGACTAACTAGAATACCAAACTTTTGGAAAACCCTAGATCAATAGGTGGTAAGAAGTTCATAGAGCACTATTTGAACACAAAATTATCTGCTCATGATTAGGTATACCATAACGATAAAATCAAACACTCGAATAAATGCTTCTTTCTATTTACAAAATCCAAAGATTTATCTATTGTTACATCAAAAAGTTTTAATGAGAAACCGACAAAATTACAAAGGTAATGATGATAATCGACTAAATACTTAATGAGCATATCTCACAAAATTGCAAAGGTAATGATGATTAATCAACTAACTGGAATACAAAACTTTTGAAAAACCCAGATATACAAATTCCAAAAATTATATATCCTTTGATCTAGAAACCTTCTTAACGACCAACCATTAAGAAAATAAGCTAACTAAAATACAGATCATTTGAAAAACACAAATCAATTGGTGATAAGAAATTCAAAAAACAGTACTTTGAACACCATCGGCATCAACAACCACCGTTATGAAAATGATCTAACAAAAATACTGATCTTCAAAAAAAACACGAATAAATTGGTGATAAAAAAAATCAAAGAACAGTAGTTAGAAGAAGCCATCTACATTAGTCATTCCTACCAAATTTCAGTGATCATAGAACAAATTCAGAGAAAATGACAACAGAAAAACCCTCTGTCTCTTCCGGACTGAACCAATGGTGGATCTACGGGGGGCTGTTGGGCGGACGCACCCCCAAAAATTTGAAAAATATCATATATTATACTATAAATTTTAAAATAATTAAAATTATAGGAGTTCGCACTCCCTAATTTTTTTTTAAACAATTTCAAAATTACATAGAGTAGCCTCCAATTTTTTAAATTATAGAGTAGGCCCCCAAATTTATAATCCTGAATCCGTTCTTGGATTGAACAAACAGAATAGAATCCAAAACTGAAGAAAGCAGAAAATGCACAGGCATTAACTACTCACTTTTACTTGCAAAAAGCAAAATTAACAAAAACCCATCAATCAGAATCTGATATACTTGAGATTTCACATCTACTGTATGTGACTAAACCCTAGAAAGTTCCTTATTTCTCATCAATGCGCAATCTAAAAAACCACATTGACTTATTAAAATTACTTCCATGCAAAGCACAAATCAAAGACAGTGTATATAGATATACAGATACAGATACAGATATAGAATTCAGATTAAAAACAGAGATACGATTGCTTACCTTATTTGAGAAATGAGAACTGTAGATAAGACGCCATTGATGAATTTCTAACAAATTAGATTCTGTTCTAATTTTTTTCCACCCAAATCAAACATAAAAATAATAATAATTCTCAGAACAAGATTTATTGTGACAATTTCACAAACCCTATTACAGATTTAAAACAGAGAAAATATAACAAAATATATACATATATAAATAAAAAGTAGTATATTTTTCCTTCTATTTATACCAAAGCATTGGGTTAGTCCATTAATTATCTAAATTTGGTAGTTTAATTATACTCTGAATATTCTAGAACTCAACATTTATTTATTTTTTGTCATTACTAGAAAATTACAATATAAAAAAATAAAAAAAAGTTGGTAAGTAATAATGACATATTTATTGTTTCTTGTAAATTTCCAATAATTCTTTTGTTTTTCAAAGTTGAATATGTGTAATTTCAAATTTGAGTTTTGTTCTTCAGCTTTAGTGAATTTCACATAAATAAAGTTTATTATATCTGTTGACAAACTGTATAATAGAAGCAAGATGAAATTTCTTTTGTATTTCAAAGTAGAGGACAGCCGAGTCGTGTAGTATTTTGTTTAAATTTGACTTGAAAATTTAATGAATTTCAAAACACATTTAAATTTGAGATGTTTACTTTTTGAGTTGATCTCAAACGAGTTGTAATCAAGTTGCTCACGAAACTTTATTTTTTAAAAGTGTATAATTAAATGAAGATGAGTAATAATTTGTTCAAACTTGATTTGTTTACCTAATAAGCTAAATTTTAAATGAACTTTTAACAAGTTGAGTTGGATTAGAGTAGTTTAAATTACAATCTAATCAAAATATCATGCCAACCATAGTGAATTGTTGTGCTTGGTCTAAATTTGTTAATATTTTGCAGGGTTGGCTCTTAAACTATTGGAATATGTGTATGGCAACCATGACCATATGGAGAAACTTCATTAAATTTTCACCAAAACAATTGGTTTACTTTATTTTCTTCCCTTATTTTCTACTTTACAGTCCAATGTATGAGTACAATGATTTTATTTATGTTTGATATGAGTACAGTGAGTTGAGATTTCCATCAATGATTCATTGAACATGTCTATTTTAGTTATATCATTACTTTTTAACTTTAATGAAAAACTCATTCAGATTTTGATAATGAAAAAAAAAAGAAATTAATTCTAATGCAACGCTTGAGTGGGACCCACATGGGCGGTGCAAATGCAGAATATTCTGACCGAATAATCTTTCCGGAAGCACCAACTCAGCACATTAAGGTCCACATTGCATTAAGTTAAGTTGAATGGGATATGAGAGAAGCATGCGCTGCCAATATCTCAATGACAGTAAAATATGACTGTTACATTAGACAGATAGATTATCCTACAATTTCATTCATCCCTGAAGATAATTACTAGTGATTGTGGTCCTTGGTGTTTTTATAGGGAAAGTCTCAATACATTCCCCAGAAAACTTGAAACATTTTCTAACCATCCAAACAAACAAACATACAACAGCTTCTTCTTTCACACAGAAAGCCGAGTTCAACAAGTGATGAGTAGACACATTATTAGATTTCTAAGTGAATTCAAAATTCCCAATCTCTGCCTACATATATATACCTAACTTAAAAGAGCCACAAACCACAATTTTCACATTCATCAAATGGCAAATCATTTGGCTTAGCAGTCACTAAAATTTTGTAAATATTCCACTGGAAGCTAGAACTCAAAGAATGCAAAAAAGAAAGAACAAAGAAAAAAGGGACTTGAAATAAATGCAATCGGCAATTCATTAATATATAATGACAATAGAATAAGCTGCTAACACAAATTACAAAGCCATGTCCTCTGGCTCATGGTTCACAGAAGAATGAAAACAGCCTTGATATCTGAAACAAACTGGTACAAATCAATAATCATGTGGTTTATTTTTGGGTTTTTTGTTTTGGGTACACAGAGCAGCTAAAAGTTGGCTTATTGTTGGCCCCATCTTAATTTCTAAGGGAAAATGTTCTCAGCAAAATAAGAAAGAGACGAGGGTATTTTCCTTCACCCTTGTGCTCATGCAAAGACCATCTTTAGCAGCATCTCAAGCTTGTGACTTTCCATAGAGTTGTGTGTACACACTCCTAGTCCGATACACAACAATCAAACTCAGCACAACTGCAATAGCGCAAAGTCCTGACATAATACCACAAGTGATTGAATAGCATATGATACCGGAACAAGAGAGTGATTCATCCTCCATAAGAGGTATTCCCGACACTAGGTGTTTGAGAGAAGCTTGTTTCTCTGCTTCATAGTCGTAAATGCCACTGGCTATGACACCAGAGAAGATTAAAGAGCCTACAGGACTTGCCAGTGTAAGGAAATTATATAATGCACCAAAACTTTTCAAGCCAAACAGTTCTGAGGCTGCAGCAGGGCACAATCGCCCAGTGTGCTCCATATCCAAGTCCTATTAACACCGTCACGACATAGATTGCCCCAGGCCAACCCATGGCATAATAGAAGAGCCCAAATGACATTATGACCTGAACAACAGCCATTGCCACTGGCCTTGGATAGGCATAGTTCCTGGCAAATGAAGAACACAAAGAGGGATGAAGAAAATATGCAATTTCTTTTTTCTTTTTTTCTTTCAAAGAAACCAACAAGGAGCAATTACACTATTAGTCCATGTAGTTTAAGCGAAGTGTTACTTGAGTCCTTGTAGTTTCAATTTGAACCCCATACTTTCAGTTTTGTTGTAACATTGGTTCAAAATTTTAACAGTAACTGGAGGGATTATATTGTAACAAAATTGAAAGTGTAGGGTTCAAATTGTTCAAATTGAAATGACAAGAATCAAATTGAAACTTGGCTCAAATTAGAAGGACCAACAGTGTAGTTTACCCAACAAAGAAATAGAAAGCATGTTGTAACTTGGCAAAGAATGGGATCGCGTCACAAACCTAATGATGATCTCAGAGAAGTATCCTCCACCAACACGGCCGAGAAAGTTCCAAATGCTGATCATGGATACAAATATGTGTGTGTCACTAAATCCCAGAGATTCACTCATTTGACCCATATTATCAACTACTGTCAAACCAGATCCGGAAGCCAGTACAAGGGAGAAAAATATAAGCCAAAAATCAGCCTTTACTAATGCCTGCATTAAAGTGAAATCCTCGCCTCTACGTGGGCCCTTCTTCCGCTTGACCCTTACCGCTCCTTCAGCAGCTGCTTGAAACAGTTTCGCTTGCAAATGAGCAATTCGTTTTTGTCTTTCTAATACTGGAAGCGAGTCTACTTCTGCAGATTTCTCATCTTCAACCTCACTTAAAATGACCTCATTCATTCCGTTCCTGCTCAGATTTACTCGATTCTTCTCTTTGAGGCTCAGCAAGAAGGCTCTCCTCTATCAGAGGTCTTGGTTCCGAGAAAAAAACCAATTTAACAGGAATTATAATCGGAAGCAATATGATAATGATCAATACAACTGTAAGTATTGTGACAACTGTCTGGTTCAAATCAACAAAATCGTCAAGCAACAAGACAACCAACAAATAACCTGCTAGAATGAGACAGATGCTATAGGTGAAGAAGAAGCTTGAATTATCGGATGGTTTAACTTGTCTGTGACCTCCCACGCGTCTAATAATGAACATCAAAGAAATAATTACAATTGTTGGCCAAACTGCAACCATCAAGATCAGTGATGCTTGAGTAGAAGCATTGATCATGGCATAAAAGTTGAGTTATAATTGCACCGCTCAACCCCTGCAAATCCTTTCAGTATCCCCACTATAGGACCACGGCTTTTGGGAAAGTTCTGCACACAGGACACCAAAACTCCTGTGTTGAAGTAGGTCTCTCCATTTGTTCCCACAAAAATGGAAATACACATCTGCAGACATAAATGGAGTTGACATCTTTATTAGAGAAAAACTGATTAAGTACCCATATTTGTAGTCAGTTAAAGACAAATAATGCATGCCAATCAATCAACTAATCTACTGCCATTCGAATCAATCAATCAATCAACTATGCCCCATCTCTCACTTACTCACATTCTGGGAAGCATAGCAGAGATACACATGCAAAAACTAATTTCCAACCTTAGCTCAAACGTTTCTTAGGCATGGAATCAACTTTAAAAAATATAATGAAATAAAAATAAATGGATTAATATATTTATTTCAACTCAAATTGTGAGAATGTGTTCAATCCTACATTCAATTGACAACAATTTATATTCAGTGCCTTGCACATATTGAACTTACCGTACATGTGGCAGAAATATACTACTGTAATTACACATCCCATAAAATCTGAAAAAAAATACTACAATTTACAATATATTCAAAGTACAATGCACATATTTGTTTTTGCAAGTCCAATGCATCAGAACCAAAATAGTACTAATCTGATACCTGTAGACTAATTTTAAGATCTTGAATGTGATGACTTTGACATCATGAAATAAAAAAAAATCAATAAACTAACTATTGCACAGTGAACCTTGAGTACACCATGGTGACCTCCGTAGCTTCAGTTAATGGATGAGTTTAGAAAATCTTAATAAACCTATTGAAGCCTTCACGTCTCTATATCTTGCCACATTTAGATTCATTTCACCTCTCTATATCTTTCTGCATTCCATCAATCTAGAACTGTAATATGAATTACACTTTTCACTTTACCAAGCTAGACAAAATTATGACAAAGATCTATAATATAAAAAGAATCCTCAGATTGGCAGAACACAAAATGACACTAAGGCAGTGTTTGGATCATCAATTTGGGTAAGAATTTGGAAAATGAAAGGAAAAGATGAGGGAAATCTGATAAGTGATCCATGCTAAATCAATAAATACAAAAAATAGTAAGTGCTGGATATTTACCACAGAGTTTCTACTGCCTTTCTTGGTTGCTCAGGAAAATAAATAAATAATAAAAATAATTTGAAGGAATTGCAATTTGAAACTAGTGATATCTGATCCATGCACAATCTCTATGCAACTAAGTCTAGTACATCAATCAGGCAAATTTGAGTTTATTATTATTCTTTTAATTCTTGAAAACCAAATTACTTTAGAAGATGAGATTAAAATTTTAATTTGTTAAGTCTTCATCAACCAAACGGATCATGGACGATCAGAGCCTGCAGAAGACAACCCTGCTGCCAAAAACAAGAAAAGAGAACAACTGAAGAACCAAACCACTTTTCAATATAATAACGAGAGAGAGAGAGAGAGAGAGAGTACATTTCATATTGCAAAAGTCTGCCTCAAAAACTTTCAAGTTTCAATATATTGGATGGAAGAGAAAACTTAGAGCCAATTTGAAGAAACTATGGACCTGTGATTCTCATTCAGTCAATCGATCAGAAACTACGGGTCTATCAGTGCAAACTGTATCAAGAGACTAACTATGGTTGCAAAAATCTAATCCTAATCCTGTCATTTTTTTAACTTGTTTGTTTCTCAAAATCAGTTCTCAAATCAGAAATCATGTCACCAAACCAAAATACCCAACTTCAAACTAAAAATCCCCAATCTAAGGCTTCGTTTGGGAAGCCAAACCTTGGGCTTTTTTGGCTAAAATTGCCACAAAAAATAAATAGGTTTTTTAGCCACAAAAAACAAAACATTACATCCAACCCATAATCATTATATTATTTCTCTCACAAAAAAGTTTAAAAAGCTAAAAAAACCAAAAGTCCTTCCCAAACGAGGGTTTTTAGCCCCAGGCTAAAAAAGTCAAAAAAGCCAAAAAGTCAAAAAGCCAACCCACTTTCCAAACGAACCCAGTATGTAGCATAATTTCCTTTCATGCATCTAATTCATCAAAATCGCAACAACCCGAACACAGTACCAGCAAATGAATCCCAAAATGCCAAAGAAAATTGAAAGAAAAGGGACCCAAGTTCACATTTGTAGTCATCAAGTTAATTTGCATTTCATCAACAACAATTGAAAGTTCAAACAAATAGAAGGCATAAGAAATATAACCCAAAAAAAAAAATCTCTCAAGCATCTATACCACAATCAACATTTGTATTTATCTACCGAGAGAGAGAGAGAGAGAGAGAGAGAGAGAGAACTGACCACCCACAAAGGCAAAGTAGGCAATCTGTGAGTGACAATGAGCCAAACAAGACCATACCCAACAAAATTCTGAGCAACACCAATGGAAAAAACAGCCCAAATGGGCAAAACCTCGATCAAAGTACCAATACCAAAACAAAGTCTATAAGCTATTTTAATGCCATTAAATAGGAGAATTACAAAACAAAATTTCATTCCAAAAGCAAGCTTAGCAAAATTTAAAACTTTGAAAATTTTCATTATTACATAATACATCTTTCATTTGTGGCACATTAAGTAAAGAATTTGCAATTTCAAGTAAATAAGAATTCTCTAATAAGTTAAACATATCCCCACCAATGTCCCATAACTTGGTGTACTTCCAATGTACCCATAGAGTACCCAACTACCAAAGGATGTATAAAAAGTATCCGGTACGTATTTCGAGTACCCGGTACTCATGCAACCCTATCGATACAAGTACCACTACCCAATAAATATCCAGTACGAGTACGCCAATATTTCCGAAGTACCCATACTTTATAGATGCACAATCTCTAGCAACTAAGTCTAGTACATCAATTTGGCAAATTTGAGTTTATTACTATTTTTTTAATTCTTGAAAACCAAATTACTTAAGAAGATGAGATTAATAATTTAATTTGTAAGTCTTCATCAACCAAATGGATCATAGACGATCAGAGCCTGTGGAAGACAAAACCCTGCTGCCAAAAGAAAGAAAAGAGAACAACTGAAGAACCAGACACTTTTCAATATAATGACCACAGAGAGAGAGAGAGAGAGAGAGAGAGAGAGAGAGAGAGGATACATTTCATATTACAAAAGTTAGAGAGAATACCTTTCATATTGCAAAAGTCTGCCTCAAAAACTTTCAAGTTTCAATATATTTGATGAAAGAGAAAACTTACAGCCAATTTGAAGAAACTATGGCCTGTGATTCTCATTCGGTCAATCGATCAGAAACTATGGGTCTATCAGTGCAAACTGTATCAAGAGGCAAACTATGGTTGCAAAAATCTAATCCTAATCCTGTCATTTTTTGTTGTTTCTCAAATTCAGTTCTCAAATCAGAAATCATGTCACCAAACCAAAATACCCAAAAAATCCCCAATCTAAGTATGAATCATAATTTCCTTTCATGCATCTAATTCATCAAAATCGCAAGAACCCGAACACAGTACCAGCAAATGAATCCCAAAATGCCAAAGAAAATTGAAAGAAAAGGGACCCAAGTTCACATTTGTAGTCATCAAGTTAATTTGCATTTCATCAACAACAATTGAAAGTTCAAACAAATAGAAGGCATAAGAAACAGAACCCAAAAAAAAAAAAAAAAAAAAAAAAATCTGTCAAGCATCTATACCACAATCAACATTTGTATTTATCTGCCGAGAGAGAGAGAGAGAGAGAGAGAACTGACCACCCACAAAGGCAAAGTAGGCAATCTGTGAGTGACAATGAGCCAAACAAGACCATACCCAACAAAATTCTGAACAACACCAATGGAAAAAACAGCCCAAATGGGCAAAACCTCGATCAAAGTACCAGCAATGAAGCCAATACTGTCCCCCAAATCTTTAGCCACACCCAAAATGGCAACTTGTCTCTGATTGTAACCCATAGTGCTCTTTATCACAGGTGATATACTCCCAAACAAGTACCCAATTCCAGCACAAGACTGAACCCACATTGAAGCCACAAACACAAGCCATCTGTTGTTGAAGAAAGCTCTGATTCTCTCCTGTAATTGCTGCGACATCGTCTCCGATCAATCAATCAAACAAAAGCCTTTCCAGATCAAGAACAGTGAATGAATTGATAATGGAGCTTCTTCTAATCCTTTAGCTTTGTGGGTTTTGTGAGATTTTAGAAAAAGATAAGATGTATTTGGGTTTGGCCGTCAATAAATGAATAATAGTGTCTTTGTTGCGTGATGTGATTTTGTTTGTGATCTGTCTGTGTTCGGAAAAGTAAGACTAGTTACAAAAAAAATATGATTTAAAAATCAAAACGTGATCTTTTTTACTTCCCTTCTCTGCTTTGTATTTTTCTATTTATGCATTTATGTGGAGTGGAGGACATACTGACTGTGACAACAACGTTTGAATGGAAGAATTGCATCAGTTGGGTGTCCGTGGGTCAGGACCCTGTGTCACTCTGCCCCGCACGGAGAACTGTTCGGTACATATTACTATTATAGATTCGGCCTCGCTTTTCACGTTTTAACATACTTTCTTTTCTTTTTGTTTTTCATAATTAGTGAAGAAAAATATTCTACACATTTAATTTATTATTTTTAAAAATTATTTTTAACGATGTATTTGATAAATTTTAAATTTAAATTTGTCATATATTTCGTTATATGAGTTATAACTAATGATTTAGAAATAATAAATTATGAAAATGTAATATTATTGTAGAAAAAATTAGAAAGACATCTCTCTATAAATTTATGAAAAATGTTTGGGAGCATTAATTAGTGCTCCCACTAATTAGGTGACAGTAAATCCCAC
Organism: Camellia oleifera; assembly: GCA_022316695.1. NCBI lineage: Eukaryota > Viridiplantae > Streptophyta > Magnoliopsida > Ericales > Theaceae > Camellia > Camellia oleifera. The sequence goes on along the minus strand of CM039313.1, from coordinate 59,570,148 downwards.
CAGTAATGATGTGATGTTTTGGTTTTAGAGTTGTATTTTTTTTTTTTACTTTTTTAATGCATTAGTGCTATTAATGATGTGTTTATAGTGGGATGAATCATTGTTGTAAATTTATTTAAGAATTTAAGAACAATGATAATTTATTTGTTAAGCTTATTTTGAAAAGTAAGTTAAAAATCACCTCTCAACTTTTAACTTACTTTTGTTTCTCAAAAAAAATTAAATAAAGTCAAAAAATAATTTTTAATCATCTTTCCAAATCATTCATTAATTAAAAGTTCCTAAAATTTTGAAGGACGCTGGGCGACAAATTTAGGGGTTGTTTGGAATGATTTAAATAAGTATATTTTTTTTTTTTACTTTTTATGAAATATGGGTTGAGTTTGAAATGATGTGATAGAATTATGATATAACTTAAATAAGATGATATGACTTGAATAAAATAGTGACTTTTTAACTTTTTAAATTATTTAGTTTATGCCAAACAATCCCTTAATTTTGAATTTTGTTTTCTCGCAGCTGGCAGCTGTCAAACAATTTGTCATTTTGTTAATGTTTGGAGAGCCTAAAAACTGTGGCTCAAATGGCTTAAATTTTTCAGTTTTAGGTAACTTTGTTTTTTTATTTTTATTTTTTTTTTTACCTGATAAGGAAATTTGAGCCATTAGGGCACCCAAATTTGGGCTCCCTAACAGTGCTGTTGATAAATTAATTAGAATAATGTTTGGGGGCCCTAAAAACTGTGGCTCAAATGGCTCAAATTTTTCAGTTTTGGTAACTTTGTTTTTTTGTTTTTGTTTTTTTTTTACCTGATAAGGAAATTTGAGCCATTAGGGGCACCCAAATTTGAGCTCCCTAACAGTGCTGAATTAATTATTTTAAAATGACCAAGTTACCCCTAGTATATATATTTCAAACAGACCTGTCACTTGCACAAGATTGTCAAACAGACCCTCTCTCTCTCCACGTTCTCTGTCTCTCTATTCAAACCGGACCCTCTCTCTCTCTCTCTCTCTCTCTCTTGGAGCCGCCGGAGTCGCCTTCAACCTTGTGCCGCCGCCTCAGACGCTGTAGATCTTCAAACCCACTCTCTCTCTCTTAGTCGCCGAAGTCGCCGAGCTATAGATCTGAGCATGCCATCGCCGGAGCTGTAGATCTGAGCATGCCTCACGCCGCCGCTCCACAACGTTGTTTCCGGGGCCGACGATCGAGATCTGGAAGGTCGTAGATCTACAGATCTTCTCTTTTTCTGTCACCGATTTTCTCTTTTTCTAATCTCTTCCCTACGGATTCGGATTCGGATTCGGTTTTTGGGATATTTGAAAATATTAAAATATTTTTAAAAATCTTGAATATTGTTTTATGAATGAACGAAGGATTCTAGATTTTTTTTTTTTTTTAAATAACTATAATTTTTTTTAGAAATATTCTAGATTTTTAGACTCAACCCTAACGATTCTAAATATTCTAGATTTTTTTTTAAATGTTCTAATAAAACACTAACGATTCTACGTATACAGAGACGTTCATACGTATGAACACAAATGTTCTCTTGAAACTTTTGATATGTGATGATGGTGGTGTTGTTAAATTGAAACTAGTTGTTGAATAAATAGTTATGTAACGTTTGGTTGTCGGGAAAAAGGTAAGAAAATAAGAAATCTGAGATTTGAGTCTCAGATAACCAGATTTACACTATGTTCAGGTTTTTGATCTGTGATTTGTTGTTGCTGTCAAACAGATAAGTTCAAAAATTGAACCTTTTTTTTTTTTTGGATGTTGATGAACATATAGAATTTGGTAATGTTGTTGTTGATGAGCAGATAGGATAGGATTTGTTCCTGATGATGTTTTTGAACAGGTGAGTGAGTGAGTGAGTGAGTGAGTGGGGGGAGGAGGGGGAGGAGAAGTATTTGAACAGATAGAAATTTTTGAATGAATAGGATAAAACAAAAATTAAACAGGTAGAATTTGTAACATATAAAATTGAATAGATAGATAAAATTTAGGAAAAAAATTAAACAGATAGGGGAAAAAATTAAATAGATAGTTAAAAATTTTGAACAGATAGATATAAATTTGAACAGATAGACAAATAAATTTAAATAGATAGATATAAATTTGAACATCTAACATAAAGTCAAATGGATTAAAAAAAAAGTTAAGAGATAAATTGGAAACAAAATATTCTTTAGGACTTCACACTAAACTTTTTCACAAAGCGTGAACTTTTCATCAACAAAAAAATTATCTCTTAGACTTAATATTTTATAACCTTCTTAGATTAAATTTATCTCCGATTAACCCAATTTTAAATTATAGAAGAATAAGGAAAAAATTTGACATAAATGGATCAGACTATTTCTACAAACATTAAAAAAAAATATAAATAAATAAATAAATAAAGAACTCAAAAACTCTTTTTATCATCTCTTTGTGCCTCTGTCTAATCGGTCGCTTTCTTCCAATTTCTCTCTCTACCATCGTCGTTGTTGCCACCATCACCGTTCTTTATGTCATTTTTAGATCTTTACATCTCTTCTCTCTCTTTCTCTGACTCTTCTCATACACAATTCTTTTCTCTATATTTCTATCTTTGGCCTTTCACCAGATCCACTTGTGAGGACCAATGAGACGACTTTTCATTCGATGTAATCATTTCTTGGATTGTTCACTACTACTGAACAACGACGTGAAAGATGAATTTGGATCTTCTCCTTGAGCTTGGTGCTTGAGCTCGGTCCTTGAGGGCCTTTGGGTCTACTTTGAGGTCCGATTTTGATAATCTGAACTGTTCATATTTTAATATTTATTCAGTATAAGATACCTGTAAAAAATCAAGTTGATCGGATATCAGAAAGTATGTGTTCAGAAAATTGGGACTACAAAATATTTTTTAATAAACAGTTTTTTGAACACATACTTTCTGATATCCGATCAATTTTGATTTTTTACAGGTATCTTATACTGAGTAAATATTAAAATATGAACGGTTCAGATTATCAAAATCAAGCCTCAAAGTGGACCCGAAAGTCCTCAAAGACCGAGCTCAAGCACCAACCTCAAGGAGAGGATCCAGATTCGTGAAAGATACCCAATAGTCCGATTGATAATAATTAGTGTCTGGCAAGAGTATATAATGACCCAGATGAGTTGGAACTAGTTTTTTGGTGATAAAACCTATCAAAACATCTATTTTATTGCTTTTTATAGATAAAGGCCTTCTTGAGAAGGTAGTCATTTTTTAACTTTTAATTTATTTTGAGTTATATCATCTTTTTATTTTTACGTATATTTTTTTAAATATTAAAAGTTAAAAAATTAATTTTTAATCAACTTCTCAAAACAATTTAAAATATGTGAAATTACAAAAGTATATTGTTAGAAAAATTTTATTGACCTTGACTCGGAATAGAGTAAGTGAAATTTCACTGACCTGTGCAATTTTATTGAATTCAAACTAAAAGACTCAATGATTTTTCACTAAGTAATAGATTTAAAATTTAATTGACTTTCAATTTTATAACTTTTAATCATTAATTGAAAATTTTCTTATGTTAGAAAGCTATGAAATTTCTTGTATATAATTGTGTTAACTAAAAAAAAAAAAAAATCACTATTAGTTTTTTTTTTTGAAAATTTGTGAAATTTCACTTCGTTGGAAAGTCGCTGAAAAAATATCATCAGAAATTGATAGTGGTCATCAACGACTAGAGGTGGCCGCCGAAAATGGCAGTGGCAATAAGAAATGATGAAATAATGAAACTAAGGCCCCGTTTGGTGTAGCTGTTAAAACAACTTATAGATTATAACTTAACAGATTATAGATTATGACTTTAATCAGAAGTTGTTAATCTGTTTGGTGTAGCTGTTGGATTATAGATTTAAGTTGCTGAGTAGTATTTGTTAAATAAGCTGTGAAATAGCTTTTTCAATTAATTTTTATTTTTTGTTTGTCTACATTTCTCATAAAAAATAATAATAATCTATAGTCCATTTGAGTCTTTTTCTATTTTAAAAAAAATAAAAAATAAAAAAAGTTAAGAGTATAATCATAAATTAACATGTTCACCGCAGAAGCTGATAATCAGAAGCAAGGGATGAGCAGCTTCTCAGAATTAGCTTTTTTGAGTTAAAATAAGCTGTTAGAATCAGAAGCTATTTGAAATAAGTTTAACCAAACAGTCCAAAATAACTTTTTCAAAGCTAAAAGTCATAAGTTGGCTCTAAAAAGCTGAAACAAACACCCCCTAAATTAAGGGTAGTTACATCTGAAAAAGAGTTAAGTTATGTTTGGTAGAGTTTTGTAAATATGATTTGAGAGTATGAGTTGTATTTTGAGTTTGTGAGTTTTAGAATTATGATTTGAGTATTAAAAATTTGTTTGGTGAAGAGTTTTGAAAAGAGTGAGGAATTTTTGATGTGATATATGATATTTGATATAAAAACTTACAACTCATAACCAAACATACAACTCAAAATTCTATTAAAACATATAAAAAATATTTAAAAATTCAGAAAATATTTTTTTCGAATATATAAAACTTCACATATGTCAATTGCAAAAACAAAAAACAAAAAAAAAATCACTGTTCCGATCAACCAGTGGAACGATCAGTTAGGTCAAATTTGAAAAAAAAAATTTCGAAAATCGCGCCTGAGACAAAGTGTTTTGCACAAAGTTTTGGAAACGTAATTCCAGAACACCTTCCAAACATCATACTTGAATCAAGATGTAGAACCATAGTTTGAAAATACAACCAAACATAATCTTAGTGTCCTTGAACTAACAAACATATTTTATAGGGAGCTAAATAGACAAAAAAAATTAAAAAAATTAAAAATATATAAAAGCCCTAAAAGCTATGGATGTTCCCAAAAAAAAGGCAAATTAATACTAGGATTGTAAAGTAATTGACTCAGCTTGGTTTGACATAACTTACGGAAGTAAAAAAATTATTAAAAAAATTAAAAAGTTCATACTATTTGGAAGGAGTGATTATTTAGTATTTTCAAAGTATGGACACGTGATGCTTCATAAGGTTTTGATTGGTAGAGAAGGGTAGGAGCTCACGATTTATGTTAGGGATGGGGGAACAACATGGGGCTAAGTAATTGGTAATTGGTTTGAAGTATGGCTACGTGGTATTTCGAGATTATTGAATAATTTTCCATTTGAAGCTTATAGGGGAAGCCAATAGGGCAAAATTATTATTTTACCATTTAAATTCAACTACCTAAAAGTCAATAAGGATAGAATGGTCATTTTAATTTTATTACATATCGTTTCGTAAAAACTTAAAAAATTATCCCAAACGTACATATTTTTTCTTTTTACTTTTTTAGTCAAAAAATTAAAAATTGCACTTATATGGTACATTTCAAACAACCCAATTTAACTTATTTGCATAACAAGTCCATCTCTAGCAAGTAACTAATCAAACATGAGCTGAGTTCGAATAATGTTGTTTTATATATCTATATATAGACACATAAAATATAAATATATCGTGTTGAGTAATAGATTTTTCAAGTTTGATTTGAATTACTATATAAATTAATCGAATCGAGTAATAAATTGTTCTAATTAATTTAAAAACTTAACAAAGGATTGGACTTTTCTTAAGTTCAAATATCAACTTGAAAGAATTTGAGAGACCCGTGGAGCTTACCATAAGTCTCATTTCGATAATCTGAACCATTCATTTTGTAGAACCCTCTACATATCATCTCTGAAAAAGTTAAGCCAGTCCGATGTTCATAATATTTATTGTATTTGTCTCAGAAAAATAGAAGATCTATTTTTAAAAATATATTTGCCATTTATTTTTTTTAAAAGACAAATGTGATAAAATAAGAATGTTACAATTATCAAATCGACTTAATTTTTTTTTTTTATGAATGATATAGGTGGAGAATTTTACAAAATGAATGATTCAGTTTGTTAAAACAGAATTTATAATAAGCTTCATGGACTCCTCAAGTTCTCCCAAGTTAAGACATAAATACGAAAGAAGTCAAATCTACAAAGAAAATGCTAAAATTGTTAATATTGAAAAGTATGTAAACAAATCCGTTTAACTTATTAAACCATGATTTGAGTTGACTATAACAATAGATAATGCAATCCCTTTTATAATAATAATAATATGATGTTAATTTTTTTTATATCATAACATGTTTATTATGTGATATGTTATTATTATATTAATAATGAATATGAAGGATGTTTTTCACTAAGGTCAAGTTTGGTAAGCTGTCAAAAAGTTACTTAAAAAGTTATCACTATTCATCAAAAATAAAAAATTACGGCTGCACAACTCTCAATTTTAATTTTTTTCTTACATACTAATTTATACAATTTTTTACATAAAAAGTCAAAAAATTAATCCAAACATCTATATTTTTTTTTCTTAATTTTTTAGTCTAAAAAAATAAAAAACGCACTCATTTAGGATACCCCAAACAACCCCTAAATCAATAGATGAGAATAAATTCAATTCGTCACAATTGCTGTTAGTAAAATTTTTATTCAGTCACAATCAATGATCAGGTTGTGTGTTGATATTCGATTTGGCTCGATAGATTCCAGAACTTTTTTTGAATTAACAGAATTTTCTAAAAATTGTATTGAGTTTGAAAGGTGCGTCTCTAAAACTACTTCACTATGCTGATGTCTAATATAAATGTAATTTTGGCCAAGCGATATTTTCTTGCGTTTCCCTTTCTTCCTTTATAATTCCTCTCTCTATCAATTGTCACCTCCTGAGCTCAACTACCAACCATGACAATTCTTATTTATAGCGCATTCATGAATGGATTTTTATTTATTTAGGGCTTGTTTGGCATAGACTATATAATCCATCTTTTTATCTTTTTATCTTTTTTCCATCACATCACCTCTCTACTTTTCTGCACATCTTTTCATAAAAAGACAAAAAGTGCACTTTTTTAGGACACCCCAAACCAACCCTTATTTATTATTTTTTTTAAAATAATCTTTTATCCTTTTCATTTTAGGTACGTAATGGAAGATTTTCATTACATATTTAACTAATAGTTAACTTGTGCAATGCATAGGCTAAACATATTTTTTTATTATATAAAATTTAGTTAAATTGTTTATATTTTTGAATATATAAAATTCAGTTAAATTGTCGTTAAATTGGAGAAAAATAGAAACAATAATTTAAAATTTAAATAATGATTCTAATTATTATTTTAATAATTTTAATTGTATTGTTCCACAAAAGCGTTACTTAAGGCCAAGTTTGGCAAGTTGTCAAAAAGTCAAAAAATCAAAAAGTTATTCAAAAAGTTAAAAAGTTATCACTATTCACCAAAAGTCAAAAATTACAGCTACACAACTCCCAATCCTAATTTTTCCCTACACACTAATTTATATAATTTTTTAATACACATTTTTTCATAAAAAGTCAAAAAATTTACCCAAACATCTATATATTTTTTTCTTAATTTTTTAGTTCAAAAAGACAAAAAGTGCACTTATTTAGAACATCCCAAATAACCCCTAAATCAACACATATTAATTTTAAATAAACTATTTATGTTTATTTTAATAATTTTAGCTCCATCATATTATAAAAATATAACTTACATAAATATATATCATAAATTTCATAAAAATAAATATTTTTAATATTTAATTTTAAAAAAGTGAAAAATGTAGAATAAAATTAATTTGTGAAATATTTTTAGTATGTATAATCCTATTAAGGGGCATGCACCAATAAATCCCAAATTTGTATCTTGTAACCCATTTAGTCCTATGAATTTTCTTATGAACCGTTAGGTCCTATCCCAATGTTAATGACCATTGAACATCATCGACATCAAATCATCAACATTAAACATTAAACATCATCATCAACATTAAACAATAAACATCATCAAACATTAAACATTATTCATCATCAACATCAAACATCAAACATCAGACGTAAAATATTATTCTTCAACATTAAACATTATACATCATCATAAAACATTAAACATCATCATCAACATTAAACATTAAACATTAAACATCATCATCAAAATTAAACATTAAACATTAAACATCATTAAACATTAAACATTATTCATCATCAACATTAAACATCTTCAAACATTAAACATCATCATCAACATTAAACAATAAACATCATCAAACATTAAACATTAAATGGTTCACCTTTCTATCATATAGGATTTATTGATAATTTTTTCTAAAATAAAACTGTAGCAAAAAAGTAATAGAAAATTGACTTTCCTTCCCCCCCAAACAGCAAAAGCTCTCTCTCCCAGACATCAATGAGATCAAATTCATCATCCAAATCCGAGTTGCAGACACTGAAGACACCTTAAAGACAATTAAAAATTACCAAACGCATTTAAATTTCTCTTTCTCTCTCTTTCTGTGCGTGTTTGATAATCGAGAAATGAAGGATGATGATGCCCTACCAATATCAACACCGACTGCTCATACACAGAAACACACACACACACAGAAAGAGACCTCCGATTCGAGTCCATTCGGTAAAGGCCGGTACAAATTCTGGGCACTATCCGCCATCTTGCTTCTGGCTTTCTGGTCCATGCTCACCGGCACTGTCTCCCTCCGGTGGTCCGCCGGCAATCTCAACCGCTTCTCCGATGACTTCGACATTCCCATCCACGACGATCTCGACATTTAGGGCTTTTATATATAGATATATATGATCGACATTGATTACATATATATATATATGATCGTCATTTAGGGCTTTTGAGTTAACATTCAGTTTTTTTTTTTTTTTTGATCGACATTTAGGGCTTATATATATGATCGCGTATCTGTTTGTATTTTGAATTGTAATTGAGACTGTAGGAGGAATTGATTTAGAAATTGATGATGTTTACATATTTTTTTTTAATGATGTTTTGTTAATGTTACTAATGTAGCTAATGTTTTCATGATATTAATAATGTTGTTGATGTTGCTGATGTAAATAATGGGACTAAATGGTGCATAAGAAAATTCATAGGACTAAATGGTTCACCTTTCTATCATATAGGATTTACTGGTAATTTTTTCTTTTGTTTATGGGTAATAGTTTTAGTAGAAGTCTTTTAAATATTAAATTCTAGAAAGAATTTTGGTAAGGGTATTGATCTAGAAATTTAATCAAAAAAAGAAGAAAAAAAAGGGAGATGTGCCATGTACAGATGATGGGCGCGATTCCCCAAGAAGTTTTTCAAAGCCCCGCATTCGAGTGCAAGACATATATACTGTTGTTGTCTCCCCATTTACCCTTCACTGTTCATCACCATTTCAGACGGAATACCCAGTGAACCAAAGCATAGCCTTGATTTCTTGCGTCCAATGCCTAACTTAAAGCATTTCTATCGGAGATTCTGTTTCATCTCTATCATCGGAGCATTTCCCACCGATGGAAGTGCCAATTGGAGTTTTAACCTCACAAGCTCTCCATTTCCGTAAGGATCCGTTGTTTTTAGAAGTAGAATGAAGGGGATTGATAATGATGGGATTATTAGTGAGGGGATTGATAATGAGGGGATTATTAGTGAGAGGATTGATAGTGAGGGGATTAAGTAAAATTGTGTTTGTTTTGATGATAGTTGTTAGTGTAGGGATTGTTAAATTATTTTTATATAAAATAATAAAACAAATAAAAAAAATACAAAAACATTAAACATTAATGTTTTAAAAAAATGCCCAACATGTAAAAAATTTTAAAAAAATAAAAAATTTCCAGAAAAAAATAAAACAAATAAAATAATGATTTTTACTTAACAAAAAATACAAAAAAAATTAAACATTAATGTTAAAAAAAAATAATGCCCAACATGAAAAAAATAAAATAAAAAATAAATTTTTTTTAGTCCAACAGACTATTTTTCTAATACCTAGTCTTGGAGGCCCATTCGAATCCCCTCCTCAAGCGGATTCATAATTCGAAACTCACTATCAATCCTCTCCCCATCTCTCAAAACAAACATAATGTTAATGGGTCCCACCTCACTACCAATCCCAATCCTCCCTTTAACTCTTCAAACAAATGAGGCTTAAGTGTTCTTCATTGCCCTCTATGAAATTTTTTATGTTTTTCACGCCTTTGAGTTTAAACTATTATTATCCACCTTCAAATCATGATAACAACAAACAAATCTTGCTAAAAACATGTCATTATAGGGGTTTCGAACCACCCCTAGTGTTAAATGGCCTCTAAGCCTTGGCTATTCATCTCACTATTCATCTCCTAAGATAAACATGGATAGATCTAGGCTAGACCAAGCAAAAGCCCAACTTTTAATCCAAAGTTGCAACTCGGCCGAGCAAACTTCATGTTTGTCATGTCTGAGGAAGAAACTGAGCTATGAACCAAGTGACATAAAGGCCTCGCGATCGAGCTAAAAATCTACGCTCAGGTGGCTAAGCTAACTCCACACCTATCAGGCAGATCGAGCTAAAACCCTACTCAATACAAAATCGAGCTGCAATTTGGCTCATTTGTCAACCGAGCTAAAACCTAGCTCGTCTGTGCGGCAGAGCTAAAATCCAACTTATCCACAAGATCGAGCTAAAATTGTGCTTATGTGTACGATCGGGTTGTCACTTGCACTTAATTGTGCTTTTTCATTATGTAGAATCCTAGGAGATCAGGCACACCAACACAAGCGCTCTCAAAGTGTCACGACCCAAACCCGGCCCTATGGGTTTAGCACCGTAACTGGCCAGTAATCCGAGATTACCAAAGGCCTACAGAACAGTAGTACAGTCAAACAGAGTACAGGGCCTGGCGGAAGCCAATACAGTAAATAACTAGTGTCCATTGAGCTGTGAAAATCTGTATGTCAAAAACATTTTTATGCATTCATACGGTTCAACACAGTACATTCTATACAATCATATACAGTCAGTCAGTACGGGGATTGAATCCCTCGATAACAGTGCAGTAAACAGTCTATACAAAAGTACAATACAGCAAGGATACCGATGGGGGACACGAAAACACCCCAAGCCATAGCATGGCAACTCGGAACCTCGCAGTGAGGCACATAGGCTGGCTTGACAAAACTGGGGACCGACCCACGCTCCTAGCTCCGGTCTGGTTGCTGAGAACCTACATATATATATAAACAGTGAGCTAAAGCCCAGTGAATAACATACAGTGTAAAGAGGTTATGAATGAATGTCCCTTACAGTAATGAAATCAATTCATTATACAGTATTTCAGTCAATCAGTATTTCAATCAATTAGTCATATGTGGTACATCCATTAGCCTATAAACAGTAGGTCCAGAGAGGACCGGGCCTTAACGGACCCAACAATAATGATGGCCATCAAACAATATGGTTCCACAAGGAAACCGACAGAGCTCTGTAACAGTCAATAACAGTGGGTGCTAAGGATGCCACAATACAGTTCGAAATACAGGACATACATTCATTCAATAAACAATATCAGTTCAATAAACAGTTCAGTTCAGTATTCAAAATATAACCATTTGAACATATCTTTACACAATCTGTTACTCACAGAGATTGGGCTAATAGCAGCTAGAGCGCGTCCCCGAGAGCTAACCCTAAACAGTTAACAAATAGAACACATACTAAGTTTCACAGTCGGAAGGATGTTAATAAAATCCCTAAATTCCTCGGTGTGGTTCTATGTCTAAATCCTCATGAAGATGTCTTAAACTAGGCCTAAGAATGCCTAGGATGGGATGAGGATGCAAAAATACAGTTGGAAGGCATTTTTCAAAAGTTGCTGAAAACAGGGGTCTCGCTCGAGCGAGCTTTCCTTCGCTCGAGCAAGGTTGCAAAAACAAAGGCTTCGCTCGAGCGAACAATCCTTTGCTCGAGCGGTCTGATGAAACAGTAAAAGTACTGGATGCTCGATTTTTACGCTCGAGCCACCAATCCTTCGCTCGAGCGTGGCTCAGAGGAAAACGTTGGTCGCTCGAGCGAGGAATCCTTCGCTCGAGCGAAGAAGCCAAATCTGGAATTTCCAGATTTGCCTTCCAAGCTCAAACCAAGCATTCTCAACTCAATTCTCGACCTCTTGGGCTCAAATTCTAGAAAATACATCCCAAAACAATGTATAACAAGTTTCAAAAGCCAATTTATGAATTCAAGCCCCAAAGGTGAGTCAATTAAAACCATTTTTTTCAAACCCAATTTCAAGAATAATTTCAAACATGCAATGCATGAGTTTTAATCCAAAATCAACCTTCAAATCTTGCTCTAATGAGCTCACTAGTTGGAAAATGAAGTGAAAACATGGACTATAATATAAACATAGACATGCATGTAGCATTCTCAAGAATTCAACTTCAAAAGTCCACAAATTCAACATGCATGCATGAATTCTAGCATGAATCAACCTATATGGACTCAAACATGGTTAAATTCTACAATTGAGCAAGAATCATGCAAAATGAAGCTCCAAGATGACAAGAAGACAATGGATTCCTTACCTAGAGTGTTGATTTCAAGTCTAGCAAGCTCAATTTAGCCAAGTTACACTTTAATTCCAAGCACTCCAAGCTAATTCACCAATATGAGCTCAAATCTCTCTTACTTCTCACTCTCTCTCCTTTCTCACTTGTTTGGTCGGTTAGAACATGAAGAAGAGCTGATCAAAAGCTTTGTTAAGTGATAAGGCTCTAATGATAATACTAAACAATAGGTCCATTAAGTGGTTTAAACGGTAAATAAGTCCAAGTTCCCAATTAACTCATTTTAATCTAATTTAATCATTCCTAATCAATTTTCAGATAAATATACCATAAAATCAGAAATATTCTACCGATTCTAAAACATCAAACGGTTTCTAAATCGGCCGCCGATAAGGCCTTCAATTAACAGTTTAAACACATAAACTCAAACAGATAATCATTCAATCAAACAAATAGAAATGCAATTCAATAGATAAACTTATTCAATTTCAGTTTCAGTTCCATTCAGTCTGTTCAATAGTTCATCCAGTTCACTTATCAGTCATTATCAGTTCAGTTTAGCAGTAATCAGTAGATAATTCAGTGGTTTAACGGTAATTAGTACGAGGGTTGTTACACAAAGACTGAGCAGTCACTGCATAATTTAACCAACATGCTTTGCCGAGCAAATCACACCAGGCTACATAGGGCGACATCGCTTCTTGGTAAACACGTCAGACACATTAGCTGAGTTTCATGAGGAGTACGGCGTCCCAACTGACGTGCTGTAGCTTGACTTTTGTGCTCCTTTCAGATACGATAGCCCTACAGTTCGGACTCTCGTGGTTCTGAATATGATCTCACAAGTGCAATGTGAAATAGATAAACATAAAAGAGTCCAAATCCGACAAATCTTTTAGAAAATCAATTTTGAATCAAAATGCCAAAAGTGGACTACTTTACCAGATACAGAGTCGCTACCTAAATATTTTTAGAAAATTTAAGAAACCCGAGACTTATGGCAAAGGCCACTTATCCGTCATCACCAAAGTGTCTCGGCTGGGGAACTTAGGTACTAGAGGGGAAGGTCATGAATTGAGCACTCCACTGGCCCGATCAAAGATTGGCCTCTACGAATCATGATGTGTTTCTTATTTGCATTATATGCTTTTGTTTTGATTATTAGACTAACTTTACTATGTGTTGCATACAAGTATAGACTAATTTGCAAAAATTAGAACTCTTTGATCCCATGTTTGTTTTTTGAAAATTGTTTCGAATATGTACCACTTGAAAAAGTGATCTCATATGCACATTACTCAAATTATTCCAATTCAAGCAATTAGTCTTCATCCACAGGCATTTAAGCAGATATAGCATTTAAGCACTTAGCCTCATGGTATTCATGCTTATCATAGCGACAATCACACATATGTAATATACTAAAGCAATAAATGCTTGCCCCAATTCCCGAGGCGAGCCAAAAGAGAAACTAGTTAGAAAAATATATGGTCCTAACTAATGCAAAATATGTCGAATGCAACACATACAAGATGTAATTAAGAGGCTCAGCTACTAATATAGCATTTGAAACAACTTGATAGCATGCAGTTTCAACACGTTTTCAACGAAGTATGTAAACTACAATGCTTAGTTAGAATGATGAGCCGAACCTCATGCATGCAAAACAAATGAATGCAAACATGGGAAATGTAAAAGAAATATGATGTTCTAAGCTACCCATCATAAGCGAGTAAATAAAAAGGAGAAAGACGTGGGGTTGGAAGACATAAACATTATTATATTTTTGCCCTCGCACAGGAGGGTCCGAATAAATGCTTTAGCTAATTACTACGAATTAACTAATCTATTACAACTCAAATAAAATAAATTAACTATGCTAGCTAATTATTACAACACCACAAATTAACTAACTACTTTAGCTAATTAATTAAGTACAACACAAAACTAACTAGCTATTCTAACTAAACTAACTAATTAGTTATAAGTCCACTACTTTAAGTACATCATACTACTATTATAACATTATTTTAATGGATCCTAAGAATTGAGGGATGGTTCATGCATGGATGTGGATTTCCATCCAAAAATGCTCTCCATTTTGTTATCGGAATGTTTCTGTTGCACAGTCAAAAGATTGCACTGATTTTTCACCTTAGTTTTTGCTATGTTTAGTAGGAAACAGTACACTGCCTTGTTGGAAAAAGTGGCTGACAGGCCAGAAGTAGTGGCCTGCCGCCCAGTAAAGGTGGCCTGCCGACCATTAATATTGGATTTCTCCTGTTGTAACAGAAAATAAACAGAGCACAAACAGAGCATTCTCAGGGGATGTTTGTCCACCCTACTTCTCTTTATCATCAAACAGCTCAAAGGAGAGGTATGTTTGATTCGCAAGCCATCAATCGACACAATTTCATTGCGTGATGACTTATGAACCAAGGGATACAATTTCAATAAATGTAAGAAAAGACCAACAAAACCTCCTCCCTATCATGAATTGATCACGGGAAGGGGTTGACATTGACTCTTGAACCGTTTTCATCACTAACAAGTATGAAACGACTTAAGACTCAATAGGTTCAATTGAGGTCTTATTGAACCCAAACCATTTTATTATCTTGCTTCATTTTAATTCCAATTTTATTATTCCATTTTAATTACCTGCCATTCATTAGTTAATTAAGTCCAATAATGAGCTTTAAGTCCACTATTAGAGAGAAGTGTCAAACAAAATGTTGTTTTAGGCATGAGAGGGAGATCATACTGTTGGTAATGAACCCCCAAAGGAATTAAACCATTAAGCACAATATCACCCTTCAAGCTTAAACAACACTCCTTTTCAAGCAACTCTCAAAACAAAGAGAAAAGGCCAAGAAATGAGGGAGATTGCAGAGATGCTTAGAGGTGAACACAAGTATGGAAAGTAAGAAATAAATGTTATCAACTCAAATAGGTTAGCGGCTAAGGCCTAAACCACCAAGCATATGAGGACTATTACACTACAAGCATGCAATACAAAGCATAAATGAAACTAACACATAAAAACAGTCCTAAATTAACTAAAAATAGTACTAGAATTAAAGTAAAAATAGCTAAAAGAGTAAGCTAAAAATACGGAACAATTAAGCTAATAAACAAGCACAAGGAGGAGAGGCTACCCCCTTAATTTTCGGAACTTCAAACATGATTTTTAGCCTCTGGAAAACTCTGAAAACTAGTGGTAAAAAGTTGATAAAAAGGTGGGAAACACAAGGGTAAAAGCCTATGAAACAAGGTTCAAAGAAAGGTGATCCACCCCTCTACCTTTAATGGCTTTAAATCACAAGTTTCAGCCCAAAAATAAAGATGATAAACAACTCAAAAATAGCAATAAAAGATGAGAAAGAGATGGTACAAAAGAACTAGAATGTATACCTCTTGAAGAGGAATGATCCCTTGAATTCCCAAACCACTAATTTCACACTCTCAAGTGCTAAAATGCAAGCTTAAGCACCTCAGCAAAGATCCCTCAAGGTTTGGTTTAGAGTGTCTAGGCAAAAGTTATGTAAGTTGCAAGAGAGAGAGAGAGAGAGAGAGAGAGAGAGAGAGAGAGACATGTAGAGAGAGAAATATTTTCCAAAACTTTTGCTCTCCAAAATTTTCTAACCCTAAAAAAATGAGAGAGGGTCAAGTATATATAGAAATATATAAGACCACCTCAGAAATATCTACACAGACACAGTTGGTGCAGTGCATGTATCTGTGGAGACAGCTGGCACAACTGGCAAAAAGATCTGAAAATTTACACAAGTGTTCGGCAAGCCACACTAGTGGGTCTGCAGGTCCCTAGATGCCCAGGCTTGAAAAACTACTGTTTTGGTCTAAAACAAGGCACAAGGTTTGTAGGTTTAAAATTGAAGTTTCCTGTTGAGAAAATCAAGCATTTGACAAGTGTACACATTTATCATTGAGTGATTAATCAGTGGCGCCCAAGTCTTAAGGGCCGTAAAAAATGGGGTGTCTACAGTTGCTCCTCTTTAACAGAGCTCGGAGTCATGAAATGACATGAGTAAATGTCAAAGCCCGAAGACGACCCACTTTGACAAGGCCTTAAGACTTGGGCACACAATCAAGACATAAATTAAATTGGTTGAGCTCGCAAGCTACCTACGTATTCTTTTACAAGGAATTAAACCAACATAGTTCAGGGGTAAGATGCAAATGATATGCACAAAAAATATACTTTGAAAGCTGGACTTATACGCTTCGTGAAGCCAGCTATTTTGAAAATTCATGATCATGCAAGATGATGCACTAAGAAATAATAGATGCAATAAGCAATAACAAGATAACAACATATGAATGAGCTTTAAGCTTAAATCAAAATGGGTTTCACGCAAAAAGAACTAAAAATGAGCAATCTAACCACGCCTAAGCCGTGAAAAGAGGAGAGAAAAATCGCTCAAGGTCGTGTTTCACACATCCTGAGATAACTCTACCCACGCTGAAATCGTAAGAAGAGGAGAGAAACTGCTTAGGGTCACATTTTACGCGTTCTAAGATACTCTAATTATGCTAAAATCGTGAGAACAGGAGAAAAACTGCTCAGGGTCGCATTTCATGTGTCCTGAGATAAAATCGCTCAGGTTGCGTTTCACGAGTCCTGAGATACTCTAATCATGTTGAAATCATGAGAAGAGGAGAAAAATCGCTTAAGGTCGCATTTCACGCGTTTTGAGATAAAAACCGCTCAGGGTCGCGTTTCACACGTCCTAAGATAAAAACCGCTCAAGGTCGCGTTTCACACATCCTGAGATACTTTAATCACGCTAAAATCGTGAGAAGAAAAGAAAAACCGCTCAGGGTCACATTTCACGCATCCTGAGATAAAAATCGCTTAGGGTAGCATTTCATACGTCCTGAGATACTCTAATCACGCTAAAATCATGAGAAGATGAGAAAAACCACTCAGGGTCGCGTTTCATGCATCTTAAGATAAAAACCCCTTAGGGTCGCGTTTTACGCATCCTGAGATACTCTAATCATGCTGAAATTGTGAGAAGAGAAGAAAAACTGCTCAGGGTCGTGTTTCACGCGTCCTGAGGTAAAAATCGCTTAGGGTCCCGTTTCTTGAAATACTCTAATCACGCTGAAATCATTAGAAGAGGAGAAAAACCGCTCAGGGTCGCATTTCACACGTCTTGAGATAACTCGATACATGCAAAAAGTGGGTGGGTGCGATAGATGCACAAACTAAACAAAATTGAAAATCAATATGGTGACAATGCATGTTCTATGTAAGATAGACAACCGACATATGACATTAATTAAAAGCATGTTCCATGCAAGAATCGAAAGCATGTTCTTTGCAAGATTGCAAGCATGTTCTATGCATAAATTAAAAGCATGTTCAAAACGAAAGCATGTTTTATGAAAGATTCGAAAGCAAGATAAAAAATCATGCGAAAGTACACGTTTTATGTAAAAGAAAATAATAGATATGTAACTTGACAAAACGAAAAAAAGCGATGTTCGAAAACAACCTTCAACTTACCAACTTTGCAAAATGCTAAAAAAGATACACCTTGTTCATATGGCAAGTAGAGCATGTTTGCGTGCCGGAACATAATGGGTATTGGGAACGGCGTAATCGGAACACAGTTTCGAGCTCCTTGAAAATCAATCTGGACCCAAAAGAGAACCTCTCATACACAGTTAGGGCAAAAGAGGAACAAAACCAGCACTAGGCCACAAAAGAGGGCTGTCGGCCACAAATGAGGCCTACTGGCCACTAATGCAATTTCGAGGACAGATTTGTCATTTCGGCATGGGTCTTTTTAAACACATCACCACACCTCATTTTCTCTCACATCTAAGGCCGAAACCACTCTCCCTATCACAACCCAACTTGCCCCTAAAAGTTTGGGCATGATCATCCTGAAATTTAGCCTCGGAGTTAAATATTCTTAACCAAATTCCCTGTGGGGCCTGAACGGAAGCAAATATAATATCAAAATAAACAACCATGGAGCCGTGCCTATATGCCAGAATCATGTCACATTATACATCATATTTACATATATATATAGAGTCCATACATGAGTGTTTGTACATAAAGGGTGGCAATCCGTAGGCTATACATTACAACCATCTAAGACAAGTCACCCAAAGCCATCAAAACATGCCATTACCTATCCATATGGGACCTCTAAAAAAAAAAGAAAAGAAAAAAAAGGTCCCAATTATACAGCAAATGTCCATAATGGGCATATTATGAAACCAGTATAGTGAAAGGCTCTTGAAGCTGACCTAGGGTTGATCTCCTCGTTGATGACCTATACACACATACATAAACACAAAGTGAGCAAGGCTCAGTGAATAATAGCAATGCAGAAAAGATAATCGTATGAGCACAAGAGTTAGAGATTATATATAAACTAGGTACAGGTCTTAGTTGTAAACATACTTTAGAATGGCCTTAGGCCCATAATTTGATACAGAACAGCCTCAGGCCCACATAGGTTACAAAACGGCCTTAGGCCCAATACAGTTTGGAATAGCTTTAAGCCAAAAATTCAACAGCTGTCTAGATCAATGTAGGGTAGATGGAACATCGACATGTCCCCACCTCTCTTGGCCTTAACGCTATTGGTCACATGTGATCCATATCGTTACAAAGTAGATGGAACATCGGCATGACCCATCTATCCTGGCCTTTGAGCCATATGTCATAAATCATTAACCATTCATATCATAACGGCCTTGGGCCCACCTTTCTTCTGTGGTTCTCAATGACCTCGAGTCTGTGGTAGTGACATTGTGCAATTATCCTAGTTAGTTCCAATTACGTAGTCAAATCCATCACATATGCTATTCATAAACAAAAGCATGATCAAAGCAATAAACAAAACATAACTTATACTACTATTACTCATAGTGATGTGGTTGCATGCTAGTCTCTTCCGGTATGTGACCTACACACAGCACACATTTGTAAGCATTCTCTTCTTCTTTAGTCTCTTCTTGTTCACTTGTTATTCGATTCGTTAAGTTTCGTTTAATTATACACATTGCAGAAGAGTCAAATAAACATTTTAACATATTTAGAAGGTTGAGAAAAGCACAAAGAGTTAACATAATTTCTCTCCTCAAGACGTACGTGCGGAAGTCCCTAGCGGTACGTGCGGGAAGGTGCGTCGCACGTGCGGCCCGCACTGTGCTTTTATTTCATAATGCCATCTTCCAGTTCCCCTGTTTTCTGCATGTGCGGCTGTGCCCCACATGTGCAGCCATGGGCCCCACACATGCGGTCGGAGCCTCTGTTTTGTGCACTCCGAAGTTTAACAAAAATCCAATCCTTCCAAGGCATTCCAAGGCTCAATTATAAGCAAAATTCCTTCATTATCACAGCATATAACATACTAAACATGACTTTGACAAATAATTAACTCATAACTCATGCAAAAAGGAGTTCCTACAATTTGATCATACTTTATTTCATAGCCACAAGAGATGTAAACATATATAGAAAAGAGACACAACATAGGAAGATCATAATATGAAAAACTTGGAGATTGAAAGATGAATTTCCTTAAGCTATCTCAAAGTAATCCCATACGTCATTATTTAACCCCTAAATTAAGCAAATACAAGGAAAATTGGTGAGTCTCATGTTTATCCTCTCAATTACAAAGATGCTTTTTGCTTTGCTTTGTACTTTTTGTTTTATATCTGTTGATACATGGTTGATAACACTGCTGACCTTTTCTTGCAGTTATGGGTTTACGCTTATTTCCTGGCTCTGGCTCCAGAGCCAATGGATGAGATCCCTCCAGCCGTGCCTTACTCGCGACGATATGACATTCGCCTTCTACCACTGATACTTCTATATGGTGGTTGCCCGTGAGGTAATTCGAAACTCACAGTCATTTTTGCTTGTATTCTGATTCATACTTTAATAATTGATGGCAACTAACGATCTGTACATTCTCTATTTGCAGATCACGTAGTAGCCTTGGGCGACGATACCAGCTGGAGTGAGGGACTAGTATGTTAGAGCTTGGGCCACGTCTCGATGCCAGATTTTACTGGAGGGCCCATTCTGCTGGGCCTAGTTCCTGGGTAAGCGTTGCATGTACCAAACTCTGGGCTCACCCGTTCCAGATGTTCCTATGTCACCTCCAGCATCTATGAGAACAGTTGATAGCCTCTCAGTCAAGGCTAATATTTAGTTTATGGTGGGGTTGGATGTCGATTATTTCAGAGCGGAGGGCAATTATGCGACCTTCGTCCAGACTCATCTCATGCAGCCTCTAATTGGAGTTCGTGCGGGCGATGCAGCATGTGTTCCCTTGGCGAGTGAAGTTGCTCAGAAGATCGAGGCCGATATTGGGGGGGGGGCCTCCCGTTGTGCAGGTTGCTAGTTGGCGGCCGATCGGGATAGCCTGTTAGATTCTAATAGAGCCACCTGAGGTAGGACATGGGTATGTCAGAGCTCGGGGTGCACCTCAGGTATGGACTGTACTTTACAGCTTATAACTGCACCTTCCCTTTTCAAATATTGATTATTCCAGATACTGGTCATTCACATACACTTGCAGGCACCTACTAAGTACACAAAGGGCCTGCTCTAGTTGGTTCCTTCTCTGGTTGGCATGGTGCAGAGGAGAGAGACGTTGCTTGGTCTCCATGGTATCCAGGTATTTTCTCCTATTTTTCGCTTACATTTCACTGCTACCTCACACTGTTGTGCACCACACTATCATATTCCCACTGGTACACTGATACTCATACTGTAACATTTATACCATTCCATACTACACTAATTCACTGCACTGACACACTGTACTCATACTGTACCTTTTGCACTCATTCTCCATACTACATTTAGTAACGACAATATATACACTGTATTTGATATGTCGACACTTGTTTTTCAAATACCATCAGTACCGAGGACACCAGCATTGGTAGCACCTCTTCTAGCGACAGAGGGAGAGAAGTAGACAGGCCGCAACACGTAGCCGAAATGAGCGCCGAGGTCGAGGCAGAGATAGGGATGCTTAGGGCCGGAGCTGCTCCTCAGAGCCAGTTTTGAGTGGCAATGATACCGAGACCAGTGACTCCGAGGAGGCAGTGAGTCCGATGCTCTAAGTTTGAGAGTGGGGATGATGATGTTGGCTCGGGGTCAGGGAGCGGAGATAATGCCGAGGATGGCTCTGAGGCAGGGATCGGAGATGATGATACCGACTCTGGCTCAGAGTCTGATTCTGATAGCGGTGCTAATAGAGACAGAGCCATTGAGTTCCCTCCGAAGAAGAGGGCGAAGAGGGTCTCTCGAGCTTAAGATGATTGGCACCGATTTTTGTACTTTTTTTGCTTAGTTTCTTTTATTTTGGTAGTTCAGCACATGTATAACTTCAGTTAGGCTTTTACTTTTGCTTTTGAAAACTCATACTCTCTTCTATAAAAACTATGATCAGGGAAAACTTTATAGTTTTATTGAAAAGTTATTGCTTTTGCATCATGAACACCACATTTGCATAGCATAAAAACAGATTGTATTGGAAACCAAAATACAACTCGATAAGTAAAAAAACAAAGTAAAAACAACTAAACATAGCTATGTACACATGTTAAAACCAAAAGATTCAAAACAAGACCTTAAAACACAAAGATCAAGACAAAACCAGACTGCCAAAACTGCCAGGCCCATAAGTGGACGGCAGGCCACACAACTGGGCGACAGGCCACAAAAAGTGGGCGGCTGGCCACTTGTGATGGATCCACCAGATGACTGACAGCTAGCCTCCACTCACAGCCTTATCTTCTATAAATGGTCTTTTTTCATGATTTCTTCACCAAAACCTCATTTTTGTTGCTATTTCTTCCATAAATGGAGATATTTCTTGCCGGGAAGCTCATAGATTAGATAGCCGCATTACACGGCATGAAAAAGGTAAATTTATGAGGTTTTGGCATAAATGCGTTTTTTTCGTTAAAGTCGTACTCCAATTTGTTTTCCGTTTCTCCATGTCGCGGTTCGATGTTGGGACCCGGTTATGCATGTGTTTCGCTTCAACTGCACAGGAAATGTGCCCAACTCTTGAAGAATTTCGAGCATTGATGAAAACCCGGCGCGATAAGAAAATCATGCTTTAGCCCTATTTTTGGCCATGCCCAGGCTTTAGGACAAATGTGTAGGCTCACTTTGCACGAAGCTTGATCTTTGGCCCATGATGGAGAGCTAGATATACCCAACTTGATTCATCAATTTTCTGACATTCGGTGACAGAGGCGACCCTCTCTAGCGAGGTTTTTGGCAACATGTCCTCTGCTTATGCTTGTTTGCATATTTTTTTTCTTGCCTTTAGTTGTGGCGGAGCCAACATTCGGCTGATCAAAGTGACCCAATGCCTAAAAGAGGGTAAGAGTTGCATCGGTTTAGCACTAGTCGAGACCCTAATAGGTTTAGATGCTTTTCATTAGTGAGAGACCGCTAGATTTGTGGGGAGTTCACTACTTTTTCAAGTATTATTTCCCACCCTTTCTAATATATGTCTCGCACATCACTCGACACTCATGCTCTATTTTCTCTCAAAGCCCTTTATTTACTTTTCTCTTCCACACACATCTCCCTATTCTTTAATCTCTTTTATTTTTCATCCCTTTCCAGGTATGACTCATGGATAAGCAGAAAGTGTTAGACCCTTGCCCCGAATATTCAGCTCAAGTTTACTTCTTTCGCTAGCGACTAGTGGACTTTGCCAATGAGGGATGGTGGAGCAACTAGATGTGCAGCAGATCTCTAGCTGACAAAGCTTGGCGTTACCCCTGGCTCAATCTGACTGAGATGATTTACAGTATGTCTTGACTAGCCAGGCATACAGTTGATTGGCCTCACACACTGCGTGTTCTACTTTCCCTTCCAGGTTCAGACGCCAGTTTGGGCATGATCAAACCCGTCCAGATAAAGAGGTAGAATACCCGGCTTCCTTTCCGATTCGTGTTTCACACTTAACTCAGTACCTTGCTGCCTAGAGGACAAGAGAGCTTCTGACCCCTTCCTTTAGTTTCAATTATGCCCTTTCTGGTGGGTGCTTGGCTTGGTTCAAGGATGAGGCACAAGCCGAGCCAACTTTGGCTACAGAGGTTTCCGTAAGCACGAGCAGAGGATGCATGAGCACTTGACTCACCTATGCCCCTAGTTTATTGCTTTGACCTTTCTTTTCAAGTTTTATGACTGTAAAAGCAACTTTGATTTAGTTTAGAGAGCTGGAGAAGGTACTTGTGTTGAAATCAATGGAATTAAAGTTGTGAGCACTAAAAATTGTCCTTTTGGTCCCAAAATGGTCTAAGTTGTAAAAGGTAAAATTTTGAGAAAAATCAACTTTTATTAAAACTTTTCAAAACCATTTCCAAAAGTGATCACTACCTGACATGCACAGAATCAGACCCTCAAGATGTACAACCTCGAATCAAAAGATCATAACTGCTCCTGATTGCATACCACTATTGCTCTACATTATAACCAGCTTTTCTTCCCAAAATGAAGATCACAACCAAACTAACAGACGATAAACAAAGATGACCTCATTAGACAAACGGATAGGATAGTTGAGTTGGAGATGGTTACAGCTGAACTTCAGGATGAAGTTGCCTACGTATCCCAAAGATAGAAATCAGGCCTTACATAGTTTGGTTCAGGTTCACTCAAGTATTAACTCTCTCCTTTTGCGTTCTAACTTTTGCCAAAGTCGCCCTTTAGAGTTTTCAACCTTGCGAGCTTAGTTTTTCTTTGTTTATAATTTTTCATGCTCTAATTTTTGCCTGGGTCGCCTTTTTGGGTTTTCGGCCTAGCAAGCCTCTCAGGGGTAGTATTTCTTCAACTTGTCCATATTGATCGGTTGTGAAAATTCCAAGCCACCTAGGCCATGAGAATAACTGCTCCACCCGACCAGATAGATTTGATGATGTAAAGACCAGTCCAATTAAGTCTGAACTTGCCCCTAAGGTCATGGATGAGAGCTTGGTTGTCTTTTAGTACCATATCTCCTTCGTGGAGATTTCTGGACTTAACCTTCTTGGTAAAAGCCCTAGCAATTCTGCGCTGGTAGTCCTGAACATGATACAATGCCTTTAGCTTCCTCTCATGAAACAACATTAATTTCTCAAACCTGCTCTATTGCCAGTCCACCTTCGCTATCTGACACTCAGGCATAACTCGCAATGACGGGACTTCAATTTTAATTGGCAAAACGGCTTCCATCCCATAGACCAGAGAATAAGGAGTTGCCCCTATGGATGTTCGGATTGACGTCCAATAGCCTCGAAGTGAAACGACAGTTTATCCGGCCAGTCCTTGGAGGTCTCAACCATCTTCTGCAGGATGTTTTTGACATTCTTGTTTGCGGCCTCAACAGCTCCATTAGTTTGTGGTCTGTATGCCGATGACTTGTGAAAAGCCACGTTGTATTTCTTGAGTAGATCCACCACCTCTTTCTTGAAGTGTAAGCCATTATCAGATATGTGTCCTGTTTGGTAGGGCTCATTTCCACCTTATTTCAGCTTTTAGCTTGATTTAAGCTATTTTGATGTGTTTTGTTCAGCTTAACAATGCAGCTTATAGCTTTTTGTAAGTTAAAAATCAACTTATTCTTTGAGTGGGGGAGGAGAAAGGTTAATTTATAAGTCAAAAATCAGCTTATGTTCACAGCTATAACCTATAAGCTGTTAAGCTATAAACTATAATCACTTTCCCACAGCTCTACCAAACGGGGCCATGATCTCGTTTAGAACTCCATACCAGCAGATGATATTGTTTCTAATAAATTTGGCCACATGCGATGCCTTCAACACTGCATAAAATTGAGCTTCTACCCACTTCATAAAATAATCAATCGCCACCAAAATATACTCATGTCCATTCGACTCTTTTGGTGAGACTGCACTGATAAGATCGATTCCCCAGACTGAGAAAGGCCATGGCGAAGTCATGTTGTAGAGCTTTGACGGCGGGATATTCATGCGATTGGCATAAATTTGACACTTGTGGCATCGTCGTACAAAACCAATATAATCCTCCTCTATGGTGGACCAGTAATAGCCTTATCTGAGGATCTTCCAGGCTAGCATTACACTATTCATATGCGGCTCACATTCTCCGCCGTGGATAGCCTCTATAAGGTGCTTCGATTCCACTTCCTCTACACACAGTTTATGCATTTCCCGATAACCTCCTTTATATAGCTTTTCCTCGCAAATGATAAATTGGACGGCCAGACACCGTATTCCCCATTTGTCTTTAGTATTTGCCCCTGGTCGATACATCTCATCTTTTATAAAGTTCCAAATATCGTAATACCAGGGGTTTTTGTCTTGCACTTTATCTATCGCGGCAATAGTCTCATAAGCCAGTGTGTATTTCTGTTTGATGATAATCAGAAGCATCTAGACCCCAAGTGAGATGTTTACCATAGAGGATAGAGTTGCCAAAGCATTAACGAACTTGTTGTTCTCTCTCAATAGATGCGTGAATATCAACTTTTCAAACCTCAAAATCAGAATATCAAAGGCCTGATGGTAAACCTTTATATTCTCTTTTTTGACTTTTCAGTCTCTGTTTGCTTGAAAAACAACCAAGTTTGAGTCCCCAATGACATCCAACCTTTTTGCCCTTAATTCTAGGGCAGCTTCTAAACCAGCAATACACGCTTCATATTCTGCTTCATTGTTAGACACCTTGAACCAAAGTTTGAAGGCTAAAGGTAAATCGGAGTCGTCGGGTGCTATCAGTAACACACCTATCCCATAACCGTACTGATTGGACACTCCATCAAAGTACATCATCCATGTTTCCTCTTTCACATGCATAATGTCTTCACCTGAGAACAAGTATTCCACTGCCTTATCTCCTTCTACCGGGTGGTCTGCCAGGAATTCTGCCACAACTCTTCCTTTAATTGACTTGAGAGCAACATACTTGAGATCAAATTCGGAGAGAAGAAGCAACCAACAAGCCAGCTTACCTATAAGCACTAGTTTCTCAAAGAGATATTTGATGGGATCTAATCTTGAAACCAGGATTACAGAGTGAGCTAACAAGTAGTGCCTCAACTTCCTAGTAGCCCATACCAAGGCTAGGCAAGCTTTCTCTAAGGAAGTGTAGTGGGTCTCATAGTCTAGCATCTTCTTGCTTAAATAGTAGATAACCTTCTCCACCCTATTTTTAGATTCCTGAACGAGCATGCATTCCATGGTTGTATCTGTTACTGACAAGTACAAAGTCAGAGGTTTCCCTGGCTCTAGTGGTGACAACACATGTGGATTCTGGAGGTACTGCTTAACTTGTTCAAAGGCAAACTGACAGCGATTGTCCCAACGTAATTTCTTTCCTTTCTTCAAGAGACCTAAATAGTGGTTCACAAGTCAAGGTCAATTTGAAAATAAATCGTCTTATGAATTGCACTTTCCCTAGAAAGCCATGCACCTCATTTTCAGTCCTTGGTGGTGGCATTTCTAAGATGGTCTTCATCTTGGAAGGATCTACTTCAATTCCCCTCTGTGTAATCAGATATCCCAGCATTTTTCTTGCTGTTACCCCGAAGGTGCACTTCTGTGGGTTCAACCTTAATCTGTATTCCCTGATCCGCTGAAAGAATTTCTCCAGCGCGGTGTAGTGGCCCTCTTATTCTTTGGACTTGACAATCATGTCATCACGTACACCTCAACCTCTTTGTGGATCATGTCATGCAGAATGGTGGTCGCAGCCCTCTGATAGGTAACTTCGGCATTTTTCAACCCAAATAGCCTAACCTGGTAACAATAGGTATCCTACGGAGTGGTGAATGCGGTCTTTTCTCTATCCTCGGATACCATCAAAATCTAGTTATACCCAGAAAATCCATCCATAAATGATAGCAATGCATGGCCCATAGTGAAGTCTACCAATTTATCAATATGCGACAGAGGAAAGTCATCATTCGGACTGGCTTTGTTCAAGTCGCAAAAGTTGATGCAACCTCGAGTTCTACCATCTTTCTTTAGCACTGGGACGATATTGGCCAACCAGGTCGGATACTCGGATACTAACAAGAATCTTGCATCAATCTGCTTGGTGACCTCTTCTTTGATTTTCAATGCCCAATCCGGATGAACTCTATGCAGCTTCTGCTTGACTGGTCAAACCTCAAGGTCAAGAGGAATCCAGTGCTGTACAATCTCGGGATCGATCCCAAGTATGTCTTCGTAGGACCATGCAAAAACATCTTTGAAATTTTTTAATAAAACGATTAAACGCTCACGTTCCTCCGAAGACAATGTGGACCCAATCTGGACCAGACGTGGATCCTTCTTAGTACCCACATTAATGGCAATGATTTCATCAATACAGGGTTTAGCAAATCTCACCTCCTCTTGATTAATCAAGTTTTTCAAAGCCAAAGGAGTTTCTTCCCCTTCGTTTTCATTAAAATTTTGAAAATCTTGGTCAATACAATAAACCAGTAGCAAAGAAAAGTATACAGAATCTGTAGAGTTTTCATTCAAAAGTTCAAGATCTTTGGTTACAGACTCAAAAGAAAAGCTGAACAAAGACCTAGACAGGACTTTGGTATCCGGGTTACCACCCTCAGAAATACCAGACTCAGACTTAGAAGAACTTGAATCTGATCTCGACCCCACAGACTCAGTGAAATCAGATTCTGGCTCATCACTCGATTCAGAACTGGAAAGATAGCCTTTCTTCAGCTGCCAAGTAAGATGTGGTGCCTTTAATTCATCTAAAATGCCACCAGTCGGGTCTACACTAGGTTCTTTCCTGATTATGGAAGCAGTAAAGTTATCCCCCAAGTTCTCCAGGTCAGCCGCAAGATCTGTTAGGAGACAAGCCAGTGCCACCCCTACTCCAGGCTCTCTGTTATCTGAGTCACCTTTCGTGCTCTGTTCAGCTTTGTACTTGGTTCAGCCCTTTCCTCATCATCATTGTCCTGCAGTTGATGGTCAAAGAAGATCTCGAACTCAGGGACACACTTGTTTGAGGAATTTACCCAAGGCTCAGGGAAGCCACAAAAAGGAAAATCCTCTTCTTCCTGAACAAAATGGCCATTCAGTGTCTCCCAGATTGGCCTGTGGATGAGTTCATAGTGTTTTTCGGCTTACTTGGCCTTGGCTTTGCCTCTCATTTCTTTCCCCTTTTTGATCCAGTCTTCTCTGGTGGGTACATAGCCCAATCCAAAAGCATGCGGGTTGTGTGGCACCTCTGCCAGCGCTGCAACACCTTTCTAACCACTCTTTCCAAGTCCCATTCCTGGAATGTGTCGCAGTTTGTTCATAAAATAGATGGACTGAGCGCTAACGTACATGTCTTCGTCTGTGGCCAGAATGGTCTACACTACTTGGGCTTCAGTTAGGGTGAATCCCGAGGGGAACATATATTTCTTACCATATTTGATCTCTAACACTAGTGTAGTCACCTCTGGCGGCGGATGGATAGATGAGTTCCCAAAAACAATTGTCACTCTTCCCCCGTGAGGGTACTTCAACATCTGATGGAGAGCGAAGGAAACAACCTCCATATAGTGCAACCAAGGCCTTCCTAACAGCAAATTAAAGGTAGTTGGCACATCCAAGACGTGAAACTTGATCTCTTGCTCTGATGGGCCCACCTAAACTCTCACTTGCACTGTACCCATGACCTCTCTACTTGTGTTATCATATGCCCGTGTCACCTAGGTTATGGGAACAAAGTCTGCTAGTTTGAGGCCAATTGCGTAGGTAGTACGGGAAGGACAAACATTAATGGCAGAACTAGTATATACCAACATGACCGGCACCCATTTCTCTTGACATTTCATGGAGATGTATAATGGCTTGTTATGAGCCAAGCCTTTCGGCAACAGCTCTTTGTCAGAGAAGGTTAGCATTGGCTTGGCTCTGCTTGGAAAGACGAGGCCCACAAGTTGCTCGGGCGTAGTATCAATGGACAATTTAGCCTTGTCCATTGCCGACAATACTGCCTGTCGGTGCACCCATGAGGCCATGAGAAGACCCTAGATAGAGATATCAACTTGGATTTTCTTAAGCTGCTTCAGCACTGACTCCTCTTTTAGTTGTTTCTCCTTTTGTTTTTCGGCCTCTTTGTCCTTTCCAGATGCCTCTACTTAATCTAGGTGCAGTGGTTTAAAATACTGCCCACTACGAGTGAGATGGTCTATCTCCTCAGCATACCATGTATTATTCGGGGCACAATCGCCCCAGTCTTCATCAGTATGGGCCAAATGCAAATCGTTATCGTCCCATCATTCGCCCTCAGCGGCCGACAAACAGTTGTTCGGCTCTGTTTGTATCATCTTCACATCATAAGTGTCCCCTACAGGGTGCCACGCAATTACGGTTCCTCGGTTGTCTTCAATTCTTTCTCGTTCAAACTGCCTCAGTGCAGCTTCTTGTTCGGTGTCCGATAATCCGAATCCGGTTAATCCGTTTATTAAACGGATTGAATATGTAAAAATCTGATCCAATCTAATAATTCGATAATCCAATCCGATTATTCTCAATTTGAATGAAGAAAATACAAAATGAAAAAAATATCAAATTATATAAAATTGTAACTCAATAAATAAATAAATGGATCGGATCGGATCGAATCGAATCGAATCAAATTATCGGATTGGATATCCAAAATCATTGGAGTCAAATTCGGGTGATCTATAATCGGATATGGGCTAAACGGATTCGGATTAGATTTGGGTTTGTCTTAATTGGATCAGATTCGAATTTTGACGGATCCGATCCGGATTTGATCTATTTAGAGACGTAGTGTTTACTCAGAGGATTGATGGTGTGTAAATAAAATCACCTTTAAATTTAAACTTGAAAGGCTCATGAAACCTATCACAGATCCTGTTTTAATAATTCAAATCATTCATTTTGTAAGGCATCTGTGTATATCATATATAAAAAAAATTAAGTTAATCCAATAATTGTAATCATTTCATTTTTTCGTTTTTATCTCCAAAAAATAAACGGTAAGTAAAATTTTGAAACTAGACCATACATTTTCAAAGACAAACTCAATAAAATAGAGTGATTATGATTATTGGATAGACATAATTTTTGTATGGATGAGACACGGAGGGCCCTAAAAAATTAATGGTTTAAATTATCAACACGGGACAAAAAAAAAAAAAAAAAAAGAACACAAATATATTTTAAAAAATTGACCATTCATTTTTTAAAAAACAAATACAATAAAATGAAGTGACTATGGTTGTAGGATTAATCTAATTTTTATTTTTATGAATGAAATATACAAAAAAATCCTCTAACTCTCTAACTCTCACAAGCCCTCGAGTTCAAACCCTCTAACTCTCTTTTATTATCTTCATTGTACTGTACACTTATTAACACTTTTTTTTTTTGAACGCGCACACTAATAACACTTGACACACGAAAATTGACCTCACTTTCTATCAATTTTTTATTTTTATTTATTTATTATTATTTTTTATCATAGGACATATTTTAGCATATAATTTTAATTATAGAAATAAAATTTTAACCACTCCGTTCCAGATCTCACTTTTGTTTCAGAGTGATATACACTAGGGGTGCTTGAGAATTAGATTAGGTCGGGTGATCTCTCATTTGTCATACATCTAAATTAAGGCAGATTGAAAAAAATTAATCTGCATTCGTTTACTTAGTTAGCGAATGCGGATTAAGTGAGCTGTGCGAGTTGAAAGGTAGATTCAAATTGATTTTGCTATGTGGGATTTACTGTTTTGAGCATTTTTTCAAATTATTTTTCAGTAATTTTTTATTGTTTTTGCATCCAAAATTTTGTATTTTCATTTTTTATAATGAAAAACCTAACTGTCATATTTCATAACTAGCAAATATAATTACTAAATAAAAGTTTTTTTTTTAACACAAAGTATAAAAGTATAATTTCATTTTCTTAAGTGGGTTGGTAGATCGGGTTGGATTGGATGACTTTCCATCCGTCATCTGTCCAAATTTAAGCGAATTGGGAAAAATACATCCTCCGCTCAAACCATTGAAACCATCAATTTTGTAGAAGATTGATTCGAGTCATTCTATTTTGGTGGATCATATGAATGTTTATCCACCCCTAACACACCATTTGATTGTGGTGAATCCCTTCAATTGAGGCCTCTTTTGACAACTAGGTTAAAAGCTAGTTTATTGAATTTTTAAGCTTTTTTGGATCACATCAATTTTCTACTTTTTTTTGGACTTTTTTTCAAAAAAAAAAAAAAAAAAATAATCTCAAAAAGTTAGCTTTTAACTTACTTTTCAAAATAGGTCTCCCTATCCCTTTGGCAAGTGAGGTTTGCAACTAAAAAATCAAAAAGTCATTATAATTTATCATATTACTCTATTTACTTTTTGTTCATCCTTTTATAAAAAATCAACTAAAATAGCCCATTCGCAGGTGTATCTCTCTGTAAATTATAGTGTTTATTTACAGTTAAAAGCCGGACAGAATTAGTCCAGTGTTATCTGCCAAATATCTTCACAATTTACGTTTTGAAGTGTATGTCTTGAAACATTATATACTTTTGTTTTAAAATAGAAAATTTAGCAATTTAATGCATTCCAAATTTCTTTTTACATATTGCCTTAAATTGAAAATATTCTATAAGAGGGATAAAAAATTAAATGTAATCAACTAAAATCTAGATACATGACCACAAAAAATATAAATAACCAAATAAATGGGCATATTATTTATAGAATTGTGTTTTTACATTATTAATTTGTAATTATTTTATTGAAAGTCTAACTCTTAAAATACAATTACTATCATAGTAGTCTCTTAAATTCTATTTGTGTGATCTATATAACCCTACCCTTATGTATTTTGTTTTAGAGCATGTGACGTATCATATTCTCGGTCTTGGTCCTGGTCCCGGTCTTGGTCCCAGTCCCATTATGTCTCGTTCATTGTACTGAAACAATTCACGGTTTAGGTAACATAGATTTAATCTGAACCAATATATTGTAACACATGACATGATATAAATCCTTTTCCTCAAAATATTCTCGTATAGTTTTTACTAATAAGTTTTTTTTTGGAGGGGGGGTCCAAAAACCATATGAATGGATAAAATTTATTAGTGGGCCTCACTTATCAAAACTCCTAATTGTTCAGTTATTTTTTGTATTTAATTTTATGTTTTTGGATGTTATTATTATTATTTTACCACTATCATGATATTTTGCCACCAAATTTTTTGAAAAAATACTGTAGACACATTTTTGTGCAGCAATAGTAATAATAATAATACAATGATGATGATCATATATTTTTTTTATTATAACTTGTTCATCACATGATGTGTCATTCTTGCATTAGTAACAAATATGAGTAATACATCCTATTAAATAAGTGGTAATACATTAAATGATTAATAACTTTTGATACATAAATATAGTAAACATTAGTAGAAAAATTTTAAAAAAAAATTCCAGATGCTGTGCTGATAAGTTTGATCTCTTTAGGATAAGGCAAAAAAGGAGCACAATATAGAAGATAAAGAAGAAAAAGAAAAAAAAAAAAGGAGTTTGGATTGTTGCAAAGTCCCATATTAACATCCAGGGCTCCACAAAAAAGAATATTTGCATACCATGTCCAACAAGTTATTATTACTGTATATTCTTCATATTGCCACAGCATGTTATTTTCAAGATTTCTCATCAATTCTCATGAGAACTAACTACATGGAATGTTAGCCCAGCCTTGCTTTTTCATAATTATTTTTCTCTTTCCAGCCTTGCTTTCATAATTATTTTTCTCTTTCCATTTTGAGGAGGGTAGATGAAGATATGAGTATGAATGACCCTCTCAAGATAAGGCTAAAGGAGCTTTCACATCTTCACCAGATATGCGCCTGATTATTTGTCTTCTTTCATTTTGTTTTATTTTGCATTTGGTATAATATTACTGAGTTAATACATTGTCACACCCAAAATTTTGTTATCCGGATACATTATCAAAACCTTTAATTTAACTCTAATTACATAGTGTAACTAGGAATAATCATTACACTTGAGTAACTATGAAATATTCTCTCTCGAATAAATACAACAGTAGTACATGCCCAAAACTTAGATCGAAATATTCAGGTTAATTAATTACAGGAGTAAGGAGTCTCAATTAAGGACTAAAGTCAGATCTTAAACTGATATCATGTTAAGTTATCAATTATGCCAAAAGCTTAGGCTGTTAAGAAATGGGCCTAACAATGTATATTAAGCTATTTAACAAATAAGAGTTTCTAAATGGAAATGAAAATGCCTAAACCTACCAAATCCTTATTTAAATTGTTGACATAATTTTCATCTATTGTTGGAAGTACTGATACACTTTTGATGCTATAGACTCGACTATAAGTTGGCTTGATTCTGTTCAGCATCCCGCTGTTGTTGTTTGTTCTTTGTCCTTCAATACCTAGTTTTTCTTTGTTATCAAGACTAAAATTTCCCTCTGCGAAAGACCTTTTATTTCGCATCTTCCCAAACAGGGCAACTAAAGAAGAAAAGACAGAAACAGTTCTTGAGAGAGTTCTTGCAAGATCTGCAGCACTCTTTGACTCAGGCCTAGTTGAACTTGCTTGAGGGCAAACTGAAGATGGCACAAGAACAACAGAAAACGGTGAGCTCTGATTCGAGGTTCATGATCTAGATGGACCATAGTTGGGAGTAACTAATGAAATAAAGCCTCGGGAAATGCCTGAGGGGAAAAAGATAAACTCGGATGGAAGGTTGGATAAAGGATTGAAATAACAAGAGAAAGCAATATAATCATTAAAAAAAATTTAACTTCTTTGCCTAGTTTTTATATGAAAATTTGGTATGGAGGCTACGATTTGAGCAGTACAAAAAATGGCAGCAATAGTAGTTCTGGCTATAACTGTAATATTTGAGATGTTCTCCATCATCATAGCCATGGTGTCAAGAATTGGGCTTGCTTCTCCAACCTGTTTGTCAATGGCAATTCAATATCAAATCTCTCAAAATACAGTTACCAAATTCTTTTAAAAGTTTAGGACATTTAGCACAAGTGAAATATTTAAAAATTCAAATACAAATTAGAAACCAAAATGTAGCATCACAAGTATTTCCAGCTTGAGATCCAAAGAACTACAAGTCCATAACATTGCAGGTGTATTAAGGAATATTAAGAGATAAATGATACCTTGAGTGATAACTCCACAAGGCACTCATCAACTACTTCTCAAAATTTTCTGTTCTAATTGATTATCTCAGCTCCTAAATTTCCATCATCAAGTGAGTAATGAATGCTTTTCCGTAGGTGCCTCATAACATCTATTGTTCGTTTGAATTGAATTTTTTTTTTTTTTTGGTGTGTGGATAAAGAGATAAATCATTTATTTTCATAGTACATAGCACACCTCAACCATTTGGTAATGCAAGCTTTAAAATCTTATTGTGAACTGAGGATTGTATGGTCTAGAAAGAAGGGTTCTTCTATTGCAATCAGATTCATGACAACACAGTTCCCCCACCGGTCCTTTCGAATACAAGGTCTGACATGAATTTCCTAAAATATGCTCAAGAAATTAAAGGAAAAGAAAAAAAGAAAATTAAGTTTATGTTTTCACGTTTGTTTAATTTTCCTTCCCAAGACTGAAATTCAGCTCAAGGGTATGCTTAATCCAAATTGGAATCTCTTAAATATGCTTAATCCACTCACATTTCTCCCTCTCCCTCTGTTTTGTTTTGTTGCTAAGAAATGCTCGAAAAGAAATTCGGTTTCATGTTTTATGTTTGTTTAAAGTTGCCCCAAATTTGAATTTTATGCTTCATGTGGATCTGATCATATATCTTGATTTTGCCTCCATTATTTTGTTGCCTTTTTGTTTGGGGCTATGTTTTTGGCTTTGGATGGAGATTCTCTTCCTTTGCTTCTCCCAACCAATTGCATGGTGCTATTGGATAGCCACCACGGAATTCATCTCAAATCACTTCAATCATTTATTTTCTATTATTTGAACGGATGGCTTCCACAACAAATTTAATTAATCGGATACTTATAATTGCGAAATGCTAAAAATCCATACTTATTATAAATTTACACATAATAATGTGATAAGAGAGTTGAGTCGATGTGTAATAAATTAAAAATTGATCCTAATCATACCATAGGTCAAATTGTGAATTTTTTTTTTAAGTCTCAAACATATTTCCTTTTAATTACATAAAAACATCTCGAATAATGTTACGCATCATGAAATATTTCATGAAGATTTTTCATCATTTGATTAGTGTGTGGCATTTTATTGTATGTGTAATCAGATGGTGGAGAATTTTCAATAAATTTTTCATTATATATCTTTCATGATATCTAATATTACTTTTATTATATTATGGATATTATCTAGTATGAGTAACTACATTGTTTTATAGATACTTCTACTCAAGAATATGACCTATTAAATGATGTAATTAGTATCATATAATTACATTAAATGGTATCAAATGTGATCACTCTAAATTGTAAAAAAAGAATACTTTTTTTTTCCTTGAAAAAGACAATAAATATCAAGGATTGAAGACAAATGAGATTTTAGGGGTAACATTAGGGAAACATATTTTGGTAATGTATTGAAGAATTAAAATGTAAATAATTGCACTTCTCATTCCTTGTTTTCCTTTCCTTTTCTTTTATGAATTTTGTTAATGAATTGCTTAGAACATTTGATTAGAAATTTAAAATGTTTATACATGATGCATAAAAATGCGTGTAATATACAATTAATTTAAACATTATTAATCAATATTTTAAGGTACTTGTTAATCAAATTTTTATTTTATTAACAGCAATGCTACATTCACACAATTTTTTTCCCAAATAATTCCTTAATAAGGTGATAAGACATAATGCATCTAAGTAGAGTTTTGAAGAAATATTTAAATGTACGTCAACTTTTCAAATTTTATTTGTCACGTCATTCGAGAATTTAAAAGAAGAAATTGTGTGTATGAATTATTTTTCTAAGTTGCCAAATTAAAGAGGGATCTGCGTTGTGACAGTAGCACTGGCCCTGTGGAAACAACAGGACATGTCTTGAGTTGGCACAGTTGATGTCTCATTAAGTCAATCTTACACATTCATTACATCGCCATTATGGCATTTCATTAAACAACAAAAATGGAAATAAAGAGCAAAGCATATATAAAAATATAAAAAGTAAAAATTAAAAGAAGAAGAAGAAGAAGAAGAAGAAGAAGAAGAAGAAGAAGCACCATATATAGGCAAATTAAATGCAATTCCATCCAACCTGCAAAAATATAAGCATAATAGTTGGTTTGGATGCTAACCTCCTTCAATGAGAGAAATTCTTTTCAAGGAAACAGCTAGCTGAAAACTTCGAACTAGAGTCTCTTGACTGGAGTTCTGCAAACATGATGAGTTGTAATAAGAAAAGGCCTACAAACGTATACCCAAAAAAAAAAAAAAACAAAAAAAAAAGGCCCAAAAAAAGATATTGAGGCAGACAAAGGGTAATTATGCTTATTATGTATGGCGAATTAACAGAATTAACAAAATCTACCATAGACTACCAGGTTACCACATGTCATGGAAAATCTGATTTAACATGCCTAATGATCCAATGAATGAATTTCCAAAATCACAGATCTCATGGGGAACTATATCTGATAAAGGAAGTTCCACAATAGCCTAGAAAGCTGCCATGACACTTGTTTTTTGGCAACCAGGGGACAGAAAGATGGTAGTGGAAAAACTCCCACCTGGCAGACAGTGGTTGGTTGGGATGGTTTGTAATAATTTTTTATCAAATAAATATAAATAACTGTTAAAATACTACAAAAGAGGAAGAAGAAAAAGCTGTTGTACGGTTTCTCTTATAACAAAGGCAAATTATTGCAAAGTTGAATAATATGAAACTTAAAGATGTAATGAATCACTGATGAATGAAAGCACAATGTGAATGTAAATCATAGCATTATCAAGACATGTGTTGTTGAGTAAATAAGGGGAAGACTAAAGATAGCAAAAGACAAGGGGAAGAGTAATGGAGGGAAAAAAAAAAAGGGGGAAAGTAAGAAAAGCAGGGGAACCAAGACAACATTTAAATACGCATACATGCTATTAACAAAGCTAATCGAAGCCAAATCTACAAGATAACATTAATTAGTTCTGAAGACTAGATTAGCTGTATGGCGCAAGTTTTATGCTCTAGTTGAAGGAACCATGTCTCTACAAGGGCCGAGGGGAGGCCAAACAAATTCAAAAAACTAAGCCTCCTTATTTAGGATTTTAATAAAAATTGTGATGCAGATGTGTTATGAACATAAATGAAACTTCCACAACCCAAATAATATTCTAGAAAAAAAAGAAAAAAAAAAACATCAGAATAAATCATAAAACAAAATACAAATCAACAATTATCTTGCCATGAGAGAACAGTAACACTAGGCTGTATGTATGAGCAATTGCCTCATAGTTACCAGGCATATTTGCAGGAGAGATGGATTCTGCCCAAACTGAAGAAAGCAGGAGGCTAATCTGGCAGTTACTCAGCCTAAGAGAAGTTACTTCCTGGTATTGAAAGAATAAAACAATGGTCATATGAGTCAACAATCCAAAACATATGTGACTTGATGCCTATAAGGAGTCTCAATTAAGGGCTAAAGTCAGATCTTAAACTGGTACCATGTTAAGTTATCAGTTATGCCAAAAGCTTAGGTTGTTAAGAAATGGGCCTAACAATGTATATTAAGCTATTTAACAAATAAGAGTTTCTAAATAGAAATGAAAATGCCAAAACCTACCAAATCCTTATTTAAATTTTTGACATAATTTTCATCTACTGTTGGAAGTACTGATACACTTTTGATGCTATAGACCCAACTATAAATTGACTTGATTCTGTTCAACATCCCGTTGTTGCTGTTTGTTCGTTGTCCTTCAGTAACTAGTTTTTCTTTGTTATCAAGACTAAAATTTGCGGAAGACCTTTTATTTCCCATCTTCCCAAATAGGGCAGATGAAGAAGAAAAGATAGAAATAGTTCTTGAGAGAGTTCTTGCAAGATCTGCAGCATTCTTTGACTCAGGACTAGCTGAACTTGCTTGAGCGCAAACTGAAGATGGCATAAGAACAACAAAAAATGGTGAGCTCCGATTCGAGTTTCATGATCTGGATGGACCATAGCTAGGAGTAACTGATGAAATAAAGCCTCAGGAAATGCCTGAGGGGAAAAAGATAAACTCGGATGCAAGGCTGGATAAAGGATTGAAATAACAAGAGAAAGCAATATAATCATTACAAAAGTTTAACTTCCTTGCCTTGTTTTTATATGACAAATTGGGTATAGAGGCTACGATTTAAGCAGAACAAAAAACAGCAGCAATTGTAGTTCTGGCTATAACTGTAATATTTGAGATGTTCTCCAACATCACAGCCATGGTGTCAAGAATTGGGCTTGCTTCTCCAACCTGTTTGTTAATGGCCATTCAATATCAAATTCTCAAAATACAGTTACAAAATTCTTTTAAAAGTTCAGGACACTTAGAACAAGTGAAATATTTAAAAATTCAAATACAAATTACAAACCAAAATGTAGCATCACAAGTATTTCCAGCTCGAGATCCAAAGAACTACAAGTCCATAACATTGCAGGTGTGTTAAGGAATATTAAGAGATAAATGATACCTTGAGTGATAACTCCACAAGGCACTCATCAACTGCTTCTTGAAATTTTCTGTTCCAATTGATTATCTCTGCTTCTAAATTTGCATCATCATGTGAGTAATGAATGCTTTTCCAAAGGTGCCTCATAACTTCTGTTATTTGTTTGAACTGTTTTTGTGTGTGTGTGTGTGTATGTGTGTGTGTGTGTGGGTAAAGGGATAAATCATTTACTTTCTTAGTACATAACACACCTCAACCGTTTGGTAATGCAATCTTTAAAATCTTATTGTGAACTGAGAATTGTATGGTCTAGAAAGAAGGGTTCTTCTTTTGAAATCAGATTCATGGCAACACAGTTCCCCCGCCGGTCCTTTCTAATACAAGGTCTGACATGAATTTCCCAAAATATGCTTAAGAAATTAAAGAAAAGAATAAAATAAAATTAATTTTATGTTTTCATGTTTGTTTAATTTTCCTTCCCAAGATTGAAATTTAGCTCAAGAGTATGCTTAATGCAAATTGGAATCTCTCTGAAATATGCTTAATCCACTCACATTTCTCCCTCTCCCTCTGTTTTGTTTTGTTGCTAAGAAATGCTCGAAAATAAATTTGGTTTCATGTTTTATGTTTCTTTTAAGTTGCCCCAAATTTGAATTTTATGCTTCATGTGGATTCGATCATATATTGTGATTTTGCCTTTGCTATTTTGTTGCCTTTTTATTTGGGGCTATGTTTTTGGTTTTGGATGGAGATTCTCTTCCTTTGCTAATCCCAACCAATTGCATGGTGCTATTGGATAGCCACCACAGAATCCATCTCGAATCACTTCAATCATTTATTTTCTATTATTTGAACGGATGACTTCCACAACAAATTTAATTAATCGGATACTTATAATTGCGAAATGCTAAAAATTCATACTTATTATAAATTTACACATAATAATGTGATAAGAGAGTTAAGTCGATGTGTAATAAATTAAAAATTGATCCTAATCATACCATAGGTCAAATTGTGAATCTTTTTTTTAAGTCTCAAACATATTTCCTTTTAATTACATAAAAATATCTCGAATAATGTTACGCATCATGAAATATTTCATGAAGATTTTTTCATCATTTGATTAGTGTGTGGTATTTTATTGTATGTGTAATCAGAGGGTGGAGAATCTTCATGAAATTTTTCATTATATATCTTTCATGATATCTAATATTACTTTTATTATATTATGGATATTATCTAGTTTGAGTAACTACATTGTTCTATAGATACTTCTACTCAAGAATATGACCTATTAAATGATATAATTAGTATCATATAATTACATTAAATGGTATCAAATGTGATCACTCTAAATTGTAAAAAAAGAATACTTTTTTTTTTCCTTGAAAAAGACAATAAATATCAAGGATTGAAGACAAATGAGATTTTAGGGGTAACACTAGGGAAACATATTTTGGTAATGTATTGAAGAATTAAAATGTAAATAATTACACTTCTCATTCCTTGCTTTCCTTTCCTTTCTTTTATGAATTTTGTTAATGAATTGCTTAGAACATTTGATTAGAAATTTAAAATGTTTATACATAATGCATAAAAATGCATGCAATACGTAATATACAATTAATTTAAACATTATTAATCAATATTTTAAGGTACTTGTTAATCAAATTTTTATTTTGATAACAGCAGTGCTACATTCACACAACTTGTTTCCCCAATAATTCCATAATAAGGTGATAAGACATAACACATCTAAGT
Organism: Camellia oleifera; assembly: GCA_022316695.1. Classification (NCBI taxonomy): domain Eukaryota; kingdom Viridiplantae; phylum Streptophyta; class Magnoliopsida; order Ericales; family Theaceae; genus Camellia; species Camellia oleifera. The sequence continues at coordinate 59,529,236 of CM039313.1, read as the reverse complement.
AGAGTTTTGAAGAAATATTTAAATGTACGTCAACTTTTCAAATTTTACTTGTCACGTCATTCGAGAATTTAAAAGAAGAAATTGTGTTTATGAATTATTTTTCTATTTTATTACAATAATAAAGTATGCGAAAAGAAATCAAAGGATAGAAATTTTCCTCATTTGGTAAACTTTATTCAGCCCACCACCAACTTAGCTCTATGATTTGAATTGTTCACCCTTTAAGTTGATAACTACGGGCCATTTTTTGATGGTTCACCAAAAAACAAAGAAAGAAAACAGAAAAGTGAAAAAAATATGGCTTCTTCTTCTTCATTTTTTTTCCCTCTATAATTTCTTCTCAAATCTTTAATCCAAAGACATTTTGATGGATCAAGAAATTAACATGTTTATGAGGTTTACAGTTTAATTTAAGTAATGATATATAATAGAATTTGTGTACTTGTTTTTTATACAAAATAATGTGATTTTTTATGGTTCTTTTATTCCATATCATTCACAATATGTGAAATGGATAGCTTCATTTACAAGGCTCTGTATTCATGATGCCTCAAAATAGGATTTTCCTTGACGGATCTGTGATGGCTATTTTAATCCATGAAGCAAACCATATTTATGTTGTTTTTCTAATAATGGATAGCCAAAGCTAGTGGAAATCCTTAATAGAGTAAGTACTTAATTTGGAATTAAGATTTGGAAAGATATTTGTAAGGTAAAATTTAAATGAAATATAAAAGGCTGATCATAGAATGATAACTATAAAATGCAATGGAGGACTAGGATAAAATCTAGTTATGGAAGGGCTACATTCAGAATAAATATCAGCCATTCATTATTTTTTCTTCTATTCTATTATGTATTCTTAGCATTATTGGTACATATTAGTTCAAAACAAACTTCTGATTCAAGGATCTCAACTAGTAAGTAATCCTTTGCAAAAAGTGTTTGTTTGCCAGAAAAAAACACAGCTTATATCTAATAAATGAATATTACAATTGGCAATTTGCTCTAAATCACATCAATATGAACTTTGAAAAGGTGGGGAAGGCTACTTTGTGAATTCAAATTATCATGATCTAAACAGAATTATGGGTTTACATAATTGTATTTTCCCCAATATTTTTGACTTAGGCTATGTTAATAAATAAATGAAACTCATAATTTAAAATCAATCACACTTTGTTTGGGGTTTCATTTTTTAGTATTTTTTTTTAATAAGGTGTGAAAAAGTTAAATTTGTTTTTTAGTAGTATATATGGAGTCACACTTAAAGAGTGGGTCAACAATATATATATATATATATATTGATTTGTTGCAATAGTGAGAGCTATCAGTTTTGAATGGGGTCATTTATACTTTTTGGGTAAGAGGTTTATATATTTAGACTAATCACATTTTGTATATTAGGGTTTAGTGTTCATTTTCATATAGGTCTATGACTTAAGGTTCATTTGAGAATTGATATTTTAGTAACATTTTATTTTTTTTTTATTATGAAAAGATGTGTAAAAAAAGTAGAAAAATAATTTGACAAGTTATAGTGATTTTTTGGCTAAAAACCTTACTTCGCAAACAAAGAAGTTTTTTGTTGACTAAAAAGTTTTTTGGTTTTTTTTTTTTTTTCACTTTTTGACATTTTTATCTAAAAACAAGTAACTTGAGAAACAATCCTTTATATATGATCATTTTTTTTTTTTTTGACAAAACTAGATTAACCTCATACGTGTTAAAGAACTAAAGATAGTAGACAAATTTGTTTTCAAGGAAAAAGGAAGATGGAAAATTAACAAAATTTCAGCACTGAAATAATGCCACTGATCATTGATTAAGATGGTATTAATATATCTATTTTTCTATTTCCAAAATAAGTTCAAAATTTTGAAATACGAAATGATTGGCTAGTACAAGAATAATAAATTTATAAGGATCAAAAGGCTAAAATTTTAGTTTAGACAAGTAAAAGAGAGATTTGAGAAAAAATAATACACTGAGAACAATATGAAACATGTATGCAATAGATATATATAAAAGATGCTGGATACATAATATAACAATATTCATTAAATTTGAAAGTCAAGTGTATATGTGTGTAACTATGTACAATATAGTATTTACATCATGAGAAATCCTATAATCAGTAATATATACCATATATATATGACTGTACTAAGCAACTCAGTATATAACATAACCCTACCCAAGCTAGACTGTATACGTATCAGACTATGGAAGAGGAACCGAATGAGCCATAGAATCATGAATAAGATCATCAACGACATCTTGGAAATACAACCACTTGTGATCTAGCTGGCTGGGCATAGTGCAGAAGGGGCACTCGAGTACAATCTCTTTGTATTGTTGTGTCATCTCTAGTCAATGGTAGTAAACCGAATTCATGGTAATCATATATGTAACGCCCCAAAAATATCCAATATAAATTAACTATGTCAACCAAAATCCACTAAATAATAATAGCAATTTTCCCATCTTTACATCATTAATCTACAAAGTTTATACAAAAGTTCCACATACGAATTATACATTCAATGTATTAAAAACACATGAATCTATAGCATGTAAAGCATCTAATCTCAAGTAATTAAAATGCCCTTAAGGGCTTATATCTTCCAAGGCGTAAGCCCGGTTACACAAAATGGTCTCTTAAACCCATACATGTTTAGCCCTTGACTTACAAAAATTCACAATCACATCAAAGAGCCTTGTGCTCTCAAAACATATTTCCACGCCCTAATTTGGCAGGTTCACCATGTCCTTTCCTGCACCAAAACCCATAGGGGTGAGCCTAAAGCCCAGTAGAGAATTGTCACAAAATATATACAGTTATGTAACCTTCCAATGTTAAATGCAAATGCCATGCAGTGCCATTTTAAAGAAAATTTTCATTACATGCTCTTCTTGAAAATCATCATATTTCAATAACAGTTTGTAAATCTCAACAATTCCGACACTTCCAATTTTAATCAATAGGGGCGGTAAATACGACTCAGGTAATCCTAGGTTGGTGTCTGCAAGTAGGCTCAACAAGCACTACCAAAAACCCCACGTTACCCATTGCTAACCGGAAGGAAGTGGTACCTCCTCCTCGCGGGTTTTCGGTCTTTCACTCTAGACACTTAGGCCAACTTCGTCAGTTTCATCTACACCTCCTATTCGGACTTCCCAACGTATTTACCCCAAAACATTTCAATAATTTCATTTTGCATTATTCCGTTCTCAAAGTAAATGATTTCACATCTCAACTCAAAACTTGCAACAATATAAAGCTTGTAATGTCTATACACATGCAAAAGCTAAATAATAATCTTGTAATGTTCGATTGAATGAATATGCAATGCCATAATTGTCCACATTCCAACATTATACCAACAACATACTATCATGATCAAATTTCCTTTTTTCTCCTTGTAATGCTATTCTACAAATAGCCCTAAAGTTTGTTACCGATTATCAATAACATAACATGTCCCCAATTCATGCATTTTCATCCTTTTCACCATTTTAAGGTTATGGCAAAAATTAGACAACAATCTCCAATTTCAATAGTTCCCATGTATAGAGAACCAAACATCAATATATACATACACATTGCAATAAAACAAGGAAACTCTCCACTTTCTTTACTTATCATGACATGAAACTATGAATTTATATATATATATATACATATAAGCACCCCATAAACCCTCATCTTCCTTTATTCAAGAAAAATCCCCAAAATTTCTAGGTTTTCTTCTTTTTTTTTTACAAAACACACACACACACACACACACACACACACACACACACCGAACCTTTGAAAGAGATACTAATGAAGTCACTATTCCCTTGACCAAGATGGTTTCAACCCTTAAGACATTATCTTTTAATTTTTTTGTTTTTTTGAGATTTTAAAACCCCCTTTTTGAAAGAAACTTATATTCATGAACAAAAATCAAACCCTCATATTATACCTAAAACAAATCCAAAACCCTTATCAATCCCTTGCAAAACCTATATATATAACTCAAGAAATCCCTACCTATAGTTTGATGAAGAGGTTGATGAAACCCTAGAGCCAAAGATGAGGGATTTTCGAGTTCCACCACACAATGTGAAATTCTAGCTTTGATCTTCTAGACTTGTGAGAGATGATGGATCTAGACGCAATGGATTGCAAGAAATGAAAGATTTTGAGTGTTTGGTTAGGGTTTTTAGAGAGTTGTAGAAACTATGTGATACATTCAGCCCTAAAGGATAAAAAAAAATAGGGTTTTCAAACTGCCCAGCGTCCTGCACGTGCGGTATGTGCCCCTGCACGTGTGGAGCCTCATTTTCACATGTGTGCACATTCATCCCTGCACGTGCGGCCATCTCCGCACGCACCTTGCTCCGCACCTGCATATATTGCAGTGTGCTACCCCAAACCTCCCATGAATTCTGCACATACGGTCTCACCTCTCGCATGTGTGGCCCCTTCTACGCACGTGTGGCCCACGTGTCCTTGTACGTGCAACTCCTGGTTCTCCAGACCAGAATTTCCTCACCTCAAATCTAGGCTACTCCGAACCCGACCTCGCACTCTCCGAGACAAGTGAAAGTCAGTACCGAATAACAAGAACAAGTATTCAATTGAGAAAAATCCCTCCGGACACCACAAACCCCAAACCTCAACAAGGCTCCAAGTCAATCCTGACACTCTATTAAGGCAAACCCAAGGTTAAACAAGGAAGAGCGAAACTAGTGACACACTCGGTCATCACAATATAGCATGGCATAATGGCGACGATGGCGTGGCTCCCAGAAAATCTTGTGACCCATGATGGCTGCCATAAGCAAGAGTGAGAAAACTAAGAACTTGAGTGATACTTTCAGTTGAAGCATTGAAAGGAAAAATTGCACGAGAGCACTTATTCAAGCCAAATAAATCAAGAAATCTAACTGAAATGTGTTTTTTCTTCATCCAAACGATTTCTCTAATGGCAAAGACCACAGTCACTAGAGCAGTACCAATACCAAGAAGAAAAAAAAAAGTTTCTTCCCTTCCCAAATTGTTCGAAGGATGCACTTAAAATTTCAAAAATTACATTTGAGGCTGCACAATACTTATCAAACTTGGTTTTTCTTATCTTTTGGTAAATCTTAAGAAAAATCTCTTTAATCTCTCCCTCCATGGTTGATTAATATCGGTATGAAATGGGTTTTTCAAGGTCACCGGGAAATGGTGAATCTCACCTAAAATTTAGAGGAGAAGGTGACTTTCGTTGAAAATGATGAATTTTGTTGGAGATAGAAAGGAAAGGCTAGAGATTTATTAATGGTTAAACCAAATCAAAGATGAGAGATGGCAGAGAGAGGTGGTTGAGTGAAAGGCAAAGCAAACATGAAAACAGAGAGAAAATGGTAGAGCATCCCTTTGTATATTTCCAAATCCCACTCCTTCATTCACACATATGATAATATTGACCCAAAAAAATCAAGAAGAGTCTATTTTAATTTTAATTAAAAAAAACATTTGAGGGTTCTTCACCAATCTAAAAAAACAAATAAATAAATAAATAAAAATGATTTCCATTATTTTGTTGTCTGTGCTTGAACAAAGAAAAGATAAAGAGGTATACCTGTAGCTCACCCTTGGAATGCTGAATGCCTCACTCCCAATGTAGCAAACTCTCGAAGTATCACGTGTCTATACTCCTTCACTTCTTATCATTCACCAAAATCATAAGTCTCACATTCTCCACCAATTATAACTTACTATTTGTTTATGGTGTAGGGGCAGAGGGATAATGAAAGAAATTTTTGGCTTATAATTATCTTTATAGGAAATTTTTGGCTTATATTTATAGGAAATTTTCAACAATGGGGTTGGAAGAAATCTTTATAATTATTTATACCCATAAATCTTTGTTTACACCCATAAATCTTTATAATTATTTTTTAATTATCTATAAATAAATCTTTGTATTTTTTGATTTTTTTTTAAATTTTGAGTCAATTTTTATGGCTTATAATTATAAAAAGATTCCTGTCACTCATAAATCTTTAAATTAAATCTTTATGGCTTATAAAGATTTGTGGCTGCCTTAAACCTTTATTTTTACCCATAAATCTTTATAATTATTTTTTAATTATTTATAAATAAATGAACTGATTATGATTATTCATATAATTATCTATAAATAAATCTTTATGAAGATTTATGGCTTATAAAGATTTTGAGATATATAAGCCATAAATCACTGATTTATTTACAATTCTTATCTTTTTATAATGATACAAAGATTTATGGTTTACAAAGATTTCTGTCGCTGATTTATGTTTTATAAAGATTTTGTAAATTATTTGATTTTTTTTTTTAAATTTTGAGTCAATTTTTTTATTTTATTTTTTAAGTTCGTCGTGACTAGATCATTCTAAAATTTACAAAATTTGAGTCAATTTTGAAAGAAAAAAAGTTCAACTAAAAACAAAGATAAGCCAAATTATATATATATATATATTATAATTACGAAAATTGGCTTACCTTTGTATTTTTTGTTTTTTTTTTTAATTTAAAAAATTCGACGTAATTTTTTTTAAAAAATCATTAAACACAAAAATAAGTCGAACTAAAAAGCCAAAAAAGGATACTCCCAAAAGAAGCCAAAGTTTCACATCTAATGATGACTTGTCCAAATTCTTCACAATCATAGATGCTAAGGATTTCCTAGACTAGTCCTCCGTGATTTTTATTTCTAAGAGAGATTTTGAAGCAGAACTATCATCTTTTTTAGATCCATAAACAGTTTTGGGAAGGGGAGAACCAGTGTCAACAGCCTGTAACTTGCAATCTTCCACTAGATGCAGGAACGGATCCACCTGAGAAAATATAAACATAGCAAAGCATATACGTGTGAGAATAATATTAGTATAGTATTTACTATACTGATATTATTTTTACAATACGAGGTAGTCTTCATAATGTAAATGAGAATGATGATGCAAAAAAAGAAAGAAAAAGAATTGGCATTCAGTAGCATTGATTGCTTTAGGAAATAATTGATAAGGATATGGAAATAAAACCCTGATCTGCAATGAACCACGTATCGTTTTATCTATAAGAGCGACCCTGACACATGGAAGAAGGGGAAGTATATTGTAGGCTTTCGATGAAAGGATAATCATCGAAGTTGCCAAAGTAAAGAGGGATCTGCGTTGTGACAGTGGCAATGGCCCTGTGGAAACAACATGACATGTCTTGAGTTGGCAAAGTCGATGTCCCACTAAGTCAATCTTACTCATTCATTACATCACTATTATGGAATTTCATTAAACAACAAAAATAGAAATAAAGAACAAAACATATATAAAAATATAAAAAGTAAAAATTAAAAGAAGAAGAAGAAGAAGAAGAAGAAGAAGAAGAAGAAGAGGCACTATATATAGGCAAATTAAATGCAATTCCATCCAACCTGCAAAAATATAAGCATAATAGTTGGTTTGGATGCTAACCTCCTTCAATGAGAGAAATTTCTTTCAAGGAACAAGCTAGCGGAAAACTTCGGACTAGAGCCTTTTGACTGGAGTTCTGCAAACATGATGTGTAACGTCCCCAAAAGTACATAATAAATGTAATTCGAGAGCATATATGAATGACAGCATAAATAAATGCCCTATGGGCTTACACCTTTCCAAGCCTTGACTTGGTTACAACAAAATGAGACTAACTCATACAATTTTAGCCCTAGGCTATACAAAAATAAAACAAAACAAGAAGCTCTTGTTTCCCGAAAGTCCCTCCAGTGCTATTGCCTTGGTGGAGGCATGCCATCATTACCTGAAAATGGTTTTCCCAAATAGGGTGAGCCAAAGCCCAATAGGAATAATCTAACACAATATATGAGATTTAACAAAGGTATAAGTGCTATGTGCATATACAATGTCCAGAATAAAACATTCATACTTTATAGTGCCATAGAATTCCAATTTCATGGTCCAATATGTTTTCCTCCAATTCATTTCAACATATAAGTCAATTTCATTATTTCTTTCATAACCTAAATGAGACTACAACTCAATGGTTCTACGATCACATCATCAACGTATCAACACTTCAAATTTCCATTTTACGGATATTTCATCCACGAGATCGGCACCCATGTATAAAATTTCAATTTGCCATTTTAAAGATATTTCGTCTGCGAGATCGGCACCCATGTATAAAATTTCAGGACTTTCACCCAGGACACTTCGGCCAACTTAATTATAATGGAGTCCATCCCCTTTCTCCTCCCAAACATCATATATATGCAATGTATTTAAACACATAATCACACATGGAGTACATCCCATTTCTCCTCCCAAATAACCATACATATACAATGTATTCACACATAATCATATTCAATAACAACCAATGAGTGATTAGTTTCAATTCACCTAATTCATATGCAATTTCTACAACAATCAAAGTTATACTCCACCGATAGCCCAATACAGATATACAATCTCATGACAGATAATTTAATCAAAATTTCCAAGGGTGTGAGGCAATATATTTTCAATTCCGTCATCTATTTCAATACTCACTCAATTCCATGTTTGCAACACCAATTTTAACCATTTATACAAAATAGATATGATAATCATTTTAGGGCAAATATCCCCATTTTCAAAATACCAATCCAAACACCAAAATCACTCATTTTGACACAACATGACTTCATTTTCAAACGCCATGCTCATTTATTTTGTTTCCACCAAAAACCCCTCTTTTACATTTTACCCAAACCCTAGGTTTGGCTCAAAATATCCCCAAACCCCACTGTAGACACCCCATTTTTGACCGCCCTTAAGACTTGGGCACTACTGATGGTTTACTTGTTGGAGAAAGTTGAGCAGGGCAAAGGTTCGATTTCTTCGGCAAGAGGAGAGTCAAACCCTAACCTCACACCCCATTTCTTGATCAAAATATTTTAGATCTTGAAACCCACTTTTTCAAAATGTTTTGAAAATAAAGTTCTATGATGTTCTGACGCTCGCATTTTGTTAAATGTCGCGCTTTTCGGTAAACTGAGCAAGGGCAAAGTGGAAATGAACGAAAGAGAGATAAAATCTCTGAAAAATCTTTCAAAACACCTTGTTTAGGGGTTTGGAGTTGAAGAAAAGAAGAGAAGAGGGAAGAAACCCAATTGGGGGAGAAATGGACATGAATCGCTAAGAGAGGGACAAGCAGTCCTCGCTGAATCAGGCCTATTCATTTGCATACTTGGATTTCAGCTATGAGGCCACCACCATTGGAATGCTTACTTCTGGGGCTTTATTTTGCACTCAAGAATCTCCTAAAGCCAATTCCGGACGGGGGAGATATAGTTAGTTGAAGTAGGGCATCAATCCGGTTGGACCGAATCTGCGCGGCTTCACCAAAACAAGCATAACTTTTTGCACAGCTGGAATTTTAATGCAAGGCTGGCGCCATTGGAAAGCTAACTTCTGGGGATTCATCATAGGGGATGGCCGACCACCTTGGACCTTTTGACCTGGTGGTCAATCGACCACTTGAACTGGTCGGCTAGCTCCCACCTTTTTTGTCTCCCTGAATGCTTTCCAGCTGTGCCAGCTGAGAGGCACAAGTTGCATCCTCCATACACGTGTATGGAGGATCTTCACTCTTGGTTCTAAGCTTCTAAGAGAAGCTTTGGCCCCTTTTCTCTATAAAGGAAGGCCTTCCCGTCCTTATAGAGGGTTGAAGAAAAAATTTCTAAGGCATACACCATTTCTCCCTTTATATCTCTACATCCAAGCTTCAAAAGTGTGAAGTTCTTGCCCCTTTGCATACCATCTCCTAACCTAACCCCTCCACCATCACTCTAAGGTTCTTGGATCTTCTTTTTAGAGGCTAAGGGGTTGCATATTTGGTCCAGAAGCTACTGGAGTTCTTGGCTACAAGGGTAACACCCTTTCTCCCTTTTAAGGCTTTATTTTGCTTCATCTTTTAGCCTTACTTGCAAGCATTTTTGAGCTTGGTCATAAACTTAAAAAAGTCTTATTTTGAGGTCCTTTACATGTTTGTTTAAGGTCATTTTTTTGTTGGGGGTCATCTACCCCCTTACATGCTTGTTTTCACCTTGTTTTGAGCCATGCACTTAGGCCTTTGTATTGAGCTTTGTTTGGCCTTCTAGCCAATGAAATCTAGTGGATTTTCAGTGGCTAGAATACTATTTTGAGAGCCAAAATCAAAGAGGGGTGACCCTCTCTCCCCTTGTTTTGTTTTCTAGCACATTTGGCCTAACAAGGGAGCCCATGTGTGCATGCTTCCAAGCCATGTTTCAGGACATTTTTGGTGAGTTTTAGGACCTGCATGAGCTCTATCTAGAGCTGTTTTTGCCATATTAGGTGTCCCCCTTGCATGTGTAGAATAACCCTCTTCATAGCATATCAAAGGAGCCTATACTTGCATGCTTCCTAGCCTTATTTCAGGCCCTTTTTAGTGAGTTTTAGGGCCTGAATAACCTCTTTCCATTGGTGGTTTTGTCATGTTGGGTGTCCATCTTGCATGTATAGAACAACCCTCTTTATAGCCTATCAAAGGGGCCTATCATTCTTGCATGTATAGACCATATTTCAGTGAGTTTTTGGGGTTTATTTGGCTTGTCATATCTTTGAATTTTTTTGGTTTAGTGACCTCTTAAATGCTCCATATACTTGTAGTGTAAACCCTCTTCACTAGCTTGTATTGCATGCTATTTTGGTCTATGAATCTAGCACTTTTTGGCCATGCCTTAAACTGCTTTTGTGCATGTTTTGGATTGCCTTAGCTCTTTTTTTATGCCTCATGGTCGAATGATGCTTGCTATGCATGGTTGTAGTTCAATACTCTTGCCTAGCTTTATGTTTTAGGCCCTATTGTATGCTTATGTTGAGGTGTTTCCATGTTTTAAGACCATTGTGCATCATATTTCAGAGCTTACATGTATGCCATATTCCCATATTGTCCACTCTTCAAATGCATTTGAGAGTCGTGCTAGTTTGCCTCGTTTTTGGACCATTGCATGAGCTTCATTTTTATGCATATTGAGCCATCTTTTTAGGCCATTTTCCCACTGTCATGGACCTGCCTAGGGTCTGTTTGGGGCTGGTTTTTCCATTTGTACATTGCTTTGTGTACCTCTAGTGTAATGCACTTCATTAGTTTTGGTATTCGAGCCATCTAGCATGCATTGTGTGACATATTTGCATGATTCGGGACCATTGTGTATCATGTTTCAGAGCTGAAAAATGTGAGTTTGTATGCCATATTTCATCCCTTGCCATGCTTTGATAGAGTTGCATTTGGTACCTTAGGTTCGGTCCCTTCCATTTGTGCATATTCGCATGTGTTTTGTTGCCTAATTTCATTGTGTTTGGCCATTGATTCGGGTGTGGTTGAGGCTCACCCATCTTGGTTTAAGTCCATCTTGCATTGTGTATGCCATTCTAGTCACAACATTGCACATGCCATGTAGTTCATTGCATCGAGTATGCCATTTGATATTCGCATTGTGTATGCTAATCATATGTTGACATATTATTGCATAAGGTGTCTTGCATTGAGTATGCCATGTAGTTCATAGCATTGTGTATGCTTGTAGCATGTTTGCACGTCATTCTCTGCATGTTTGCATCACTTAGTCGCATTGCATTTAGGTTGCATAGTCCGAGTCGCATTGTGCATGCCATTGCATTGTGTTTGGAATAGGGTTTAGTCCAAACACGAGAAACGAGGGACGTTTCGTACACCAAGTGACGAAACGTGCCTCGATTCTCGGCCACCGATACTCCGGATTAACCATGATGGAGTTTAGGCCTTGTTGTGTTTATGTGTGCATTCATTTCACATTGACAAGGCGGCGATGTACAGTATTCCGGGACCAGTCGCAAACAGAGGCAAATCGGGGCATCGCGATGGATTTCCCGACAAGGCGGCCCAAGCATGCATGCATCCTTATCATTCAGAACAGAGCTGAGGCAGTCTGCTTTTGTTTAAATTTGCATGCTAGCTTATTTATCTTAGTTAATTTGTTAATTAATTAGGGTTGTGTAATAATTAGCTGTAATTCGTTATTCTTTCGATTGTGTATTATTTATTCAAACCCTCTGCGAGAGGGCAATGTTGTAATAAGTGTGCGTGTGTGATGTATGTCTTCCAACCCCACGTCTTTACCCCTTTTATTTACCAGCTTATGATGGTTAGTTTTAGGGCATGTTTCGATTAGCATCTATATGTTTGCATGTTTGCATTGATTCATTTGTCTTGCATGCACCGGGCTCGGCACATCATACTAACTGCATTGTATTTCAATTCCGAGTTGAATACGTGTATCAGTTGTTGCATTTCATGTGCCATTTTAGAATAGCAGAGCCTATCTTAGTTGCATTTTTGCATGTGTTGCATTAGGCATTTCAGCATAGTTAGGATTCATGCATGATTTCTAATTAGCTTCTTTCTTTGGCTTGGAGTACTCGGTAAGTATTTATGCTTTAGCATCCTTGCATGCGTGTGAGTGACTACCATGATAGCATGCTTACCATGTGGCTATGTGCTTATGTGATATAATTGCCTGAATGTCTGTGGGTGAAGGTTGGGTTGCTTGAGTTGGAATAATTTGTCGAAACCCGTGTTTTAGCCTACTTGCGAGTAGCAAACTTCAATCCATTTTCAAAACAAACAGATATGCGATGATTTGTTCCAAATTAGGCAATCCAGTCTATACTTGTATGCTGTGCGCATCACACAGTAATCCTAGGCTAATAACCGGAATAAGAGCTCATATTGTTTTCAAAACTCGATATCATGGTTAGTAGAGGCCGATCTTTGATTGGGTGAGCGGGGGTGCTCACGAAGTGACCTTCCCCAATTGTACCCAAGTTCCCGAGCCGAGGCAACTTTGGTGATGACGGACATGTGGCCTTAGGCAACGAGTCAGGGTTTCCTAAATTTCCCCAAAATAAATATTTAGGTGGCGACTCTGTATCTAGCAAAGTAGTCCATGTTTGGCACTTCTTTCAAAAAATCTGTTTTAAAAAACGATTTGCTAGATTTGGACTCTTTGATGATTCATTAGTCTTGGATTGCACTCTGCGAGATTAGATATAGGACCGTGACATTGAGTCATGAACTGTAGTGAGCCCAATGAACAAAACGGGATTCCCTCCCGGGACGTTCGGGGACGTCTACACCCACCGTTGTTACACAACCACAAAGTAACTAAGTTAAAAATCATAACAAAGTGTAGAAAATCCCTACCTCAAGAAGAGAAGACCAAGTGAAGCAAAGTTGATACTCCAAAGACACCGAAATCCAAGTTCGTTCGGATCAAAATGAAGATCCTGAAAAGCTCAATCTTTCTATCAAAGGAAGTAGGGTGATGAGATCACTAGATCTAAATGAAAAAGTAAAGAGAAGGTGGGTTTTAGAGAGAAGGGCTCTCATCTTTAGGGTTTAGGATGAAAAAATATGAAAAAGTGATGTAAAAAGTCACTTTTGTGATCTGATATATGTGCAGTCCGCTCAAGTGGAAGAGTTGACGCTCGAGCATCAGACACAAAAAATTGGTTTCGTTCGAGCGCAAAAGAGACCCGCTCGAGCGCGTAATACACACATTCAGTACTTTTGCAAACAACAAACAAATCGCTTGAGCGCAAGAATGGACACTTGAGCGTGGAAAACACTCCTCCAGTACTTTGCAGACGTGCAAAGTACTAAGTGTTTGCAAACCTTGGTCGAGTGCAAGAAATCCCGCTCGAGCGAAAGACCAAAATTCTGGGCAACACGAGATTTGAAAACTAAGTAACCAACGTGTTCCAAACACACTCAAAATGACCAAATAAGCAAATTTAAGGAGAAAAAAAGAGCAAAAGAAAATGAACAACATTTAGAAACCATAAACCCGAATCCGGAGTACAACAAGTGACGGGTCAAAACCAGAATCGCTATATGTTGAGTTGTAATAAGAAAAGACCTACAAATGTATACCAAAAAAACAAAAAAAAAAAAACAAAGAAAAAAGAAAAAAATAGGCCCATAAAAAGATATTGAGACAGTAAAGGATAATTATGCTTATTACATATGGTGAATTGATCAAATTTAACAGAATTAACAAAATCTGCCATAGACTACCAGATTACCACATGTCATGGAAAATCTAATTTAACATGCCTAATGATCCAATGAATGAATTTCCAAAATCACAGATCTCATGGGGAACTACATCTGATAAAGGAAGTTCCACAATAGCCTAGAAATCTACCATGGCACTTGTGTTTTGGTTAGGATGGTTTGTAATAATTTTTTGTCAAATAAATATAAATAATTGTTAAAATACTACAAAAGAGGAGGAAGAAGAAGAAGTTGTTGTGCGGTTTCTCTTATAACAAAGGCAAATTATTGCAAAGTTGAATAATATGAAACTTAAAGATGTAATGAATCACTAATGAATGAAAGCACAATGTGAATGTAAATCATAGCAATATCAAGACATGTATTGCTAAGTGAATAAGGGGTAGACTAGAGAGAGCAAAAGACGAGGGAAAGAGTAAAGGAGGAAAAAAAATGGGAAAAGAAGGAAAAGCAGGGGGACCAAGGCAACATGTAAATACACATACATGCTGTTAACAAAACTGATCGAAGCCAAATCTACAAGATAACATTAATTAGTTTTGAAGACTAGATGAGCTGTATGGCACAAGTTTTATGCTCTAGTTGATGGAACCAAGTCTCTAAAAGAGCGGAGGGGAGGCCAAACAAATTCAAAAAACTAAACCTCCTTGTTTAGGATTTTAATAGAAATTGTGATGCAGATGTGTTATGAACATAGATGAAACTTCCACAATCCAAATAATATTCTAGAAAAAAGAAAAAAAGAAAAAAAGAAAACAAAGAACATCAGAATAAACCATAAAGCCAAATACAAATCAACAATTACCTTGCCACAAGAGAACAGCAACACTAGATTTTATGTATGAGCAATTGTTTCATAGTTGCCAAGCATATTTGTAGGAGAGACGGATTGTGCCCAAATTGAAGAAAGCAGGAGGCTAATCTGGCGGTTACTCAGCCTAAGAGAAGTTACTTCCTGGTATTGAAAGAATAAAACAATGGTCATATGAGTCAACAACCCAAAACATATGTGACTTTAAACACTCATCAATTCGAAATTACAATACATCTTTCATTCACACTTTATATGACAAATACACATAAAAGAAAATAGACTTCTCAAATCTTCAAACTCGCGTTTCCGACTGAGTTCCCGAAAATGGTAAAAATAATGTGTGATGAACAAATATGTCTAGTAGGGATCTACACTAATTCTCAATAACATATGATTAACAATTTTAACACACTTTCCCTCCAACATTAGGGAATATTACAAGTTAAAACTACTAAGCATTTTCAAATAAATCTGGATACTTGGAGCGGACCTCCGCTTCCCGTTCCCAGGTTGCGTCCTCAACCCCATGGTGCCTCCACAATACCTTCACTAACGGTATAGTTTTACCCCGTAACACTTGCTCCTGGGTATCTAATATTTGAACCTATCGCTCTTCATAAGAGGCATCCTCATCTACCTCCAAATCAACCCAATCTAGCACGTGAGAAGGGTTAGGTTCGTACTTCCTAAGCACAATGAAACACTTTGTGAACCCCCGAAAGTTGTGGTAAGGCTAATCGATATGCCACTTTCCCAATTCTCTCCAATATCTCGAAGGGCCCAAAAAACCTCGGAGACAACTTTCCATTCTTACCGAATCTCATTAAATCCCACCTAGGTGAGATCTTAAGGAACACTTGATCCCCCACTTCAAAAGACAAAGGTCGTCCCCTCTTATCGGCATAACTTTGCTGTCGGCTTTGGGCAGTAGCAAACCGTTTCTGAATGAGAGCAACTTTCTCGGCTGTCTCTCTAACAATCTTCGGACCTAACAACGGTGCATCCCCTACCTCGGGCCAACAAACTGGTGATCTACAAGGTCGGCCATACAAGGCCTCAAACGGTGCCATCTTGATACTAACTTGATAACTATTATTGTAGGAAAATTCAATCAACGGTAAATGCCTCCCCCAAGACCCTTTGAAATCTAGGACACAAGCTCCAAGCATGTCCTCTAAAATCTGAATAGTACGTTCCGACTGCCCATCGGTTTGAGGGTGATAAGCGGTGCTAAAAGTCAACTTAGTTCCCAATGCCTCTTGAAGGCTTTGCCACAATTGGGCGGTGAAACGAGGATCCCTATCCGATACAATGGTTACTGGAACCCCATGAAGTCGAACTATCTTTCTAACGTACAACTCTAGCAAGTGCTCAACTGAATCGCCGGTACGCATCGAAATGAAATGCGTAGACTTAGTCAACCTATTAACAATCACCCAAATGGCGTCATTGCCCTGCTGTGTCCTATGAAGCCCAACTACAAAATCCATGGTAACGTGTTCCCATTTTCACTCGGCTATTGGTAAGGGTTGTAACAAACCCACTGGTCTTTGATGTTTGGCCTTCACTTGTTGACAAGTAAGGCACTTGGACACAAAGGATGCGACATCCCGCTTCATACCCCTTCACCAAAACTGATGGCTAAGGTCACGATACATTTTGGTGCCTCCCGGATGTACCGCAAGGCATGAGAGATAGAACTCCTGAAGCACTTCCTCTCTACAAGACTCAGGTACAAACAAACGGTCTAGGTAACATACACTCTAATCCGAGTGAATGTTCAAACCCTTTTCTTCTTTCTCATTGGAGATTCTGTCACGAATTAACTTTACTTTACGGTGTCCTTGTTGTGCCTCTACAACTTTGCTAATTAAGATAGGTTGAGCACTCAAAGTAAACAATGTTACACCCTCTTCGGACTCACCCAAATGCAATTCAAACTGGCCTATGCCCCCCAACATAACCCATTCCCGAATGGCCACACTTGCCAAACTACTCACGGGTTATCGACCTAAGGCGTCGGCCACCACATTGGCCTTCCCCGGGTGATAACGTAACTCGAAATCATAATCTTCTAAAAACTCCATCAACCACTGTTGATGTAAATTCAAGTCCTTTGTGAAAACAAGTACTTTAGACTCTTATGATCGGAGAAAACCTCAAACTTCTCGCCATACAAGTAATGCCTCCAAATTTTCAAGGCAAACACTGCTACGGCTAACTCTAAATCATGGGTAGGGTAATTCTTCTCATGAGTCTTCAATTGCCGTGAACCATACACTACAGCCTTTCCCCTTTGCATCAAAACACAACCAAGCCCATCCCGAGACATATTACAATAAACGGTGAAACCCAAACCTCTCTCCAGAATGATCAACACCGGTGCCGTAGTCAATCTAGTTTTAAGCTCTTGGAAAGACTTTTCACAAGCCTCACTCCACACAAACTTAACCCCCTTCCTAGTCAATCTAGTCAAAGGCGCAGCTAATCTAGAGAAGTCCCTCACAAAAAGCCGATAATACCACGCCAATTCCAAGAAACTCCGGATCTCAAAAACATTTTTAGGTTGCCCCAATCCTGTACAGAGTCTATCTTTGAAGAATCTACAGTTACTCCCTCCCTTGGCACTACATGGCCCAAAAACTTCACGTCGGTGAGCGAAAACTCGCACTTCTCAAATTTGGTATACAATTGATGTTTTCTAGGCAAGTCAAGCACTACCCTTAAGTGAGTCTCGTGTTCTTCCTCGAAAGTCAAATAAATTAGAATGTCGTCCACAAAGACGACCACAAAGTGATCCAAATACTCTCTAAAAACTCGGTTCATCAAATCCATAAAGGAAGCTGGTGCATTGGTCAACCCAAATGGCATTACAAGGAACTCATAGTGGCCATAACGCGAACGAAAGGCCTTTTTTGGATGTCTTCCTTCTGGACTCTTAACTGATGATACCCTGACCTCAAATCTATCTTTGAAAAGCAACAAGACCCTCTAAGTTTGTTTTTGATGGTAACTCGATTCAACTTGCGGTAATCAATACACAACCGCAACGACCCATCCTTCTTCTTCGCAAAGAGAGTCGGCGCTTCCCAAGGTGATGTACTAGGGCGAATGAAACCCTTGTCTAAAAGCTTTTGGAGTTGATTCTTCAACTCATGCAACTCTACAGGTGCAAATTTATATGGCGCCATAGAAATTGGTGCCATTCCAGGCACTAAGTCAATGGTGAACACAATCTCCCGGTGGGGTGGCAAACTAGAAAGCTCCTCGGGAAATACGTCCGGATATTCACAAACTGCCCTTGGCAACTTAGCACGAGTCCCATCACTCTCACTATGCAAGAGAGTAGCAAGAAGGCCACTAAGCTCGTTTCTACTACGAGGGTCAAATAATGGCAACAAGACCATATCAACCCGGTCTCCCAGAAAGCAAAAACAATCACCACTCGAGGTGCACACTGTGACCCTCTGACGAAAACAATCAATCACTGCTCGATACGAGGACAACCAATCCATGCCTAAAATAACATCAAAACTTGACATGTCTAGAAACACAAAAGCAAACGGGAGTCGGCGCCCGGCAACCTCTATCTCACAACCATGACACCCTCGATCTAAGTCAACTGTACCCCCAACTGGTGACTCTACTCTGAGCGGAGACATTAACTGTGCCACCTCTAACCCCAATACAGATGCGAATGCAGCAGATATGAATGAATGAGATACACCCGCATTTATCAACATATTAGCCAAAGAATTACACACAACAAAAAATACCTCTCACAACTAAAGATCCCAGCAACTGTTCTGGCACAGTAACAGCATACACGCGCACATGTGGCCCCTGGTCAACCTGCTCGTCTCTCGGAGCATAGGCCTGTTGTACTGACTGAGCTGAAACGGCTCCCTGATTAACTTGTAAAGTCTGAACTGAGTGAGCCTGCTGGTGGTTCTGAGTTTGCCTCGACCCTGATGCACCAAATGCGCCTCCCAACTGCGGGTAAGCTCTCTTCATATGCCCTAACTGACCGCACTGATAGCAAGTAAGCCTCGGCCCTCTACTCTGAGACTAACTCTGAGATCGGTTAGGTGATGGTTGGGGAAACATCTGCTGTCCTCCTCCCTTCTGTGGACATGCAAAGGCCTTGTGACCCGGTTGGTCACACTTGAAGCAAGAAAACCCACTTGGTGCACTCCTTCTTGAGCCTGCACTAGGCAAGGGAAAGGTAGATCTAGACTGTTGTGGTTGAGATTGGGATAACAAGGTGTTTTTGCTCTTCTTGTTGGGCCTATAGTTCCCTTGTGACCCTTGGCCCCTAGACCTTGAACTCCGAAGTCTCTCATCCTTTGCCTCCACAGTAATCTCCACATGCGCGGTTGCCTCCACAAGATGGTCATAGTTCCGGATAATGTTCCCGGCAACCTTGAACAAGATCTTAGTTCTAAGTTTCTTCTCAAACTTAATGCAACGACATTCTTCTGTCATTACCAACTCCAGTGCAAATCGGGACAAACTAGAAAAGGCCGCTTCAAACTCGGCCACGGACATATTGAGTTGCTCAAGGTCCTGGAACTCCTACTTCAACGTCTCCCTAGCAGTGGGAGGTAGATACTTGTCTTGGAAGGCCACCACAAATGCCTCCCATGTCGGTTCTATTCGGCCTTTAGCATACTTCCACCATTGACCCGCATCCCCTTTGAGATAGTAACTCGCAAGAGTCACTCTAAGCTCACTATCTTCTATGTGAAGCATCTTGAATTCTTCACTGTCTATTCAAGTCATTCATCTGCTTTCTTAGGTTCGGGGCCACCATGGAACTCATCCGTCTTGGCCCGCAAAAACTCCCTCGTGAGGAAGCTCGCCCTTGTCCCTATGGCATTCTCCCTAGCTTGGTTCTCTGCCCTAAGTTTGTTCATGGACTCCCTTAATGCCCCCGCCATTTCTCGGGCTAGGGCCCCCATTGCGGCTTGACCCACTTGCCCCGGTATCTTAGCTTGCCCCACTTGCTCGGCGATATTAGCTCGGCCTAATCCCTCCTCTTGCACCGGAACCTCATGGACCGGTACCCTGTGCACACCCCGGTGGCCTCAACCATGCTTTCCACCTCTGCCACCACGAGTTTGACCCCTTCCTGACATCCTAATTGAGAATCAAGATAAACAATTTAGCACATAATTCCAAACGTGCTCGCAACTTGCCTCACACGTTAAACTACAACAATCATATATACTCTACCACACAAACAATTCATTTCACTCCACATAAGCACTTAGTCACGTAAGCACATACAGATTATCCTTTAGTGATGAGCTTCGTCCCACGAAAAACCAGGAATTCTTAGTAGAACGAGTATTGATCAAGTACCCTTTTAATAAGACCTCAAGGAATCTAATAGGCGCAAATAACATCCCAAAAGCCCAATCCCATACCCATATAGTCACATAAGCATGTTATCACGTAATCACGAAAAACAAAACATTTCCTAATCATGCGAAACGAACCCATTGTGGCAAAACAACTATTTCTCGCGAGCCCCAAGTATTCAAACCTGGTAGCTCTGATACCAAGTTGTAATGCCCAGAAAATATCCAATATAAATTAACTACGTCAACCAAAATCCACTAAATAATAATAACAATTTTCCCATCTTTACATCATTAATCAACAAAGTTTATAAAAAAGTTCCACATGCGAATTATACATTCAATGGTATGAAAAACACATGAATCTATAGCATGTAAAGCATCTAGTCTCAAGTAATTAAAATGCCCTTAAGGGCTTATATCTTCCAAGGCATAAGCCCGGTTACACAAAATGGTCTCTCGAACCCATACATGTTTAGCCCTTGACTTATAAAAATTCACAATCACAACAAAGAGCCTTGTGCTCTCAAAACATATTTCCACGCCCTAATTTGGCGGGTTCACCACGTCCTATCTTGCACCAAAACCCATAGGGGTAAGGCGAAAGCCCAGTAGAGAATTCTCACAAAGTATATACAGTTATGCAACCTTCCAATGTTAAATGCAAATGCCATGCAATGCCATTTTAAAGAAAATTTTCATTACATGCTCTTCTTGAAAATTATCATATTTCAAGAACAGTTTGTAAATCTCAACAATTCTGACACTTTCAATTTTAATCAATAGGGGCAGTAAATACAACTCAGGTAATCCCTAGGTTGGGGTCTGTAAGTAGGCTCAACAAGCACTACCAAAAACCCCACTTTACCCGTTGCTAATCAGAAAGGAAGTGGTACCTCATCCGTGTGTGTTTTCGGTCTTTCACCCTGGACACTCAAGCCAACTTAGTCAGTTTCAGCTACACCTCCTATCCGGACTTACCAACGTATTTATCGCAAAACATTTCAATAATTTCATTTTGCATTATTCCTTTCTCAAAGTAAATTATTTCACATCTCAACTCAAAACTTGCAATAGTATAATGCTTGTAATGTCTATACACATGCCAAAGCTAAATAATAATCTTGTAATGTTCAATTGAATGAATATGCAATGCCATAATTGTCCACTTCCAACATAATATCAACAACATACTATCATGATCAAATTTCCTTTTTCTCCTTGCAATGCTATTCTACAAATAGACCAAAGTTTGTTACCAGTTATCAATAACATAACAACATGTCCCCAATTCATGCATTTCCATTCCTTTTCACCATTTTAAGGTTATAGCAAAAACTAGACAACAATCTTCAATTTCAATAGTTCTCATGTGTAGAGAACACAACATCAATATATATACACAATGTAATAAAACAAGGAAACTCTCCACTTTCTTTACTTATCTTGACATGAAACTATGAATTTATGTATATATACATATATAGCACCCCATAAACCCTCATCTTCCTTTATTCAAGAAAAATCCCAAAATTTCTAGGTTTTCTTCTTTCTTTTTTTTTTTTTTACAAAACACACACACACACCGAACCTTTTGAAAGAGATACCAATGAAGTCACTATTCCCTTGACCAAGATGGTTTCAATCCTCAAGACATTATCTTTAAAAAAAAATTTGAGATTTTAAAACCCCTTTTTTGAAAGAAACTTATATTCATGAAAAAAAATTAAACCTTCACATTATACCCAAAACAAATCCAAAACCCTCATGAATCCTTGCAAAACCTATATATATAACTCAAGAAATCCCTACCTCGAGTTTGATGAAAAGGTTGATGAAACCCTAGAGCCAAAGATGAGGGATTTTCGAGTTCCACCACACAATGTGAAATTCTAGCTTTGATCTTCAAGACTTGTGAGAGATGATGGATCTAGACCCAATGGATTGTAACAAATCAAAGATTTTTAGTGTTTGGTGAGGGTTTTTAGAGAGAAGGAGGAGCAAAAGTGTTTTTAGAGAGAAAGAGATGTAGAAACTATGAGATACATTCAGCCCTAAAAGATAAAAAAAAAAAAAAGGTTTTTGGACTGCCCAGTGTCCCACACGTGTGGAGCCTCCTTTCTGCACATTGCAGCCTTCATCCCCACACGCGCGGCCATCCCCACATGCACGTTGCTCCGCACCTGTATATATTGCAGTGTGCTACCCTAAACCTCCCTTGAATTCTGCACGTGTGGCCTCAGTTCTCGTACGTGCGGCCCCTCTCCGAACGTGCAGCCCACGTGCCCCGCACGTGCGGCCCTGGTTATCCAGCCCAAAATTTCCTTAGCTCAAATCTATGCACTCTGGACCTGACCTCACACTTTCCGAGACAAGTGAAAGTCAGTTCCGAATAACAAGAACAAGTATTCAAGTGAGAAAAACCCTCCGGATACCACAAACCCCCAAAACTCAACAAGGCTCCAAGTCAATCCCGACACTCTATTAAGGCAAACCCAAGGTCAAACATGGATGAACGAAACTAGTGACACACCCAGTCATCACAATATAGCATGGCATAACGGCGATAATGGCGTGGCGCCCAGAAAATCTTGTGACCCATGATGGCTGCCGTAAGCAAGAGTGAGAAAACTGAGAACTTGAGTGATACTTTCAGTTGAAGCATTGAAAGGAAAAATTGCGTGAGAGCACTTATCAAGCCAAATAAATCGACAAATATAACCGAAATGTGTTTTTTCTTCATCCAAATGATTTCTGTAATGGCAAAGACCACAGTCACTAGAGCAATACCAATAGCAATAAGAAGAAAAAAAAGTTTTCTTCCCTCCCCAAATTGTTTGAAGGATGCACTTAAAATTTCAAAAATTACATTTGTGGCAGCACAATACTTATCAAACTTGGTTTTTCTTATCTTTAAATCTTAAGAAAAATCTCTTTCATCTCTCCCTCCATGGTTGATTAATATCGGTATGAACTCGGTTTTTCAAGGTCACCGGGAAATGGTGAATCTTACCTAAAATTTAGAGGAGAAGGTGACTTTCGTTGAAAATGATGAATTTTGTTGGAGGTAGAAAGGAAAGCCTAGAGATTTATCAATAGTTGAACCAAATCAAACAAAAGAGATGGTAGAGAGAGGTGGGTTGAGTGAAAGGCAAAGCAAGCATGAAAAGAGAGAGAAAAGGTAGAGCATCCCTTTGTATATTTCCAAATTCCACTCTCTCATTCACACATATGATAATATTGACCCAAAAAAATTAAGAGTCTATTTTAATTTTAATTAAAAAAAACATTTGAGGGTTCTTCACCAATCTAAAAAACAAAATAAATAAAAAAATAAAAAAAAATGATTTCCATTATTTTGTTGTCTGTGCTTGAACAAAGAAAAGATAAAGAGGTATACCTACAGCTCACCCTTAGAATGATGAATGCCTCACTCCCAATGCAGCAAACTCTCGAAGTATCATGTGTCTATACTCTTTCACTTATCATCATTCACCAAAATCATAAGTCCCACTTTCTTCACCAATTATAACTTACTATTTGTTTGTGGTGCAGGGGCAGAGGGATAATGAAAGAATTTTTTGGCTTATAATTATCTTTATAGGAAATTTTTGGCTTATATTTATAGGAAATTTTCAACAAAGGGGTTGAAGGAAATCTTTATAATTATTTATACCCATAAATCTTTATAATTATTTTTTTAATTATCTACAAATAAATCTTTGTATTTTTTCATTTTTTAAAAAAATTTTGAGTCAATTTTTATGGCTTATAATTATAAAAACATTTATGTCACTCATAAATCTTTAAATTAAATCTTTATGGAATATAAAGATTTGTGGCTGCCTTAAACCTTTATTTATACCCACAAATCTTTATAATTATTTTTTAATTATTTATAAATAAATGAACTAATTATCAGCATTCATATAATTATCTCTAAATAAATCTTTATAAAGATTTATGGCTTATAAAGATTTTTAAATTTATAAGCCATAAATCACTGATTTATTTATAATTATGATCTTTTTATATTAATACAAAGATTTATGGCTAACAAAGATTTCTGTCACTGATTTATGTTTTTTAAAGATATGGTAAATTATTTGAATTTTTTTTTTTAATTTTGAGTCAATTTTTTATTTTTATTTTTTAAGTCTGTTGTGACTAGATCATTCTAAAATTTAAATCAATTTTGAAAAAAAAAAAAAGTTTAACTAAAAACAAAAATAAGCCAAATTATATATATATATATATAATTACGAAAATTGGCTTACCTTTGTATTTTTTGTTTTTTTTTTTAATTTAAAAAAGTCGACATAATTTTTTTAAAAAATCACTAAACACAAAAAATAAGTCGAACTAAAAAACCAAAAAAGAATACTCCCAAAAGAAGCCAAAGTTTTACATCTAATGATGACTTATCCAAATTCTTCACAATCATAGATGCTAAGGATTCCCTAGACTAGTCCTCCGTGATTTTTATTTCTAAGAGAGATTTTGAAGCAGAATTATCATCTTCCTTAGATCCATAAACAGTTTTGGGAAGGGGAGAACCAGTGTCAACTGCCTGTAACTTGCAATCTTCCACCAGATGTAGGAACGAATCCACCTGAGAAAATATAAACATAGTAAAGCATATACGTGTGGGAATAATATTAGTATAGTACATACTATACTAATATTATTTTCACAATACGAGGTAGTCTTCACAATGTAAATAGGAATGACGATGCAAAAAAAAAAAAAAGGATTGGCATTAAGCAGCATCGATTGCTTTAGGAAATAATTGATAAGGATATGGAAATAAAACCCTGATCTGCAATGAACCATGTATCGTTTTATCTATAAGAGCAACCTTGACACATGGAAGAAGGGAAAGTATATTGTAGGCTTTCGATGAAAGGATAATCATCGAAGTTGCCAAAGTAAAGAGGGATATGCGTCGAGACAGTGGTAATGGCCCTGTAGAAACAACAGGACATGTCTTGAGTTGGCACAGTCGCTATCCCACTAAGTCAATCTTACTCATTCATTACATCACTATTATGGCATTTCATTAAACAACAAAAACAGAAATAAAGAACAAAACATATATAGAAATATAAAAAGCAAAAATTAAAAAGAAGAAGAAGAAAAAGAAGAAGAAGAAGAAGCACCATATATAGGCAAATTAAATGCAATTCCATCCAACCTGCAAAAATGTAAGCATAATAGTTGGTTTGGATGCTAACCTCCTTCAATGAGAGAAATTCCTTTCAAGGAACAAGATAGCGGAAAACTTCGGACTAGAACCTCATGATTGGAGTTCTGCAAACATGATGTGCAACGTACCCAAAAGTACATAATAATATAATCCGAGAACATATGTGAATGACAGCATAAATCAGAGTGAATAGTCCTTTCATTATATAAAGTTAATGATACAGAATTGTCCAACGTAAATAAATGCCCTATGGGCTTACACCTTTCCAAGCCTTGACTTGGTTACAACAAAATGAGACTAACTCATACAATTTTAGCCCTAGGCTATACAAAAATAAAACAAAACAAGAAGCTCTTGCTTCTCGAAAGTCCCTCCAGTGCTATTGCCTTGGTGGAGACATGCCATCATTACCTGAAAATATTTTTCCCAAATAGGGTGAGCCACGGCCCAGTAGAAATAATCTAAGACAATATATGAGATTTAATAGAGGTACAAGTGCTATGTGCATATACAATGTCCAGAATAAAACATTCATACTTTATAGTGCCATAGAATTCCAATTTCATGTTCCAATATGTTTTTCTCCAATTCATTTCAACATATAAGTCAATTTCATTATTTCTTTCATAACCCAAATGAGACTACAACTCAATGGTTCTATAATCACATCATCAACGTATCAACACTTCAAATTTCCATTTTAGGGATATTTCATTCGCGGGATCGGCATCCACGTATAAAATTTCAATTTGCCATTTTACAGATATTTTGTCCACGAGATCGGCACCCATGTATAAAATTTCAGGACTTTCACCTAGGACACTTCAGCCAACTTAATTATAATGGAGTCCGTCCCCTTTCTCCTCCCAAATAACCATACATATACAATGTATTCACACATAATCATATTCAATGAAAACCAACGAGTGATTAGTTTTAATTCACCAAATCTACATATAGTTTCTACAACAATCAAAGTTATCCTCCACCGATAGCCCAATACAGAAATACAATCTCATAACAGATAATTTAATCAAAATTTCCAAGGGTATGAGGCATTATAATTTCAATTCCATCATCTATTTCAATACTCACTCAATTCCATGTTTGCAACACCAATTTTAACCATTTATACAAAATACATATGATAATCATTTTGGGGCAAATATCCCCCTTTTCAAAATACCAATCCAAACACCAAAATCACTCATTTTGACACAACATGACTTCATTTTCAAACGCCATGCACATTTATTTTGTTTCCACCAAAACCCCCTCTTTTACATTTTACCCAAACCCTAGGTTTGGCTCAAAATATCCCCAAACCCCACTGTTGTTACACAACCACAAAATAACTAAGTTAAAAATCATAACAAAGTGTAGAAAATCCCTACCTCAAGAAGAGAAGACCAAGTGAAGCAAAGTTGATACTCCAAAGACACCGAAATCCAAATTCGTTCGGATCAAAATGAAGATCTTGAGAAGCTCAATCTTTCTATCAAAGGAAGTAGGGTGAAGAGATCACTAGATCTAGATGAAAAAGTAAAGAGAATGTGGGTTTTAGGGAGAGGGGCTCTCACCTTTAGGGTTTAGGATGAAAAAATATGAAAAAGTGATGTAAAAAGTCACTTTTGCGATCTGATATACGCGCAGTCCGCTCAAGTGGTAGAGTTGATGCTCGAGCGCCAGACACAAAAAATTTGTTTCGTTCGAGCGCAAAAGAGACCTGCTTAAGCGAATAATACACATGTCCAGTACTTTTGCAAACAACAAACAAACCACTCGAGCACAAGAATGGACACTCGAGCGTCCACCCGCTCGAGTGTGGAAAACACTTCTCCAGTACTTTGCAGACGTGCAAAGTACTAAGGGTTTGCAAATCCCGGTTGAGTGCAAAAAGGCCCACTCAAACGAAAGACCAAAATTCTAGGCAACAGAAGGTTTGAAAACTAAGTAACCAACTTGTTCCAAACACACTCAAAATGACCAAATAACCAAATTTAAGGAGAAAAAAAGAGCAAAAGAAAATGAACAACATTTAGAAACCATAAACCCGAATCCGGAGTACAACAAGTGACGGGTTGAAACCAGAATCGCTATATGATGAGTTATAATAAGAAAAGACCTACAAATGTATACCAAAAAAAAAAAAAAACAAAGAAAGAAAAAAGAAAAAAAAAGGCCCAAAAAAAGATATTAAGACAGTCAAAGGATAATTATGCTTATTACGTATGGTGAATTGACCAAATTTAACAGAATTAACAAAATCTACTAGACTACCAGATTACCACATGTCATGGAAAATCTGTTTTAACATGCCTAATGATCCAATGAATGAATTTCCAAAATCACAGATCTCATGGGGAACTATATCTAATAAAGGAAGTTCCACAATAGCCTAGAAAGTTTCCATGCCACTTGTTTTCTGGCAATCGGCCGGGGGGGGGGGGGAAAGATGGTAGTGGAACAACTCCCACTTGGCAGACAGTGGTTGGTTAGGATGGTTTGTAATAATTTTTCGTAAAATAAATATAAATAATTGTTAAAATACTACAAAAGAGGAGGAAGAAGAAGAAGCCGTTGTATGGTTTCTCTTATAACAAAGGCAAATTATTGCAAAGTTGAATAATATGAAACTTAAAAATGTAATGAATCACTGATGAATGAAAGCACAATGTGAATGTAAATCATAGCAATATCAAGACATGTGTTGCTAAGTGGCTATGGGGAAGACTAAAGAGAGCAAAAGACGAGGAAAAGAGTAAAGGAGGAAAAAAAATGGGAAAAGAGGGAAAAGTAGGGGAACTAAGACAACACGTAAATACGCATACATGCTGTTAACAAAGCTGATCAAAGCCAAATCTACAAGATAACATTAATTAGTTCTGATGTATGGCACAAGTTTTATGCTCTAGTTGAAAGAACCAAGTCTCTATAAGGGTCGACGGGAGGCCAAACAAATTCAAAAAACTAAACCTCCTTGTTTAGGATTTTAATAGAAATTGTGATGCAGATGCATTATGTACATAAATGAAACTTCCATAATCCAAATAATATTCTAGAAAAAAAAAGAAAAAAGAAAAAAAAAGAACATCAGAATAAACCGTAAAACCAAATACAAATCAGCAATTACTTTGCTACGAGAGAACAGCAACACTGCGTTGTATGTATGAGCAATTGCTTCATAGTTGCCAGGCATATTTGTAGGAGAGATGGATTGTTCCAAAACTAAATAAAGCAGGAGGCTAATCTAGTGGCTACTCAGCCTAAGAGAAGTTACTTCCTCATATTGAAAGAATAAAACAATGGTCATATGAGTTAACAACCCAAAACATATGTGACTTTAAACACTTATCAATCCCAAATTACAATACATCTTTCATTCACACTTCATATGACAAATACACATAAAAGAAAATAGACTAATCAAATCTTCAAACCGGCTTTTCCGACTGCGTTCTTGAAAATGGTAAAAATAACGCGGGATGAACAAATATGTGTAGTTGGGATCTACACTGATTCTCAATAACATATGATTAACAATTTTAACACACTTTCCCTCCAACATTAGGTAGTATTACAAGTTAAAACTATTAAGCATTTTCAAATAAATCTAAATACTTGGAGCGGACCTCCGCTTCTCGTTCCTAGGTTGCCTCCTCAACCCCATGGTGCCTCCACAATACCGTCACTAACGGTATAGTTTTACTCCGTAAATCTTGGGTATCTAATATTTGAGCCGGTTGCTCTTCATAAGAGGCATTCTCATCTACCTCCAAATCAACCCAATCTAGCACGTGAGAAGGGTCAAGTTCATACTTCCTACGCATAGACACATGAAACACATTGTGAACCCCCGAAAGTTGTGGCAGTAACCATTTCCCCAATTCTTTCCAATATCTTGAAGGGCCCAGAAAACCTCGAAGACAACTTTCCACTCTTACCGAATCTCATTAAACCCCACTTGGGTGAGATCTTAAGGAATACATGATCAATCACTTCAAAAGACAAAGGTCGTCTCCTCTTATCGCCATAACTTTTCTGTCGGCTTTGGGCTGTAGCTAACCTTTTCCAAATGAGAGCAACTTTCTCGGTTGTCTCTCTAACAATCTCCAGACCCAACAACGATGCATCCTCTACCTTGGCCCAACAAACTGGTGATCTACAAGGTCGGCCATACAAGGCCTCAAACGGTGCCATCTCGATACTAACTTGATAACTATTATTGTAGGAAAATTCAATCAACGGTAAATGCCTCCCCCAAGACCCTTTGAAATCTAGGACACAAGCTCCAAGCATGTCCTCTAAAATCTGAATCGTACGTTCCGACTGCCCATCGGTTCGAGGGTGATAAGCGGTGCTAAAAGTCAACTTAGTTCCCAATGTCTCTTGAAGGCTTTGCCACAACTGGGTGGTGAAACAAGGATCCCTATCCGATACAATGGTTACTGGAACCCCATGAAGTCGAACTATCTCTCTAACGTATAACTCTGCCAAGTGCACAATTGAATCGCCGGTACACATCGGAATGAAATGCGCAGACTTAGTCAACCTATCAACAATCACCCAAATGGCGTTATCGCCCCGCTATGTCCTAGGAAGCCCAACTACAAAATCCATGGTAACGTGTTCCCATTTCCACTCGGCTATTAGTAAGGGTTGTAACAAACCCGCTGGTCTTTGATGTTTAGCCTTCACTTGTTGACAAGTGAGGCACTTGGACACAAAGGATGTGACATCCCGCTTCATACTCTTCCACAAAAACTAATGGCTAAGGTCACGATACATTTTGGTGCCTCTCAGATGTACCGCGAGGTGTGAGTGATGGAACTCCCGAAGCACTTCCTCTCTACAAGACTCAGGTACAAACAAATGGTCTAGGTAACGTACGCTTTGATCTGAGTGAATGTTCAAACCCTTTTCTTCCTTCCCATTGGAGATTCTATCACGAATTAACTCTACTTCACGGTCCCCTTGTTATGCCTCTACAACTTTGCTAATTAAGACAGGTTGAGCACTCAAAGTAAACAATGTTGCACCCTCTTCGGACTCACCCAAACGTAATTCAAACTGGCTTATATCCCCCAACATAATCCATTCCTGAATGGCCACACTTGCCAAACTACTCACGGGTTTTCGACTTCAGGCGTCGGCCACTACATTGGCCTTCCCCGGGTGACAGTGTAACTCGAAATCATAATCTTCTAAAAATTCCATCCACCTCCATTGACGTAAATTCAAGTCCTTTTGGGAAAACAAATACTTTAGACTCTTATGATCAGAGAAAACCGCAAACTTCTTGCCATACAATTAATGCCTCCAAATTTTCAAGGCAAACACTGCTGCGGCTAACTCTAAATCATGGGTAGGGTAATTTGTATCATGAGTCTTCAATTGCCATGAACCGTAAGCTACAACCTTTCTTCCTTGCATCAAAACACAACCAAGCCCATCCCGAGACGCATCATAATAAACGGTGTAACCTAAACCTCTCTCTAGAATGATCAGCACCGGTGACGTGGTCAATCTAGTTTTAAGCTCTTGGAAAGACTTTTCACAAGCCTCTCCACACAAACTTAACCCCCTTCCTAGTCAATCTAGTCAAAGGCGCGGCTAATCTAGAGAAGTCCCTCACAAAACGCAGATAATACCCCACCAATCCCAAGAAACTCCAGATCTCAAAAACATTTTTAGGTTGCTCCCAATCCTGTACAGAGTCTATCTTTGAAAAATCTACAGTTACTCCCTCCCTTGACACTACATGGCCCAAAAACTTGACGTCGGTGAGCCAAAACTCGCACCTCTCAAATTTGGCATACAATTGATGTTTTCTAAGCAAGTCAAGCACTACCCTGAAGTGAGTCTCGTGTTCCTCCTCGGAAGTCGAATAAATTAGAATGTCGTCCACAAAGACGACCACAAAGTGATCCAAATACTCTCTAAAAACTCGGTTCATCAAATCCATAATGGAAGCTAGTGCATTTGTGAACCCAAATGGCATTACAAGGAACTCATGGTGGCCATAACGCATACGGAAGGCAATTTTCTGGATGTCTTCCTCCTGGACTCGCAACTGATGGTACCCTGACCTCAAATCTATCTTCGAAAAGCAACAAGACCCTCTAAATTGGTCAAACAAATCATCTATTCTGGGTAAGGGGTATTTGTTCTTGACGGTAACTCAATTCAACTTGCGGTAATCGATACACAACCGCAACGACCCATCCTTCTTCTTTGCAAAAAGAGCTGGCGCTCTCCAAGGCGATGTACTAGGGCGAATGAAACCCTTGTCTTAAAGCTTTTGGAGTTCAATCTTCAACTCATGCAACTTGACGAGTGCAAATCTATACGGCACCACAGAAATTGGTGCCATTCCAAGCAGTAAGTTAATGGTGAACTCAATCTCTCGGTGAGATGGAAAACTAGTAAGGTACTCGGGAAATACGTTCGGATATTCACAAACTACCCTTAGCAACTCAGCACGAGTCCCGTCACTCTCACTATCCAAGGGAGTAGCAAGAAGGCCACTAAGCACGTTTCTACTACGAGAGTCAAATTCTGGCGACAAGACCCTATCAACCTGGTCTCCCAGAAAGTAAAAACAATCACCACTCGAGGTGCACACTGTGACCCTCTGACGAAGACAATCAATCATTGCTCGATACGAGGACAACCAATCCATGCCTAGAATAACATCAAAACTCGACATGTCTAGCTACACAAAAGCAAATGGGAGGCGGCGCCCAGCAACATCTATCTCACAACCATGACACCCCCGATATAAGTCAACTGTACCCCCAACTGTTGACTCTACTCTGAGCGGAGACGCTAACTGTGCCACCTCTAATCCCAATGCAGATGCGAATGCAGTAGATAAGAATGAATGAGATGCATTCGCGTTCATCAACACATTAGCCAAAGAATTACACACAACAAAAATACCTCTCACAACTGAGGATTCCGGCAACTGTTCTAGCGCAGTAAAACCACATACACGTGCCCTTGTGGCCTCTGATCAACCTGCTCGTCTCTCGAAGCATAGGCTTGTTGTACTGACTGAGCCGAAGCGGCTCGTTGATTAACTCGTGAAGTTTGAACTGAGTGAGCCTATTGGTTGCTCAGAGTCTGCCTCGACCCTGATGTACCAAATGTGCCTCCCAACTACAACCAAGCTCTCTTCATATGCCCTGACTGACCGCATTGATAGCAAGTAGGCCTCGACCTTCTATTCTGAGATAGGTTAGGTGGTGGTTGTGGCAACATCTGCTGTCCTCTCCCCTTCTGTGGACATACAAAGGCCTTGTGACCCTGTTGGCCACACTTGAAGTAAGAAAACCCACTCGGTGCACTCCTTCCCGAGCACGCACTAGGCAAGGGAAAGGTAGATATAGGTTATTGTGGATGAGATTGAGATGAAAAGGTGTTTCTGCTCTTCTTGTTGGGCCTATAGTCCCCTTGTGACCCTTGGCCCCTAGACCTCGAGCTCCGAAGTCTCTCCTCCTTGGCCTCCATGGTAATCTCCACATGCACGGCCGCCTCCACAAGATGGTCATACTTCCGGATCATGTTCCCAGCAACCTTGAACAAGATCTTGGTTCTAAGCTTCTTCTCGAACTCAATACAACGGTGTTCTTTTGTCGCTACCAACTCCGGTGCAAACAAGAAAAGGCCGCTTCATACTCGGCCATAGACATTGAGTTGCTTAAGGTCTTGGAACTCCTACCTCAACCTCTCCCTAGTAGTGGAAGGTAGATACTTGTCTTGGAAGGTCACCACAAATGCCTCCCATGTCGGTTCTATTCGGCCTTTAGCATACTTCCACCATTGACCCGCATCCCCTTTGAGATAATAACTCTCAAGAGTCACTCTAAGCTCACTATCTTCTATGTGAAGCATCTCAAATGTCTTCACTGTCTGTTCGAGCCATTCATCTGCTTTCTTAGGTTCGGGGCCATCTAGCTTGGCCCGCAAAAACTCCCTCATGAGGAAGCTCGCCCTTGTCTCTATGGCATACTCCCTAGCTTGGTTCTCTGCCCTAAATATGTTCATGGACTCCCTCAATGCCCCTGTCATTTCTCAGGCTAGGGCCCCCATTGCAGCTTGACACGCTTGCCCTGGTATCTCAGCTTGACCTATTTGCTCAACCATATTAGCTTGGCCTACTCCCTCCTCTTGCACCAGAACCTCATAGACCGGTACCCCATGTACACCCCATTGACCCCGACCACGCCTTCCGCCTCTACCACCATGAGTTTGACCCCTTCCTGACATCCTAATTGAGAATCAATATAAACAATTTAGCATATAAATTCAATTGTGCTCGCAACTTGCCTCACATGTTAAATTACCACAATCATATATACTCTACCACAAACAATTCAATTCACTCCACATAAGCACTTAGTCACGCAAGCAGATGCTGATTATCTTTTAGTGACGAGATTCGTCCCACGAAAAATCAAGAATTCTTAGTAGAACGAGTATTGATCAAGTACCCTTCTAATAAGACCAGAAGGAATCGAATAGGTGCAAATAACATCCCAAAAGCCCAATCCCATACCCATATAGTCACATAAGCATGTTATCACATAATCACGAAAAACAAAACATTTCCTAATCATGCGAAATGAACCCATTGTGGCAAAACAACTACTTCCCGTGAGCCCCAAGTATTAAAACCCGGTAGTTCTGATACCAAGTTGTAACACCCTGAAAATATCCAATATAAATTAACTACGTCAACCAAAATCCACTAAGTAATAATAATAATTTTCCCGTCATTACATCATTAATTAACAAAGTTTATACAAAAGTTCCACATGCGAATTATACATCCAATGGTATGAAAAACACATGAATCTATAGCATGTGAAACATCTAGTCTTAAGTAATTAAAATGCCCTTAAGGGCTTACATCTTCCAAGGCATAAGCCCGGTTACACAAAATGGTCTCTCGGATCCATACATGTTTAGCCCTTGGCTAACAAAAATTCACAATCACAACAAAGAGCCTTGTGCTCTCAAAACATATTTCCACGCCCTAATTTGGCGGGTTCACCACGTCCTTTCCTGTACCAAAACCCATAACGGTGAGCATAAAGCCCAGTAGAGAATTCTCACAAAGTATATACAGTTATGCAACCTTCCAATATTAAATGCAAATGCCATGCAATGCCATTTTAAAGAAAATTTTCATTACATGCACTTCTTGAAAATCATCATATTTCAATAACAGCTTGTAAATCTCAACAATTCCGACACTTCCAATTTTAATCAATAGAGGTGGTAAATATGACTCAGGTAATCCCTAGGTTGGTGTCTGCAAGTAGGCTCGACAAGCACAACCAAAAACCCCACTTTATCCGTTGCTAACTGGAAGGGAAGTGGCACCTCCTCTGCGCATGTTTTCGGTCTTTCACCCTAGACACTTAGGCCAACTTAGTCAGTTTCATCTATACCTCCTATCCGAACTTACCAATGTATTTACCGCAAAACACTTCAATAATTTCATTTTGCATTATTCCGTTCTCAAAGTAAATGATTTCACATCTTAACTCAAAACTTGCAACAATATAATGCTTGTAATGTCTATACACATGCCAAAGCTAAATAATAATCTTGTAATGTTCGATTCAATGAATATGCAATGCTATAATTGTCCACTTCCAACATAATATCAACAACATACTATCATGATCAAATTTTCTTTTTCTCCTTGCAATGCTATTCTACAAATAGCCCAAAGTTTGTTACCAATTATCAATAACATAACAACATGTCCCCAATTTGTGCATGTCCGTCCTTTTCACCATTTTAAGGTTATAGCAAAATTAGACAACAATCTCCAATTTCAATAGTTCCCATGTGTAGGGAACCCAACATCAATATATATACACATTGTAATAAAACAAGGAAACTCTCCACTTTCTTTACTTATCTTGACATGAAACTATGAATTTATGTATATATACATATATAGCACCCCATAAACCCTCATCTTCCTTTATTCAAGAAAAATCCCCAAAATTTCTAGTTTTTCTTCTTTTTTTAAAAAACAAACACACACACACACACACACACACCGAACCTTTGAAAGGGATACCAATGAAGTCACTATTCCCTTGACCAAGATGGTTTCAACCCTCAAGACATTATCTTTAAAAAACAATTTGAGAGTTTAAAACCCCCCTTTTGAAAGCAAGTTATATTCATGAACAAAAATCAACCCTCACATTATACCCAAAACAATCCAAAACCCTCGTCAATCCTTGCATAACCTATATATATATATATAACTCAAGAAATCCCTACCTTGAGTTTGATGAAGAGGTTGATGAAACCCTAGAGCCAAAGATGAGGGATTTTCGAGTTCTACCACACAATGTGAAATTCTAGCTTTGATCTTCAAGACTTGTGAGAGATGATGGATCTAGACCTAATGGATTGCAAGAAATCAAAGAGTTTTAGTGTTTGGTGAGGATTTTTAGAGAGAAGAAGGAGCAAAAGTGTTTTTAGAGAGAGAGAGAGAGAGAGAGAGAGAGAGAGAGAGAGAGAGAGAGAGATGTAGAAACTATGAGATACATTCATCCCTAAAAGATATATAAAAAAAAATGGTTGTTGGACTGCCCAGCGTCCCGTATGTGCGGAGCCTCCTTTCTGCACGTGCGGCCTTTATCCCAGCACGTGCGGCCATCCCCGCACACACCTTGCTCCTGCATATATTGCAGTGTGCTGCCCCAAATCTCCCCTAAATTTTTCACGTGCAACCTCACCTCCTGCACGTACGGCCCCTCTTTGCACGTGCGGCCCTAGTTCTCTAGTCTAGAATTTCCTCAGCTCAAATCTAGGTACTCCGAACCCGACCTCGCACTCTCCGAGACAAGTGAAAGTCAGTACCGAATAACAAGAACAAGTATTCAATTGAGAAAAACCCTCCGGACACCACAAACCCCAAACCTCAACAAGGCTCCAAGTCAATCCCGACACTCTATTAAGGCAAACCCAAGGTTAAACAAGGAAGAATGAAACTAGTGACACACCCGGTCATCACAATATAGCATGGCATAACGGCGACGATGGCGTAGCTGCCAGAAAATCTTGTGACCCATGATGGCTGCCGTAAGCAAGAGTGAGAAAACTGAGAACTTGAGTGATACTTTCAGTTGAAGCATTGAAAGGAAAAATTGCACGAGAGCACTTATCAAGCCAAATAAATCGAGAAATCTAACCGAAATGTGTTTTTTCTTCATCCAAACGATTTCTCTAATGGCAAAGACCACAGTCACTAGAGCAGTACCAATACCAAGAAGAAAAAAAAAAGTTTTCTTCCCTCCCCAAATTGTTCGAAAGATGCACTTAAAATTTCAAAAATTACATTTGCGACAGCACAATACTTATCAAACTTGGTTTTTCTTAACTTTAAATCTTAAGAAAAATCTCTTTCATCTCTCCCTCCATGGTTGATTAATATCGGCATGAAATGGGTTTTTCAAGGTCACCGGGAAATGGTGAATCTCACCTAAAATTTAGAGGAGAAGGTGACTTTCGTTGAAAAT
Source organism: Camellia oleifera (assembly GCA_022316695.1). Taxonomy (NCBI): domain Eukaryota; kingdom Viridiplantae; phylum Streptophyta; class Magnoliopsida; order Ericales; family Theaceae; genus Camellia; species Camellia oleifera. The sequence continues at coordinate 59,492,161 of CM039313.1, read as the reverse complement.
GATGAATTTTGTTGGAGATAGAAGGAAAGGCTAGAGATTTATCAATGGTTGAACCAAATCAAAGAGAAGAGATGGTAGAGAGAGGTGGTTGAGTGAAAGGCAAAACAAGCATGAAAAAAAAGACAAAATGGTGGAGCATCCCTTTGTATATTTCCAAATTCCACTCTCTCATTCACACATATGGTAATATTGACCCGAAAAAATCAAGAAGAGTCTATTTTAATTTTAATTAAAAAAAACATTTGAGGGTTCTTCACCAGTCTAAGAAAAATAAAAATAAATAAATAAAAATGATTTTCATTATTTTGTTGTCTGTGCTTGAACGAAGAAAAGATAAAGAGGTATACCTAAAGCTCACCCTTAGAATGCTGAATGCCCCACTCCCAATGCAGCAAACTCTCGAAGTATCATATGTCTACACTCCTTCACTTATCATCATTCACCAAAATCATGAGTCTCACCTTCTCCACCAATTATAACTTACTATTTGTTTGTGGTGCAGGGGCAGAGGGATAATGAAAGAAATTTTTGGCTTATAATTATCTTTATAGGAAATTTTTTGCTTATATTTATATGAAATTTTCAACAAAGGGGTTGAAGGAAATCTTTATAATTATTTATACCCATAAATATTTATAATTATTTTTTAATTATCTACAAATAAATCATTGTATTTTTTGATTTTTTTTTTAAATTGAGTCAATTTTAACGGCTTATAATTATAAAAAGATTTCTGTCACTTATAAATCTTTAAATTAAATCTTTATGGCTTATAAAGATTTGTGGCTTCCATAGACCGTTATTTATACCCATAAATCTTTATAATTATTTTTTAATTATTTATAAATAAATGAACTAATTATGAGCTTTCATATAATTATCTATAAATAAATCTTTATAAAGATTTATGGCTTCTAAAGATTTGGAGATTTGTAAGCCATAAATCACTGATTTATTTATAATTCTAATCTTTTTATATTGATACAAAGATTTATGGCTTACAAAGATTTCTGTCGTTGATTTATCGCTTACAAAGATTTCTGTCGTTGATTTATGTTTTCTAAAGATTTTGTAAATTATTTGAATTTTTTTTAAAATTTTGAGTCAATTTTTTTATTTTTTAAGTCCTTCATGACTAGATCATTCTGAAATTTACAAAATTTGAATTAATTTTGAAAGAAAAAAAAGTTTAGCTAAAAACAAAAATAAGCCAATTTATATATATATATATATAATATTACGAAAATTGGCTTACCTTTGTATTTTCTGTTTTGTTTTTTAATTTAAAAAATTCGAAATAATTTTTTTAAAAAAAATCACTAAACACAAAAATAAGTCGAACTAAAAAGCCAAAAAAGGATACTCCCAAAAGAAGCCAATGTTTACATCTAACGATGACTTATCCAAATTCTTCACAATCATAGATGCTAAGGATTCCCTACACTAGTTCTCTGTGATTTTTATTTCTAGAGAGAATTTTGAAGTAGAACTATCATCTTCCTTAGATCTATAAACAGTTTTCGGAAGGGGAAAACCAGTGTCAATTGCCTGTAACTTGCAATCTTCCACTAGATGCAGGAACGAATCCACCTGAGAAAATATAAACATAGTAAAGCATATACGTGTGAGAATAATATTAGTATAGTATACTATACTAACATTATTTTCACAATACGAGGTAGTCTTCATAATGTAAATAAGAAGGACGATGTAAAAAAAAAAAAAAGAATTGGCATTCAACAACATTGATTGCTTTAGGAAATAATTGATAAGGATATGGAAATAAAACCCTGATCTGCAATGAACCACGTATCGTTTTATCTGTAACAGCAACCTTGACACATGGAAGAAGAGGAAGTATATTGTAGGCTTTCGACGAAAGGATAATCATTGAAGTTTCCAAAGTAAAGAGGGATCTGCGTCGTGACAGTGGCAATGGCCTTGTGGAAACAACAGGACATGTCTTGAGTTGGCACAGTCGATGTCCAACTAAGTCAATCTTACTCATTCATTACATCACTATTATGGCATTTCATTAAACAGCAAAAATAGAAATAAAGAACAAAACATATATAAAAATATAAAAAGTAAAATTTAAAAAGAAGAAGAAGAAAAAGAAGAAGAAGAAGCACCATATATAGGCAAATTAAATGCAATTCTGTAGCACCTGTATATTTCAAAGCTTTTGGGGTAGTGTATTCGAATCCTTTATTTTCATTTTTGAAATCTTTGGTGTTGTTGTACGTTGGTTGTGAAGGAGTATAATCCGATTTAAACTTGTTGGGTTTGGTTGTTTGCACTTATTCTTGTGAAAAGTTCCTTGGAGACTTAGAAATTCTATTCTAGGGTCGACACCAGCCTTCCTAAGGGTCGACCCTTACCTGTTGGTGAAGTTTCTGGGAGTGTGGCTGGAAAATACGGTAGACACCAGACTGGAGAGGGTCGACCCTCTTATGTCTGTGTGTTAGTTACTGGAAGACAGGGTAAATACCAGACTGGGAGAGGGTCAACCCTCTTATGTCTGTGTGTTCGTTACTGGAAGATAGGGTTGACCCCCTCCTGTCTAAGGGTCGATCCCTGTGTGTTTTTTTTTTCCAGATTTTTGAGGTCCGAATGGGCCCTATCTAAGGGCGTTTTTGGGCCCATTATTTTATTTGACCTTAGGGCTTTTCCTCACTACTATAAATAGGCCCAAATCATTTTTCTTCCATTATTTTCCTTCCCTTTTTCCTCTTAAAGCGTGATTTCTCTCTTCTCTCTCTAAAACTCAACTTTTTCACTTAAATCTCTGGATCTACTCACCTAGAGTGATCTTTTCACCTTGCTCCTTTGAGGGAAAGTGTAGAGCTTATCAACGGCTTTGTTTTGATCAGAGCAAAACGTGGTTTCGTCACCACCGATTTTTGAGCTTTCTCTCTTCTCTCTCATTTAAGGTTGAGGTAGGGATATTCTACTCTTTAATATGAACTTTAACCTAGATATTTGTCATTTTGTATAAATGGTGGGATTTGGGAAGATTTTGGTAAAAGTTAAGGTTTGGGTTCTAAACTAAAAGGGGGTTTTTCATGTTGATTTACAAAGTAACCTTGGGGTTTGTGTATGAGGTTTTTTATTGTTGAAGTAGTGAGATTTGGACTTATGGGTTGATATTTTTGAAAAAAATGGAAATTTTACCCTAAGTTGAGTTGAAATAACTATTTATGTAAATAATGAAATTGGTTTGGGAATTATGAAATTGGGGAAAATGTGATTGAATGGTGTAGTTTGGTTTGACAAATCACACACCTATGGAATTTGATAAATTATCTGTTGATAGATTTATTTATCTATTTAGATATATCTGTTTTGGGCTATCGGTGGAGGATAACTATGATTGTTGTAGAAATGGCATGAGAATTAGGATGATTGAAACAAATCAATTAAATTATGTCACTGAATATGACGGTTTGATTAAACTATTGAATATGTGTTTTGATTAGTCATTGTATATGACAAAGTGTTTAAATACATTGTATATGTATCTTTGTTTGGGAGGAGATAGGAGATGTACTCCATTGTTTGGGAGGAGATAGGGGATGGACTCCATTGATAATTAAGTTGGCCGAAGTGTCTAGGATGAAAGTCCCGAAATCTTATATATTTATGGATGCCGGTTCCCTCAAACGTGGTTCCGTAAAATGGCAAGAAATAGAAGTGTTGGATTTGATGAATGTATTGAATTGTGAACCATTGAGTTGTAGTCTCATATTGGTTGCTTGATAATAATGAATTTGGCTAATTGATTTACCCAAAATGGTAGAATGGAAATGAATTGAGATATTGGTTATCTATATCGAATGACCTTGAAAAGAATATGTGTTGGTTAAGAATGTTGCACATTTATCTGATGCTCATATTTTAGTTAATTCTCATGTATGGTTTAGCATATCTCTACTGGGCTTTGGCTCACCCTACTTGGGAAACCATTTTCAGGTACAGGTGACATGCCACCACCAAGGACATAGCTTGGGAGGCTTAGAGGCTAAAGGCTCTACTTTTGTGATTTCATTTTTGTGTTTATATGTCTTCCTTTAAGCCGGGGGCTTTAATTGTAAAAGAGCTTTTGACTCTCTCTTTTGTTGTAACCAAGTGATTACTTAAAAAGATGTAAGGCCTTAGGGCATTTATTTTGTTATTCTAAACTAGAGTTACATGCTATGGTTTCAGGATGGATGTTTACGAAAGTATAACATTTCTATTATGTCTCTAGACCTTATGAATGGTTGATTTTTATAATATTTTGAGAGCGTTACAACTTTTATCAGAGCATACCGGGTTTGAAAACTTTGGGTACGTGGGAAGTGGTTAGTACCATAATGGGTTCGTCTTGCTTGTTAAAGACTTATGTATGTTGTTATGTGCTTATATGATAACATGTTTATTTGACTATTTGGGTATGGAATTTAGCTTCTAGGATGTTGATCGAGTATATGGGTTTCTAGGAGTCCTGTTGGAAAGGCACTTGATCACTGCCATTTCTAACTGGAACTCTAGCAACACCGCGGGACTGTCATTATCTAGAAATGAAATTCGTATGTGCTTATGTGATTATGTGCTTATATGGAGTGAATTACTGTTGTCCAACGTATTAGGACACGAGTGAGTTAGCTTCGGCACATTTATGAATGTGCAAATCTCTTATTACCCTTATTAGGATGCCTAGATGAGGAAGTGACAATTTCCCTCCTTCCACACGGGAAAAGTTGCGGAAACGGTTTATGGAGTTACGCCAAGGTACTACACCTTTGGTATAGTTTGAAGCATGGTTTACTAACTTGTCGAGATTTGCTCCAGAGTTGGTTGCAACAAGGGAGCAACGTTGTCTTGAGTTCGAAGGGAGGTTGTGTGATGCTATTTGGAGAAGAGTTGCGGGGCAATGCATAGAGATTACCATGCCTTGGTAGAGGCAGCAGCTCACGTAGACACCGTTATCGATAGTGTTGGTCAGGATGAGGAGGAAGAGTCCATACCGAAAAGTTCAACTATTTGGAGAGGTAGTAGACCTAGTAAGGCAGGCATAGTTGATGCCTCAGGCCACTCTCATTTCATTAGACTCGTCCTTTGGAGAGTCTAGCCAGACTTAGGCGTTCTCGAGTCAACCTCGGAAAAGAGGATCACCTTGGTGTTTTCGATATGGTTGGACAGGCCATGTTTGGCACCAATGTCCTCTAAGGGAGCAGCGCCAGTTTTAGTAGTCCAAGTGGGGACAATAGTGAGGCTGGAAGTGTGAAGGAGTTTTGATTCTTCGCAGTGTTATTTGATATTATATTATGAAAGGCTGTAGGCCTACGAATATTATTTATATATGTGTATGTGGTTGTAAACCCAAAAGGTGTAGTTATGTAATTAACTTTGTGCTCATTGGTAATGTGTTAATAGAAGTGGTACGAATTGAAAATCCTAGTGTTTTTTATGCCATATTGATGTCGTGGGAAATGGGTTGGCTTGTGATGTCTCAGGTCAGTCACGAATGCCTTGTGAAAAGGCAGGGATGTGTTTTATTTTAGACTTTGAGTCTTGAGGATAGAGGACTGGTGATTGGGTCATACGGTATTCGAAGTTGGTTGGCACGTAGTCACCTTGGAAATTGTTCTCGGGTTGTGTTAATAGACTTAGGGGCGTGGGGGCCTTGCTTATGGGTGCATTTGATTGGTGTGGTTATATAAAACCCCTTGAATTGGGGCAACGTGTTAATATGAAAATTTTGCAAACGCCTTACGCCATTGAATTATAACGATTAATATTGTTGGTGTTATATTGGTTTGAGACTTCCATGATTTGGAAAGTTATGTGTGTTGTACTCTATCTCTTGGTATTGGATGTATCTCTATTTATTGTTGTGATAGAAATTTCATGGGAATTAGGTAAATTAAAACTAATTTCTCACCCGTTGTCATTGAATATGATTATATGTTTAAATAAATTGTATATGTAAGATGTTTGGAGTCACCGTAGGTGTGATGGTTGTGATTAGGTGAAGGTTGAGATTCACCGGATATTGTTGGGAAATAAGTTGGAGGGTGAGTTAGGCTCTGTGGCCTTTTATGGCATTCATTTCAACTGAAAACTCTGATTTGAAATTTTATGGATTGTTTGGAGAAAATGTATGCAAAACAATTAGTCTCCTTGAGATTTTGGAACAAAATTTTTGTTGGAAAATGATGTAAGTTTGAATAATTTTTTTAGAAAAAAGGGGTAAGTGGTGAAAGAGCCTTTGAAATAACAAGAAAAACCGTTGTTTAAATCAGATTATGTGATTGTTCTATTCAACATTGTAGGGGTGAGATTCCGTTATGGTTGGATTTCAGTTACTAGTTATGTACATTTTATTTTCTGATCTGTTGTTTCTTGTGAAGGGTATTAGTCCCTTATCGTAATATTGGTTGTTAGCATCGGTGGGGTGGTGTGTTGTGAGCAGCTGGTAATATGTTTCATGCAGAGGTATAGTGGAGGTTTCCTAAGTTTTAGGACTCTTTTATTATGTTTGAATGTGATAGGTATGTACCTTAATTCTAGTTAAGTTAGGTGATGCTGTCGGAAGGGTTCGTTGGGTATATAACCCGTGGTTAGGGTGTGACCTGTGTGTAGGGTCACAGTGGTTTGGTGCTTATGGGCAAAGGTTTGGGATAACGTCGGGGACATTGAGGACTTCATTTGTTCTTCTGGAGAGTTAGGATGGTAAGTCTTTGAAAGCCCTGTCGGTGTTTTGCGTTGGCGCTGGGGCTTAGTTCGGAGTAGTTGTTCAATAGTAGCAATGGCTAGTGGATTGACACGGAGGCTTAGTATTTTGATTGTACTCTTGTGACGAGTGACGAGTGACGAATAGAATGTGGAATAAAGAGTTGACCTTATTGGTCATTGAGGGATGAGGTGTTATGTTTGCTCATCCAGAACTCATCCGGCTTGGCCCACAAAAACTTTCTTGTGAGGAAGCTCGCATTTGTTTCTATGGCGTTCTCCCAAGCTTGGTTCTCCGCCTTTAGTATGTTCATGGACTCCCTTAATGCCCCAACCATTTCTTGGGCTAGGGCCCCCATTGCGGCTTGACTCGCTTGCCCTGGTATCTCAGTTTGCCCCATTTACTCGGCCATATTAGCTTGGCCTAATCCCTCCTCTTGCACCGGAACCTCATGGACCGGTACGCCATACACACCCCGGCGACCCCGACCACGCCTTCCACCTCTACCACCACGAGTTTGACCCCTTCCTAACATCCTATTTGGGAACGAACAATTTAGCACATAATTCCAAATATGCTCGCAACTTGCCTCACACGTTAAACTACAACAATCATATATACTCTACCACAAAAACAATTCAATTCAATTCACTCCACATAAGCACTTAGTAACGTAAGCACATACGGATTATCTTTTAGTGATGAGATATATCCCACAAAAAATTAAGAATTCTTAGTAGAACGAGTATTGATCAAGTACCCTTCTAACAAGACCTCATGGAATCTAATAGGCGCAAATAACATCCCAAAAGCCCAATCCCATATCCATATAGTCACATAAGCATGTTATCACATAATCGCGAAAAACAAAAGATTTCCTAATCATGCGAAATGAACCCATTGTGGCAAAACAACTACTTCCCGTGAGCCCCAAGTATTCAAACCCGGTAGCTCTAATACCAAGTTGTAACGCCCCGAAAATATCCAATATAAGTTAACTACGTCAACCAAAATCCACTAAATAATAATAACAATTTTCCCATCTTTACATCATTAATCAACAAAGTTTATACAAAAGTTCCACATGCGAATTATACATTCAATGGTATAAAAAACACCTGAATCTATAGCATGTGAAGCATCTAGTCTCAAGTAATTAAAATGCCCTTAGGGGCTCACATCTTCCATGGCATAAGCCCGGTTATACAAAATGGTCTCTCAGACTCATACATGTTTAGCCCTTGGCTTACAAAAATTCACAATCACAACAAAAGAGCCTTGTGCTCTCAAAACATATTTCCACACCCTAATTTGGCGGGTTCACCATGTCTTTTCCTGCACCAAAACCCATAGGGGTGAGCATAAAGCCCCGTAGAGAATTCTCACAAAGTATATACAGTTATGCAACCTTCCAATGTTAAATGCAAATGCCATGCAATGCCATTTTAAAGAAAATTTTCATTACATGCTCTTCTTGAAAATCATCATATTTCAATAACAGTTTGTAAATCTTAACAATTCCGACACTTCCAATTTTAATCAATAGGGGTGGTAAATATGACTCAGGTAATCCCTAGGTTGGTGTCTGCAAATAGGCTCGAGAACTTGAGTGAAACTTTCAGTTGAAGCATGGAAAGGAAAAATTGCACGAGAGCACTTATCAAGCCAAATAAATCGAGAAATCTAACCGAAATGTGTAATAAAACAAGGAAACTCTTCACTTTCTTTACTTATCATGACATGAAACTATGAATTTATGTATATATACATATATAGCACCCCATAAACCCTCATCTTCCTTTATTCAAGGAAAATCTACAAAATTTCTAGGTTTTCTTTTTTATTTTTTACAAAACACACACACACACACACCGAACCTTTGAAAGAGATACCAATGAAGGCACTATTCCCTTGACCAAGATGGTTTGAACCTTCAGGACATTGTCTTTAAAAAAAAAATTGAGATTTTAAAGTCCCCTTTTTGAAAGAAACTTATATTCATGAACAAAAATCAAACCCTCACATTATACCGAAAACAAATCCAAAACCCTCATCAATCCTTGCAAAACCTACATATGTAACTCAAGAAATCCCTACCTCGAGTTTGATGAAGAGGTTGATGAAACCCTAGAGCCAAAGATGAGGGATTTTCTAGTTCCATCACACAATGCAAAATTCTAGCTTTGATCTTCAAGACTTGTGAGAGATGATAGATCTAGACCCAATGGATTGCAAGCAATAAAAGATTTTTAGTGTTTGGTGAAGGTTTTTAGAGCGAAGGAGGAGCAAAAGTGTTTTTGGAGAGAGACAGACGTAGAAACTATGAGATACATTCAGAAATAAAAGATAAGAAAATCTGGGTTTTCAAACTGCCTAGCGTCCCGCACGTGCGGAGTGTCCTTTCCGCACATACGACCTTCATCCCTGCACGTGCGGCCATCCCCGCACGTACCTTGCTGCGCACCTGGATATATTGCAGTGTGCTACTTCAAACCTCTCTTGAATCCCGCACGTGCGGCCCCTCTCCGCACTTGCGGCCCACGTGCCCCACACATGCGGTCCTAGTTCTCCAGCCCAAAATTTTCTCAACTCAAATCTAGGCACTCCGGACCCAACCTCGCACTCTCCAGGACAAGTGAAAGTCAATATCGAATAAGAAGAACAAGTATTCAGTTGAGAAAAACCCTCTGGACACCACAAACCCCAAACACTCAACAAGGCTCGAAGTCAATCGCGACACTCTATTAACGCAAACCCAAGGTCAAACAAGGAAGAGCGAAACTTGTGACACACCCAGTCATCACAATATAGCATGGCATAATGGCGACGATGGCGTGGCTCCCAAAAAATCTTGTGACCCATGATGGTTGCTGTAAGCAAGAGTGAGAAAACTGAGAACTTGAGTGATAGTTTCAACTAAAGCATTGATAGGAAAAATTGCATGAGAGCACTTATCAAGCCAAATAAATCAAGAAATCTAACCGAAATGTGTTTTTTCTTCATCCAAATGATTTCTCTAATGGCAAAGACCACAGTCAGTAGACCAGTACCAATACCAAGAAGAAGAAAAAAAAAAGTTTCTTTCCCTCCCCAAATTGTTCGAAGGATGCACATATAATTTCAAAAATTACATTTGCGGCGACACAATACTTATCAAACTTGGTTTTTCGTATCTTTTGGTAAATCTTAAGAAAATCTATTTCATCTCTCCTTCCATGGTTGATTAATATCGATATGAAATGGGTTTTTCAAGGTCACTGGGAAATTGTGAATCTCACATAAATTTTAGAGAAGAAGGTGATTTTTGTTGAGAATGATGAATTTTGTTGGAGATAGAAAGGAAAGGCTAGAGATTTATCAATAGTTGAACCAAATCAATGAGAAGAGATGGTAGAGAGAGGTAGTTGAGTGATAGGCAAAGCAAGCATGAAAAGGAAGAGAAAATGGTAGAGCATCCCTTTGCATATTTGCAAATTCCACTCTCTCATTCACATATATGATAATATTGACCCAAAAAAATCAAGAAGAGTCTATTTTAATTTTAATTAAAAAAAAACATTTGAGGGTTCTTCACCAATCTGAAAAATAAATAAATAAAAATGATTTCCATTATTTTGTTGTCTGTGCTTGAACAAAGAAAAGATAAAAAGGTATACCTGTAGCCCACCCTTGGAATGTTGAATGCCTCACTCCCAATGCAGCAAACTCTCGAAATATCACATGTCTATACTCCTTTACTTATCATCATTCACTAAAATTATAAGTCTCACCTTCTCTACCAATTATAACTTACTATTTGTTTATGGGTGCAGGGGTAGAGGGATAATGAAAGAAATTTTTGGCTTATATTTATAGGAAATTTTCAACAAAGGAGCTGAAGGAAATCTTTATAATTATTTATACCCATAAATCTTTGTTTATACTTTTTAATTATCTACAAACAAACCTTTGAATTTTTTGATTTTTTTTTTTAAATTTTGAGTCAATTTTTCTGGCTTATAATTATAAAGATTTCTGTCACTCATAAATCTTTAAATTAAATCTTTATGGCTTATAAAGATTTGTGGCTGGCATAAACCTTTATTTATACCTATAAATCTTTATAATTATTATTTAATTATTTATAAATAAATGAACTAATTATGCGCATTCATATAATTATCTATAAATAAATCTTTACAAAGATTTATGGCTTATAAAGATTTTGAGATTTATAAGCCATTAATCACAGATTTATTTATAATTTTGATCTTTTTATAATGATACAAAGATTTATGGCTTACAAAGATTTCTGTCGCGGATTTATGTTTTATAAAGATTTTGTAAATTATTTGAATTTTTTTTTTTTTAATTTGGAGTCAATTTTTTTATTTTTTAAGTTCGTCGTGACTAGATCATTCTAAAATTTACAAAATTTGTATCAATTTTGAAAGAAAAAAATTTAACTAAAAATAAAAATAAGCCAAATTATATAATTACAAAAATTGGTTTACCTTTTGTATTTTTTGGTTTTTTTTTTTTTTAAATTTAAAAAATTCAACAAAATTTTTTTAAAAAAATCACTAAACACAAAAATAACTTGAACTAAAAAGCCAAAAAAGAATACTCCCAAAAGAAGCCAAAGTTTTACATCTAATGATGACTTATCCAAATTCTTCACAATCACAGATGCTAAGGATTCCCTAGACTAGTCCCCCGTGATTTTTATTTCTAAGAGAGATTTTGAAACAGAACTATCATCTTCTTTAGTTCCATAAACAATTTTGGGAAGGGGAGAACCAGTGTCAATTGCCTGTAACTTGCAATCTTCCACCAGAAGCAGGACGAATCCACCTGAGAAAATATGAACATAGTAAAGCATATACGTGTGAGAATAATATTAGTATATTAGTATAGTATATACTATACTAATATTACGAAATCAAAGAAGATTCAAAGAAGATTCAAATAATGAAACAGAATTGGAAAGCACTTAAACAAATTCATTTAAACATAAACATTAAAACTTAAATACATAAATTAAGTACATACAGAAAATAACTTACAATTACAATTGTAGCAACTGCAAGGATCTTAATTGGGTTATAAACGGGGAGATGTAATTGTTACTCAGAGCTTTCTGTTTTTTCTAGAATACTGAAGAATAAAACTTGAAAACTGCTGAATGAATTCATTACAATATATAGAAAAGAAAAGCAAAATAGCATGTGACTTTGGTGACTGATGAAGGCAGCTAGCAGCACATGAAGTAAAGCAGATGCTGTCGGTTGCTTTCAGTGGAGTGATTGCACGAATGAGCAGCTTTGTCAAAAGTTGATTGAGGTGAATAGTGACAGTGAACAGTGACTTTTACTATTCATCACTTTCGATGGAACATGTGAATATAGGAATCATTATAGATACAAATTAGCAGCTTTTCTCAAAAGAGTATTGATTGAAGCTAATTTGTATTTATAGGGAATCCTATGTTGATTGATCAGGTATATGGGTCCTGAGCATCTTGGAACTCAGATCTTCCATATGAGATGGGTTTAGTAGTTGAACCTTCAGAAGATTGTGACTGGTTTGAACTGACTTCTAAATTTTCTGAATTGGTTGACTGGGCTTCACATTGATCCCTGATTTGGCAGACTAACTGGAGTACTTCATCTTTAGATAATTTGGACTTGCTTTTTGATTTGATTTTGGGCTGAGCAGGAGGTGAATTGGGCCTTAACTGAGCCTTGGATTTGGATTTTGATTTGGGCTTTGATTGAGTCTTGGGTTGAGTTGGTACTGCAGGAGCTTTGGACTTTGATTTATCAGTAGTGGATTGAACCTGAACCTTGGATTTGGATGACTTGGGCTTGGAGCCACTAGATGAGGGGCTTCCAAGGTTGATTGGAAGAAGGCTGGGCTGACTTCCTTGGCTGATTGCAGCAATTGGGTTCTGCTGGGCTTTGATCATAGATGGAGTTTGAGCGCATTGATCAATGGGGAATTCTTCTTGAACAATTTCAAAAATTCTGGGCACATTAAACTTAGCCCACCATTTGACTAAATGTTGACGGGTGATTATATTACCATCAATTCCATAATGCCATTTAAATATCCATGGGAGTTTATATTTGGATATAAAAATTAACAAAGATGGAAATTGTTTCTGATGAGTGGTGAAGGGATAAACAGAGGAGAAATAACTGATCAGTTCAATGAGATCACCAGGAAGAATATCTGAAATAGCGCCATAATGAGTCCACCATCTCAGAAACCAAGTAGGTAACTCAGATTTGAATTTCTAATCAAAGGAGATGAACCAGGAGTGACTGAAGGACTTATTTTGGTACAAGAAAATCTTGAACCAAGCATCAATGTAATCATGGTAATTTTATTGAATAGAGTGACCAGGTAAATCTCGAAGCTGATAAGGAGGACCCCATTCAGCTAAGGAAACAATGTTGTGAATGTAAATAGAATGATACAGAACCTTGCTAGCGTAGGTCCAATCATAAACGGGTTTGATTAAGACTGATTGGTGATGGATCAAAATATCTTTGTAATAGGTGAGTGTTTTCTCTGGATGTGAGAGAATGAAATGGCATCCAGAGCCAAAATAAGATTTAGCAATTTCATGAATGACTTGGCTTTTAGGGTGACTGGGTTCTTTGTAGAACAAATTAGTAGTGTGTGATTTGGTGTAATCAGATCGAGATGACCTGACTGGGTTAGCAGGGTATGGAGTGACTGAAACAGATTGACTAGAAGCAAACGGATCTGTAGCCAAAGCAGATGAGTAACTAGGTCGATAAATGTTACCAAGGACTTGATAACGGTTAACCATGTCAAGTGAATAGGATGGAATAGGTGACTCTAAAGGAGGCGGAACAATGAGTTGATTAGGTTTACTGGAAGATGGGACCAAAGCCTTAGAAAGAGGCCTTGGGCGAGACATCTGTTTAAACAAGTAACAATGATTAGCAACCAGACAGAAGATCTAAATAATTCTGGTAGTAATTCAAATGACTAATGTATTCAGTAAGTAAATTGCGACGAGCTTGAATTTGATGGTAATTGATATATTGGGCTTGTTTAGTAGTTTTTCTGGCTAATTGGAGTCGTTGAATACGGAAGGTTACTTGGTGTATCAGGGTTTGGTAATGGGTAATTTGGGTTTTCAAGTAGGAAATATGTGGAATTGCACTCATCCCTTACCCCCCTGTAAAAATTCCTGGGTAAGAAAATCAGGAAGGGAATTTTGACAACCAGGAATGTAAGTAATATCAAAATCAAAAATACTTAAAATAGATTGCCAGCAGGCAAAAATTTGTTTACTAGCAAGATTTTGAACATCTTTTTCTAGCACATATTTAGCAGATTTGCAATCAACACGAAGTAAAAATTTTTGATTTAAAATATTATCTTGAAATTTTTGAATACATAAAACAATAGACAAAATCTGTTTTTTAATAGTGCTATAATTTAATTGTGCTTTGTTTCAGACACCAGAATGATAACGAACAATTTGTTCAGATGATTGAGGAGTGACTTTCTGGAGAAGAATGCCACCATAACCAATATCAGAAGCATCAGTCTGAATAATTTTGAATGAATTTTCAATAGGAATACCAAGACAAGGAAGAGACTTAACATATTGTTTGACTTGTTGAACAATGGCAGTATAAGCAGGGGACCAAGGAGGAGGATTATCCTTTAACCTATCAAACAGAGGTTGACAAACCTTCCTAAGGTCTTTATAGAACTCAGCAATGTAATTAAGTGATCCTAAGAACCTTTGTAATTGAGTTTTATCAAGAATTTCATCAGGAAATTTGGAAGCAAATTCAATAGATCGACTAATGGGGAGAATAGTATTTTGGTGAATATCATATCCTAAAAACCTAACCTTGGTTTGAAACAATTTAATCTTGGGAGTAGATATGACTAAACCATGACTTTTAATTGTATAAAAGAATGCAGTTAAATGTTTCCAATGTTCACTGATGAATTTGGAGAAAATTAATATGTCATCAATGTAAACAATAGAGAAATGACTAAAGGGGTTGAATATGTCATTCATGATATGTTGAAATTCACCAGGGGCATTTTTTAAGCCAAATGGCATGACATTCCATTCATATTGACCAAAAGGTGTATTAAAAGCAGTTTTGTATCTATCTTTAGGATGAATTTAAATTTGTTAAAAACCACTTTTTAAATCAAATTTACTAAAAATAACAGCTTGATTAAGTCTCTTAATTAAATCTTTTTTATTAGGGATAGGATATTGAATCCATTCTAAAATAGCATTTAATGGTTTGTAATTTATGACTAAGCGAGGGACACCTCTTTCTAATTCAGCATTTTTATTAACATAAAAAGCAGGACAATACCAGGGTGATTTACTAGGACTAATAATTCGATTTTTTAATAATTTATTAATTTCTTTCTTACACATTTCTAATAATTCATGATTCATTTGAATAGGTCTAGATTTCGTACGAATTTGTTTTTTTATTAAAATCCTTAATATATGGTAAAGTAACTACATGCTTTTTCCTATGCCAAAATGCAGTAGGTAAAGAGGAACAAATAGTTGATTCAAGTTTTAATTTAAAATCATTAATTTGAGAAATAAGAATGGGATCGGTTAATTGTTGATCAATTCGTTTATAATTAATTTCTTCTTTAAGAAAATTCAAATGTCTGGTTAATCTATGAATTGTGTGAAAAATAGAACAATCTTTTAATTGATTTAATTCTAGCATTTCAGGTGGAAATAAGAATTTAAATGTAACAGGTTGTCCTAAAACATGGGTAGTTATGCCTTCACTAGAAGTAGTAAATGGATATAACAAAGATATAAATGGTGTGCCTAAAATGATTCTATCCGTCATATTTTTGACCAAAACAAATGTGGTTTTAAAACAAACATTATTTTGGCAAACATGGACTTTGGGTAATTTATACTTAATATGCATTTTATTACCATTAGCAGAGGTTAATTTCTCTTGACATTTTTCATAATATTTAGTAGGAAGTAATCCTTCTTGAATACAATTTAAATCAGCACCGGTATCAATTAAAGCAACTAACTCTAATTCAAAATCTTCGACAACAATTTTAATTTTTGAATACCATTTTGGCATATAGATTTTATTGAGTAAGTTTAATCGTTTATCTTCAAGGTTAGTAGGTTGAGGTCGATTATCAAATATAAGTTTAGCTGGATTAGTATGATCAGAATCAGGATCAGAATTATGTTCAGATTCATGAGATGATGTATGTGGATTAGGTTGGAAATTAGTTAAACTTTGATTAAGTTTTAGAGTGATAATTTCGTCTTCTAATTTTTTATCCTTATTCTGAAGGTCACGAATAGTTTGTTTAATTTGGTTGATTTCAGATTGTAAATCTTGAAGTGTAATTTCTTTAGTTTTATTTTTAAATTTTTCCAAAGTCTTGGACAAACTAATAATAGGTTTATTAAACTTAGGTTTATTATCCGATTGAAGTAATAAAGCTTTTAATTTATCAATATACTGTTGTTTTAAATTAGGATCATCTAATTTACTAATTAAGTCAATTAAGCAGATTCTTCTTGAGTGTGTTTGGTAAGAACAGTAATTTGTTTAACTGGTTTGCAACAAACATCATTACATCCTAAGGTAATTTGATTATCAGAATCAGAATTATCACTATTCGAAGGGGAATTAGATGTAGATGGAGGAACAAAAGATGAATCATTATCAGATTGATTTAATTGAAAGATTTCAAATAACTGAATTTTGGATTCTTCATTAATTTGGAGTTGGTTAACTCTATCTTTTAGTTTTTGTTTTTCTTTACATTTGTTAGTATAATGTCCTTTTTGTCCACAATTATAGCAGGTAATATCTTTATTAGATTTTGATTTCGAATGTGATTTAGATTTATAATGTTTCTTTTTTGGGTTTGGTATAAAATTTATCATTGGATTTGAAAGGTGAATAAGGCTTTTTGTATTTATGATAATATTTGGATTTATTTTTATGCTTAGAATATTTATGTGATTTCTTACGAGAGGGTGCAACAAGAGGTAATCCATATTGTTCACAAAAATTTCCTAATTCATATTTAGCTTTATGTTTATCTTTAGTAGCTTTTTGACTAAGTTTAAGATTAATACACATTTTTAATCATTCTTTTTGAATAGTACTAATTATATCACCATATGTTAAATTATCATATTCTATAACACCAACAGGTTGACTAAGAACGTCTCTAATTTTGTGGGCAAATAAACTAGGTAAGCCATTAATAAATTTTTCTTTCCAAAATGATTTAGTACAGTCTTCTCTTAACATAACTGTAGAGGTAAATACATCTTTATACCATCTAAAATCACTTAAAGTTGGACAAGTAAGATTACTGAGTTGATCATGTATGCGAGAATAAATATTAGTTGGAGTACCAATAAAATGTCTAACAATAGTATAGATTAATGCATTAATACCATCAGGGTGGCAACAGACAATATTTTCATCAAAGATAGGTAAACCATTATCATCGGTTTGATTAGCATAAATTATAGATTCTCGTTGGTCTTCAGTTAAATATTTTTCCCACCAAGATTTGAGCATACCAGTGAACCCAGAAGTAATCAGAGTAACAATTTCAGATTAAGAGTATTGGGGATAATTGGAGAGATAACTATTAGAAACCATGGATAAATGATTTAGTTTTTGGAGAATTTGATCCTCACTAAGACCATCAATATTCCATTCGTATAATTTTTTGGCAGAAACAGAAAATTGATTATTAAGATTAGTTTCTTCGAATTGGAGATCAGGAGGAGTAGGTCGAGAATACCAATTTTTGGTAGTTTAAGGGTTAACTTTGAGATAATGAATTTTATTAAGATGAGAGGATTGGAATTGTTGAGCTAATTGATTTATGTCATCATCAGTGTCAGATTGGGTGGAAGCAGTTTCAGTATTAAATTGTTGATTTAGAACAGTAAGACCTTTATCTTTAGAGGGTGAAGCATTATCAGTTGTAGATAGTTTAGTAAATAATTTTTCAATAGCTTGGACAGTAGAATGATCATTAGTAACTAAACTAGTTCTTTTAGAACGATTAGTGGGTAGATTAAGTAAAGGTGAATCTAAAGGTTGTTTGGTGGATGAGGTTTGAACAGATTCTAAATTGGTTTCTATCTTGTCTAATTGTTTACCAATTGTACTTAAACATTGATTAGTATAATTATTTTGTTCAATGACTTTTTTAATTTCATTATCAGTACCAGGTAATTTGAAAGGGGACGCAGGGATTTCATAACCTTGTTGATGAAGAAGTATTTTTTCTAAAGGAGGATGACTAGAACTAACAGAAGTAGTGTCAGAAGTTTTCCATTTATATTTTGTGATTGTCGTAAGCTTTTTGTAATATTTGTCAATATATTCTAATAGAGGTAATTCAAAACCATATTCAATCATAAAATCATACCATTGTCTACAAATTTTGGACATTTGAGCAGGAGTATATTTAGCATAGTAAGCATGGCGTTGAGTTCTATTTGCGGGAGATTTAAATTCAATAAGTAATTTATCAAGATCAGGAGTAAATTCTTTTTTGATTGTCATTAATTGAGGATTGATGGGTGGTGTAAATTCATCAAAATCAGTTTGAGTTGGAGAATTATTAGAAGCGATTTCTTCTTCAGGTAAATGTGTGTGAGTTGAATAAACAGGTTTACTAATTTATGAAGTTGTAGAATTATCAATTCCTTTTAATTTATTTTGAGTGGTAGGACCAAGATGTAGTTGACTATTTTTCCTAAATAGAGGAGTATTAAATATTGCATCTTTAGTTTCAATTTCAGTAGGGACACTAGATGTACTATGCCTAGAAGATTGACTATGATTAAATTTAATACGAACAAATCCATCATCATATTGTTGAATATCTTGAATATCTTGTCCTGAGGATTGTTGTTGATTATGTTTGTAATTTTCATTAACAGTAACCCATTGATCAGGTAAATCAATATTTTTCCATTCAATCATTTGCGGTATATTAATATGTGATTCATTGTGACTACTACTTTGGATTAAAAGAGTTTTATCTTTGGGACTTTTATGTAAAGCATGAACATTTAAATTAGTTTGCATGCATTTATAA
The DNA here is from genome assembly GCA_022316695.1 of Camellia oleifera. NCBI lineage: Eukaryota > Viridiplantae > Streptophyta > Magnoliopsida > Ericales > Theaceae > Camellia > Camellia oleifera. The sequence goes on along the minus strand of CM039313.1, from coordinate 59,473,305 downwards.
TGAACATGATATATTAAAGCAATATTATGAACTTTTTCTTTCATGTTGGTAAATGAACCATGTAATTGAATATTTAATGTTAATCCATCTAAAATATGTGGATCGCATAAACTAAGTGTAAAATCAAGGAAACAATTAAAATGTACTGGCCCTTTATGAAGACCAGTTTCCATCATACCCATTAAACTATCATTGTAATTAAGAAAACGAGCATCTCGTAAACATAGTAAAACAGAGGTATTTTTGCCTACAATTGTTAATGGATTAACACCGACTTGAATGAGACCAACATGCATAAAATTGTAACCATTGTTGAAATGTCTTTTGATTAACTTAGCATCAAATAATTGGTAGGTTTCTCTAGGTTTTTCTAAAGCATATACTTGTTCAATTGTTTTAACATGTAAAGCAACTTTAAAAACATTTTGTAAAAAAGTAGTTTTATAAATTTCTTTAATTTGCAATTTTGGTATATTCCACCCTGTATTAATTTGATCATTTTGTATTTCAACATCTTCTTCATTTATTACTAATCCTTGATTAGGTATTGAGGGCAACGTTGTTGACCTAGAACTGACTGATGAGTTACTTCTAAATAATCGATTCATTGTTCTTGTTAATTAATTATTTTTACAGATATCTTAATACAGACCCTATTCAAGTCAGGTTTTCACAGACCAAAGAGGTTTGAGTACAGACCCTATTCTGAATGTCCAACACTGCCTAACCCTAAGGACTTACTCTGGACAAGAGATGAAAGTGGGTGGCTTAAACCTGGTGGATAGACCTAGACAGATCTCGTGGGTAATTAAGACGAACTGAAAACCAGATTAATTAATTGAACAATAGAAAGGATTAATTGGAAGAAACAAAGTAGTTAGAAACAAGATACAACACAACATGGCTCTGATACCATTGATGCGGAAGTAGCAAGCAGATAAAGAACATGGATTACGAAATCAAAGAAGATTCAAATAATGAAACAGAATTGGAAAGCACTTAAACAAATTCATTTGAACATAAACATTAAACCTTAAATACATAAATTAAGTACATATAGAAAATAACTTACAATTGGAAACAGAATTAATATTATTTTCACAATACGAGGTAGTCTTCATAATGTAAATAAGAATGACGATGCAAAAAAAAAAAAAAAAGAATTGGCATTCAGCAACATTGACTGCTTTAGGAAATAATTGATAAGGATATGGAAATAAAAATATGATCTGCAATGAACCACGTATCGTTTTATCTATAACAGCAACCTTGACACATGGAAGAAGGGGAAGTATATTGTAGGCTTTCGATGAAAGGATAATCATCGAAGTTGCCAAAGTAAAGAGGGATATGCGTCGAGACAGTGGCAATGGCCCTGTGGAAACAACAGGACATGTCTTGAGTTGGCACAGTCGGTGTTCCACTAAGTCAATCTCACTCATTCATTACATCACTATTATGGCATTTCATTAAACAACAAAAATAGAAACAAAGAACAAGACATATATAAAAATATAAAAAGTAAAAATTAAGAAGAAGAAGAAGAAGAAGAAGAAGAAGAAGAAGAAGAAGAAGAAGAAGAAGAAGCACCATATATAGAAAATTAAATGTAATTCCATCCAACCTGCAAAAATATAAGCATAATAGTTGGTTTGGATGCTAACTTCCTTTAATGAGAGAAATTCCTTTCAAGGAACAAGCTAGTGGAAAACTTCAGACTAGAGACTCTTCACTGGAGTTCTGCAAACATGACGTGCAACGTCCCCAAAAGTACATAATAAATATAATCCGAGAACATATATGAATGACAGCATAAATCAGAGTGAATAGTCCTTTCATTATATAAAGTTAATGATATAGAATTGTCCAACGTAAATAAATTCCCTATGGGCTTACACCTTTCCAAGCCCTGACTTGGTTACAACAAAATGAGACTAACTCATACAATTTTAGCCCTAGGCTATACAAAAATAAAACAAAACAAGAAGCTCTTACTTCCCAAAAGTCCCCCAGTGCTATTGCCTTGGAGGAAGCATGCCGTTATTACCTGAAAATGTTTTTCCCAAATAGGGTGAGCCATGGCCCAGTTGGAATAAACTAACCCAATATATGAGATTTAACAAAGGTATAAGTGCTATGTGCATATACAATGTCCAGAATAAAACATTCATACTTTATAGTGCCATAGAATTTCAATTTCATGTTCCAATATGTTTTCCTCTATTTCATTTCAACATATAAGTTAATTTCATTATTTCTTTCATAACCCAAATGAGACTACAACTCAAAGGTTCTACAATCACATCATCAACATATCAACACTTCAAATTGCCATTTTACGGATATTTCGTTCGCGGGATTGGCACCCATGTATAAAATTTCGATTTGCCATTTTACAGATATTTCGTCCGCGAGATTGGCACCCATGTATAAAATTTCAGGACTTTCACCTAAGACACTTCGGCCAACTTAATTATAATGGAGTCCATCCCCTTTCTCCTTCCAAACATCATACATATGCTATGTATTTAAACACATAATAACACATGGAGTACATCCACTTTCTCCTCCCAAATAACCATACATATACAATGTATTCACACATAATCATAGTCAATGACAACCAACGAGTGATTAGTTTCAATTCACCGAATCCACGTGCAGTTTCTACAACAATCAAAGTTATCCTCCATCGATAGCCCAATACAGATATACAATCTTATGACAGATAATTTAATCAAAATTTCCAAGGGTGTGAGGCATTATATTTTCAATTTCATCATCTATTTCAATGCTCACTCAATTCTATGTTTGCAACACCAATTTCAACCATTTATACAAAACAGATATGATAATCATTTTAGGGCAAATATCCCCCTTTTCAAAATATCAATCCAAACACCAAAATCACTCATTTTGACACAACATGACTACATTTTCAAACCCCATGCTCATTTATTTTCTTTCCACTAAAAACCCCTCTTTTACATTTTACCCAAACCCTAGGTTTGGCTCAAAATATCCCCAAACCCCACCGTTGTTACACAACCACAAAATAAGTTAAAAATCATAACAAAGTGTAGAAAATCCCTACCTCAAGAAGAGAAGACCAAGTAAAGAAACGTTGAAACTCTAAAGACACCAAAATCCAAGTTCGTTCGGATCAAAATGAAGATCTTGTGAAGCTCAAGCTTTCTATCAAAGGAAGTAGGGTGAAGAGATCACTAGATCTAGATGAAAAAGTAAAGAGAATATGGCTTTTAGAGAGAGAGGCTCTCAACTTTAGGGTTTAGGATGAAAAAATATGAAACAATGATGTAAAAAGTCACTTTTGCGATCTGATATACGTGCAGTCCGCTCAAGTGGAAGAGTTGACGCTCGAGCGTCAAACACAAAAAATTTGTTTCAATCGAGCGCAAAAGAGACCCGCTCGAGCACGGAATACACACGTTTAGTACTTTTGCACACAACAAACAAACCGCTTTAGCGCAAGAATGGACGCTCGAGCGTCCACCCGCTCTAGCGTAGAAATCGCCGCTCGAGCGTGGAAAACACTCCTTTAGTACTTTGTAGATGTGCAAAGTACTAAGTGTTTGCAAACCCCGGTCGAGCACATCAAGGCCCCCTCGAGCGAAAGACCAAAATTCTGGGCAACACAAGGTTTGAAAACTAAGTAACCAACCTGTTCCAAACACACTCAAAATGACCAAATAACCAAATTTACGGAGAAATAAAGAGCAAAAGAAAATAAACAACATTTAGAAACCATAAACCCGAATCAGGAGTACAACAAGTGACGGGTCAAAACCAGAATCACTATATGATGAGTTGTAATAAGAAAAGACCTACAAATGTATACCAAAAAAAAAAAAAAAAGAAAGAAAAAAGAAAAAAAATAGGCCCGAAAAAAGATATTGAGACAGACAAATGATAATTATGCTTATTACATATGGTGAATTGATCAAATTTAACAAAATTAACAAAATCTACCATAGACTAGCAGATTACCACATGTCATGGAAAATCTGATTTAACATGCCTAATGATCCAATGAATGAATTTCCAAAATCACAGATCTCATGGGGAACTATATCTGATAAAGGAAGTTCCACAATAGCCTAGAAAGCTGCCATAGCACTAGTTTTCTGGCAATCGGGGGGGGGGGGGGGGGGGGCAGAAAGATGGTAGTGGAACAACTCCCATTTGGCAGACAGTGGTTGGTCAAGATGGTTTGTAATAATTTTTCGTCAAATAAATATAAATAATTGTTAAAATACTACAAACAAGGAGAAAGAAGAAGAAGCTGTTGCCTGGTTTCTCTTATAACAAAGGCAAATTATTGCAAAGTTGAATAATATGAAACTTAAACATGTAATGAATCACTAATGAATGAAAGCACAATATGAATGTAAATCATAGCAATATCAAGACATGTGTTGCTAAGTGAATAAGGGGAAGACAAAAGAGAGCAAAAGACGAGGGAAAGAGTAAAAGAGGAAAAAAATGGGAAAAGAGGGAAAAGTAGGGGAACCAAGACAACATGTAAATACGCATACACGCTGTTAACAAAACTGATCAAAGGCAAATCTAAAAGATAACATTAATTAGTTCTGATGTATGGCACAAGTTTTATGCTCTAGTTGAAGAAACCAAGTCTGTACAAGGGCTGAGGAGAGGCCAAACAAATTCGAAAAACTAAACCTCCTTGTTTAGGATTTTAATAGAAATTGTGATGCAGATGTGTTATGAACATAGATGAAACTTTCACAATCCAAATAATATTCTAGAAAAAAAAAAAGAACATCAGAATAAACCGTAAAACCAAATACAAATCAACAATTACCTTGCCACGAGAAAACAGCAACACTAGGTTGTATGTATGAGCAATTGCTTCACAGTTGCCAGGCATATTTGCAGGAGAGATGGATTGTGCCTAAAGTGAAGAAAGCAGGAGGCTAATCTGGCGGCTACTCAGCCTAAGAGAAGTTACTTCCTGGTATTGAAAGAATAAAACAATTGTCATATGAGTCAACAACCCAAAACATATGTGACTTTAAACACTCATCAATCCCAAATTACAATACGTCTTTCATTCACACTTTATATGACAAGCACACAAAAGAAAATAGACTTCTCAAATCTTCAAACCGGCGTTTCCTACTGCGTTCCTGAAAATGGTAAAAATAACGTGGGATGAACAAATATGTCTAGTTGGGATCCACACTGATTCTCAATAAAATATGATTAACAATTTTAACACACTTTCCCTCCAACATTAGGGAATATTAGAAATGAAAACTACTAAGCATTTTCAAATAAATCTAGATACTTGGAGTGGACCTCCGCTTCCCGTTCCCAGCTTGCCTCCTCAACCCCATGGTGTCTCTACAATACCTTCACTAACAGTATAGTTTTACGCCGTAACACTTGTTGCCGGTATCTAATATTTGAACCGGTCGCTTTTCATAAGAGGCATCCTTATCTACCTCCAAATCAACCCAATCTAGCATGTGAGAAGGGTTAGGTTCGTACTTCCTAAGCATAGACACATGAAACACATTGTGAACCTCCGAAAGTTGTGGCAGTAAGGCTAATCGATATGCCACTTCCCCAATTCTCTCCAATATCTCGAAGGGCCCAATAAACCTTGGAGACAACTTTCCACTCTTACTGAATCTCATTAAACCTTGCCTGGGTGAGGCCTTAAGGAACACATGATCACCCACTTCAAAAGACAAAGGTCGTCTCCTCTTATCAATATAACTTTTCTGTTGGCTTTGGGTTGTAGCTAACCTTTTCCGAATGAGGGCAACTTTCTCAGTTGTCTCTCGAATAATCTCTGGACCCAACAATGGTGCATCCCCTACCTCGACCCAACAAACTAGTGATCTACAAGGTTGGCCAAACAAGGCCTCAAACGGTGCCATCTCGATACTAACTTGATAACAATTGTTGTAGGCAAATTCAATCAACGGTAAATGCCTCCCCCAAGACCCTTTGAAATCTAGGACACAAGCTCTAAGCATGTCCTCTAAAATCTGAATAGTACGTTCCAACTGTCCATTGGTTTGAGGGTGATAAGCGGTTCTAAAAGTCAACTCGGTTCCCATTGCCTCTTGAAGGCTTTGCCACAACCCGGCGGTGAAACGAGGATCCCTATCCGATACAATGGTGACAGGAACCCCATGAAGTCGAACTATCTCTCTAACGTACAACTCTGCCAAGTGCTCAACTGAATTGCCGGTACACATGGGAATGAAATGTGTAGACTTAGTCAACCTATCAACAATCACCCAAATGGCATCATTGCCCCGCAGTGTCCTAGGAAGCCCAACTACAAAATCCATGGTAACGTGTTCCCATTTCCACTCTGCTATTGGTAAGGGTTGTAACAAACCTGCTGGTCTTTGATGTTCGGTTTCACTTGTCGACAAGTAAGGCACTTGGACACAAAGGATGCGACATCCTGCTTCACACCCCTCCACCAAAACTGATAGCTAAGGTCACGATACATTTTGGTGCCTCTCGGATGTACCGCAAGGCATGAGTGATGGAACTTCCAAAGCACTTCCTCTCTACAAGACTTAGGTACAAACAAATGGTCTAGGTAACGTACGCTCTAATCCGAGTGAACGTTCAAACGCTTTTCTTCCTTCCTATTAGAGATTCTATCACGAATTAACTCTACTTCACGGTCCCCTTGTTGTGCCTCTATAACTTTGCTAATAAAGACAGGTTGAGCACTCAATGTAAACAATGTTGCACCATCTTCGGACTCACCCAAATGCAATTCAAACTGGCCTATATCCCCCAATATAACCCATTCCCGAATGGCCATACTTGCCAAACTACTCACGGGTTTTCGACTTAAGGCGTCAGCCACTACATTGGCCTTTCCCGAGTGATAGCGTAACACGAAATCATAATCTTCTAAAAACTCCATCGACTTCCGTTGAAATAAATTCAAGTCCTTTTGGGAAAACAAATACTTTAGACTCTTATGATCGGAGAAAACCTCAAATTTCTCGCCATAAAAGTAATTCCTCCAAATTTTCAAGGCAAACACTACTGCGGCTAACTCTAAATTGTGGGTAGGGTAATTCTTCTCATGAGTCTTCAACTGTCGTGAACCGTAAGCTACAACATTTCCCCCTTGCATCAAAACACAACCAAGCCCATCCTGAGATGCATCACAATAAACGGTGTAACCTAAACCTCTCTCTAGAATGATCAACGCCGATGCCGCAGTCAATCTAGTTTTAAGCTCTTGGAAAGACTTTTCACAAGCCTCCCTCCACACAAACTTAACCCCCTACCTAGTCAATCTAGTTAAAGGCATGGCTAATCCGGAGAAGTCCCTCACAAAACGCCGATAGTACCTCGCCAATCCCAAGAAACTCCTGATCTCAAAAACATTTTTAGGTTGCTCCCAATCTTGTACAGAGTCAATCTTTGAAGAATCTATAGTTACTCCCTCCCTTGGCACTACATGGCCCAAAAACTTCACGTCGGCGAGCCAAAACTCGTACTTCTCAAATTTGGCATACAATTGATGTTTTCTAAGCAAGTCAAGCACTACCCTCAAGTGAGTCTCGTGTTCCTCCTCGGAAGTCGAATAAGTTAGAATGTCGTCCACAAAGACGACCACAAAATGATCCAAATACTCTCTAAAAACTCGGTTCATCAAATCCATAATGGGAGCTGGTGCATTTGTGAACCCAAATGGCATTACAAGGAACTCATAGTGGCCATAACACGTACGAAAGGCCGTTTTATGGATGTCTTCCTCTCGGACTCTCAACTGATGATACCCCGACCTCAAATCTATCTTCAAAAAGCAACAAGACCCTCTAAGTTGGCCAAACAAATCATCTATTCTGGGTAAGGGGTATTTGTTCTTGACGGTAACTCGATTTAACTTGCGGTAATCGATACACAACCGCAACGACCCATCCTTCTTCTTTGCAAAGAGAGCCGGCGCTCCCCAAGGCGATGTACTAGGGCAAATGAAACCCTTGTCTAAAAGCTTTTGGAGTTGAATCTTCAACTCATGCAACTCTACCGGTGCAAATTTATACGGCACCACAGAAATTGGTGCCGTTCTAGGCACTAAGTCAATGGTGAACTCAATCTCCCGGTGGGGTGGCAAACTAGTAAGGTCCTTAGGAAATACGTCCGGATATTCACAAACTACCCTTAGCAACTCAGTAGGAGTCCTGTCACTCTCATTATCCAAGAGAGTAGCAAGAAGGCCACTAAGCTCGTTTCTACTACGAGGGTCAAATACTAGTGACAAGACCCTATCAACCAGGTCATCCAGAAAATAAAAACAATCACCACTCGAGCTGCACACTATGACCCTTTGACAAAAACAATCAATCACTGTTCGATACGAGAACAACCAATCCATGCCTTGAATAACATCAAAACTTGACATGTCTAGAACCACAAAAGCAAACGGGGGTTAGCACCCAGCAACCTTTATCTCACAACCACGACACCCCCGATCTAAGTCAACTGTACCCCCAATGGTGACTCTACTCTGAGCGGAGATGCTAACTGTGCCACCTCTAACCCCAATGCAAATGCAAGTGCAGCAGATATGAATGAATGAGACACACCCATGTCTATCAACACATTAGCCAAAGAATTACACACAACAAAAAATACCTCTCACAACTGAGGATCCCGGCAACTGTTCTGGCGCGGTAATAGCATACACGCGCCCTTGTGGCCTTTGATCAACCTGCTCCTCTCTCGGAGAATAGGCCTATTGTACTAACTGAGCCGAAGTGGCTCCCTGATTAACTCGCAAAGTCTGAACTAAGTGAGCTTGCTGGTGGCTCTAAGTTTGTCTTGACCTTGATGCACCAAATGCACCTCCCAATTGCTGGCATGCTCTCTTCATATGCCTTGACTTACCGCACTGATAGCAAGTAGGCCCCAGCCCTCTACTTTGAGACTGACTCTGAGATCGGTTAGGTGGTGGTTGTAGCAACATCTACTATCCTCCTCCCTTCTGTGGACATGCAAAGGCCTTGTGACCTTGTTGGCCACACTTGAAGCAAGAAAACCCACTCGGTGCACTGCTTCCCAAGCCCGCACTAGGCAAGGGAAAGGTAGATCTAGACTGTTGTGGTTAAGATTGGGATGAAAAGGTGTTTCTGCTTTTCTTGTTGGGCCTATAGTCCGCTTGTGACCCTTGGCCCCTAGACCTCAAACTCTGAAGTCTCTCCTCCTCGTCCTCCACGGTAATCTCCACATGCGTGGCCACCTCCACAAGACGGTCATTGTTCCGAATCATCTTCCCGACGACCTTAAACAAGATCTCAGCTCTAAGCTTCTTCTCAAACTCAATGCAGAGGCGTTCTTAAGTCGCTACCAACTCCGTTGCAAATCGAGAAAAACTAGAAAAGGCCACTTCAAACTCGGCCATGGACATATTGAGTTGCTTAAAGTCCTAGAACTCCCACCTCAACCGCTCCTTAGCAGTGGGAGGTAGATGCTTGTCTTCGAAGGCCACTATAAATGCCTCCCATATCGGTTCTATTCGGTCTTTAGCATACTTCCACCATTGACCCGCGTCCCCTTTGAGATAGTAACTCGCAAGAGTCACTTTAAGCTCACTATCTTCTATGTGAAGCATCTCGAATGTCTTCACTGTCAGTTTGAGCCATTCATCTGCTTTCTTAGGTTCGGGGTCACCATGGAACTAATTCGGCTTGGCCTGCAAAAACTCCCTCATGAGGAAGCTCGCCCTTGTCCCTATGGCGTTCTTCCTAGCTTGGTTCTCCGCCCTAAGTTTGTTCATGGACTCCCTTAATGCCCCTGCCATTTCTCGGGCTAGGGCCCCCATTGCGGCTTGACCCACTTGCCTCAATATCTTAACTTGCCCCACTTGCTCGGCTATATTAGCTCGGCCTAATCCCTCCTCTTGCACCGGAACCTCATGGACCGGTACCCCATGCACACCCCGACAACCATGACCATGCCTTCCACCTCTACCACCACGAGTTTGACCCCTTCCTGACATCCTAATTGCGAATTACGATAAACAATTTGGCACATAATTCCAAATGTGCTCGCAACTTGCCTCACACGTTAAACTACAATAATCATATATACTCTACCACACAAACAATTCAATTCACTCCACATAAGCACTTAGTCACGTAAGCACATACGGATTATCCTCTAGTGATGAGATTCATCCTACGAAGAACCAAGAATTCTTAGTAGAACGAGTATTGATCAAGTACCCTTCCAATAAGACCTCAACGAATCTAATAGGCGCAAATAACATCCCAAAAGCCCAATTCCAAACCCATATAGTCACATAAGCATGTTATCACATAATCACGAAAAACAAAACATTTCCTAATCGTGTGAAATGAACCCATTGTGGCAAAACAACTACTTCTCGCGAGCCCCAAGTATTCAAACTCGGTAGCTCTGATACCAAGTTGTAACGCCCTGAAAATATCCAATATAAATTAACTACGTCAACCAAAATCCACTAAATAATAATAACAATTTCCCCATCTTTACATCATTAATCAACAAAGTTTATACAAAAATTCCACATGCGAATTATACATTCAATGGTATGAAAAACACATGAATCTATAGCATGTGAAGCATCTAGTCTCAAGTAATTAAAATGCCCTTAAGGGCTTACATCTTCCAAGGCATAAGCCCGGTTACACAAAATGGTCTCTTTTACCCACACATGTTTAGCCCTTGGCTTACAAAAATTCACAATCACAACAAAGAGCCTTCAAATTTACATGGCAAACACTACTGCCCAGAATAACATCAAAACTTGACATGTCTAGAACCACAAAAGCAAATGGGGGTTGGCACTCGGCAACCCTTGATCTAAGTCAACTATACCCCCAACTGGTGACTCTACTCTAAGCGGAGATGCTAACTGTGCCACCTCTAACCCCAATGCAAATGCAAGTGCAGCAGATATGAATGAATGAGACGCACCCGTGTCTAACAACACATTAGGCAAAGAATTGCACACAACAAAAATACCTCTCACAACTAAGGATCCCGGCAACTGTTCTGGCACAGTAACAGCATACACGTGCTCTTGTGGCCTCTGATCAACCTGCTCCCCTCTCGGAGCATAGGCTTGTTTTTCTGACTGAGCTGAAGCGGCTCCCTGATTAACTCGCGAAGTTTGAACTGTGTGAGCCTGCTGGTCGCTCTAACTCTGCATCAACCCTGGTGCACTAGATGTGCCTCCTAACTGCGAGCAAACTCTCTTCATATGCCCTGACTGACCGCACTGATAGCAAGTAGGCCTCGGCCTTCTACTCTGAGACTGACTCTGAGATCGGTTAGGTGGTGGTTGTGGCAACATCTACTGTCATCCTCTCTTCTGTGGACATGCAAAGGCCTTATGACCCGGTTGGCCACACTTGAAGCAAGAAAACCCACTCGGTCCACTCCTCCCCGAGCCTGGACTAGGCAAGGGAAACGTAGATCTAGACTGTTGTGGTTCAGATTGCGATGAAAAGGTGTTTTTGCTCTTCTTGTTAGGCCTATAGTCCCCATGTAACCCTTGGCCCCTAGACCTCGAACTCCAAAGTCTCTCCTCCTTGGCCTCTACGGTAATCTCCACATGCACGACCACCTCCACAAGACAGTCGGATCATGTTCCCGGCAACCTTGAAAAAGATCTTGGTTCTAAGCTTCTTCTCAAACTCAATGCAACGGCATTCTTCCGTCGCTACCAACTCTAGTGCAAACCAGGACAAACTAGAAAAGGCTGCTTCAAACTCGACCACGGACATATTGAGTTGCTTAAGGTACCTCAACCTCTCCCTAGAAGTGGGAGGTAAATACTTGTCTTGGAAGGCGATCACAAATGCCTCCCATGTCGGTTCTATTCGGCCTTTATCATACTTCCACTATTGACCCGTGTCCCCTTTGAGATAGTAACTCGCACGAGTCACTCTAAGCTCACTATCTTCTATGTGAAGCATCTCAAATGTCTTCACTGTCTGTTCGAGCCATTCATCTACTTTCTTAGGTTCAAGGCCACCATGGAACTCATCCGACTTGGCCCGCAAAAACTCCCTCGTGAGGAAGCTCGCCCTTGTCTCTATGGCATTCTCCCTAGCATAGTTCTCTTCCCTAAGTATGTTCATGGACTCCCTCAATGCCCCCGCCATTTCTCAGGCTAGGGCCCCCATTGTGGCTTGACCCGCTTTCCTCGGTATCTTAGCTTGCCCCACTTGTTCGGCCATATTAACTTGGCCTAATCCCTCATTTTGCACAAGAACCTCATTGACCGGTACCCCATGCACAACACGGTGACCCCGACCACGCCTTCCACCTTTACCACCACGAGTTTGACCCCTTCCTGACATCCTAATTGAGAATCAAGATAAACAATTTATCACATAATTCCAAATGTGCTCGCAACTTGCTTCACAGGTTAAAGTACAACAATCAGATATACTCTACCGCACAAACAATTCAATTCACTCTACATAAGCACTTAGTCACGTAAGCACATACAGATTATCTTTTAGTGATGAGATTCGTCCCACGAAAAACCTAGAATTCTTAGTAGAACGAGTATTGATCAAGTACCCTTCTAATAAGACCTCAAGGAATCTAATAGGTGCAAATAACATCCCAAAAGCCCAATCCCATATCCATATAGTCACATAAGCATGTTATCACATAATCGCGAAAAACAAAAGATTTCCTAATCACGCGAAATGAACCCATTGTGGCAAAACAACTACTTCCCGTGAGCCCCAAGTATTCAAACCCGGTAGCTCTGATACCAAGTCGTAATGCCCCGAAAATATCCAATATAAATTAACTACGTCAACCAAAATCCACTAAATAATAATAACAATTTTCCCATCTTTACATCATTAATCAACAAAGTTTATACAGAACTTCCACATGCGAATTATACATTCAATGGTATGAAAAACACATGAATATATAGCATGTGAAACATCTAGTCTCAAGTAATTAAAATGCCCTTAAGGGCTTACATCTTCCAAGGCATAAGCCTGGTTACACAAAATGGTCTCTCGGACCCATAAATGTTTAGCCCTTGGCTTACAAAAATTCACAATCACAACAAAGAGCCTTGTGCTCTCAAAACATATTTCCACGCCCTAATTTGGCAGCTTCACCGCGTCCTTTCCTGCACCAAAACCCATACGGGTGAGCATAAAGCTCAGTAGAGAATTCTCACAAAGTATATACAGTTATGCAACCTTCCAATGTTAAATGCAAATGCCATGCCATGCAATTCCATTTTAAAGAAAATTTTCATTACATGCTCTTCTTCAAAATCATCATATTTCAATAACAGTTTGTAAATCTCAACAATTCTGACACTACCAATTGTAATCAATAAGGGTGGTAAGTATGACTCAGGTAATCCCTAGGTGGCTGTCTGCAAGTAGGCTCAACAAGTACTACCAAAAACCCCACTTTACCTCGTTACTAACCGGAAGGAAAGTGGTACCTCCTCCGCGCGTGTTTTCGGTCTTTCACCTTGGACACTCAAGCCAACTTAGTCAGTTTCATCTACACCTCCTATCCGGACTTACCAATGTATTTACCCCAAAACATTTCAATAATTTCATTTTGCATTATTCCTTTCTCGAAGTAAATGATTTCACATCTCAACTCAAAACTTGCAACAGTAGAATGCTTGTAATGTCTATACACATGCCAAAGCTAAATAATAATCTTGTAATGTTCGATTGAATGAATATGCAATGCCATAATTGTCCACTTCCAACATAATATCAACAACATACTATCATGATCAAATTTCCTTGTCTCCGTGCAATGCTATTCTACAAATAGCCGAAAGTTTGTTACCAATTATCAATAACATAACAACATGTCCCCAATTCATGCATTTCCATCCTTTTCACCAATTTAAGGTTATAGCAAAAATTAGACAACAATCTCCAATTTCAATAGTTCCAACGTGTAGAGAACCCAACATCAATATATATATATATACACAATGTAATAAAACAAGGAAACTCTCCACTTTCTTTACTTATCATGACATGAAACTATGAATTTATGTATATATACATATATAGCACCCCATAAACCCTCATCTTCCTTTATTCAAGAAAAATCCCCAAAATTTCTAGGTTTTCTTTTTTTTTTTTTACAACACACACACACACCCACCCACCCACCCACCCACCGAACCTTTGAAAGAGATACCAATGAAGTCACTATTCCCTTGACCAAGATGGTTTCAACCCTCAAGACATTATCTTCAAAAAAAATTTGAGATGTTAAAACCCCCTTTTTGAAAGAAACTTATATTCATGAACAAAAATCAAACCCTCACATTATACCCAAAACAAATAAAAAACCCTCATCAATCCTTGCAAAAGCTAAATATATAACTCAAGAAATCCCTACCTAGAGTTTGATGAAGTGGTTGATGAAAAGCTAGAGCCAAAGATGAGGGATTTTCGAGTTCCAGCACACAATGTGAAATTCTAGCTTGGATCTTCAAGACTTGTGAGAGATGATGGATCTAGACCCAATGGATTGCAAGAAATCAAAGATTTTTAGTGTTTGGTGAGGGTTTTTAGAGAGAATGAGGAGCAAAAGTGTTTTTAGAGAGAGAGAGTGATGTAGAAACTATGAGATACATTTAGCCTTAAAAGATTAAAAAAAAAAAAAAATAGGGTTTTCGGACTGCCCAGCGTCCCGCACGTGCGGCACATGTCCTTCACGTGCGGAGCCATCTTTCCGCACGTCCGGCCTTCATCCCCGCACGCGCCTTGCTCCGCACCTGCATATATTGCAATGTGCTGCCCCAAACCTCCCCTGAATTCCGCATGTGCGGCCTCACCTCCAGCACGTGCGGCCCCTCTCCGCACATGCGACCCACGTGCCCCCCACATGCGGCCCACGTGCCCCACACGTGCGGCCCTAGTTCTCAACTCCAGAATTTCCTCAACTCAAATCTAGGCACTCTGGACCTGACCTCATACTCTTTGGGACAGGTGAAAGTTAGTACCGAATAACAAGAGCAAGTATTCAATTGATAAAACCCTCCGGACACCACAAACCCCAAGACTCTATTAAGGCAAACCCAAGGTTAAACAAGGAAGAGCGAAACTAGTGACACACCTAGTCATCACAATATAGCATGGCATAACGGTGACAATGGCGTGGCTCCCAAAAAATCTTGTGACCCATGATGGTTGTCGCAAGCAAGAGTGAGAAAACTAAGTACTTTAGTGATACTTTCAATTGAAGCATTAAAAGAAAAAATTGCATGAGAGCACTTATCAAGCCAAATAAATCGAGAAATCTAACCGAAATGTGTTTTTTCTTCATCCAAATGATTTCTCTAATGGCAAAGACCACAGTCACTAGAGCAGTACCAATACGAAGAAGAAAAAAAAAATTATTCCCTCCTCAAATTGTTCAAAGGATGCACTTAAAATTTCAAAAATTACATTTGCGGTGGCACAATACTTATCAAACTTGGTTTTTCTTATCTTTTGGTAAATCTTAAGAAAAATCTCTTTCATCTCTCCCTTCATGGTTGATTAATATTGATATGAAATGGGTTTTTCAAGGTCACAGGGAAATTGTGAATCTGACCTAAAATTTAGAGGAGAAGGTGACTTTCGTTGAAAATGATGAATTTTGTTAGAGATAGAAAGGAAAGGCTAGAGATTTATCAATGGTTAAGCCAAATCAAAGAGAAGAGATGGTAGAGAGAGGTGGTTGAGTGAAAGGGAAAGCAAGCATGAAAAGAGAGAGAAAATGGTAGAGCATCCCTTTGTATATTTCCAAATTCCACTCTCTCACTCACACATATGATAATATTGAGCCAAAAAAATCAAGAAGGGTCTCTTTTAATTTTAATTAAAAAAAAAAAAAACATTTGAGGGTCCTTCACCAATCTAAATAAATAAATAAATAAAAATGATTTCCATTATTTTGTTGTCTGTGCTTGAACAAACAAAAGATAAAGAGATATACTTGGAGCTCACCCTTAGAATGCTGAATGCCTCCCAATGCAGCAAACTCTCGAAGTATCACGTGTCTATACTCCTTTACTTATCATCATTCACCAAAATCATAAGTCTCACCTTCTCCACCAATTATAACTTACTATTTGTTTATGGTGTTGGGACAGAGGGATAATGAAAGAAATTTTTGGCTTATAATTATCTTTATAGGAAATTTTTGGTTTATAATTATAGGAAATTTTCAACAAAGGGGTTGAAGGAAATCTTTATAATTATTTATAAGCATAAATCTTTGTTTATACCTATAAATCTTTACAATTATCTTTTACTTATCTACAAATAAATCTTTGTATTTTTTGATTTTTTTTAAAATTTTGAGTCAATTTTAATGGCTTATAATTATAAAGATTTTTGCCACTCATAAATCTTTAAATTAAATCTTTATGGCTTATAAAGATTTGGGGCTGCCATAAACCTTTATTTATACCCATAAATCTTTATAATTATTTTTTAATTATTTATAAATAAATGAACTAATTATGAGCATTCATATAATTTTCTAAAATTTTATCGCTCATAAAGATTTTGAGATTTATAAGCCATAAATCACTGATTTATTTATAATTCTGATCTTTTTATAATGATACAAAGATTTATGGCTTGCAAAGATTTCTGTTGCGGATTTATGTTTTATAAAGATTTTGTAAATTATTTGAATTTTTTTTTAATTTTGAGTCAATTTTTTTTTATATTTTTTAAGTCTGTCGTGACTAGATCATTCTAAAATTTACAAAATTTGAATCAATTTTGAAAGAAAAAAAGTTTAACTAAAAACAAAAATAAGCCAAATTATATATATATAATTACGAAAATTGGCATACTTTTGTATTTTCTGTTTTTTTTTAATTTAAAAAATTCGACATAATTTTTTTTAAAAAAATCGCTAAACCCAAAAATAAGTCGAACTAAAAAGCCAAAAAAGGATACTCCCAAAAGAAGCCAAAGTTTTTGTCACGCCCCTAACCTGCCCCTAAAAGGTTTGGGCATGACCTAATTAGAAACAGACAGAATGACCTATGATGAACAGCGTTTGGGGCCTGAGCGGAAGCAATAAATTTTAAATGACAATAAACAGACACATCCATTGAGCAACTACCAAAAACCAGGACCATATCGAGATTTAACAAAAGGTAAACATGCACACAGAAGTAGGTTACAAAACATCTACAAATCCAGCCCAGATATTAGGCACACAAAACAATAGATACAATAACCCTGACCAGCAACATGGATACCAAAAATTACACATACAAAGAAAACTGGTCTAATATGTAAGGGTTCCCTCCTGTGCCTGGTTATCCTTAAGCCTGACAAAATGCACGAGGTAATGTTAGAACAGCTCCCCAAGCTGGCTCCTACAGAATCAGACAACATATAGAATGAGACAAGCTCAGTGAATAACAGTGCGCAATAATAAAATCACAATGCACCTTAGTATATGTACCAAAATCAAATACAGAAATAACAAATTGGCCTGTTGGCCCAGATAGCCTTTCGGCACAGGTAGCCTTGCGGCACAACAGATAGCCTTTCGGCACAACAGATAGCCTTTCGGCACAGGTAGCCTTGCGGCACAACAGATAGCCTTTCGGCACAACAGATAGCCTTTCGGCACAACAGATATACGGATATGGTTTCCACTTTTCATTTCCAGATCAATACATAAGTTACAATTATGTCTTACAGAACAGATACATAAATATATATGTAATGCACTATTACTCACAGCGTTGGGACGGCGTACTAGTTCCTTCTGGAGTGTGCCCTGCACACAATATACTGATAAATTAGTATCCTTCCCTTTTAAATCCTTATCAGTCATTCCATATGTCACTACAGTTTTATGGATATGAATATATCACTATCATAAACTCATCAGAAAAACATTCTAATAACACCAAAGAGTCAAGCATGAAAAACTGAACAAAACAGATTTTTCTTACTGAAACAGTCCTCCGCTCGAGCATATCTTTGTCCGCTCGAGCGGACAGTGTAGTGCTACCAAAAATACTGGATGGTCGATTTTTACGCTCGAGCGTACAGTTCTCCGCTCGAGCGGACAGGGTAAATTTCAGAAAACTGCTGGGAGGTGCATTCTCACGCTCGAGCGGCCCTGACCTCCGCTCGAGCGGACGACTACCCAGATTTAAGGCAGCCCGATTTCAAGCCAAAATTCATCATCCAAACCCAATTTTTCATGCAATCAAGGGTAAAATTCATGCAAGCATTCCACTCAACAACACCATAACATGAATTAAAGCTTAATCACATCAAGTTGAACCAAGTTAAAGGCTTCAACAAGCCAACACTTTCACAAATTTCAATCTAACTTCAAGTTCTTTAAACATATCACCTGAAATCAACATATATGCAAGACTAGATGATACAAAATCAAGGATTTGAAGTAGAGATTCATACAACACTCAAGTTAGTGTCAACATGCTCAAATGGTGAGAAACCCTAATGAGTCAAACATATATTATCCATGAACCCAACACAAACATAGGTTGAAATTCTTGAAGAGTTATACAAGAAATTTGAGTTACCTTACCTTAACTCTTACAATTCTATCAATTTGATTAGCTTTCCTTGGTGTCTCACGTTTTCCCCAATTCCTTCTTGACTCTCTGTCTTTTCTCTCCCAAAGAGTCCCACGTTTTTGCTCACAAATCCCACACAAGTCTTAGACATAGGCATATATATATATATATATCTAACCATAGAAAAGCATATAAGACGAAATTGAATCGCTTTATGGTGCCGAAATAAAAATTTCACAGAAAATCCCATTATAGCTTAAAAATCATGTAGATCCCAGATATCAAATCAATTTTTGCAAATTAAATCTCTAAGGTGTCCAATTTCAGATGAAAGCAATTCAAGTGTAACAGATAATGTTTGAATTCAACAGATAAGGGTCAATATGTCTTCTTTCCATGCAATTTACCGCACTTATACATAAAATTTCATAATAGATATTCAGAGATACAGAACAAAAGCTTGAAAAGATAACAGAATCAGATACAAGGGTCGGGGTATTACACTCTCCCCCCCTTAATTAAGTTTGGTCCTCCAACTTGTTTTTACCTTATGACGAAAACAGATACGGATATTGATTTTTCATTCCATCTTCTTTTTCCCAAGTCGCCTCAGTTCCGTAGTGCTCTTGCCACTCTACTTTCACCCTTGGAATTTCTCGGTTCCGTAACTACTTTACCTGACGGTCCAGAATTCGGATCGGTTTCTCTTCGTAGGACAACTTGTCAGTTAGCTCAATCTGATGATAATCAATGATATGGGATGGATCTGGAAGATACTCTCGGAGCATAGAAACATGAAATACATTATGAACCTGACTCATGTGTGGCGGAAGGGCGACTCGGTAGGCTACTGGCCCAACTTTCTGTAAGATCTGAAAGGGACCGACATATCGGGGTGTTAGCTTACCCCTCTTTCCAAACCTTGGGTGTCCTTTCATTGGGGTAACTTTCACAAAAACATGACTGTTCTCGTCAAATTCCAAATTCCTTCGCCGATTATCTGCGTAACTCTTCTGCCTGCTTTGGGCAGTTTTCAGCCTTTCTCGAATAATTTTCACCTTTTCAGTAGTCAATTGAACAATCTCTGGCCCTAACAAAGGCCTATCCCCTACCTCCGCCCAGCATACAGGTGAGCGACACGGTCTTCCATACAGAGCTTCATAAGGTGCCATTAGAATACTCGAATGGTAACTATTATTATATGCAAATTCAATCAGCGGTAGATGAGTTTCCCAACTTTCTTGAAAATCCAGCACACACATTCGGAGCATATCTTCTAGGGTTTGTATCGTTCTCTCGGATTGACCGTCAGTTTAAGGGTGAAAAGCTGTGCTGAATTTAAGTTCCGTTCCTATAGCTTCCTGCAAACTTTGCCAGAATCTCGAAACAAACTTGGGATCTCTATCTGACACAATGGAAACAGGGACACCATGAAGCCTTACAATTTCATTCATATAAAGTACTGCGAGCTTATCTGCGTTATATTGAGTCTTTACTGGTAAGAAATGAGCAGACTTCGTTAACCGATCAACAATAACCCATATTGAATTCATGCCTCGGGGAGTTCGCGGTAACCTCACAACAATGTCCATTGTCAAATGTTCCCATTTCCACTCCGGAATAGGAAGAGGCTGCAACAAACCGGCAGGTCTTTGATGCTCCGCTTTTACTTGTTGGCATTGTAAGCATTTAGAGACAAATTCCGTGATCTCCCTTTTCATACCCGGCCACCAAAAGTTTTGCTTTAGCTCTCGGTACATTTTGGTACTTCCTGGATGCATTGAGAATCTCGAGGTATGCGTTTCTTCCATCAATTTCCGTTTAAGTTCCAATACATTAGGGACACATATCCTATTCTGGAACTTGAGCACTGAATCCGTTAAACTGAACCCCGGTTTTGGTTTGGACTCTAACTCATCACATATCTTCCTCAACGTGTCATCCTCCATTTGATGTAATTTGATCTCTTCAAGTAAGGTTGGTTGAGCTATTGTTGCTGCCATCAGGGCCTCTTGCCTTCGGGTCACACACTCCACATTCAGTTTATCTAATTCAATTACTAACTCCTTTTGTTCCGTAAACAAATACGCCAAATCTCCCCTATTTTTCCGGCTAAGTGCATCCGCGACCATATTAGCTTTACCAGGATAATAATGAATTTGTAGATCATAATCTTTAAGCAACTCTAACCACCTCCGCTGTCGCATATTCAACTCCTTTTGGGTGAAAAGATATTTGAGACTTTTGTGGTCGGTATAGACTTCACAGGTTGTGCCATAGAGGTAGTGTCGCCATATCTTCAAAGCAAACACTACTGCTGCCAGCTCAAGGTCGTGTGTGGGATAATTTTTCTCGTGGGGTTTTAATTGTCGAGAAGCATATGCAATAACCCTTCCATTCTGCATAAGTACGCAACCAAGCCCTTTATGCGAGGCATCACTGTAAATTACAAACCTTCAGTTCCTGATGGTAAGGCTAAAACTGGTGCTGTAGTTAACTTTGTTTTCAACTCTTGGAAGGCAGACTCTCGCTCTTCTGACCATTCAAACGCAACTCTCTTCCGTGTTAGTTGGGTAAGCGGCACAGCAATCTTGGAGAAATTTTGAACAAACCTCCTGTAATATCCAGCTAACCCCATGAAACTTCGCACCTCAGTTACACTAGTAGGAGTTGGCCAATTTACAATTGCTTCAATTTTGTGTGGATCAACAAAGATTCCTTCCTTGGTCACCACATGTCCCAAGAATGCCACTTCTTGTAGCCAGAATTCACACTTCTTTAGTTTTGCATACAATTTCTTTTCCCGGAGTGTTTGAAGAATTAGGCGAAGATGATCCTCATGAGCTTCTATACTCTTTGAGTAGACAAGGATGTCGTCAATAAAAACCACCACAAATTCATCCAAATAGGGCTTGAAAACACGATTCATCAAATCCATGAAAGCTGCTGGTGCGTTAGTGACTCCAAATGGCATAACCAAGAATTCATAATGGCCGTACCGGGTTCGAAAAGCTGTCTTCTCAATATCGTCAGCTTTGACCTTTAGTTGATGATATCCAGACCGGAGATCAATTTTGGAAAAGACTTGTGCCCCCTGTAGCTAATCAAATAAATCATCAATCCTTGGCAGCGGGTACTTATTCTTGATTGTGACTTTATTAAGCTCTCGGTAGTCAATACAAAGCCGGAGTGTTCGATCTTTCTTCTTTACAAATAGCACTGGTGCACCCCACGGAGAAACACTCGGACGAATAAATCCCTTGTCCAATAAATCTTGCAACTGAATCTTCAATTCTTTCATTTCAGCTAATGCCATTCGGTACGGAGTTTTAGAAATAGGTTGAGTTCCTGGTAGCACATCAATTGTGAATTCAATTTCACGGTCTACTAACTCTCCTGGTAGTTCTTTTGGGAAGACATCCGGAAAATCACAAACGACTGGGATTGCATCAATATTTTCATGCTCTACTGGCCCTCCCAGAACACTACATAAATAACCCTGACATCCTTTTTGAATCAATTTGCAGGCCTTAGCTGCAGAGATCACATATGGTGGTGATGTCACTTCCTGACCCTGGAAAACAGTTTCTGACTGACCCGAAGGGTAAAATTTAATTTGTTTCATCAGACAGTCTATGGTAACACCATATTCACCCAACCAATCCATCCCCAAAATAATGTCAAATGAAGTCATATCAAGTGGAACTAAATTAGCATATACACGGACATCTCCAATGAGAATTTCACAAGTAGGATAGACAGAAGTGCAGATCAAAGAATTCCCCATAGGTGATGTAACACACAACACATAGGTTAATTCTACTTCAGATTTACCTAAGTTCTTTGCAAATTGCTTTGACACAAAAGAACAGGTAGAGCCAGAATCAAACAAAACATAAGCAGAATAGCCATAAACCATACATGTACCTGATACCACTGTTGTTGCATTCTGTAAATCTCCCGGAACCAACGCAAATACCCTACCTTGCCTTGTGGTATCCTCGTTATTGGTTGGTTTAACGGTTGATTTGGCACTAGGAGTCGGTGTAGACCCTGCTGAGCTTGTGGCGGCCTTATTACCAGTTTGTTGATTTCTTTGTGGACAGTCTCTAATCAGATGCCCCATCTTGCCGCACCGAAAACATGCTCCGGTCAATCGATGACATTTCCCACGATGTTTCAATCCACATTCTGGGCACACAGGAGTTGAATTCTGAGGAGCAGTACTGCTGGAGTTCCCTGAATTCTGCTTTTTGTTCGGCGAAGTGGTTGTTCTCTTAGACCATTGAGTATTCTGCCTTTTTCCTTTCCATTCAGAAATTCGAGTCTGCGTAGCAAGATTTCCTTCTGCTATAACAGCCCGCTCCAAGACATCAACATAGGTAGGTAGCTTCAGTACATTAATCCGGTCTTGAATGGCACTCCGTAATCCTCCCTCAAATTTCCGCGCCTTCTTGTACTCCGTGTCTACCATGTGAGGTGCAAACCGGGCTAGTTCCGCGAATTGTGCTTCACACTCCGCCACAGTTTTATTTCCCTGCCTCAACGTTTCAAATTCAGTTACTTTCTTGTCTCGCATACTCTGGGGAAAATATTTGTCATAGAACAGCACCAGGAACCTGTCCCAAGTCAACCCCGGATGCATTGTTCTGGTAAGCATCCACCATCTCCGTGCTTCATCTTCAAGAGTGAAAGCAGCAAGCTGCACCTTTTGCACTTCGGTACAAGGGAAGACTTCGAACAATTTCTCTATCCCTAACACCCATGCCTCCGCCTTCATTGGTTCAATCCCTCCTTTAAACGATGGTGGTTTCATCTTTTTAAACTCCCTCGTAAGTGTAATGGTACGGTCTTCAGCATGAATGTCTTGCATTACAGGTGGGGGTACTGGCGGTGGTGGTGGCTGAGGTTGTTGTTGCTGTTGGTGTTGTTGCCGTAAGGTCTCAGCCATTTCCCTCATCATTCTTTCCATCCTATCCAACCGTACTGAAGTAGCATCTTCTGGCTCGTCGGTCATTGTTCTCACCATAGTCTACAAAACAGGTAATTACAATATATACAAAGGTGTACAAGAAATTCAAATTGTTAGCATTAGAGTTAGCAGAAATCATGTCACGTTGCTATCATTCATACTTCCCTATATGATGCCTACCACATTAGACATCCTACCGCTCAATGGATCCGTGTGTGAGATAGCAACTCGTGCTCTAATACCACTTGTCACGCCCCTAACTTGCCCCTAAAAGGTTTGGGCATGACCTAATCAGAAACAGACAGAATGACCTATGATGAACAGCGTTTGGGGCCTGAGCGGAAGCAATAAATTTTAAATGACAATAAACAGACACATCCATTGAGCAACTACCAAAAACCAGGACCATATCGAGATTTAACAAAAGGTAAACATGCACACAGAAGTAGGTTACAAAACATCTACAAATCCAGCCCAGATATTAGGCACACAAAACAATAGATACAATAACCCTGACCAGCAACATGGATACCAAAAATTACATATACAAAGAAAACTGGTCTAATATGTAAGGGTTCCCTCCTGTGCCTGGTTATCCTTAAGCCGACAAAATGCACGAGGTAATGTTAGAACAGCTCCCCAAGCTGGCTCCTACAGAATCAGACAACATATAGAATGAGACAAGCTCAGTGAATAACAGTGCGCAATAATAAAATCACAATGCACCTTAGTATATGTACCAAAATCAAATACAGAAATAACAAATTGGCCTGTTGGCCCAGATAGCCTTTCGGCACAGGTAGCCTTGCGGCACAACAGATAGCCTTTCGGCACAACAGATAGCCTTTCGGCACAGGTAGCCTTGCGGCACAACAGATAGCCTTTCGGCACAACAGATAGCCTTTCGGCACAACAGATATACGGATATGGTTTCCACTTTTCATTTCCAGATCAATACATAAGTTACAATTATGTCTTACAGAACAGATACATAAATATATATGTAATGCACTATTACTCACAGCGTTGGGATGGCGTACTAGTTCCTTCTGGAGTGTGCCCTGCACACAATATACTGATAAATTAGTATCCTTCCCTTTTAAATCCTTATCAGTCATTCCATATGTCACTACAGTTTTATGGATATGAATATATCACTATCATAAACTCATCAGAAAAACATTCTAATAATACCAAAGAGTCAAGCATGAAAAACTGAACAAAACAGATTTTTCTTACTGAAACAGTCCTCCGCTTGAGCGTATCTTTGTCCGCTCGAGCGAACAGTGTAGTGCTACCAAAAATACTGGATGGTCGATTTTTACGCTCGAGCGTACAGTTCTCCGCTCGAGCGGACAGGGTAAATTTCAGAAAACTGCTGGGAGGTGCATTCTCACGCTCGAGCGGCCCTGACCTCCGCTCGAGCGGACGACTACCCAGATTCAAGGTAGCCCGATTTCAAGCCAAAATTCATCATCCAAACCCAATTTTTCATGCAATCAAGGGTAAAATTCATGCAAGCATTCCACTCAACAACACCATAACATGAATTAAAGCTTAATCACATCAAGTTGAACCAAGTTAAAGGCTTCAACAAGCCAACACTTTCACAAATTTCAATCTAACTTCAAGTTCTTTAAACATATCACCTGAAATCAACATATATGCAAGACTAGATGATACAAAATCAAGGATTTGAAGTAGAGATTCATACAACACTCAAGTTAGTGTCAACATGCTCAAATGGTGAGAAACCCTAATGAATCAAACATATATTATCCATGAACCCAACACAAACATAGGTTGAAATTCTTGAAGAGTTATACAAGAAATTTGAGTTACCTTACCTTAACTCTTACAATTCTATCAATTTGATTAGCTTTCCTTGGTGTCTCACGTTTTCCCCAATTCCTTCTTGACTCTCTGTCTTTTCTCTCCCAAAGAGTCACACGTTTTTGCTCACAAATCCCACACAAGTCTTAGACATAGGCATATATATATATATATCTAACCATAGAAAAGCATATAAGACGAAATTGAATCGCTTTATGGTGCCGAAATAAAAATTTCACAGAAAATCCCATTATAGCTTAAAAATCATGTAGATCCCATATATCAAATCAATTTTTGCAAATTAAATCTCTAAGGTGTCCAATTTCAGATGAAAGCAATTCAAGTGTAACAGATAATGTTTGAATTCAACAGATAAGGGTCAATATGTCTTCTTTCCATGCAATTTACCACACTTATACATAAAATTTCATAATAGATATTCAGAGATACAGAACAAAAGCTTGAAAAGATAACAGAATCAGATACGAGGGTCGAGGTATTACAGTTTTACATCTAATGATGACTTATCCAAATTTTTCACAATGACAGATGCTAAGGATTCCCGAGACTAGTCCTCCGTGATTTTTATTTCTAAGAGAGATTTTGAAGCAAAACTATCACCTTCCTTAGATCCATAACAGTTTTGGGAAGGGGAGAACCATTGTCAACTTCCTGTAACTTGCAATCTTCCACCAGATGTAGGAACAGATCCACCTGAGAAAATATAAACATAGTAAAGCATATGCGTGTGAGAATAATATTAGTATAGTATATACTATACTAATATTATTTTCACTATACCAGGTAGTCTTCATAATGTAAATAAGAATGACGATGCAAAAAAAAAAAAAGAATTCATTTTCAGCAGCATTGACTGCTTTAGGAAATAATTGATAAGGATACGGAAATAAAACCCTGATCTGTAATGAACCACATATCGTTTTATCTATAAGAGCAACCTTGACACATGGAAGAAGGGGAAGTTTATTGTAGGCTTTTGATGAAAGGATAATCATTGAAGTTTCCAAAGTAAAGAGGGATCTGCGTCATGACAGTGGCAATGGCCCTATGGAAACGATAGGACATGTCTTGAGTTGGCATAGTCGATGTCCCATCAAGTCAATCTTACTCATTCATTACATCACTATTATGGCATTTCATTAAACAACAAAAATAGAAATAAAGAACAAAACATACATAAAAATATAAAAAGTAAAAATTTAAAAAAAAAAAAACAAGAAGAAGAAGAAGAAGAAGAAGAAGAAGAAGAAGAAGAAACACCGTATATAGGCAAATTAAATGCAATTCCATCCAACCTACAAAAATATAAGCATAATAGTTGGTTTTGATGCTAACCTCCTTCAATGAGAGAAATTCTTCCCAAGGAACAAGCTAGCGGAAAACTTTGGACTAGAGCCTCTTGACTGGAGTTCTACAAACATGATGTGTAACGTCCCCAAAAGTACATAATAAATATAATACGAGAACATATATGAATGACAACATAAATTAGAGTGAATAGTCCTTTCATTATATAAAATTAATGATATAGAATTGTCTAACGTAAATAAATGCCCTATGGGCTTACACCTTTCCAAGCCTTGATTTGGTTACAACAAAATGAGACTAACTCATACAATTTCTGCCCTAGGCTATACAAAAATAAAACAAAACAAGAAGCTCTTGCTTCCTGAAAGTCCCTCCAATGCTATTGCCTTGGTGGAGGTATGCCATCATTCCCTAAAAATGTTTTTCCCTAATAGGGTGAGTCACGGCCCAGTAGGAATAATCTAACACAGTATATGAGATTTAACAAAGGTAGAAGTATTATGTGTATATACAATGTCCAGAATAAGACATTCATACTTTATAGTGCCATAGAATTCCAATTTCATGTTCCAATATGTTTTCCTACAATTCATTTCAACATATAAGTCAATTTCATTATTTCTTTCATAACCCAAATGAGACCATAACTCAAAGGTTCTACCATCACATCATCAACGTACCAACACTTCAAATTGTCATTTTACGGATATTTCGTCTGCGGGATCAGCACCCATGTATAAAATTTCAATTTGCCATTTTACAAATATTTCATCTACGAGATCGACACTCATGTATAAAATTTCAGGACTTTCACCCAGGACACTTCGGCCAACTTATTTATAATGGAGTCCATCCCCTTTCTCCTCCCAAACATCATACATATGCAATGTATTTAAACACATAATCATACATGGAGTACATCCCCTTTCTCCTCCCAAATAACCATACATATACAATGTATTCACACATAATCATATTCAATAACAACCAACAAGTGATTAGTTTCAATTCACCTAGTCCACATGTTGTTTCTACAACAATCAAAGTTATCCTCCACCAATAGCCCAATATAGATATACAATCTTCTGACAGATAATTTAATCAAAATTTCAAAGAGTGTGAGGCATTATATTGTCAATTCCATCATCTATTTCAATACTCACTCAATTCCATGTTTGCAATACCAATTTCAACCATTTATACAAAATAGATATGATAATCATTTTAGGGCAAATGACCCCCTTTCCAAAATACCAATCCAAACACCAAAATCACTCATTTTGACACAACATGACTTCATTTTCAAACCCGATGCTCATTTATTTTGTTTCCACCAAAAACCCCTCTTTTACATTTTACCCAAACCCTAGGTTTGGCTCAAAATATTCCCAAACCCCACCGTTGTTACACAACCACAAAATAACTAAGTTAAAAATCATAACAAAGTGTAGAAAATCCCTACCTCAAGAAGAGAAGACCAAGTAAAGCAAGGTTGAAACTCCAAAGACACCGAAATCCAAGTTTGTTCGGATCAAAATGAAGATCTTGAAAAGCTCAATCTTTCTATCAAAGGAAGTAGGGTGCAGAGATCACTAGAACTAGATGAAAAAGTAAAGAGAATGTGGGTTTTAGAGAGAGAGGCTCTCAACATTAGGGTTTAGGATAAAAAATATGAAAAAGTGATGTAACAAGTCACTTTTGCGATCTGATATACGTGTAGTCCGCTCAAGTGGAAGAGTTGACGCTTGAGCTTCAGACACAAAAAATTTGTTTCGTTCAAGCGCAAAAGAGACCCGCTCGAGCGTGTAATACACACGTTCAGTACTTTTGCAAACAACAAACAAACCGCTCGAGTGCAAGAATGGACGCTCGAGCATCCGCTCGAGCGTAGGAAACACCGCTCGAGCGTGGAAAACAATCCTCTAGTACTTTGCAGACGTGAAAAGTACTAAGTGTTTTGCAAACCCCGGTCGAGCGCAATAAGGCCCGCTCAAGCAAAAGACCAAAATTCTGGGCAACACAAGATTTGAAAACTAAGCAACCAACCAGTTCCAAACACACTAAAAATGACCAAATAACCAAATTTAAGGAGAAATAAAGAGCAAAAGAAAATGAACAACATTTAGAAACCATAAACCCGAATCCGGAGTACAACAAGTGACAGGTCAAAACCGAAATCGCTATATGATGAGTTGTAATAAGAAAAGACCAAGAAATGTAGAACCCAAAAAAAAAAAGAAAAAAAGGAAAAAGAAAAAAAAATAGACCCAAAAAAAGATATTGAGGCACACAAAGGATAATTATGCTTATTACATATGGCGAATTGACCAAATTTAACAGAATTAACAAAATCTACCATAGACTACCAGATTACCACATGTCATGGAAAATCTGATTTAACATGCCTAATGATCAAATGAATGAATTTAAAAAATCACAAATCTCATGAAGAACTATATCTGATAAAGGAAGTTCCACAATAGCTTAGAAAGCTGCCATGGCACTTGTTTCCTAGTAACTGGGGGGGGGGGCAGAAAGATGGTAGTGGAACAACTCCCACCTGGCAGACAATGGTTGGTCAGGATGGTTGGTAAAAAAAATTTGTCAAATAAATATAAATAATTGTTAAAATACTACAAAAGAGGAGAAAGAAGAAGAAGCTGTTGTACGGTTTCTCTTATATCAAAGGCACATTATTACAAAGTTGAATAATATGAAACTTAAAGTTGTAATGAATCACTGATGAATGAAAGCACAATGTGAATGTAAATCATAGCAATATCAAGACATGTGTTGCTAGGTGAATAAGGGGAAGACTACAGAGAGCAAAAGACGAGGGAAAGAGCAAAGGAGGAAAAAAAATGGGAAATTAGGGAAAAGTAGGGGAACCAAGACAACATGTAAATATGCATACATGTTGTTAACAAAACATATCGAAGCCAAATCTACAAGATAACAATAATTAGTTCTGAAGACTAGAGCTGTATGGCACAAGTTTTATGCTCTAGTTGAAGGAACCAAGTCTCTACAAGGGCCGTGGGGAGGCCAAACAAATTCAAAAAACTAAACCTCCTTGTTTAGGATTTTAATACAAATTGTGATGAAGATGTGTTACGAACATGGATGAAACTTCCACAATCCAAATAATATTCTAGAAAAAAAAAAAAGAACATCAGAATAAACCATAAAACCACATACAAATCAACAATTACCTTGCCACGAGAGAACAGCAACACTAGGTTGTATGTATGAGCAATTGCTTCATAGTTGCCAAGTATATTTGTAGGAGAGATGGATTGTGCCCAAACTGAAGAAAGCAGGAGGCTAATCTGGCGGCTATTTGGCCTAAGAGAAGTTACTTCCTAGTATTGAAACAATAAAACAATGGTCATATGAGTCAACAACCCAAAACATATGTGACTTTAAACACTCATCAATCCCAAATTACAATACATCTTTCCTTCACACTTTATATGACAAATACACATAAAAGAAAATAGACTTCTCAAATCTTCAAACTGGCATTTCCGACTGCATTCCTGAAAATGGTAAAAATAACGTGGGATGAACAAATATGTCTAGTATAGACCTACACTAATTCTCAATAACATATGATTAACAATTTTTGCACACTTTCCCTCCAACATTAGGGAATATTACAAGTTAAAACTACTAAGCATTTTCAAATAAATCTGGATACTTGGAGCGGACTTCCGCTTCCCGTTCCTAGGTTGTCTCCTCAACCCCATGGTGCCTCTACAATACCTTCACTAACAGTATAGTTTTACGCCGTAACACTTGCTCTCGAGTATCTAATATTTCAACCGATCGCTCTTCATAAGAGGCATCCTCATCTACCTCCAAATCAACCCAATCTAGCATGTGAGAAGGGTCAGGTTCGTACTTCCCAAGCATAGACACATGAAACACATTGTGAGCCCCCGAAAGTTATGGCGGTAATGCTAATCGATATGCCACTTCCCCAATTCTCTCCAATATCTTGAAGGGCCCAATAAACGTCGGAGACAACTTTTCACTCTTATTGAATCTCATTAAACCCCACCTGGGTGAGATCTTAAGCAACACATGATCACCCACTTCAAAAGACAAAGGTCGTCTCCTCTTATCGGCATAACTTTTCTGTCGGCTTTGGGCTGTAGCTAACCTTTTCCGAATGAAAGCAACTTTCTCAGTTGTCTCTCTAACAATCTCCGAACCCAACAACGGTGCATCCCCTACCTCGACGCAACAAACTAGTGATCTACAAGGTCGGCCATCCTTGGCCTCAAACGGTGCCATTATTGTAGACAAATTCAATCAACGGTAAATGCCTCTCCCAAGACCCTTTGAAATCTAGGACACAAGCTCTAAACATGTCCTCTAAAATCTGAATAGTATGTTCCGACTGCCCATCGGTTTGAGGGTGATAAGCGGTGCTAAAAGTCAACTTAGTTCCCAATGCCTCTTGAAGGCTTTGCCATAACCGGGCGGTGAAACGAGGATCCCTATCCGATACAATGGTTACAGGAACCCCATAAGTCGAACTATCTCTCTAACGTATAACTCTGCCAAGTGCTCAACTGAATCACCGGTACGCATCGGAATGAAATGCGTAGCCTTAGTCAACCTATCAACAATCACCCAAATGGCGTCATTGCCCCACTGTGTCCTAGGAAGCCCAACTACAAAATCCATGGTAATGTGTTCCCATTTCCACTCGGCTATTGGTAAGGGTTATAACAATCCCGCTGGTCTTTGATGTTCAGCCTTCACTTGTTGACAAGTAAGGCACTTGGACACAAAGGATGCAATAGCCCGCTTCATATCCCTCCACCAAAACTGATGGCTAAGGTCACGATACATTTTGGTGCCACCCGGATGTACCATAAGGCGTGAGTGATGGAACTCCCGAAGCACTTCCTCTCTACAAGACTCAGGTACAAACAAACAGTTTAGGTAACATACGCTCTGATCCGAGTGAATGTTCAAACCCTTTTCTTCCTTTTCATTGGAGATTCTATCATGAATTAACTCTACTTCACGGTCCCCTTGTTATGCCTTTACAACTTTGCTAATTAAGACAGGTTGAGCACTCAAAGTAAACAATGTTGCACACTCTTCGGACTCACCCAAATGCAATTCAAATTGGCCTGTATCCCCCAACATAACCCATTCCCGAATAGCCATACTTGCCAAACTACTCACGGGTTTTCGACTTAAGGCGTCAGCCACTACATTGGCCTTCCCCGAGTGATAGCGTAACTCGAAATCATAATCTTTTAAAAACTCCATCCACCTCCGTTGACGTAAATTCGAGTCCTTTTGGAAAAACAAATACTTTAGACTCTTATGATCGGAGAAAACCTCAACCTTCTCGCCATACAAGTAATGCCTCCAAATTTTCAAGGAAAACACTACTGCGGCTAACTCTAAATCGTGGGTAGGGTAATTCTTCTCACGAGTCTTCAACTGTCGTGAACCGTAAGCTACAACATTTCCCCTTTGCATCAAAACACAACCAAGCCCATCCCGAGACACATCACAATAAATGGTGTAACCTAAACCTCTCTCTAGAATGATCAACGCCGGTGCCGCAGTCAATCTAGTTTTAAGCTCTTGGAAAGACTTTTCACAAGCCTCCCTCCACACAAACTTAACCCCCTTCCTAGTCAATCTAGTTAAATGCATGGCTAATCTGGAGAAGTCCCTCACAAAACGCCGATAGTACCTCGCCAATCCCAAGAAACTCCGGATCTCAAAAATATTTTTAGGTTGCTCCCAATCTTGTACAGAGTCAATCTTTGAAGAATCTACAGTTACTCCCTCCCTTGGCACTACATGGCCCAAAAACTTCACGTCGGCGAGCCAAAACTCGTACTTCTGAAATTTGGCATACAATTGATGTTTTCTAAGCAAGTCAAGCACTACCCTCAAGTGAGTCTCGTGTTCCTCCTCGGAAGTCGAATAAGTTAGAATGTCGTCCACAAAGACGACCACAAAATGATCCAAATACTCTCTAAAAACTCAGTTCATCAAATCCATAACGGAAGCTGGTGCATTTCTCAACCCAAATGGCATTACAAGGAACTCATAGTGGCCATAACACGTACGAAAGGCCATTTTCTGGATGTCTTCCTCCTGGACTCTCAACTGATGATACCCCGAGCTCAAATCTATCTTCGAAAAGCAACAAGTCCCTCTAAGTTGGTCAAACAAATCATCTATTATGGGTAAGGGTATTTGTTCTTGACGGTAACTCGATTCAACTTGCGGTAATCGATACACAACCGCAATGACCCATCTTTGTTCTTTGCAAAGAGAGCTGGCGCTCCTCAAGGCGATGTATTAGGGCAAATGAAACCCTTGTCTAAAAGCTTTTGGAGTTGAATCTTCAACTCATGCAACTCTACGAGTGCAAATCTATACGGCGCCACAGAAATTGGTGTCGTTCCAGGCACTTAGTCAATGGTGAACTCAATCTCCAAGTGGGGTGGCAAACTAGTAAGGTCCTTGGGAAATACGTCCAGATATTCACAAACTACCCTTGGTAAATCAGCACGAGTCTCATCACTT
The DNA here is from genome assembly GCA_022316695.1 of Camellia oleifera. Taxonomy (NCBI): domain Eukaryota; kingdom Viridiplantae; phylum Streptophyta; class Magnoliopsida; order Ericales; family Theaceae; genus Camellia; species Camellia oleifera. The sequence goes on along the minus strand of CM039313.1, from coordinate 59,439,985 downwards.
TCACTATCCAAGGGAGTAGCAAGAAGGCCACTAAGCTCGTTTCTACTACGAGGGTCAAATACTGGCGACACGAGCCTATTAACCTGGTCTCCCAAAAAGTAAAAAAAAATCACCACTCAAGGTGCACACTGTGACCCTTTGACGAAAACAATTAATCACTGCTCGATACGAGGACAACCAAAACATGCCTAGAGTAACATCAAAACTCGACATGTCTTGCAGCACAAAAGCAAACGGGAGTCGGCGCCCGGCAGCCTCTATCTCACAACCACGACACCCCCTATCTAAGTCAACTGTACCCCCAACTGGTGACTTTACTCTGGGTGGAGACACAAATTGTGCCACCTCTAACCCCAATGTAGATGCGAATGCAGCAGATATGAATGAATGAGATGCACTCATGTCTATCAACACATTAGCCAAAAAATTACACAAAACAAAAATACCTCTCATAATTGAGGATCCCGGCAACTGTTCTGGCGCAGTAACAGCATACACGCACCCTTGTGGCCTCTGATCAACTTGCTCGTCTCTCAGAGTATAAACATGTTGTACTGAACTGAGCCGAAGCGGCTCTTTGATTAACTCATGAAGTCTGAACTGATTGAGCCTGCTTGTGGCTCTGAGTCTGCCTCGACCCTGATGCACCAGATGCGCCTCCAATTGCGGGCAAGCTCTCTTCATATGCCCTGACTGACCGCACTGATAGCAAGTAGGTCGCGGCCCTCTAATCTGAGACTAACTCTGAGATCGGTTAGGTGGTGTTTATGGAAACATCTGCTATCCTCCTCCCTTCTGTGGACATGCAAAGGCCCTGTGACCCAGTTGGCCACATTTGAAGCAAGAAAACACACTCGGTGCACTCCTCCTCGAGCCCGCACTAGCCAAGGAAAAGGTAGATCTAGACTGTTATGGTTGAGATTGCGATGCAAAGGTGTTTATGCTCTTCTTGTTGGGCCTATAGTCCCCATGTGACCCTTGGCCCCTAGACCTCGAACTCCGAAATCTCTGTTCCTCAGCCTCCACGGTAATTACCACATGCGCGGCTGCCTCCACAAGACGAACATAGTTTTGGATCATGTTCTTGGCAACCTTGAACAAGAACTTGTTCTAAGCTTCTCCTCGAACTCAATGCAACGGCGTTCTTCCGTCGCTACCAACTCCGGTTCAAATCGGGACAAACTAGAAAAGGCCGCTTCAAACTTGGCCACGGACATATTGAGTTGCTTAAGGTCCTAGAACTCCTACCTTAACCTCTCCCTAGCAATGGGAGGTAGATGCTTGTCTTGGAAGGCCATCACAAATGCCTCCCATGTCGGTTCTATTCGGCCTTTAGCATACTTCCACCATTGACCCGCGTCCCCTTTGAGATAGTAACTCACAAGAGTCACTCTAAGCTCACTATCTTCTATGTGAAGCATCTCGAATGTCTTCACAGTCTGTTTGAGCCATTCATCTACTTTCTTAGGTTCGGGGCCACCATGGAACTCATCCGACTTGGCCCGCAAAAACTCCCTCGTGAGGAAGTTCGCCCTTGTCTCTATGGCGTTCTCCCTAGCTTGGTTCTCTGCCCTAAGTATGTTCATGGACTCCCTCAAAGCCCCCGCCATTTCTCAGGCTAGGGCCCCCATTGTGGCTTGACCTACTTGCCCCAGTATCTCAGCTTGCCTAACTTGCTCGGCCATATTAACTTGGTCTAATCCCTCCTCTTGCACCGGAACCTCATGGACCGGTACCCCATGCACACCCCAGCGACCTCGAACACGACTTCCACCTCTACCACCACGAGTTTGACCCCTTCCTGACATCCTAATTGAGAATCAAGATAAACAATTTAGCACGTAATTCCAAATGTGCTTGCAACTTGCCTCACACGTTAAACTACAACAATCATATATACTTTACCACACAACCAATTCAATTCGCTCCACATAAGCACCTAGTCACGTAAACACATACGGATTATCCTTTAGTGATGAGATTCATCCCACGGAAGACCAAGAATTCTTAGTATAACGAGTATTGATTAAGTACCCTTCTAATAAGACCTCAAAGAATCTAATAGGCGCAAATAACATCCCAAAAGCCCAATCCCATACCCATATAGTCACATAAGCATGTTATCACATAATCATAAAAAATAAAACATTTCCTAATCATGCGAAATGAACCCATTGTGGCAAAACAACTACTTCCTACGAGCCCAAAGTATTCAAACCCGGTAGCTCTGATACCAAGTTGTAACGCCCCGAAAATATCCAATATAAATTAACTACGTCAACCAAAATCCACTAAATAATAATAACAATTTTCCCATCTTTACATCATTAATCAACAAAGTTTATACAAAAGTTCCACATGCGAATTATACATTCAATGGTATGAAAAACACCTGAATCTATAGCATGTGAAGCATCTAGTCTCAAGTAATTAAAATGCCCTTAGGGGCTCACATCTTCCATGGCATAAGCCCGGTTATACAAAATGGCCTCTCGGACCCATACATGTTTAGCCCTTGGCTTAGAAAAATTCATAATCACAACAAAGAGCCTTGTGCTTTCAAAACATATTTCCACGCCGTAATTTGGTGGGTTCACCGTGTCCTTTCCTGCGCCAAAACCCATAGGGGTGAGCATAAAGCCCAATAGAGAATTCCCACAAAGTATATACAGTTATGCAACCTTCCAATGTTAAATCCAAATGCCATGCAATGCCATTTTAAAGAAAATTTTCATTACATGCTCTTCTTGAAAATCATCATATTTCAATAACAGTTTGTAAATCTCAACAATTCTGACACTTCAAATTTTAATCAATAGGGGCAGTAAATACGACTCAGGCAATACTTAGGTTGGTGTCTGCAAGTAGGCTCAAGAACTTGAGTGATACTTTCAGTTGAAGCAAGGAAAGGAAAAATTGCACGAGAGCACTTATCAAGCCAAATAAATCAAGAAATCTAACCGAATGTGTTTTTTCTTCATCCAAATGATTTCTCTAATGGCAAAGACCACAGTCACTAGAGCAGTACCAATATCAAGAAGGAAAAAAAAAAGTTTTCTTCCCTCCCCAAATTGTTCAAAGGATGCACTTAAAATTTCAAAAATTACATTTGCGGCTGCACAATACTTATCAAACTTGGTTTTTCTTATCATTTGGTAAATCTTAAGAAAAATATCTTTCATCTCTCCCTCCATGGTTGATTAATATCGATATGAAATGGGTTTTTCAAGGTCACCGGGAAATGGTGAATCTCACCTAAAATTTAGAGGAGAAGGTGACTTTCGTTGAAAATGATGAATTTTGTTGGAGATGGAAAGGAAAGGCTAGAGATTTATCAATGGTTAAACCAAATCATAGAGAAGAGATGGTAGAGAGAGGTGGTTGAGTGAAAGGCAAGGCAAGCATGAAAAGAGTGAGAAAATGGTAGAGCATCCCTTTGTGTATTTCCAAATTCCACTCTCTCATTCACACATATGATAATATTAACCCAAAAAAAATCAAGAAGAGTCTATTTTAATTTTAATTTTAAAAAAAACGTTTGAGGGTCCTTCACTAATCTAAAAATAAATAAATAAATAAATAAATAATGATTTCCATTATTTTGTTGTCTGTGCTTGAACAAAGAAAAGATAAAGCGGTATACCTGGAGCTCACCCTTAGAATGTTGAATGCCTCACTCCCAATGCAGCAAACTCTCGAAGTATCACGTGTCTATACTCCTTCACTTATCATCATTCACCAAAATCATAAGTCTCACCTTATCCACCAATTATAACTTACTATTTGTTTATGGTGCAGGCGCAGAGGGATAATGAAAGAAATTTTTGGCTTATAATTATCTTTATAGGAAATTTTTGGCTTATATTTATAGGAAATTTTCAACAAAGAGGTTGAAGGAAATCTTTATAACTATTTATACCCATAAATCTTTATACTTATCTTTTAATTATCTACAATTAAATCTTTGCATTTTTTGATTTTTTTTTTTAAATTTTGAGTCAATTTTTATGGCTTATAATTATAAAGATTTCTGTCACTCATAAATCTTTAAATTAAATATTTATGGCTTATAAAGATTTGTGGTTGCCATAAACCTTTATTTATACCCATAAATCTTTATAATTATTTTTTAATTATTTATAAATAAGTGAACTAATTATGAGCATTCATATAATTATCTATAAATAAATCTTTATAAAGATTTATGGCTTATAAAGATTTTGAGATTTATAAGCCATAAACCACTGATTTATTTATAATTCTGATATTTTTATGATGATACAAAGATTTATAGCTTACAAAGATTTCTGTCGCTGATTTATGTATTATAAAGATTTTGTAAATTATTTGAATTTTTTTTTTTCAGTTTTGAGTCAATTTTTTTTTTTTTTTTTTTTTTTTAAGTTCGTCGTGACTAGATCATTCTAAAATTTACAAAATTTGAATCAATTTTGAAAGAAAAAAAGTTTAACTAAAAACAAAAATAAGCCAAATTATATATATATAATTACAAAAATTGGCTTACCTTTGTATTTTCTATTTTTTTTTTAATTTAAAAAAATTGACATAGTTTTTTTAAAAAAATCGCTAAACACAAAAATAAGTCTAACTAAAAAGCCAAAAAAGGTTACTCCCAAAAGAAGCCAAAGTTTTACATCTAATGGTGACTTATCCAAATTCTTCACAATCACAGATGCTAAGGATTCCCTAGACAAGCCCTCCATGATTTTTATTTCTAAGAGAGATTTTGAAGTAGAACTATCATCTTCCTTAGATCCATAAACAGTTTTGGGAAGGGGAGAACTGTCATGACCCGAACCCGCCCCTATAGATTAAGGTCATAACCGGCCAGTAATCATGAGATTACCTACGGCCTCAAACCAAAACAAACGCATAGCAACAACGTGATGGGGACCAAAACAGAAGCAAACTTAAAAATTTTGTCCAATGAGCTATGCTTACATGGCATATCAAAACATTTCACATATACTTAATAATAACTCACACTACATATCAGTAGTTAACATCTTGTATACCTAGAATCATTCAAACACATAGTCAGCTAAACCAAAAGCTTATGCACATAACGGTCTACCATGACCAATAGAAATAGCAAAAGAAATACAAGAGATCATAAACAAAGCCTCTTGCATAAGGCACCTGGGCTGACTTCACAAAAGTCGGGTTACTTTCTTAGATTCCACTAAGGCTGAGGTTGAACGTCCTTTTGCTCACCTACATACATATAAATGAGAGTGAGCTAACGCCTAGTGAATAATATCAAAATAAAGAGGTTAATGAATGAGATTCGTTCATAGATGAATCATACTTATAATGTACATATTTGAATCACTATTCTCATTCACACCAGATTTACAAATCTCAACAAAGCAAAACGACCTTAGGTCCAACACATCATGTCCATATGCAAAATGATCTCAGGTCCAATTCTTATATAAAACAATACAACCTCGGGTCCATCTATATGAAACAACCTTTGGTCCAGCCAACTCTCTATTCAAAACGACCTTTGGTCCAATTCGAACATATCAAACGGCCTCAGGCCCAATTCAAACATATCAGGCGTATCAAACGGCCTTGGGCCCATTCTCTTTATATTCATATCCATGCATATTTCATATTCATGATCATGATCCCTTTCATTCAAATGGCCTTTGGCCCATCTTTGAATTCATGTCTAACGGCCTTCGGCCCAATCGTTCATGTCCAACGGCCTTTGGCCCAATCATTTGTGTCCAAAGGCCTTTGGCCCAATCATTCATGTCCAACGGCCTTTGGCCCAATCGTTCATGTCCGACGGCCTTTGGCCCAATCATTCATGTCCAACGGCCTTTGGCCCAATCATTCGTGTCCAACGGCCTTTGGCCCAATCATTCATGTCCGACGGCCTTTGGCCTAATCAATCATGTCCGACGACCTTTGGCCCAATCCAATTATATCAAACATATCAACGGCAAATGGAAAACGGCCTTAGGCCCAATTCAGATATATCAAACATATCAAACGACCTTATACAAAATTAGGCATATAGAATACTCATTCATAATTCAAATATATCAAACGTGTCAAATGACCTTATACAAAATTAGGCATACAGAATACTCATTCATATTTCAAATCAACAAATCCATGAAGCTAATACAGAAGTAGCAATCAGAAAGCAACATGCTTGAAAATATCTTTACTAAGATATTACTCACAGTGTTCTGCCAGTGGATTTGCCCTTGAGCTCGACCCTACACATTACATAACACATATGGGTCACAAACGATTCAATCCGTTCTTAACTTGTGCATTCCTCTTAGGCTTCTTTATTATCTTCTTAATCCATTTACAGTGTTCAATGCATGCCTAAGAGTGCTCAGAAATGGAAGAGAACGGAAAATGAAACACAAAACATCTTTACAAGCTTTCTGAAACAGGGCTCCCCGCTCGAGCGTGGCTTGGGTTGCTCGAGCGGACCCTTTAGGTCTACAAAAGTACTAGTTGCTTCATTTTTACGCTCGAGCATGACTTCGGACGCTCAAGCTGAGAGTCAAACTACATGGCTCCCCGCTCAAGCGTGAATATCCCTCTCGAGTGGACGTCCATGTCTATAAAAGTTCTGGGAACTAGCATTTCACGCACGAGTGGCGCTTTCCCTGCTCGAGCGGACGTGCCGAATTCTGGAAATTCCAGCAAGCTGCTTAAAGCTCAAACTTGCATTCAAACTTATGTAACTTGCATATCATGACTCACACTTCACATGCAAACCTTCTAACATGATACAAATGCTAAATTACAACATTTTGAAGCTCAATTCCCATGGATCAATTTCATACTCACACCATTCTTGCCAAATTCATCTTCAAAACATGTAGTTGAGTCCATAGTCTCATTTTCATGGATGCATGTCTTAAAAGACTTCCAATTCAACCCAATCAACATGTCTTATACACAAACATGAGGACTCATAACAAATTGCTACATGCATGCACACATTGATCTCAATTTCATCATGATTAACATGCTTTACCTTCAAATATGCAACTATATGGAAATTCATGGTAATTATACACATGCATGTACATACAAGCTCCATATTCATCAATTACATCTCAAATTATGGTCTCAATTGCCATCTAACTTTGGATTCACAAAAGTACAAACTTAAACTCATAAGTTTATGCACAATTACTCACCTAGGAGCTTCAATCTTCACAATTTTAGCTAGTTCTAGAGCCTAGCCTCCCAAAACTTGAGCTCTCTTGCAAAATCTTCAAGGATGGCTTCTCTCTCTTTCTACCATAGGCTCACTCTCTCTCTAGAGTTCTTATTTCAGATTTTGAGCTCAAAAATGGTGAGTTAAGTGTATATGGGGCCTATTTATAGGCTTTATCTAATTAGACTTGGTTAAGGCTAATTAATTGTACCCAATTCAATCAGTTTAATATAATTATTTCGATCCAAATCAATTTCTAATCAAATTTCACCATAGGCTCTAAAAATTATGCCAATCACAATGGCGTAGTCAATTTCGCTATGGCCGATAAAGCCTTCAATTTTCAGTTCGAAGCACAGATTCTAATAGATTTTCCTACGGTGAACAGATACAAAGCCAAAATCACATATAATCATGCAATTAACACCAAATTCAAATTAAGCACATAATTACAAACATAAGCATGATTAATTAACATAGCATAGGACAGGGTTATCACAAGAACCAGTGTCAACTGCTTGTAACTTGCAATCTTCCACAAGATGCAAGAACGAATCCACCTAAGAAAATATAAACATAGTAAAGTATATACGTGTGAGAATAATATTAGTATAGTATATACTATACTAATATTATTTTCACAATACGTGGTAGTCTTCATAATGTAAATAAGAATGACGATGCAAAAAAAAAAAAAGAATTGGCATTCAGCAACATTGATTGCTTTAGGAAATAATTGATAAGGATATGGAAATAAAACCCTGATCTGCAATGAACCACGTATTGTTTTATCTATAAGAGCAACCTTGACACATGGAGGAAGGAGAAGTATATTGTAGGCTTTCGATGAAAGGATAATCATAGAAGTTTCCAAAGTAAAGAGGGATCTGCATCGTGACAGTGGCAATGGCCCTGTGGAAACGATAGGACATGTCTTGAATTGACACAGTCGATGTCCCACTAAGTCAATCTTACTCATTCATTACATCACTATTATGGCATTTCATTAAACAGCAAAAATAGAAATAAAGAACAAAACATATATAAAAATATAAAAAGTAAAAATTAAACAGAAGAAGAAGAAGCATCATTTATCGGCAAATTAAATGCAATTCCATCCAACCTACAAAAATATAAGCATAATAGTTGGTTTTGATGCTAACCTCCTTTAATGAGGGAAATTCTTCTCAAGGAACAAGCTAGCGGAAAACTTTGGACTCAAGCCTCTTGACTGGAGTTCTATAAAAATGATGTGTAACATCCCCAAAAGTACATAATAAATATAATCCGAGGACATATATGAATGACAGCATAAATCAGAGTGAATAGTCCTTTCATTATATAAAGTTAATGATACAGAATTGTCCAACGTAAATAAATGCGCTATGGGCTTACACCTTTCCCAGCCTTGACTTGGTTACAACAAAATGAGACTAACAAAAATAAAACAAAATAAAAAGCTCTTGCTTCCCAAAAGTCCCCCCAGTGCTATTGCCTTGGTAGAGGCATGCCATCATTATTGCAATGTTTATCTCAAATAGGGTGAGCCATGACCAGTAGGAATAATCTCGCACAATATATGAGATTTAACAAAGGTATAAGTGCTATGTGCATATACAATGTCTAGAATAAAACATTCATACTTTATAGTGCTATAGAATTCCAATTTCATGTTCCAATATGTTTCCCTCTAATTCATTTCAACATATAAGCCAATTTCATTATTTCTTTCATAACCAAAATAAGACTACAACTGAATGGTTCTACAATCATATCATCAACGTATCAACACTTCAAATTGCCATTTTACGGATATTTCGTCTGCGGGATCGGCAGCCATGTATAAAATATCAATTTTCCATTTTATGGATATTTCGTCCGCGAGATCAGCACCCATGTATAAAATTTCAAGACTTTCACCCAGGACACTTCGGCCAACTTAATTATAATGGAGTCCATCCCCTTTCTCCTCCCAAACATCATACATATGCAATAAATTTAAACACAAAATAACACATGGAGTCCATCCACTTTTTCCTCCCAAATAACCATACATACACAATGTATTCACACAAAATCATATTCAATGACAACCAACGAGTGATTAGTTTCAATTCACCTAATCTACATGCAGTTTCTACAACAATCAATGTTATCCTCCATCGATAGCCCATAATAGATATACAATCTAATGACAGATAATTTAATCAAAATTTCCAAGAGAGTGAGGCATTATATTTTCAATTCCATCATCTATTTCAATACTCACTCAATTCCATGTTTGCACACCAATTTCAACCATTTATACAAAATAGATATGATAATCATTTTAGGGCAAATATCCCCCTTTTCAAAATACCAATCCAAACCCCAAAATCACTCATTTTGACACAGCATGACTACATTTTCAAACCCCATGCTCATTTATTTTGTTTCCACCAAAAACCCCTCTTTTACATTTTACCCAAACCCTAGGTTTGGCTCAAAATATCCCCAAACCCCACTGTTGTTACACAACCACAAAATAACTAAGTTAAAAATCATAACAAAGTGTAGAAAATCCCTACCTCAAGAAGAAAAAACCAAGTAAAGCAAGGTTGAAACTCCAAAGACGCTGAAATCCAAGCTCATTTGGATCAAAATGAAGATCCTGAGAAGCTCAATCTTTCTATCAAAGGAAGTAGGGTGAAGAGATCACTAGATCTAGATGAAAAAGTAAAGAGAAGGTGGGTTTTAGAGAGAGGGGCTCCCAACTTTAGGGTTTAGGATGAAAAAATATGAAAAGGTGATGTAAAAAGTCACTTTTGTGATCTGATATACGCGCAGTCCGCACAAGTGGAAGAGTTGATGCTCTAGCGTCAGACACAAAAAATTTGTTTCGTTCGAGCGCAAAAGTGACCCGCTCGAGTGCAGAATACACATGGTCAATACTTTTGCAAACAACAAACACACCGCTCGAGCGCAAGAATGGACGCTTGAGCGTCCACCCGCTTGAGCGTAGGAAACGCCACTCGAGCTTGGAAAACTCTCCTCCAGTACTTTGCAGACGTGCAAAGTACTAAATGTTTCCAAACCCCGGTCGAGTGCAAGAAGGCCCGCTCAAGCAAAAGACCAAAATTCTGGACAACATAAGATTTGAAAACTAAGTAACCAACCTGTTCCAAACACACTCAAAATGACCAAATAACCAAATTTAACGAGAAATAAAGAGCAAAAGAAAATGAACAACATTTAGAAACCATAAACCCGAATCCGGAGTACAACAAGTGAGGAGTCAAAACCAGGAATCGCTATATGATGAGTTGTAATAAGAAAAGACCTACATACATATACCCAAAAAAAAAAAAAAAAAAAAAAAAAAGAAGAAGAAGAAGAAGAAGAAGAAGAAGATATTGAGACAAACAAAGGATAATTATGCTTATTACATATGGTGAATTGATCAAATTTAACAAAATTAACAAAATCTACCATAGACTACCAGATTACCACATGTCATGGAAAATCTGATTTAACATGCCTAATGATCCAATCAATAAATTTCCAAAATCACAAATCTCGTGGGGAACTATATCTGATAAAGGAAGTTCCATAATAGCCTTGAAAACTGCCATGGCACTAGTTTTTTGGCAACCGGAGGGAGGGGGTAGAAAGATGGTAGTGGAACAACTCCCACCTGGCAGACAATGGTTGGTCAGGATGGTTTGTAATAATTTTTTGTCAAATAAATATAAATAATTCTTAAAATACTACAAAAAAGGAGGAAGAAGAAGAAGATGTTGCACGGTTTCTCTTATAACAAAGGCAAATTATTGCAAAGTAGAATAATATGAAACTTAAAGATGTAATGAATCACTAATGAATGAAAGCACAATGTGAATGTAAATCATAGCAATATCAAGACATGTGTTGCTAAGTGAATAAGGGGAAGACTAAAGAGAGGAAAAGAGTAAAGGAGGAAAAAAAATGGGAAAAAAGGGAAAAGCAGGGGAACCAAGACAACATATAAATACACATACATACTGTTAACAAAACTGATTGAAGCCAAATCTAAAAAAATAACATTAATTATTCTGATGTATGGCACAAGTTTTATGCTCTAGTTAAAGGAACCAAGTCTCTACAAGGGCTGAGTGGAGGCCAAACAAATTCGAAAAACTAAACCTCCTTGTTTACGATTTTAATAGAAATTGTGACGCAGATGTGTTATGAACATAGATGAAACTTTCACAATCCAAATAATATTCTAGGAAAAAAAAAAAGAACATCAGAATAAACCGTCAAACCAAATACAAATCAACAATTACCTTGCCGCGAGAGAACATCAACACTAGGTTGTATGTACGAGCAATTGCTTCATAGTTGCCAGGCATATTTGTAGGAGAGATGGATTGTGCCTAAAGTTAAGAAAGCAGGAGGCTAATCTGGCGGCTACTTAGCCTAAGAGAAGTTACTTCATGGTATTGAAAGAATAAAACAATGGTCATATGAGTCAACAACCCAAAACATATGTGACTTTAAACACTCATCAATCCCAAATTATAATACATCTTTCATTCACACTTTATATGACAAATACACAAAAGAAAATAGACTTCTCAAATCTTCAAGCCAGCGTTTCCTACCGCGTTCCTGAAAATGGTAAAAATAACGTGGGATGAACAAATATGTCAAGTTGGGATCTACACTAATTCTCAATAAAATATGATTAACAATTTTAACACACTTTCCCTCCAACATTAGGGAATATTACAAGTTAAAACTACTAAGCATTTTCAAATAAATTTGGATACTTGGAGCGGACCTCCGCTTCCCGTTCCCAGGTTGCCTCCTCAACCCCATGGTGCCTCCACAATACCTTCACTAACGGTATAGTTTTCCCCCGTAACACTTGCTCCTGAGTATCTAATATTTGAACCAGTCGCTCTTCATAAGAGGCATCCTTATCTACTTCCAAATCAACCTAATCTAGCACGTAAGAAGGGCTAGGTTCGTACTTCCTATGCATAGACACATGAAACACATTGTGAACCCCCAAAAGTTGTGGCGATAAGGCTAATCGATATGTCACTTCCCCAATTCTCTCCAATATCTCGAAGGGCCCAATAAACCTCGGAGACAACTTTCCACTCTTACCGAATCTCATTAAACCCCGCCTGGGTGAGATCTTAAGGAACACATGATCACCCACTTCAAAAGACAAAGGTCGTCTCCTCTTATCGGCATAACTTTTATGTTGGCTTTGGGCTGTAGCTAACCTTTTCCGAATGAGAGTAACTTTCTCGATTGTCTCTCTAACAATCTCCGGACCCAACAACAGTGCATCCCCTACCTCGGCGCAACAAACTGGTGATCTACAAGGTCGGCCATACAAGGCCTCAAACAGTGCCATCTCGATACTAACTTGATAACTATTATCGTAGGCAAATTCAATCAATGGTAAATGCTTCTCCCAAGACCCTTTGAAATCTAGGACACAAGCTCTAAGCATGACCTCTAAAATCTAAATTGTACGTTCCGACTACCCATCGGTTTGACGGTGATAAGCGGTGCTAGAAGTCAACTTAGTTCCCAATGCCTCTTGAAGGCATTTCCACAATCGGGCAGTGAAATGAGGATCCCTATCCGATACAATGGTTACTAGAACCCCATGAAGTCGAACTATCTCTCTAACGTACAACTCTGCCAAATGCTCAACTGAATCGCCGGTATGCATCGGAATGAAATGCATAGACTTAGTCAACCTATCAAAAATCACCCAAATGGCGTCATTGCCCCACTATGTCCTAAGAAGCCCAACTACAAAATCCATGGTAACGTGTTCCCATTTCCACTCGGCTACTGGTAAGGTTTGTCACAAACCCACTAGTCTTTGATGTTCGGCCTTCACTTGTTGACAAGTAAGGCACTTGGACACAAAGGATGCGACATCCCGCTTCATACCCCTCCACCAAAATTGATGGCTAAGGTCATGATACATTTTGATGCCTCGCGGATGTACCGCAAGGCGTGAGTGATGGAACTCCAAAAGCACTTCCTCTCTACAAGACTCAGGTACAAACAAATGGTCTAGGTAACGTACACTCTGATCCAAGTGAATGTTCAAACCATTTTCTTCCTTCCCATTGGAGATTCTATTACGAATTAACTCTACTTCACGGTCCCCTTGTTGTGCCTCTGCAACTTTGCTAATTAAGACAGGTTGAGCACTCAAAGTAAACAATGTTGCACCCTCTTCAGACTCACCTAAATGCAATTCAAACTGGCCTATATCTACCAACATAACCCATTCCCGATTGGCCACACTTGCCAAACTACTCACGGGTTTTTGACTTAAGGCGTCGGCCACTACATTGGCCTTCCCCGGGTGGTAGTGTAACTCGAAATCATAATCTTCTAAAAACTCCATCCATCTCCGTTGACATAAATTCAAGTGCTTTTGGGAAAACAAATACTTTAGACTCTTATGATCGGAGAAAACCTCAAACTTCTCGCCATACAAGTAATGCCTCCAAATTTTCAAGGCAAACACTATTGCGGCTAACTCTAAATTGTGGGTATGGTAATTCTTCTCATGAGTCTTCAATTGCCGTGAACCATAAGCTACAACCTTTCCCCCTTGCATCAAAACACAACCAAGCCCATCCTAAGACACATCACAATAACTGGTGTAACCCAAATCTCTCTCCGGAATGATCAACACTAGTTTCGTAGTCAATCTACTTTTAAGCTCTTGGAATGACTTTTCACAAGCCTCATTCCATACAAACTTAACCCCCTTCCTAGTCAATCCAGTCAAAGGCGCGGCTAATCTAGAGAAGTCCCTCACATAACGCTGATATTACCCCACCAATCCAAACAAACTCTGGATCTTAAAAACATTTTTAGGTTGCACCCAATCCTGTACAGAGTCTATCTTTGAAGAATCTACAGTTACTCTCTCCCTTGACACTACATGGCCCAAAAACTTCCTATCGGTGAACCAAAACTTGCACTTCTCAAATTTAGCATACAATTGATGTTTTCTAAGCAAGTCAAGCACTACCCTCAAGTGAGTCTCGTGTTCCTCCTCGAAAGTCGAATAAATTAGAATGTCATCCACAAAGACGACCACAAATTGATCCAAATACTCTCTAAAAACTCGGTTCATCAAATCCATAAAGGAAGCTGGTGCATTTGTGAACCCAAATGGCATTACAAGGAACTCATAGTGGCCATAATGCGTACGAAAGGCCATTTTCTGGATGTCTTCCTCCCAGTCTCTCAACTGATGATACCCGGACCTCAAATCTATCTTTGAAAAGCAACAAGACCCTCTAAGTTGGTCAAACAAATCATCTATTCTGGGTAAGGGGTAGTTGTTCTTGACGGTAACTCGATTCAACTTACGGTAATCAATACACAACCGTAATGACCCATCGTTCTTCTTTGCAAAGAGAGCCAGCGCTCTCCAAGGTGATGTACTAGGGCGCATGAAACCCTTGTCTAAAAGCTTTTGGAGTTGAATCTTCAACTCATGCAACTCTGCGGGTGCAAATCTATACAGCGCCATAGAAATTGGTGGGGTGGTAAACTAGTAAGGTCCTCGGGAAATACATCTGAATATTTACGAACTACCCTTGGCAACTCAGCACAAGTCTCGTCACTCTCACTATCCAAGAGAGTAGCAAGAAGGCCACTAAGCTCGTTTCTACTACGAGGGTTAAATACTGGCGACAAGACCCTATCAACCTAGTCTCCCAGAAAGTAAAAACAATCACCACTCGAGGTGCACACTGTGACCCTTTGACGAAAACAATCAATCACGGCTTGATACGAGGACAACCAATCTATGCCTACAATAACGTCAAAACTCGACATGTCTAGCAACACAAAAGCAAACGGGAGTCGGCGCTCGGTAACCTCTATCTCACAACCACGACACCCCCGATCAAAGTTAACTGTACCCCTAACTGGTGACTCTACTCTGAACAGAGACGCTAACTGCGCCACCTCTAACCCTAATGCAGATGTGAATACACCATAAATGAATGAATGAGATGCAACCGTGTCTATCAACACATTAGCCATAGAATTACGCTCAACAAAAATACCTCTCACAACTGAGCATCCTGTCAGCTGTTCTGGCGCGGTAATAGATATACACGCCCTTGTGGCCTCTGATCAACCTGCTTGTCTCTCGGAGCATAGGCCTACTGTACTGACCGAGCCGAAGAGGTTCCCTAATTAAATCGCAAAATCTCAACTGAGTGAGCCTGCTGGTGGCTCTAAGTCTGCCTCAACCTGATGCACCAGATGCTCCTTCTAACTGCGGGCAATCTCTTTTCATATGCCCTGATTGACTGCACTGATAGCAAGTAGGCCCTAGGCCTCTACTCTGAGACAGACTCTGAGATCGGTTAGGTGGTGGTTGTGGCAACATCTGCTGTCCTCCTCCCTTCTGTGGACATGCAAAGGGCTTGTGACCCAGTTGGCCGCACTTGAAGTAAGAAAACCCACGCAGTGCACTCCTCCCCGAGCCCATACTAGGCAAAAGAAAGGTAGATCTAGACTATTGTGGTTGAGATTGCAATGAAAAGGTGTTTCTGCTCTTCTTGTTAGGCTTATAGTCCTCTTGTGACCCTTGGGCCCTAGACCTCGAACTCCGAAGTCTCTTTTCCTCGGCCTCCACAATAATCTCCACATGCGTGGCCCCTTCCACAAGACGGTCGAATCATTTTCCCGGCAACCTTGAACAAGATCTTGGTTCTAAGCTTCTTCTCGAACTCAATGCAACAGCGTTCTTCCGTCGCTACCAACTCCGGTACAAACCGAGACAAACTAGAAAAGGCTGCTTCAAACTCGGCCACGGACATATTGAGTTGCTTAAGGTTCTGGAACTCCTACCTCAACCTCTCCCTAGCAGTGAGAGGTAGATACTTGTCTTGAAAGGCCACCACAAACGCCTCCCATGTCGGTTCTATTAGGCCTTTAGCATACTTCCACTATTGAACCGCGTCCCCTTTGAGATAGTAACTCACAAGAGTCACCCTAACCTCACTATCTTCTATGTGAAGCATCTCGAATGTCTTCACTGTCTGGTCGAGCCATTCATTTGCTTTCTTAGGTTCGGGGCCACCATGGAACTCATCCGGCATGGCCCACGAAAACTCCCTCATGAGGAAGCTCACCCTTGTCTCTATGGCGTTCTCTCTAGCTTGGTTCTCCGCCCTAAGTATGTTTATGGACTCCCTCAATGCCCTCGCCATTTCTTGGGCTAGGACCCCCATTGTAGCTTGACCCGGTATCTCAGTTTCCTCCACTTGCTCGGCCATATTAGCTTGGCCTAATCCCTCCTCTTGCACCGGAACCTCATGGACCAATACCCCATGCACACCCCGGCGACCCCGACCACGCCTTCCACCTCTACCACCATGAGTTTAACCCCTTCCTGACATCCTAATTGAGAATCAAGATAAACAATTTATCACATAATTCCAAATGTGCTCGCAACTTGTTTCACAAATTAAAGTACAACAATCATATACATTCTACCGCACAAACAATTCAATTCACTCCACATAAGCACTTAGTCACGTAAGCACATACGGATTATCTTTTAGTGATGAGATTCGTCCCATGAAAAACCTAGAATTCTTAGTAGAATGAGTATTGATCAAGTACCCTTCTAATAAGACCTCAAGGAATCTAATAGGTGCAAATAACATCCCAAAAGCCCAATCCCATATCCATATAGTCACATAAGCATGTTATCACATAATCACGAAAAACAAAAGATTTCCTAATCATGCGAAATGAACCCATTGTGGCAAAACAACTACTTCCCGTGAGCCCCAAGTATTCAAACCCGGTAGCTCTGATACCAAGTTGTAACGCCCTAAAAATATCCAATATAAATTAACTACGTCAACCAAAATCCACTAAATAATAATAACAATTTTCCCATCTTTACATCATTAATCAACAAAGTTTATACAAAAGTTTCACATGTGAATTACGCATTCAATGGTATGAAAAACACATGAATCTATAGCATGTGAAACATCTAGTCTCAAGTAATTAAAATGCCCTTAAGGGCTTACATCTTCCAAGGCATAAGCCTGGTTACACAAAATGGTCTCTCGGACCCATAAATGTTTAGCCCTTGGCTTACAAAAATTCACAATCACAACAAAGAGCCTTGTGCTCTCAAAACATATTTCCACGCCCTAATTTGGCGGGTTCGCCATGTCCTTTCCTACACCAAAACCCATAGGGGTGAGCATAAAGTCCAGTAGAGAATTCTCACAAAGTATATACAGCTATGCAACCTTCGAGTGTTAAATGCAAATGCCATGCAATGCCATTTAAAGAAAATTTTCATTACATGCTCTTCTTGAAAATCATCATATTTTAATAATAGTTTGTAAATCTTAACAATTCCGACACTTCCAATTTTAATCAATAGGGGCTGTAAATATGACTCAGGTAATCCCTAGGTTGGTGTCTGCAAGTAGGCTCAACAAGCACTACCAAAAACCCCACTTTACCTGTTGCTAACCAGAAGGGAAGTGGTACCTTCTCCGCGTGTGTTTTCGGTCTTTCACCCCGGACACACAAGCCAACTTAGTCAGTTTCATCTACACCTCCCATTCGGACTTACCAACGTATTTACCCCAAAACATTTCAATAATTTCATTTTGCATTATTGCTTTCTCAAAGTAAATGATTTCACATCTCAACTCAAAACTTGCAACAGTATAATGCTTGTAATGTCTATACACATGCCAAAGCTAAATAATAATCTTGTAATGTTCGATTGAATGAATATGCAATGCCATTATTGTCCACTTCTATCATAATATCAACAACGTACTATCATGATCAAATTTCCTTTTTCTCTGTGCAATGCTATTCTACAAATAGCCCAAAGTTTGTTACCAATTATCAATAACATAACATGTCCCCAATTCATGCGTTTCCATCCTTTTCACCATTTTAAGGTTATAGCAAAAATTAGACAACAATCTCTAATTTTAATAGTTCCCATGTGTAAAGAACCCAACATCAATATATATATATATACACACTGTAATAAAACAAGGAAACTCTCCACTTTCTTTAGTTATCATGACACAAAACTATGAATTTATGTATACATACATATATAGCACCCCATAAACCCTCATCTTCCTTTATTCAACTAAAATCCCAAAAATTTCTAGCTTTTCTTCTTTTTTTTACAAAACACACACACACACACACCGAACCTTTGAAAGAGATACCAGTGAAGTCACTATTCCCTTGACCAAGTTGGTTTCAACCCTCAAGACATTACCTTTAAAATAAAATTGAGATTTTAAAACCCCCTTTTTGAAAGAAAATTATATTCATCAACAAAAATCAAACCCTCCCACTATACCCAAAACAAATCCAAAACCCTCATCAATCCTTGCAAAACCTATATATATAACTCAAGAAAACCTTACCTCGAGTTTGATGAAGAGGTTGATGAAACCCTAGAGTCAAAGATGAGGGATTTTCGAGTTTCACCACACAATGTGAAATTCTAGCTTTGATCTTCAAGACTTGAGAGACGATGGATCTAGACCCAATGGATGGCAAGAAATAAAAGATTTTTAGTGCTTGGTGAGGGTTTTTAGAGAGAATGAGGAGTAAAAGTGTTTTTAGAGAGAGACAGATGTAGAAACTATGAAATACATTCAGCCCTAAAAGATATATAAAAAAAAAAATAGGGTTTTTGCATTGCCCAGCGTCCCGCACATGCGGAGCCTCCTTTCCGCACGTGCGACCTTCATTCATGCACATGCGGCCATCCCCGCATGCACCTACTCTGCACCTGTATATATTGCAGTGTGCTGCCCCAAACCTCCCCTAAATTCCGCATGTGCGGCCTTACCTCTCGCACATATAGCCCCTCTCCATACGTGCGGCCCACGTGCCCCGTACGAGCAACCCTGGTTCTCCAGCCCAGAATTTTCTTAGCTAAAATCTAGGCACTCCGAACCCAATCTCGCACTCTCCAGGACAAGCGAAAGTCAATACCGAATAACAAGAACAAGTATTCAATTGAGAAAAACCCCCCGGATACCACAAACCCCAAACACTCAACAAGGCTCCAAGTCAATCCCGGCACTCTATTAAGGCAAACCCAAGGTTAAACAAGGAAGAGCGAAACTAGTGACACACCCAGTCATCACAATATAGCATGGAATAACGGCGACGATAGCGTGGCTCCCAAAAAATCTTCAGACCTATGATGGCCGCCGTAAGCAATAGTGAGAAAACTGAGAACTTGAGTGATACTTTCAGTTGAAGCATTGCAAGGAAAAACTGCACGAGAGCACTTATCATGCCAAATAAATCGAGAAATCTAACCGAAATGTGTTTTTTTCTTCATCCAAACAATTTCTCTCATGGTAAAGTCCACAATCAGTTGAGCAGTACCAATACCAAGAAGAAGAAAAAAAAAAAGTTTTCTTCCCTCCCCAAATTGTTCGAAGGATGCACTTAAAATTTCAAAAATTACATTTGCGATGGCACAATACTTATCAAACTTGGTTTTTCTTATCTTTTGGTAAATCTTAAGAAAAATCTCTTTCATCTCTCCCTCTATGGTTGATTAATATCGATATGAAATGGGCTTTTCAAGGTCACCAAGAAATGGTGAATCTCACCTAAAATTTAGAGGAGAAGGTGACTTTCGTTGAAAATGATTAATTTTTTAGAGATAGAAAGGAAAGGTGAGAGATTTATCAATGATTGAACGTTCTTCGCCAATCTAAAATAAATAAATAAATAAAAATGATTTCCAATATTTTGTTGTCTGTGCTTGAACAAAGAAAAGATAAATAGGTATACCTAGAGCTCACCCTTGGAATGCTAAATGCCTCACTCCCAATGCAGCAAACTCTCGAAGTATCACGTGTCTATACTCCTTCACTTATCATTATTCACCAAAATCATAAGTCTCACCTTCTCCACCAATTATAACTGACTATTTGTTTATGGTGCAGGGGTAGAGGAATAATGAAAGAAATTTTTGGCTTATAATTATCTTTGTAGGAAATTTTTGGCTTATATTTATAGGAAATTTTCAACAAAGGGGTTGAAGGAAATCTTTATAATTATTTATAACCATAAATCTTTATAATTATCTTTTAATTATCTACAAATAAATCTTTGTATTTTTTGATTTTTTTTTTTAAAATTTTGAGTCAATTTTTATGGCTTATAATTATCAAGATTTATGTCACTCATAAATCTTTAAATTAAATCTTTATGGCTTATAAAGATTTGTGGCTGCCATAAACCTTTATCTGTACCCATAATCTTTATAATTATTTTTTAATTATTTATAAATAAATGAACTAATTATGAGCATTCATGTAATTATCTATAAATAAATCTTTATAAAGATTAATGGCTTATAAAGATTTTGAGTTTTATAAGCCATATATCACTGATTTATTTATAATTCTGATCTTTTTATAATGATACAAAGATTTATGGCTAACAAAGATTTCTGTTGCTGATTTATGTTCTATAAAGATTTTGTAAATTATTTGAATTTTTTTAAAATTTTGAGTCAATATTTTTATTTTTTAAGTCCGACGTGACTAGATCATTCTAAAATTTACAAAATTCGAATCAATTTTGAAACAAAAAAAAAGTTTAACTAAAAACAAAAATAAGCCAAATTATATATATATATATATATATCATTACGAAAATTGGCTTACCTTTGTATTTTCTAATTTTTTTTTAATTAAAATTTTTTTTTTTTAAAGAAATCACTAAACACAAAAATAAGTTGAACTAAAAAGCCAAAAAATGATATTCCCAAAAGAAGCCAAAGTTTTACATCTAATGATGACTTATCCAAATTCTTTACAATCACAGATGCTAAGGATTCCCTAGACTAGTCCTTCGTGATTTTATTTCTAAGAGAGATTTTGAAGCAGAACTATCATCTTCCTTAGATCCATAAATAGTTTTGGGAAGGGGAGAACCAGTGTCAACTGCCTTTAACTTGCAATCTTCCACCAGATGCAGGAACAAATCCACTAGAGAAAATATAAACATCGAAAAGCATATACGTCTGAGAATAATATTAGTACAGTATATACTATACTAATATTATTTTCACTACACGAGGTGGTCTTCATAATGTAAATAAGAATGACGATGCAAAAAAAAAAAAAAAAGAATTGGCATTCAGCAGCATTGATTGCTTTAGGAAATAATTGATAAGGATATGGAAATAAAACCCTGATCTGCAATGAACCACATATCGTTTTATCTATAAGAGCAACCTTGACACATGGAAGAAGGGGAAGTATATTGTAGGCTTTCGATGAAAGGATAATCATAGAAGTTTCCAGAGTAAAGAGGGATCTGCGTCGTGACAATGGCAATGGCCCTTGTGGAAATGATAGGACATGTCTTGAGTTGACACAGTCGATGTCCCACTAAGTCAATCTTACTCATTCATTACATCACTATTACGGCATTTCATTAAACAGCAAAAATAGAAATAAAGAACAAAACATATATAAAAAATATAAAAAGTAAAAATTAAAAAGAAGAAGAAGAAGAAGAAGAAGCACCATATATAAGCAAATTAAATTCAATTCCATCCAACCTACAAAAATATAAGCATAATAGTTGGTTTTGATGCTAACCTCCTTCAATGAGAGAAATTATTTTCAAGGAACAAGCTAGCGGAAAACTTTGGACTCAAGCCTCTTGACTAGAGTTCTGTAAACATGATGTGTAACGTCCCCAAAAGTACATAATAAATATAATCCGAGAACATATATGAATGACAGCATAAATCAGAGTGAATAGTCCTTTCATTATATAAAGTTAATGATACAGAATTGTCTAACATAAATAAATGCCCTATGGGCTTACACCTTTCCAAGCCTTGACTTGGTTACAACAGAATGAGACTAACTCATACAATTTTAGCCCTAGGCTATACAAAAATAAAACAAAACAAGAAGCTCTTGCTTCCCGAAAGTCCCTCCAGTGCTATTGCCTTGGTGGAGGCATGCCGTCATTACCAGAAAATGTTTTTCCCAAATAGGGTGAGCCACAGCCCAGTAGGAATAATCTAATACAATATATGAGATTGAACAAAGGTATAGGTACTATGTGCATATACAATGTCCAGAATAAAACTTTCATACTTTATAGTGCTATAGAATTCCAATTTCATGTTCCAATATGTTTTCCTCCAATTCATTTCAACATATAAGCCAATTTCATTATTTCTTTCATAACCAAAGTAAGACTACAACTCAATGGTTCTACAATCACATCATCAACGTATCAACACTTCAAATTGCCATTTTACGGATATTTCATCTGCGGGATCGGTACCCATGTATAAAATTTCAATTTTTCATTTTACAGATATTTCAT
Organism: Camellia oleifera; assembly: GCA_022316695.1. Taxonomy (NCBI): domain Eukaryota; kingdom Viridiplantae; phylum Streptophyta; class Magnoliopsida; order Ericales; family Theaceae; genus Camellia; species Camellia oleifera. The sequence goes on along the minus strand of CM039313.1, from coordinate 59,417,337 downwards.
CCGCGAGATCGGCACCCATGTATAAAATTTCAGGACTTTCACCCAGGACATTTCAGCCAACTTAATTATAATGGAGTCCATCCCCTTTCTCCTCCCAAACATCATACATATGCAATGTATTTAAACACATAATCACATATGGAGTACATCTCATTTCTGCTCCCAAATAACCATACATATACAATGTATTCACACATAATCATATTCAATGACAACCAACTAGTGATTAGTTTTAATTCACCTAATCCACATGCAGTTTCTACAACAATCAAAGTTATCTCTCCACTGATAGCCCAATACAGATATACAATCTCATGACAGATAATTTAATCAAAATTTCCAAGGATGTGAGGCATTATGTTTTCAATTCCATCATCTATTTCAATACTCACTCAATTCCATGTTTGCAACACCAATTTCAACCATTTATACAAAATAGATATGATAATCATTTTAGGGCAAATATCTCCCTTTTCAAAATACCAATCCAAACACCAAAATCACTCATTTTGACACAACATGACTTCATTTTCAAACCCCATGCTCATTTATTTCGTTTCCACCAAAAATCCCTCTTTTACATTTTACCCAAACCCTAGGTTTGGCTCAAAATATCCCCAAACCCCATTGTTGTTACACAACCACAAAATAACTAAGTTAAAAATCATAACAAAGTGTAGAAAATCCCTACCATAAGAAGAAAAGACCAAGTAAAGCAAGGTTAAAACTCCAAAGACACCGAAATCCAAGGTCGTTCGGATCAAAATGAAGATCTTGAGAAGCTCAATCTTTCTATCAAAGGAAGTAAGGTGAAGAGATCACTAGATCTAGATGAAAAAAAAGTAAAGAGAAGGTGGGTTTTAGAGAGAGGGGCTCCCAACTTTAGGGTTTAGGATGAAAAAATATGAAAAAGTGATGTAAAAAGTCACTTTTGCGATCTGATATACGCACAGTCCGCACAAGTGGAAGAGTTGACGCTCTAGCGTCAGACACAAAAAATTTGTTTCGTTCGAGCGCAAAAGAGACCAACTCAAGCGCGGAATACACACGTTCAATACTTTTGCAAACAACAAACAAACTACTCAAGCGCAAGAATGGGCCCTCGAGCAGCCATCCGCTCAACCGTATGAAACGCCACTCGAGCGTAGAAAACACTCCTCTAGTACTTTGCAGATGTGCAAAGTACTAAGTGTTTCCAAACCCCGGTCGAGCGCAAGATGGCCCGCTCGAGCAAAAGACCAAAATTCTGGACAACACAAGGTTTGAAAACTATCAACCTGTTCCAAACACACGCAAAACGACCAAATAACCAAATTTAAGGAGAAATAAAGAGCAAAAGAAAATGAACAACTTTTAGAAACCATAAACCCAAATCCAGAGTACAACAAGTGACGAGTCAAAATCGGAATCGCTATATGATGAGTTGTAATAAGAAAAGACCTACAAATGTATACCCAAAAATAAAAAAATTAAAATAAATAAAATAAAAAATAGGCCCAAAAAAAGATATTAAGACAAACAAAGGATAATTATGCGTATTACATATGGTGAATTGATCAAATTTAACAGAATTAACAAAATCTACCATAGACTACCAGATTACCATATGTCATGGAAAATCTGATTTGACATGCTTAATGATCCAATGAATGAATTTCCAAAATCACAGATCTCATGGGGAACTATATCTGATAAAGAAAGTTCCACAATAGCCTAGAAAGCTGCCATGGCACTTGTTTTTTGGCAACCGGGGGGCAGAAAGATGGTAGTAGAACAACTCCCACCTAGCAGACAGTGGTTGGTCAGGATGGGTTGTAATAATTTTTCGTCAAATAAGTATAAATAATTCTTAAAATACTACAAAAGAGGAGGAAGAAGAAGAAGCTATTGTCCGGTTTCTCTTATAATAAAGGCAAATCATTACAAAGTTGAATAATATGAAACTTAAAGATGTAATGAATCACTGATGAATGAAAGCACAATGTGAATGTAAATCATATGGAAAAAAAGGGAAAAAACAAGGGAACCAAGACAACATGTAAATACGCATACATGCTGTTAACAAAACTGATCGAAGCCAAATCTACTAGATAACATTAATTAGTTCTGATGTATGGCACAAGTTTTATGCTCTAGTTGAAGAAACCAAGTCTCTACAAGGGCCGAGGGGAGGTCAAACAAATTCAAAAAACTTGTTTAGGATTTTAATAGAAATTGTGATGCAGATGCGTTATGTACATAAATGAAACTTCCACAATCCAAATAATATTCTAGAAAAAAAGAAAAAAGAAAAAAAAGAAGAACATCAGAATAAACCGTAAAACCAAATACAAATCAACAATTACCTTGCCGCGAGAGAACAGCAACACTACGTTGTATGTATGAGCAATTGCTTCATAGTTGCCAGGCATATTTGTAGGAGAGATAGATTGTTCCAAGACTAAAGAAAGCAAGAGGCTAACCTAGTGGCTACTTAGCCTAAGAGAAGTTACTTCCGGGTATTGAAAGAATAAAACAATGGTCATTTGAGTCAACAACCCAAAACATATGTGACTTTAAACACTCATCAATCCCAAATTACAATACATCTTTCATTCACACTTTATATGAAAAATACACATAAAAGAAAATAGACTAATCAAATCTTCAAACCGGCTTTTCCGACTACGTTCTTGAAAATGGTAAAAATAACGTAGGATGAACAAATATGTCTAGTTGGGATCTACACTGATTCTCGATAACATATGATTAACAATTTTAACACACTTTTCCTCCAACATTAGGTAATATTACAAGTTAAAACTATTAAGCATTTTCAAATAAATCTGGATACTTGGAGCAGACCTCCGCTTCCTGTTCCCAGGTTGCCTCCTCAACCCCATGGTGCCTCCACAATACCTTCACTAACGGTATAATTTTACCCCGTAACACTTGCTCCTGGGTATCTAATATTTGAGCCGGTCGCTCTTCATAAGAGGCATCCTCATCTACCTCCAAATCCACCCAATCTAGCACGTGAGAAGGGTCAGGTTCATACTTCCTAAGCATAGACACATGAAACACATTGTGAACCCCCGAAAATTGTGGCGATAAGGCTAATCGATATGCCACTTCCCCAATTCTGTCCAATATCTCGAAGGGCCCAATAAACCTCGGAGACAACTTTTCATTCTTACTGAATCTCACCCGCCTATGTGAGATCTTAAGGAAAACATGATCACCCACTTCAAAAGACAAAGGTCGTCTCCTCTTATTAGCATAACTTTTCTGTCGGCTTTGGGCTGTAGCTAACCTTTTTCCGAATGAGAACAACTTTCTCGGTTGTCTCTCTAACAATCTCCGAACCCAACACCGGTGCATCCCCTACCTCAGCCCAAGAAACTGGTGTTCTACAAGTTTGGCCATACAAGGCCTCAAACAGTGCCATCACGACACTAACTTGATATATATCATTGTAGGCAAATTCAATCAATGGTAAATGCCTCTCCCAAGACCCTTTGAAATCTAGGACACAAGCTCTAAGCATGACCTCTAAAATCTGAGTAGGATGTTCCGATTGCCCATCGGTTTGAGGGTGATAAGGAGTGCTAAAAGTCAACTTAGTTTCCAATGCCTCTTGAAGGCTTTGCCACAACCGGGCGGTAAAATGAGGATCCTGTATCCAATACAATGGTTACCGGAACCCCATGAAGTCGAACTATCTTTCTAACGTACAATTCTGTCAAGTGCTTAACTGAATCGCCGATACGCATCAGAATGAAATGCGTAGACTTAGCCAACCTATCAACAATCACCCAAATGGCATCATTGTCCCGACTGTGTCCTAGGAAGCCCAACTACAAAATCCATGGTAATGTGTTCCCATTTCCACTCAGCTATTGGTAAGGTTTGTAACAAACCCGCTGGTCTTTGATGCTCGGCCTTCACTTGTTGACAAGTAAGGCACTTGGACACAAAGGATACGACATCCCGCTTCATACCCCACTGCCAAAATTGATGGCTAAGGTCACAATACATTTTGGTGCCTCGCAGATGTACCGCAAGACATGAGTGATAGAACTCCCGAAGCACTTCCTCTCTACAAGACTCAAGTACAAACAAACGGTCTAGGTAACGTACGCTCTGATCCGAGTGAATGTTCAAACCTTTTTCTTCCTTCCCATTGGAGATTCTATCACGAATTGACTCTACTTCGTGGTCCCCTTGTTGTGCCTCTACAACTTTGCTAATTAAGACAGGTTGAGCACTCAAAGTAAACAATGTTGCACCCTCTTCGGACTCACCCAAATGCAATTCAAACTGGCCTATATCTACAAACATAACCCATTCCCGATTGGCCACACTTGCCAAACTACTCACGGGTTTTTGACTTAAGGCGTCGGCCACTACATTGGCCTTCCCCGGGTGGTAGTGTAACTCGAAATCATAATCTTCTAAAAACTCCATCCACCTCCGTTGACGTAAATTCAAGTGCTTTTAGGAAAACAAATACTTTAGACTCTTATGATTGGAGAAAACCTCAAACTTCTCGCCATACAAGTAATGCCTCCAAATTTTCAAGGCAAACACTACTGCGGCTAACTCTAAATCGTGGGTAGGGTAATTCTTCTCATGAGTCCTCAATTGCCGTAAACCGTAAGCTATAACCTTTCCCTCTTGCATCAAAACACAACCAAGCCCATCCTGAGATACATCACAATAAACGGTGTAACCCAAACCTCTCTCCGGAATGATCAACATCAGTGCTGTAGTCAATCTAGTTTTAAGCTCTTGGAAAGACTTTTCACAAGCCTCACTCCACACAAACTTAACCCCCTTCCTAGTCAATCTAGTCAAAGGCGCGGCTAATCTAGAGAAGTCCCTCACAAAATGCCGATATTACCCTGCCAATCCCAAGAAACTCCAGATCTCAGAAACATTTTTAGGTTGCTCCCAATCTTGTACAGAGTCTATCTTTGAACAATCTATAGTTACTCTCTCCCTTGACACTACATGGCCCAAAAACTTCACGTCGATGAGCCAAAACTTGCACTTCTCAAATTTAGCATACAATTGATGTTTTCTAAGCAAGTCGAGCACTATCCTCAAGTGAGTCTCGTGTTCCTCCTCAGAAGTCGAATAAATTCGAATATTGTCCACAAAGATGACCACAAAGTGATCCAAATACACTCTAAAAACTTGGTTCATCGAATCCATAAAGGAAGCTAGTGCATTTGTCAACTGAAATGGCATTACAAAGAACTCATAGTGGCCATAACGCGTACGAAAGGCTAGTTTTCTGGATGTCTTCCTCCATGGTCTCTCAACATGATGATACCCCGACCTCAAATCTATCTTCGAAAAGCAACAAGACCTTCTAAGTTCGTCAAATAAATCATCTATTCTGGGTAAGGGGTATTTGTTCTTGACGGTAACTCGATTCAACTTGCGCTAATCGATACACAACCGCAATGACTTCTTGGCAAAGAGAGCCGGCGCTCCCCAAGGCAATGTACTAGGGCAAATAAAACCCTAATCTGAAAGCTTTTCGAGTATAATCTTCAACTCATGCAACTCTGGGGGTGCAAATCTATACAGCGCCATAGAAATTGGTGCCGTCCCAAGCACTAAGTCAATGGTGAACTCAATATCCCAGTGGGGTGGCAAACTAGTAAGGTCCTTAGGAAATATGTCCGGATATTCACAGACTACCCTTGGCAACTCAGCACGAGTCCTGTCACTCTCACTATCCAAGAGAGTAGCAAGAAGGCCACTAAGCTTGTTTCTACTACGAGGGTCAAATACTGGCGACAAGGCCCTATCAACCCGGTCTACCTAGAAAGTAAAAACAATCACCACTCGAGGTGTACACTGTGACCCTCTGACGAAAACAATCAATCACTGCTTGATACGAGGACAACCAATCCATGCCTAGAATAACATCAAAACTCGGCATGTCTAGCAACACAAAAGCAAATAGGGAGTCAGCGCTCGGCAACCTCTATCTCACAACCACAACACCCCCAATCTAAGTCAACTATACCCCTAACTAGTGACCCTACTCTGAGTGGAGACGCTAACTGTGCCAGCTCTAACCCCAATGCAGATGCAAATGCAACAGATATGAATGAATGAGACGCGCCCGTGTCTATTAACACATTAGCCAAAGAATTGCACACAAAAAAAATTCCTCCCACAACTAAGGATCCCGGCAACTGTTCTAGTGCAGTAATAGCATACACGCGCCCTTGTGGCCTCTGATCAACCTGCATGTCTATCGGAGCATAGGCCTGTTGTACTGATTGAGCCGAAGCGGCTCCCTGATTAACTACCAAAGTCTGAACTGAGTGCGCCTACTGGTGGCTCTAAGTCTGCCTCGACCATGATGCACCAGATGCGCCTCCCAACTACGAGCAAGCTCTCTTCATCTGCCCTGACTAACCGCACTAATAGCAAGTAGGCCTCGACCCTTGGCTCTGAGACTGACTTTGAGATCGGTTAGATGGTGGTTGTGGCAACATCTGCTGTCCTCCTCCCTTTTGTGGACATTCAAAGGCCTTGTGACCTAGTTGGCCACACTTCAAGCAAGAAAACCCACTCGGTGCACTCCTCCCCGAGCCCGCACCAGCAAGGAAAGGTAGATCTAGACTGTTGTGGTTGAGATTGCGATGAAAATGTGTTTACGCTCTTCTTGTTGGGCCTATAGTCTCCTTGTGACCCTTGGCCCCTAGACCTCGACCTTCAAAGTCTCTCTTCCTCAGCCTCCACGGTAATCTCCACATGCGCGGGCACCTCCACAAGACAGTCGGATCATGTTCCCGACAACCTTGAACAAGATCTTGGTTCTAAGCTTCTTCTCAAACTCAATGCAACGGCGTTCTTCCGTCGCTACCAACTCCGGTGCAAACCGGGACAAACTAGAAAAGCCTGCTTCAAACTCGGCCACGGACATATTGAGTTGCTTAAGGTCCTGGAACTCCTACCTCAACCTTTCCCTAGCAGTGGGAGGTAGATACTTGTCTTGGAAGGCCACCACAAATGCCTCCCATGTCGGTTCTATTCGGCCTTTAGCGTACTTCCACCATTGACCCGCATCCCCTTTAAGATAGTAACTCGCAAGAGTCACTCTAAACTCACTATCTTCTATGTGAAGCATCTTGAATGTTTTCACTGTCTGTTCGAGCCATTCATCTGCTTTCTTAGGTTCGGGGCCACCATAGAACTCATCCGGCTTGGCCCGCAAAAACTCCTTCGTGAGGAAGCTCGCCCTTGTCTCTATGGCGTTCTCCCTAGCTTAGTTCTCCGCCCTAAGTATGTTCATGGACTCCCTCAATGCCCCCGCCATTTCTTGGGCTAGGGCCCCTATTGCAGCTTGACCCGCTTGCCCCGGTATCTCAGCTTGCCCAACTCGCTCGGTCATATTAGCTTGGCCTAATCCCTCCTCTTACACAGGAACCTCATGGACCGGTAACCCATGCACACCCCGGCGACCCCAACCACGCCTTCCACCTCTACCACCACAAGTTTGACCCCTTCTTGACATCCTAATTGAGAATCAAGATAAACAATTTATCACATAACTCCAAATGTGCTCACAACTTGCCTCACACGTTAAAGTACAACAATCATATACATTCTACCGCACAAACAATTCAATTCACTCCACATAAGCACTTAGTCACGTAAGCACATACGGATTATCTTTTAGTGATGAGATTCGTCCCATGAAAAACCTAGAATTCTTAGTAGAATGAGTATTGATCAAGTACCCTTCTAATAAGACATCAAGGAATCTAATAGGTGCAAATAACATCCCAAAAGCCCAATCCCATATCCATATAGTCACATAAGCATGTTATCACATAATCACGAAAAATAAAACATTTCCTAATTATGCGAAATGAACCCATTGTGGCAAAACAACTACTTCCCGTGAGCCCCAAGTATTCAAACCCGGTAGCTCTGATACCAAGTTGTAACGCCCTAAAAATATCCAATATAAATTAACTACGTCAACCAAAATCCACTAAATAATAATAACAATTTTCCCATCTTTACATCATTAATTAACAAAGTTTATACAAAAGTTCCACATGCGAATTATGCATTCAATGGTATGAAAAACACATGAATCTATAGCATGTGAAGCATCTAGTCTCAAGTAATTAAAATGCCCTTAAGGGCTTACATCTTCCAGGGCATAAGCCCAGTTACACAAAATGGTCTCTCGAACCTATACATGTTTAGCCCTTGGCTTACAAAAATTCACAATCACAACAAAGAGCCTTGTGCTCTCAAAACATATTTCCACGCCCTAATTTTGTGGGTTCGCCACGTCCTTTCATGCACCAAAACCCATAGGGGTGAGCATAAAGCCTAGTAGAGAATTCTCATAAAGTATATACAGTTATGCAACCTTCCAGTGTTAAATGCAAATGCCATGCAATGCCATTTAAAGAAAATTTTCGTTACATGCTCTTCTTGAAAATCATCATATTTCAATAACAGTTTGTTAATCTTAACAATTTCGACACTTCTAATTTTAATCAATAGGGGCGGTAAATACGACTCAGGTAATCCCTAGGTTGGTGTCTGCAAGTAGGCTCAACAAGCACAACCAAAAACCCCCACTTTACCCGTTGCTAACCGGAAGGGAAGTGGTACCTCCTTCGCGCGTGTTTTCGATCTTTTCACCCCGGACACTCAAGCCAGCTTAGTCAGCTTCATCTACACCTCCTATTCGGACTTACCAACGTATTTACCCCAAACATTTCAATAATTTCATTTTGCATTATTGCTTTCTCAAAGTAAATGATTTCACATCTTCAACTCAAAACTTGCAACAGTATAATGCTTGTAATGTCTATACACATGCCAAAGCTAAATAATAATCTTGTAATGTTCAATTGAATGAATATGCAATGCCATAATTGTCCACTTCTAACATAATATCAACAACATACTATCATGATCAAATTTCCTTTTTCTCCTTGCAATGCTATTCTACAAATAGCCCAAAGTTTGTTACCAATTATCAATAACATAACAACATGTCCCCAATTCATGCATTTCCATCCTTTTCACCATTTTAAGGTTATAGCAAAAATTAGACAACAATCTCCAATTTCAATAGTTCCCATGTGTAGAGAACCCAACATCAATATATATATATATACACATTGTAATAAAACAAGGAAACTCTCCAGTTTGTTTACTTATCATGACATGAAACCTTGAATTTATGTATATATACATATATAGCACCCCATAAACCCTCATCTTCCTTTATTCAAGAAAAATCCCCAAAATTTCTGGGTTTTCTTCTTTTTTTTTAACAAAACACACACACACACACACACACCGAACCTTTGAAAGAGATACCAATGAAGTCACTAATCCCTTGACCAAGATAGTGTCAACCCTCAAGACATTATCTTTAAAAAAAATTTGAGATTTTAAAACCCTATTTTTGAAAGAAACTTATATTCGTGAACAAAAATCAAACCCTCACATTATACCCAAAACAAATCCAAAACCCTCATCAATCCTTGCAAAACCTATATATATAACTCAAGAAATCCTTATCTCGAGTTTGATGAAGAGGTTGATGAAACCCTAGAGCCAAAGATGAGGGATTTTCGAGTTCCACCACAAAATATCTAGCTTTGATCTTCAAGACTTATGAGAGATGATGGATCTAGACCCAATGGATTGGAAGAAATAAAAGGCTCTGTTTGGTTGTGTTTTGAAATTACATTTCTACCCTATCACTCTCGTTTCACGTTTGGATACCACTTTCAAAATAGAATTCTACCATATAATTCAAACTACAATTTGAAAACCCGTTTGGCAGCTTTGTGATTCATTTCTCCACTTTCAACGTCAGCCTTCTTCCTCTTCCTTTTAGAAAAGCTTCCGTGTCCATCATCTCTGAAAAGCTTCACGTGAACTGATGTACTCATCTTTCTTTCTCTGTATCAAATATCACTCTGTATCAAATATCATGACTAAAGATTCGTCATGGGTAGTATTCGTAGAAAACTCAAACCATTTTATAAATCATGAATCCTGTGAACCCGCTCCCTACTCATACCATCTTCCACAAATCAAGTCACTTACAATTTGTGCGTTGTGGAAGATTCCTTCTACGAGAAACCAAACAACGACTGAGTGAGAGGTCAAATAACTCACAAATTTATTTCACATATTTTCTTGTAGGTCACTGATTTGAAAAAATGTTCCCTAATTTGATTCCCAATTTTGTTTTGTCTCAGTTCATATTTATCAAACCTATTGTCGAATCAAACGACGCACATTCAATCACTGTACGCACTCTATCACCGGTGATAATTATTCAACTCCCACTAATTTGGTAAATATATCCTTCAATCATCTGTGATGTGCAAATGATTTCTGAGAAGTCCAAATGAGTTCTGAAATGATTTCTGAGAAGTCCAAACCAGTATAGAGATAGTTTGAGAATAGTTTCTGATCTGTTTGAACTCTTTGCACCTTTTCTCTCCTTTATAGCTGAGCCAGGCCGTGCCCCGGGTTATCCGGCCGGTCGTCCCTCGGGTCATCCGGTCGGTCGACCTCCCTCTGTGGCTAATTTCTTCTCCTACTTATTTGTTCTACTTATTTCTTCTTCTCCTTATCTCTTCTGTGGCCTTCTTCGACTGCTAATTTGTGGTTATATTTTTAGTATATAAATACAGACAATGTTACGTGATTTTTATTTTGCAAATCATTTGCCTTTCCTACAGTTGTACAGTTGAAATAAACATTAATGTTATGTATTTTTATTTTCTCTCTGTTGCCCTTCAAATCGTCTGCTTCTCGTAACATTATTTAACAAGTTGAAGTAAGTAGTTTTGTTTTTTTTATCTGTGTTGCCCTTCAAACAATCTACTTTTTCCAACATTATTTACCAAGTTGAAATAAATATTACTTTTTGTTCCTAGATAAATAATTGTAATTGGTTTTTGCTCTATTATTTTTTTCTATCCACTCCAGAGTAGTTGGCTCTGTTATTCTTTTATATCCACCTCATAGTAGTTTAAATATAAATTGTATGTTTATAGATGGATGGAAACAATTCTAATGACAATCAAGATACAAAAATGTGGACTCCCAGAATTGAAATGAAATTAATAAACATGTTACGAGAAGAGGTTAAAAAAATAAACAACGAGTCGTACTACTGTGTGGACAATTAGGCATTGGAATCATTTTGCAAATCAATTGCCCAATCTGTATGGATTTCGGTATACATCAAAGCAGGTGCGACAAAAATATCAATGACTGAAAGCTGATTATCAGACGTTTAAGCGACTCCTAGGCACAGATTGGTCTGGGATGGGATCCCATTGTTGGCACTGGTGTTGCACCCGATGAATTTTGGGATAAGGTTTTTCATTAACCTGTATCATTTTTAATTTTTTTTTTTTAACATTTCATCACACATACAGTATGCTTAATTCTATATTCTCAATTGTTGTAGGCTACCAGAAATGTAAAGAAGTTTAGGACAAAAGGATTTGAGTATTTCCAAGAAATGACAGAAATTATTGAAAATTGTTGTGCCACAGGGGCCTTGTCTCGTGCATCTACACAAGAAGCCCTTGACTCAGATGAAGAAGATGAAATGCTAAATAAATTTTGGAACCCTGAAGTTGGTGGTAGTAATGCTACTGAAGCCATTCCTGTTGACTTATTCGACGATGAGTACATGGATCTAAGGAAGGGCAAAAGTCACAAGAGGGGCCATACAAGTAGCCAGACTGACAGTGGCCGTTTCAAGAAGTCACAGTCAAGTGGGTTCGACGATGTGTGAGTAGCTTTCACATCCCACGAACAGGCAAAAATAGAACATTCACATGCACAAGAAAATGAGACAAGAGGCTGTAAGTGCAAGGTGGTGATGAGTATTCCCTTGATGCATGTCAAGATGCATTGCTAGAGCTTGGGGACATACCACCGATGCAGTACGTAGGGCACTGACACTGTTTAAAGACAAGGAATAGCGAAGGTTTTTTATGCGTACTCCTACCCATATGCGCCTAGCTATGATCCTCGCTTTGCAGTGAAGTGAGAAGTTTTGTTTTGATTGTGTTAGCGAATCTCCTTGTCGTTCTACAAGATGATTTCATGATTCCTAATTTGTTTTTTATTATTTTTTTTTCATTCCATGGGATGCTCTTTCTTTTCCATCTTCGTATGTTTAATTTTATTGAACTTTTAAGTAGTTTCTGTTTTATTAAAACTATGTTGTGTTATTACAAGATGCATACTATAGACTCAACTTTCTTCACGCGCCCCTCTTTCGGAGAGGGCGTGAATTGGTCTTCTACAGTTCAGACTCCTGTCACGGTTTTGAATCTAATCTCACAAAATGCAATGTGAGACTGATAAACACCAAAGAGTCCAATCCGGCAAATCATTTTGGAAAATCAGATTTTAGATCAAATAATGCCAAAACTGGACTACTTTGCCAAATTACAAAGTCGCCACCTCAATATTTTATTTTTGAAAAATTTAGGAAACCCTGACTCATGCCAAAGGCCACGTGTCCGTCATCACCGAAGTTGCCTCGGCTCTGGAATTTGGATAGGAGACAAGAAGGTCATGACATGAGCACCCTCGCTCGCCCGATCAAAGATCGACCTCTACTGAACATGATATGTTATTTTATAAACACATATGTTCTTATTCTGATTATTTAGCTAACTTTACTACATGATGCGCACAGCATACAAGTATAGACTAAATCGCAAGAATAGGAACAAAACAATTCATGTTTGTTTTCGAAAATGGTTTGAAAGTGCCACCCTCAAGTGGGCTTAAACCATGATTTGCCACTTCGCAAAGTGGGCTTAAAACTCACATTTGATGAATTGTCCCAATTCAAGCAATAAAGCCTTCATCCACAAGCATTCATGCAGTTATGCAGATAGCCTCATGGCAAGAATGCTATCATGGCAACATGGCAATCACACTCATGCAAGTATGCTAAAGTATAAAGACTTATCGAGTACTCCAAGCCAAAACAAAAGCTGGTTAGAAATCATGCATGATCCTAACTATGCTAAAAATGCCTAATGCAACACATGCAATAGTGTAACTAAGTAGGCTCGGCTATCAAAGATGGCATATGAATGCAACAATTGATGACATGCTTTGAAACACGTATTCAAATAAGTATTGAAATGCAATGCAATTTGAACGATGCGCCGAGCCTCGGTGCATGCAATACAAATGAATGATGCAAACATGCAAGCATAAGGTATGCTAATGGAAATATGCTCTAATCTAACCATCGAAAGCGGTTAAATAAAAAGGAGAAAGACATGGGGTTGGAAGACATGCACACACACACGCACACTTATTAAAACAATACGTCGTCGTAAAGGAGGGTCCGAATGAATAAGCTAAGTTACACTAAGCTAAACTAATTATTACAAAACAACTAATTAACTATTCTAGCTAATTAATTATTACAAATCAAATTGAACAACTAACTATGCTAAGATAATTAAGATATTACAAAACAAATTGAATGACTAGTTACAGAAACTAAACATAAGCAATGAAATGGCCTCGCGGGTGAGGGAGGCATGCATGCTCGGTTGGCGTCATCCCGAAAATCCATTGCCTTGCCGTTGGTTGTCTCTGTTTGCACTGGCCTTGATTTCTGAAAATTGTGCCAATCTCTAGATTGTTTTTGCTTCAAAACAAGAACGTTTTTGCACCAAAATAGACTGGTGGCCGGTCGGCCACCAAAAGTGGCTGCCGGCCAATTTAACTAGCCGGTTGGCTAGTGCAAGTGGCCAGTCAGCTACTGCCACTAGCCGGTCGGCTACCTTCTTTCCCAAACTCCTGGTTTTGCTGCAACAGAGAACAACAGAGCCAAGACAATGCATTTGCAAAGGAAATGTGCGTACTGCCACCCTCCTTATCATTTCTCAAGCTCAAAGGAGTGTGGCGCTTGGCTCTCAAGCCACCAATCAAGCATTTCAATGCCTGATGGCCCAAAAAACCAAGCTTGTACAAGCTTAATGAATGCGCACATAAGACTCAAATGGCCACCACCCTATCATGCATGATCAAGGGTGACGGCAACCAAGAAATGTGACACGTTTCATCACTTCAAGTATGAAACGCCCCACATTTCTTGTGTTTGGATTGACGTCCGATCCAAACACATGCAATGCAACACACACATGTTTATCTTAGTCATGTTTTACTTGATTCAATTTTTTTTACACATTTTACATTATCGATTAATCCTTTAACTGATTAAGTCCAATGTGAAAGTCCTCTAATTGAAGAGGGGTCAATCGAAGGAGGGTTTAAAACATGAGAGAGATCATGCCTTTGATTAGGAGGAACCCTCAAAAGAGGGTTAAAGCCATTTGAGCACAAACTCTAACTCATGCTTAAACACAACCTTAAGGCCAACAAACCCTCAAAGCAAAAAGGAAAAGTGAAGAAATTAGGGAGGTTGCAGAATTTTTCGTGCTGAAATGGCATGCTCAAGACACTAAATCATGCAAGCAATGCATGCAAGACATGTTTAATGCCAAAAGTATCAAAGCTAGTGAACTGTATTACACTAGAAGCATGCAATATCAAGCTCAAACAACCAAATCAGTTCTAAACAGAGCTAAATCATGCCAAATTAGTGGCCTAAACATGCTGGAATTGAAGCATAAATGCCAAGAAAAACATGCTCATTTGTTGACTCGCAAACGAGGCTCAAATTATAACTCTCAAAAGCAATGAAAGAGTGATATCTATGAGAGTGTGACAGAGGTATATGCTCTGAAATCACATGCTAAATGATGTCATATCATGCAAATAACTCAAGCAAAGCATGCTAGGGGCCTCAAAACACAAAGCTAGTAAAGGCCATTTACACTACAACCATACAAAGCATGAGTCATATGACCAAGACCAACCAAAACAGAGTTAAAACATGCTAAAACATTAGCAAAAACATGCTGAGATGGAGTCCCAAAAGGATAGAAAAACATGCTCACCTCTTAGGCCAACTACACATGCAAACAAGACATGAAGAGGGGGGACCACCCCCTCCCATTTTGGTCCCCAAAACCAACTTTTTGCCACTGAAATTCCCCTGGAATTCAGTGGTTAAAAGGCCAAGAAAAGGTTATTTCAAAAGCTTTTAAAGGTGGCTCAAAAGGCTTTGCAAGCCAAAGAGCAAGGGGGGGAACCACTCCCTAACCAAACAAGGCTTAAACCACCAGTTTAAAACCTTAAAATCAGAGTTTTTAGAGGTTAAAACCAGCCTCAAAGTGGCATAAAAAGATGGCTAAGAACTTAACTAAAAACAAAGCTCAAAAGAGTTAAGTTCTTACCCTTGAAGCACAGCTGCAAAACAGGTACAATTCTGAGCTAAAACCAAGCTTTGGACCTCAAGTAAGACTTCCAAGGACCTCAGCTCCAAGATGAAGGTATTTGATCAAGGGGTTGTTGGCAAATATGTGGAGAATTCCCACTTTCAAGCCTAAAATAAGGGGAGAGAGAGAGTTCTAGAGAGAGAGGGGGGAAATTTTTGCTCCTAAAATTTATGAACCCTCAAAGAGGGGGAGGGACCTCTCCTTATATAGAAATACAAGCCTAAGGCTTGTTTCCATCCCTCCATACATGGAGGATGGCTTCAGTGACCAACAGCTGGCACATAAAATATTTGAAAAATGAGAAAAATGGCCATCGGCCACTCTAGGTGGCTGACAAGAGGAAAAAGTGGCCGACAAGGGCCAAAAGTGGCCGACAAGGCCTTTCCTCCCTCTAAGCAAGGGGAACCAAGGTTTGGCCCAAAAGCAAAGCCAAAACACAGAGTTTAGAGGCTTAAAGACAAGGTGTTCCGCCGAGAGCTTTGAGCACTCAAAACAAGCACAAACATGCACAATCATCGGGTGCACAAACAATGACATCCAAGTCTTGAGGACAGTCAAAATGGGGTGTCTACAGTTGCCTCTCTTTGACAGAACTCGGAAGTCATGAAATGACGGGAGTGAATGTCAAAGCCTAGAGACAACTCATTTTTGACAAGGTCGAAGACTCAGACAAACAAGCAAGATAACGATATGGATGTGCACGCAGGCTGGGGCAAAGTGCAATTGCAGAACATAACTTATGACCATGCAATGAAGGCTGTAATGAAACATTTAAATGCAAATGCTATGCAAAGAAATGCTATAGCAAATGAATAAGGTACAACAGTCTCACATGAGAAGAAGTGAGTAAACAAACACGCTACGCATGAGAATCACGAATTGAACTACCTTTCACACAGAAAGGATGTAAGAAAATTATGCAATCTTTACTGCGCCTCACACAGAAAGAGATAAAGAACAACAACCGTCGAGCGCACCCGAGGCGGCAAACAAAATCCCAACATATGGCACACGCGAGGGAAGAAGTAATGATAACAAGTGAAACACATCCAACCATCATGCAATCAAAACGAAGAGCGATATAAGCATTGGAATCTGTTCAAATGCATTTAACCAAAGCATCCTAACGCACCATGCGCGAGAGGGAAAAGGGAGTGATGCAAACACCGGAGGGTGTTATAAACATCAGAGTACGCTCCAGTGTTTCTAACGAAAGACAAGGTATAAGCGTCGGGCACACAGTCCAAACGCTTCTAACAAAAACGAGGTATAAGCGTCGAGCACACGACCCAAACGCTTCTAACCGGAAGGAGGTGGTATAAGCGTTAGGCACACAGTCCGAACGCTTCTAACCAAAGGGGTGGTATAAACATCAGGCTCACAACCCAATGCTTCTAACCAACAAAATGTCGGTGTAAACACTAGGCGTACCCGAATGTTTCTAACCAACGTGAGGTATAAGCGTTGGACACAAGTCCCAAACGCTTCTAACCAAAGGGGTGGTATAAACATCAGGCTCGCAATCCAATGCTTCTAACTAACAAAGTGTCGGTGTAAACACCGGGCGTACCTGAATGTTTCTAACCAACGCGAGATATAAGCGTCGGACACACGTCCCAAATGCTTCTAACCAAAAGGGTGGTATAAACATCAAGCTCACAACCCAATGCTTCTAACCAACAAAGTGTCGGTGTAAACACCAGGCGTACCCGAATGTTTCTAACCAACGTGAGGTATAAGCATTGGACACACGTCTCAAACGTTTCTAACCGGAGCAAGGTATAAGCGTCAGGCGCACAACCCAAAACGCTTCTAACCAAAGCAAGGTATGAGCGTTGGGCGCACAACCCAAAATGCTTCTAACCAAAGCAACATGTCGGTGTAAACACTGGGCGTACCCGAATGTTTCTAACCAAAGCAAGGTATAAGCATCGGACGCACAACCCAAAACGCTTCTAACCAAAGCAACATGTCTATGTAAACACCGGGCGTACCCGAATGTTTCTAACCAAAACAAGGAGTTCAAAGGATAGGAATGATCTTACCCGGAATTCCTCTAAATGAACCGTACATACAATATCATCTGGTTGCGTCAGCTTTCAATGAACCGTACATACAATATCGTGCCTACACGAGAAAGAAACTTCAACAAGTATAATACAATAGGAATCCATGTTCAATACAACATCAATAACCATGATACAATGCTTAGGAAGGCATGTTTCATGCACATTATGCTAAAAACAAAACAGAAGCATAACATGAAGCGTGTTCTAGGCAACATCGAATGCATGTTCAATGCAACAAGTACGGACAATTTCTATACGAATGTAAGAGCATGCACAATGCAATACAACGCGACATGCATATTCTATGCAAACAAAAGAACATGTGTAGTGCAATGAAATGCGACGTACATGTTCTGTGCACAATGATAACAATATATTATGCACATCAATAGCATGCTCAATGCAAAATGTCGCATAAAGAAATACGTGCCTTAACAAGGCCAACTTAGTTACAACCTTCGATTTACCTCTCGGAGGGGCTACAATGTGTTTCAAAAGGATACACCTCGTTCATGCCAGCTGACGATGAATCTCACATCGAAGACATGAATTGAAACTCCCACGGAGACATTTTGAGTCGAAAAATGAACTTTTCTTGCACTTTCCCGAGAACCAGGGACTCAAAACAGTCTAAAAACACACAGGGAGGATATGGGACACCTGCTGGCCACCCTGAAGTGGTGTCGGCCACCTGCTAGATCTGTCGGCCACAAAAACCAGCCAGTCAGCCAGTTGTGCTATTTTCGGGACAGTTTTGTCTTTTCACATTGAGGACTTTAAAAACACGCATCCAAATCACTTTTGCTCACACCCACAAGGCCGAAATCCATTCCTCTTCCTTCCTAGACCCCTTTTTCTCTTAGATCCGGGCTTTACACGCGTTTTCCAATGCCCCTCGCGAAATTGATTCACTAATACCTTTCGGTTTCCTTCACTTTGAACTGAACAAAACTTGTTTTCGAAGCTTTTTTTTTTCCATTTTCAACGTTTGAGCTTTGTTTCCCCCAAGTTTGTTTTGAGTTTGATTGCTTTTCCAGGACTTTTACTTTCTTTGACTTTTTCCTTCCCGAGAGTTGACTTTTGTTGACTTTTGGCATTTTTCGCCCATTTTGCTCATTTTTGCCTATTTTCACCTTCTTTTCAGATGGCAAACGACGCTCCACATGATGGAGGCTCTCCGAGGATGGAAGGGGAGCCCAACATCATACCATTGCCGCCCAGGATTAAGCCTTTTGACCCAATGACGTACCATTCGGAGGTACATGTACTACCGCCTAGTACAGTTCGCCACTTTACTGGATTTGCACGGCGTGCACCTATAGAGCTTTTACTATGAGAGCCGGGGACTCACTTGTCTCACGGCGCGCTCGAGGTACATACTGCACTCTTTACATTTTTCGTAATGCACTTTATATTCCTTGTATAGCTCACACTTTTGCATTGTATTTCACCTGCTCATTCTGAACACATCCACACACTGCATTTCTGCTCATTCTGAACACATCTCACATACTGCATTTCTGCTCATTCACGAACACATCTCACACACTGTATTTCTGCTCATTTTGAACACATTCACACACTGCATTTTTGCTCATTCACGTAGGTAAACTCCCACTTCACCCGCGGATACGGGTCGACCGGAGCGAGGGAGTGATATATGGATCTCCCTGATGGCATCCAACACACTATTGACAAGGCGGGATTCGGCCTATTCTGTATGGGGCTCTCGCGTCTCATGGCGAGTAAGGCCCTCTTAGTCGCATTGGTAGAGAGATGATGGGACACCACCAACTCCTTCCATTTCTTTGCTACCGAGGACATGACGATGACCCCGTATAACTTCGCCATGCTATAGGCACAAAGGTGGGAGGTCGATCGATCCCATACGACTCCGACATGGGTGAATGAGAGGTCGCTTGGACTTATCTGCTGGGAGCACACCCGCCCATCTTCCGCTCAGGGACTGTTAGATATACCTGGTTCTCAGACCACTTCAGAGGGACTGAGCCCGTGACGATCAAGGCTATATAGCAGTACGCCCAAGGTTTCTTGATGTTCCTCTTTGGCACTACATTGTTTGCCGACAGGGCAAACACAGTCGGGCTATACCTTCTGAGCGCTTTAGTGGACCTATCCCAGGTTCGTCACTATGATTGAGGCGGCGCCGGCCTTGCTACCCTTTACTATTACATGAGCTCGACCTCCCGCAGGAGCGGGAACAAAGTGGGCGGCTATTGGAGAGCCTGGGAGGCATGCTTTACTTTTCAGTTTTACAATTTTTACCATGCTTTCTGCTTTGCACTTTCTGTACACTGCACACACCACACACTGCATTATCTATATTATGTACCCTCTACATTCTGCATTTTCTATGTATTCTGTATTCTCACTGCCACTGTCTTGTTTTTCACAACTGTGGGTATACGCTTATTTCCCAACGCTTGCTCCCGAGCTGAAGGTCGAGACGCCGCTTGAGGTACCGTACTCGCATAGATATGATGGTCAGTGCCAGCTGAGGGCCCGGGAGACCCTCCCATATCTTCGCGAGTATTTCGACAACGTGAGGGTGACCGAGGTAACTCAAAACTTACAGTTTTTCTTACTTTCAACCTCAATTCATTTTGCATATCTAATGGAAACTAAACAGTTCATGCACTTGTTGTCTGCAGATCACATGGCAGCCTTAGGTGTCGATGCCAAGGTTTTCCCGATTTCATTTTGCCAGTGCTTGGGGTGCTTCCTGGTATCTAATCCTGCTCAAGGGGCCGGTAGGCCGAGCCTGGTTCCTTGGCGAGCGCTTCATGTGACAGACTCTGGGCCTACCACTACAGTCAGTTCCCTTACCGCCCCCGCCTTCTATGCATGCCACAGAGAGTTTCTCCCCTCAAGAGATCACTGATGTCATGCAAGATGCAGATGCAGACCAGTTCATTAGGGAGGAGGACTACATGACTTACCTCCAGACATACCTGATACCTCCGCTGACAGGTGTTCGTGCTCACACGGAGAAGACAGCTGATATTGCTTCATCGAGCAGGGCTCGGGCAGCAGATGTTCTTTCGACGAGCAGGGCTTAGGCAGCAGATGTTCCCTCGACAAGCAGGGCCCAGGCACCGAGGGGTAGGGCTAGAGAGATACCTCCCTCCAGGCAGAGAGTTAGATGACCTGATCCTCTGACCGAGCTGACCAGTTGGCGGTACTCCGGAGTGCCTTATCAAATTCCACTTGAGCCCCCATTGCCTGATCACCAATATGTCAAGACACTCGGCTCACCACCGATATACTTTACAGCTTCCATTCATTACAGTTTCACTCAGATTCTTATTCATTCATGCACTTATGATTTCAACTTGCATTTGTAGCCCTCCGTAGAGTATGTCGAGGGGTTACTCAAGGTGATGGCCTCATTTAAGGGCACGATCTTGAGGAGAGAGATGATGCTGAACTCCCACGGCATTCCGATAATTTTTCAGTTTTCTTGCATTTATCATGCTTCTGCTGATACACTGAAACTGACATCTCAACTGAACATTTCCCCATATTGCACTGATACATTGCATGTATAGATCGCATCTGACACATTGCATTCACATACTGTATCTGATTTCTGTATGTACTCACTCTGCACAACATACTTGCATCCGATACATATACTTTAGCTGATGTATGCAAACTGCCTTTTCAGGTCACACCTTTACAGATAGGACCATTAGAGCCTTCTTCAACAGCCAGGAGAGAGATTCCGACACACAACTGAGGGAGAGGTCGGGATCCTATCGTGCTCAACGACGATGACCAGACCAGTGAGGACGAGGAGCCAGCGAGTCCCCAGTCAGAGTCATCTGAAGATAGAGGTGACGACACCGGCTCTGGTTCTGAGGGTGGTGACGACGCTGAGGAGGGCTCCGAGGATGGGAGCGGAGGTAGCTCTGATTCTGGCACCAGCTCAGATTCAGACAGCGACGCCAACGGTGAAAGCTCTGAGTCCGCACAACCGAGGAAGAGGACGAAAAGAGCCTCTTGATCCTAAGATGGATGGCATTGACTCAGTTGCTTTTGCTTTTGTTTCTCTTTTTTGCTAGTAGTGTTAGCACATTGTATAGCCTTAGGCAGTTTTATTTTCTTTAAAACTTGTACGCCTTGTAAAAAAAAAATCCATGATTGGAATGAAAACAACTTTTTTGTTCAAAAAGTGTTGTATTTTATAGTCTGAGCATCACATCACACCATTTTACACAAAAATGGGATTGATGAAAATTGAATATTCGTGTATTGCAAAGTCAAGTAGTAAACCGACACAACAAACATAACAAACAAAATAAGAAAACTTAAAGAACAACTCGATAAACAAAACAACAACAACTCAATAAACGAATTGCAACAAAGTCGATAAACAAATTGTAACAACTTGATAAACAAAACAAATACAACTGTTAAACAAAATAGTGGGACGCATCCGAAGTAGAATCAAACTCAGGTTTTCAGCATCCTCAGCACATAGGAAGGCTAAAGGCTCTCTGCTGGAGACAAGAAGTGGCTGTCGGCCACTTAGGATCATTGTCAGCCAGTAAAGGTGGCCGATTGGCTACTTAAACTGGCCAGCCGGCCAGAAATTTTGAAAATCCCCAGATTGCTGCCACCTGTCCTCCACTCAATGCCTTATCTTCTACAAAAGCTCCAGCTTCGTGGTTACTTCATTCGAGCTCTCTTTTTTGCCCCAAATAGAGCCATTCTTTGCCGAAAAACTCTCGACTTGGATTGCGAATTTGGATGGCTCAGAAAAGTTAAATTTTCGGGGTTTGGGATAAATGCACTATTCCCACTAAGCCATACTCCGCTGTGTTTTCCATTCCTCCATGTCGCGGCTAGATGTTGGAATCCAATTACGCACGTATTTAGCTTTGGGGGACAGGAGATATGTCCCACAATTGAGGAGTTCCAAGCTTTGATGAAATCCTGGCGTGATGAAGAAATCTTGCCCCAATCTCGTTTTGGTCACATCCAGGCTTTGGAAAGGATGTGCGAGCTCACTTTACAGGATGCCCAATCTTTGGTTCACAATGGGGAGTTGGACATCTCCAATCTCATTTATCAGTTTTCTGACACTGGCGACCGCGGTGACCACTTTTGGCAAAGTTTTCGGCAACACGCCCTCTGCTTGTGTATGTTGGCCCATTTTCTACTTGCCCCTAGCTTTGGAGGGTCTAGCATTCGTTTGATTGAAGTTGTCCAAGGCTTGAAAGAGGGCAAGAGCTGTATTGGCATGACGCTTGCCGAGACTTTGATGGGCTTGGATGCTTTCCATCGCTGGGAGACATCCAAGTTTGCAGGGAGTCCACTACTCTTGCAGGTAATGTTTCCCACCCTTCTCACATGTGTTTCTCACATCACTCGGCCCTCAAGCTTTGTTTTTCTCTCAAAAACCCTTTCTCACTTTTCTCTCCACGTACACCTCTCTATTCTTTAATCTCTCTTATTTTTGATCCCTCCCAAGGTATGGCTGATGGAGAAGTTGAAGGTAATGGACACTTGTCCTGAATACTCAGCACGCGGCTATTTCTTCCGCCCACGACTTGTTAACTTCCCAAACGAAGGGTGGTGGTGCCACTGGATGTGCAACAGATCTGCTGTTGATATTGCTTGGCATTGTCCCTAGTTTGATCTGCCTGAGATGAGCTACAGCATGTCCCGAGAACCTGGTATTCAGTTGATTGGCTTGACACACTATATCTTCTACTTCCTATTCCGATTCAGACGTCAGTTTGGTCATGACCAGACTTGTCCGGAAGAGGGAATAGAGTGTCCAGCTTCATTTCCAATCTGAGGCTCACAGCTAGCTCGGTATACCACTGTATGGAGAACAAGTGAACTTCTGGCCCCCGCTCCCACTTTCAGTTGTGCCCTTTCTGGTGCAATACATAGCTTGGCTTGAAGATGAAGGCACAAATCGGGCCCTAGCTTTGGCATCTGAAGCTTCCACAAGCTCTGGGAAGGGGACCGCAGGAACACCTGACTATGTCCCCAAGTTTATTGCTTTAATCTGTACTTTCAAGTTTTCTTTTGAATGTAATAAAAAACAACTTCAATTTGTATCAAGAGTCGGAGAACTCTGTATTGAAATCAATGAAATTGAAGGTTGTGGGTACTGAAAATTTTCCTTATGGTCCAAAAATGGTCTAAGTTGTAAAAGGATTAATTTGAACAAAATCAACTTTTATTAAAACTTTTCAAAACCATTTTCAATATGGATCACAACTGGACAAGCTTGGAAACTATCCTTGAGATATACAACCCCAAATCCAACACCTGGAAAGTTGCCGCTTATCTGAATAGCACTGCACTGGAGATGACAACCGAACTCTTGAATGCAGAAAAGACAAAGATGTCCAAAACAATCACATGGACACAGTTGACTTGGAAGTGTTTATGGCTGGACTTCATAATGAAGTTGCCTAAATATCCCAAAGATGGGAATCAAGCCTTACGCAGTTCGGTTCAGGTTCACTCGGGTTTTAACACTCTCCTTTTATGCTCTAACTTTTGCTAAGGCCGCCCTTTTTGGGTTTTCAACCTTGCGAGCTCAGTTTTTCTTATTTCAAATTTTTTGTCCTCTAACTTTTGCCCAAGTCGCCCTTTTGGGTTTTTGGCCTAGCGAGCCACTCAAGGATAGTATTTCTTCAACTTGTCCATGTTGATCGGTTGGGAGAATTCAAGGCCATCTAGGTCCATAAGAACGACGGCTCCACCCGACCAAATAGACTTGATAATGTAAGGACTAGTCCAATTAGGTCTGAACTTGCCCCTAGGGTCATGAATAGGAGCTCAGTTGTCTTTGAGTACCAAATCCCCTTCTTTCAAATTCCTGGACTTAACCTTCTTGTTGAAAGCCTTGGCAATTCTGCATTGATAACCCTGGACGTGGTACAATGTTTTCAGCATTCTCTCGTAGAATAGCATAAGTTCTTCGAACCTACTCTGCTGCCAATCTGCCTCAGCTATCTGGCACTCAGCCATTACCCGCAATAACGAAACCTCAACTTCGATTGGCAAAACAACCTACATCCCATAAACCAAGGAATACGGAGTTGTCCAAGTAGAAGTTCGAATTGATGTCCAGTAGCCCCAAAGAGCAAATGACAACTTATCTAGCCAGTCCCTGTAGGTTTCCACCATCTTCTGCAGAATGTGCTTGATGTTCTTGTTGGCAGCCTCAACGGCTCCGTTGGTTTGCGGCCGATATATGGATGACTTATGAAAAGCCACATTGTATTTCTCTAACAAGTCGATCACCTCTTTCTTGAAGTGGAAACCGTTGTCCGAAATAATCACATTTAGGACCCTATAGCGACAGATGATGTTGTTCCTGATGAACTTTGCTACGTGTGAGGTTTTCAACACTACGTAGGATTGGGCCTCGACCCACTTTGTAAAGTAGTCTATCGCCACCAAGATGTACTCATGACCGTTCGACCCCTTCGGAGTAACTGCCCCAATAACGTCAATCTCCCAAACTGAAAATGGCCATGGCGAAGTCATGTTGTACAGCTTCAACGGCGGAATGTTCATGCAGTTTGCATGGATCTGGCATTTGTGGCATCGTCGAACAAAACCAATACAATCCTCCTCCATGGTTAACCAGTAGTAACCTTGTCTGAGAATCTTCCGAGCCAGCATTACCCCACTTATGTGCGATCTGCACTCTCCTCCGTGGATGGCCTCATCAGGCGCTTAGATTCTTCAGCATCAACACACAGTTTATGCATCCCAAGATGGCCCCGTTTGTACAATTTACCCCTGTAAATGATAAACTGAGCAGCCATTCATCGTATTGCCCTCTTATCTTTGGCATTTGCCCCTGGTGGATAAGCCTCCTTTTCCAAGAAGTTCCAAATGTCATGGTACCAGGGGTTTTGATCTTGCACTTCGTCTATTGTGGCAATCAGCTCGTAGGCCGACACTTACCTCTGTTCAATGATGATTGGACGCATCAGAACTCCTAAAGGGATGTCTATCATAGAAGATAGAGTTAATAAGGCGTTAGCAAACCTGTTGCTCTCTCTTAATAGATGGGTGAAGGTTAACTTCTCAAACCTGGGAATTAGAACGTCTAGGGTTTGGTGATAGATTTTCATCCTTTCTTCTTTAACCTTCCAGTCTCCTTTCGCTTGAGACACAACCAAGTTCGAGTCCCCAATGATGTCCAACCTTTTTGCCCCTAGTTCTAGGGCGGCTTCCAAGCCAGCGATACATGCCTCGTACTTTGCCTCATTGTTCGATACTTTGAACCAGAGTTTGAAAGCTAAGGGTATATGGGAATTGTCGGGTGCTATCAGCAACATCCTTATCCCATACCCCGTACTAGTTAAATGCTCCGTCAAAGTACATAGTCCAAATCTCTTCTTCGATCTGCAGAATGGCCTTATCCAAGAACAAATATTCTACTGCTTCGTCCCCCTCTATTGGGTGATCGGCTAGGAACTCCGCTACCGCTCTCCTTTTCACATACTTGTGCGTCATATACTTCAAATCAAATTCGGAGAGAAGAAGCAACCAACGGGCTAGCCTACTCGTAAGTGCTGGTTTCTCAAAGAGATATTTTATGGGATCTAGTCTCAAAACCAAGATTACGGAGTGAGCTAACAGGTAGTGCCTCAACTTCCTGGTAGCCCATACCAAGGCCAAACAAGCCTTCTCAAGCGGAGTGTAGCGGGTCTCGTATTCCAGCATCTTCTTGCTCAGGTAGTAGATAGCCTTCTCCACTTTATCCTTAGATTCCTGCGCAAGCATGCAGCCCATCGTCGTGTCGGTTACTGACATATATAGAATCAACGGTTTCCCCGGCTCTGGCGATGACAACACGGGCGGGTTCTGTAGATATTGCTTGATCTGTTCGAAAGCAACTTGGCATTGGTCATCACATTGGAACTTCTTTCCTTTCTTCAGGAGACCAAACAGTGGTTCACAAGTCAAGGTTAATTTTACAATAAACCGTCTTATGAATTGCACTTTACCAAGAAAGCTTCGCACCTCCTTTTCAGTCCTTGGTGGTGGCATTTCTAAGATGGTCCTAATTTTGGAAGCATCGACTTCGATGCCCCTTTGTGTAATCAAGAACCCCAGCAATTTCCCTGCTGTAACACTGAAAGTACATTTCTGAGGATTCAGTCGCAACCGATACTCTCTGATCCGTTGGAAAAATTTCTTCAAGGCGATGTAGTGGCCCTCTCTTTCCTTGGACCTGACAATCATGTCGTCCACTTACACCTCAACCTCTTTGTGGATCATATCGTGCAAGATCGTGATTGCAGCCCGTTGATAAGTAGCGCTAGCATTCTTCAAACCGAACGGCATCACCCTATAGCAGTAAGGTTCCCCACGAGGTGGTGAAGGCAGTCTTCTCCCTGTCTTCGGGTGCCATCAGAATATGGTTATACCGAAAAAACCCATCCATGAATGAGAACAGCGTATGCCCAGCAGTGAAGTCCACCAATTTGTCGATATGCAGCAGAGGAAAGTCATCCTTCGGACTGGCTTTGTTCAGATCTCTAAAGTCCACACATACCCGAATTCTGCCATCTTTCTTTGGCACTGGAACTATATTGGCCAACCAAGTCAGATACTCAGCTACTAATAAGAACCCTGCATCAATCTGCTTGGTGACCTCTTCTTTGATTTTTAGAGCCCAATCCGAGTAAATTCTTCGAAGCTTTTACTTAACAAGCTGGGCCTTTGGGTCAAGAGGAATCCGGTGTTGTACAATCTCAGGATCAATTCCCGGCATGTCTTCATAGGACCACACGAAAACATCTTTAAAATCTTCTAACAAAGCAACTAAGCGCTTGCGCTCCTCTGAAGACAACGCGGACCCGATCTAGACCAGACGCGGATCCTTCTTAGTACCAACGTTAATTGAAGTGATTTCATCAACCAAATGTTTTACAAACCTCTCCTGGTCTCAATCAATCACATGTTTCAAAATCGGAGGAATTTCTTCCTCGTCGTTTTCATCAAAGTTTTGAAAGTCCTGATTAATGTAATAAACAAGCGGCACAGAAAAGTACTCAAAAGCAGCAGCGATACTATTCTCATTAACAACTTCCAGTTCGTCTGATTCTTCGGTTACAACCGACTCAAAAGAAAATGAAAGAGACGACCTGGACAAGACAACGGCATCCGGGTTATCAACCCCAGGAATACCGGACTTTGACTCAGAAGAACTAGAATCTGATTTCGACTCCACAGACTTTGTGGAATCAAATTTTGGTTCGCTACCTAACCCAGAACTACTTGACAAAAATCCTTCCTCATCCTACCAAACGAGGGAGGGTGTGATAGATGCGTCCAGAATGCCAGAAGAAGGGCCCACAACCATTTGATCTCTAATCATGGAAACAGAGAAATCATCCCCCCAACACTCCGGTGTGATCTGAGGATCTAAGAGGAGACAAGCCAGCGCCGTTCCTATCTCAAGTTCTGTGCCCTCGGACTCATCCTCTTTGCACTGCTTAGCCACAGCTAGTGGGTCAGTCTGCCCTTCCACAACTTCATCCCTAGCAACTGTAATTCCAAAAAGATCTCAAAGCCAGACAAATACCGCTTCTCTGAATTCAACCATGGCTCCGGAAAGCCACAAAACAGGAAATCTTCCCCCTCCCGGACAAAGCGTTCGTTCAAGGTTCCTTGGATAGGTCTGTGCACCAGCTCGTAGTGCTTCCCGACTTGCTTAGCCTTGGCTCTTCGGACCATTTCCCTTCCCTTCCTTGCCCAATCCTCTTTGGTAGGCGAGTAACCTAAACCAAAGGTATAAGGGTTGTGTGGCACATCAGCCAATGCAGTGACGCCCTTCCGGCCACTCATTCCCAATCCCATTCTGGGCATGTGTTGAAGCTTGTTCATGAGGTAGACAGATTGCGCACTGACATACAATCCCTCATCAATAGCCAGCATATCCTGCACTACCCGAGCCTCAGCCGAGGTGAATCCCAACAAAAAGCCATCCTCCACGCCGTGTTCAATTTCCAAAACCGGTGTAGAGACCTCCGGCGGCGGATGTATGGAAGAGTTCCCGAAAATAATTGCTACCCCCTTCCCATGGGGGTACTTCAGCATCTGATGTAAAATAGAATAGACAGCTCTCACCTGGTGCAGCCATGGCCGTCCAAGGAGTAAATTGAAGGCGGCTGGAACATCTATGACATGGAACTCGATGTCCTACTGTACCGGGCCAACTTGAGTTTTAATCCGTACTGTCTCCATCACCTCTCGACTGGTGTTATCATAGGCCCGAATTACCTGGGCTGTTAGTGTGAAATCTACCGGCTTCAAACTGATGGCGTAGGCCGTACACGACAGACACACATTGATTGCAAATTCCATATCAACCAGGACAACTGGTATCCATTTTTCCTTACACTCCACAGAGATATACAGCGGCTTTTTATGTTCAGAGCCCTCAGGTGGTAATTCTTTGTCTGTGAAGGTCAGAGTCGGTGAAGCACCACTCAGGAACACCAATCCCACCAACTGCTCGAGAGTTGTATCGATGGAAAGCTTAGCCTTGTCCATTGCTGAAAGAACAACTTGTCTATGAACTCTTGAGGCCATGAGTAGTCCCCAGATGGACATGTCTGCCTGAATTTTCTTCAGCTGCTTCAGCACAGCTTCCTCTTCCAGCAGTTTGTCTTTCTGTTTTTCTACTTTTCTGCTTTCCTGTCTTTCCTTGACGCCTCTGGTTGGTCTAGATGTGGGGGCTTGAAGTACCGCCCACTCCGGGTCATATGATCAACCTCCTCGGTGTACCAGGTATCATCGGGTTGATTTTGTCCCCAGTCTTCATCAGTATGGGCAAGACGTAAATCATCGTCTTCCCACCACATCCCATCAACAACCGACAGACAACTGTCCAGTTCCGCTGTAGTTGTTCCCGTGTTCTCAACACATTCTGTCCCTGCAGGACACTTGGCTTTTCTAGCCCTGTCATGATTCTCAATTCTCTCTTGTTCAAACCGCTTCAGCGCGCCCTCATGTTCGATGTCCGCTGTGCACAAACTGTCCAATTCTTGAGCAAAATTCTCCGTACTGGTGCTCTCCGGAAACTCTCCCTTGTTTTCGACCATTCTGGTTGTTGTTGACATTCCTATTTCTGATTGTCCCTGTCTTAGCTAAGACCCCTCATCAATATCCAGCTCGTCACTGAGCCACCCTGTATTGTCTGTTGCTCTATTCGCATCAAACCAACCAATATGCACATCCCCCATGTCTTGTTCATCAAAGAACTACAGGTTACTGATATCCTCCTCAAGCTCAGCAAGATCATCCAGCCCCTGACTTGGCCCATCCTCCCGGACAACATTTACCTCCATCCTAGTTGGCAACTCCACCCCTAGCCTAGCTTGATCAACTAGCACAATATAATCGCACGGGTTGTATGCTTCTTCAGTTAAGCTCGCAGCGCCCTCAGACATGCTTTCTACCACAGCCACCACTACGAGTTCAAGTTGGAGTTGGGACGTGCTCATCATGCACAAGTTTGTGCTCTCTAGGATGAACAACGCCGGCTTAAGCAGGTGGGAGGGAGTGATGTATATGCTGGGGTCGTATGGAACGGCCGTTGCTTGGATCAGGTTTATTTGCCTGGGTGGAAGAAGGGGGTTGTTATCTGGTGGGAGAGGGTTAGTGGTGATATTTGGCTTCTCGAGAGGCTCAATCACCTTGTTGTCAATGAGATCCTGGATCTCATGACAGAGTCTAAAACAGAGGTCGGTGTCATGACCATGCTGCTGATGAAAGGCGTAATACTTGTCCGGGTTATGTGTAGGAGGGAAGGGATTTGGCAGTGAGCGTGGTTCCAGGGGCTTCAGATGCCCCTTTTTGATTAGAACCCGCAAGGCTTTTGACAAGGACATGTAAAGTGGGGGTGAAAGTCCTCTGGCCCCTAGGTGGGTACTTTGCTAGTTGTATGGTCGCTCCAGATGTGCCGGTAAAGGGTGTGGTTGTTTTTAGCGTGGTGGTGACCATGCCGACGTCAGAAGTCCTTGCGGCTGCATTGTTACTTGTAGCTACATTCGAACCACGTGTAAATGCCCGCTTAGGCTGCTCCTTTTCCTGGTGAATCAGATCTTGCTTCACAGCATCGTCTATCTATACCCCTATCTTATGCAAGTCAGCAAAGGTGGAGAGGGGTAAGACGATCATCTTCTGCATCAACTTCAGTTGTAGATTCTGCACGACCATTCTTATTTGGTCTTTTTCGGTTGGCCGAGTTGTCATCATGGAGGCCTTAGCCCTCCACCAGGTGTCGAAGTCAGAGAAGCCTTCCTTCAGCTCTTGCCTAGTTGCCTCGAGATCACGAGTTGTGACCTCGATTTGGGTGTTGTAAGAATATTGGACGATGAAGGCTTCGACCATCTCCTCCCAGCTCCTTTTCACTGAATCCTCTAGTTTGGCATACCAGATGGCCGCAATACCCGATAGGGTCCGACCAAAAAGGGATAGTTTCTGGAGTCTAGTCAAGCCCATCGGGCGCAAAATATCCGAGAATAGCCTTAGATGAACCATAGGATCGCTCGAACCATCGAAGCGGTCTATGTAAGCCATTTTGAATCTATCGGGTAATGTCACCGCCGAATCTGTGTAACCATGCTCTATATCTAGGATCGAGTTGACTCCCTAAGCTCGTTTAAACAACTTTTCAAGCTTGCTTACTTTCAAAGCAGTAGGACCAACCACAAATTCGAATGATGTGTCAATTGGGAAAGCCGGTGCTTTCGAAGTTTGTGGTGGGACTGGCCCTATTGGAACGTCCGTATTCTCTTGGACATAGCTATATCCCCGGGTGTTGGAACCCTAGGTAGGGATGGGTGCAAAGCAGAAGCTCCGGCTTGTTGTGGTTGCTACTACTGTTGAAGCTTAGCAATTAGTTCTGCCTGCTGGGCTACAACCTCTATCTGACGAGCTGTAACCTCTGCTTGGCGAGTAGCATCCCGCTGCATAGCCTCCATGGTCTATTGGAGTTGATGCATCATTTCCACCATACTATCTGTAAAATGTTGATCTGTCTGAACAGGTGTATATTCTCTCTCTAAGATAGAAACAGAAATCTCAGCCCAACTGCGCACAGGTGAGGTAGATAGCGCCCGCTGAACTGGCCACTGCTATATTGGTAGTCTATGCATGACTGCCCTCCGTCTTGTAACCGGGGGTAATGAAGCAAACACAGGTTGTCCTCCAACTAGATCCTCAGATCGGTGAATCCTCCTAACTTTGGTCCAGAGTACTCAGGGGGTATTGCCTCATCGGAAGCAATTGTGAAACACTACCTTGCAAAAAGAAAAATAAAGCAAAAAAAGAAACAACAATCAGAAAATGGACAGCATCTCGGCTTAGATAAAGACAACACATAGTTAATATCATAAGCTGGACAATCTATACTCAAACACTGATTTCTGCCCCCAAACATTCTGCCTCAAAACTGATACCCTCAAACACTGATGTCCTCAAACTGATACCCGGACTTGCAACTGATACATACATTCCTGTAGAGACGTACCCTAACAACATATATCAAGCAAGGGAGAGCCAAAACACCCCTATGGTGGGTAGGGTTTCCCTGTCCTAATTTCGTCAGGAGCTAGGGTTTCATTACGCACGCATGCGGTTTCAAACAATCCTGCATTCGGGTGAGCAGCCTGTCCTAGTTTGGAATAGTCTCTAAGGCTTTCGATATGCAACTAGGTCAAATGGTCAAAAAGGGTGCCTCAACAAGACCACCTAATATACTTCTCACACCTAACACCGAGAAGTGAAAGGTGGATCAAATGGTATGGCGGTGATCCAAATCCAAGGTTTGTGTTCCCATCGTGGCAAAGCCCGCAACCGGTCAGCCTTATGGCACACTTTTCCAAGCGAGCCTCCGGCAAACCGTTCAAGAATAGCAGATGGCAAACACTCTGACTTAGGCACACCAATGCAAATGCAATGCAAAAAAACACATAAGTGTAAATAAAACATCATATCATGAGTTCGAGTCAAGTTTTCTAAATCCCTAACAGAGTCTCCAGAAACTATGGACTCAACTTTCTTCGCGCGCCCCCTTTTCGGAGAGGTCACAAATTGGTCTTCTCCAGTTCGGACTCTTGTCACGGTTCTGAATCTAGTCTCACAAAGTGCAATTTGAGACTGATAAACACCAAAGAGTCCAATCCGGTAAATCATTTTGGAAACTCAGATTTTAGATCAAATAATGCCAAAACTAGACTGCTTTGCTAGATTACAGAGTCACCACCTCAATATTTTATTTTTGGAAATTTAGGAAATCCTGACTCATGCCAAAGGCCACGTGTCCGTCATCACCAAAGTTGCCTCAGCTCGGGAACTTGGGTAGGAGACGAGAAGGTCATGACATAAGCACCCCCGCTTGCCCGATCAAAGATCGACCTTTACTGAACATGATATGTTATTTTATAAACACATGTGTTCTTATTCCGATTATTTAGCTAACTTTACTACATCATGCGCACAGCATACAAGTATAGACTAAATCGCAAGAATTGGAACAAAACAATTCATGTTTGTTTTCGAAAATGGTTTGAAAGTGCCACCCTCAAGTGGGCTAAAGCACGGATTTTCCACCGTCAAGTGGGCTTAAAACATGATTTGCCACTTCGCAAAGTGGGCTTAAAACTCACATTTGATGAATTGTCCCAATTCAAGCAATAAAGCCTTCATCCACAGGCATTCATGCAGTTATGCACATAGCCTCATGGCAAGAATGCTATCATGGCAACATGGCAATCGCACTCATGCAAGTATGCCAAAGCATAAAGACTTACCGAGTACTCCAAGCCAAAACAAAAGCTAGTTAGAAATCATGCATGATCCTAACTACGCTAAAAATACCTAATGCAACACATGCGATAGTGCAACTAAATAGGCTCGGCTATCTAAGATGGCATATGATTGCAACAATCGATTACATGCTTTGAAACACGTATTCAAATAAGTATTGAAATACAGTGCAGTTTGAACGATGTGCCGAGTCTCGGTGCATGCAATACAAATGAATGATGCAAACATGCAAGCATAAGGTATGCTAATGGAAATATGCCCTAATCTAACCATCGAAAGTGGTAAAATAAAAAAGAGAAAGACATGGGGTTGGAAGACATGCACACACACACGCACACTTATTAAAACAATACATCGTCGCGAAGGAGGGTCCGAATGAATAAGCTAAGCTACACTAAGCTAAGCTAATTATTACAAAACAACTAATTAACTATTCTAGCTAATTAATTATTACAAACCAAATTGAACAACTAGCTATGCTAAGCTAATTAAGATATTACAAAACAAATTGAATGACTAGTTACACAAACCAAACATAAGCAATGAAATGGCCTCACGGGCGAGGGAGGCATGCATGCTCGGTTGGCGTCATCCCGAAAATCCATTGCCTTGCCGTTGGTTGTCTCTGTTTGCACTTGCCTTGATTTCTGAAAATTGTGCCAATCTCCAAACTGCTTTTGCATCAAAACAAGAATGTTTTTGCACCAAAATAGACTGGTGGCCGGTCGGCCACCAAAAGTGGCTGCTGGCCACTTTAACTGGCCGGTCGGCTAGTGCAAGTGGCCGGTCAGCTACTGCTACTAGCCGGTCGGCTACCTTCTTTCCCAAACTCCTGGTTTTGCTACAACAGAGAACAACAGAGCCAAGACAATGCATTTGCAAAGGAAATGTGCATACTGCCACCCTCCTTATCATTTCTCAAGCTCAAAGGAGTGTGGCGCTTGGCTCTCAAGCCACCAATCAAGCATTTTAATGCCTGATGGCCCAAAAAACCAAGCTTGTACAAGCTTAATAAATGCGCACATAAGACTCAAATGGCCACCACCCTATCATGCATGATCAAGGGTGACAGCGACCAAGAAATGTGACACGTTTCATCACTTCAAGTATGAAACGCCCTACATTTCTTGTGTTTGGATTGACGTCCGATCCAAACACATGCAATGCAACACACATATGTTTATCTTAGTCATGTTTTACTTGATTCAATTTAGTTTACACATTTTACATTATCGATTAATCCTTTAACCGATTATGTCCAATGTAAAAGTCCTCTAATTGAAGAGGGGTCAACCGAAGGAGGGTTTAAAACATGAGAGAGATCATGCCTTTGACTAGGAGGAACCCTCAAAAGAGGGTTAAAGCCATTTGAGCACAAACTCTAACTCATGCTTAAACACAACCTTAAGGCCAACAAACCCTCAAAGCAAACAGGAAAAGTAAAGAAATGAGGGAGGTTGCAGAATTTCAATGCTGAAATGGCATGCTCAAGACACTAAATCATGCAAGCAATGCATGCAAGACATGTTTAATGCCAAAAGTATCAAAGCTAGTGAACTGTATTACACTAGAAGCATGCAATATCAAGCTCAAACAACCAAATCAGTTCTAAACAGAGCTAAATCATGCCAAATCAGTGGCCTAAACATGCTGGAATTGAAGCATAAATGCCAAGAAAAACATGCTCATTTGTTGACTCGCAAACGAGGCTCAAAGTACAACTCTCAGAAGCAATGAAAGAGTGATATCTATGAGAGTGTGACAGAGGTATATGCTCTGAAATCACATGCCAAATGATGTCATATCATGAAAATAACTCAAGCAAAGCATGCTAGGGGCCTCAAAACACAAAGCTAGTAAAGGCCATTTACACTACAACCATACAAAGCATGAGTCATATGACCAAGACCAACCAAAATAGAGTTAAAACATGCTAAAACATTACCAAAAACATGCTAAGATGGAGTCCCAAAAGGGTAGAAAAACATGCTCACCTCTTAGGCCAACTACACATGCAAACAAGACATGAAGAGGGGGGACCACCCCCTCCCATTTTGGTCCCCAAAACCAACTTTTTACCACTAAAATTCCCTTGGAATTCAATGGTTAAAAGGCCAAGAAAAGGTTATTTCAAAAGCTTTTAAAGGTGGCTCAAAAGGCTTTACAAGCCAAAGAGCGAAGGGGGGGGGAACCACCCCCTAACCAAACAAGGCTTAAATCACCATTTTAAAACCTTAAAATCATAGTTTTTAGGGGTTAAAACCAGCCTCAAAGTAGCATAAAAAGATGGCTAAGCACTTAACTAAAAACAAAGCTTAAAAGAGTTAAGTTCTTACCCTTGAAGCACAGCTACAAAACAGGTACAATTCTGAGCTAAAGCCAAGCTTTAGACCTCAAATAGGACTTCCAAGGACCTCAGCTCCAAGATGAAGGTATTTGGTCAAGGGGTTGTAGGCAAATATGTAGAGAATTCCCACTTCCAAGCCTAAAATAAGGAGAGAGAGAGAGAGAGAGAGAGAGAGAGAGAGAGAGAGGGGGAAATTTTTGCTCCTAAAATTTTTAAACCCTTAAAAAGAGGGAGGGACCTCCCCTTATATAGAAATACAAGCCTAAGGCTTGTTTCCATCCCTCCATACACGTGTATGGAGGATGGCTTCAGTGATCAACCGCTGGCACATAAAATATCTAAAAAAAGGAGAAAAATGGCCGTCGGCTACCTCCTCTAGCCGACTGGCCACCATAGGTGGCCGACAAGAGGAAAAAGTGGTCAACAAGGGCCAAAAGTGGCCGACAAGGCCTTTCGTCCCTCCAAGCAAGGGACACCAAGGTTTGGCCCAAAAATAAGGCCAAAACACAGAGAGTTTAGAGGCTTAAAGACAAGGAGTTCCGCTACGAGCTTCGAGCACTCAAAACAAGCACAAACATGCACAATCATCGGATGCACAAACAATGACGTCCAAGTCTTGAAGACAGTCAAAAATGGGGTGTCTACACATACATATTAAATAATTTTCTGCTTGTGTACATTTTACTGGATGCTGGTGAGTGACTACGACTGACTTTTGATGTAGCCACTTTTGAATTCAATTTCACCAATAATGGTAAGTGTTACGATATTGTCAAACATTATTTTATAATTATGCTTTTACTGTGATGTAGACGAAACCATATGTCATCCAACACAGAAGACAATGCAATGGAGATCTCATCAAAGGAGGATGAGGTTATTGAAGATTTTATGGATTTCTTGATGATTGCTTTCATGCATGACCATATCAACGCATCAAGTAGTCGCCAACCGCAACGAACTTGTCCATTCAAGGGTAATGATTACATCTTCAGCTTATTAAATGGCCATCCAGAAACAATGATGGACATTATGCGAATGGATGCACAAACATTCATTTTATTGAAAGAAACCTTACTCCAAAATGGCTTTATCGATCCTGAACATATGCATATCAGTGTGGAGGAATCGCTTGGGATTTTTTTATACACTTTTGCATAAAATGATCGCCATTGACTACTGGCAGATAGATTTTAACACTCCACGGAAACAATTTGTCGGCACATAAAAATTGTTATACAGGCATTGTGCAAGCTTCCATCAACGCTTATCAAACCACGTAACCAAAACGAGATACCGGCAACAATTTTAAATGACACGAAGTTTTTTCCCTGGTTCAAGGTATGAATTTAATGATTGTCCTGTAAGTTCTACATAACAATAAGGGACGATATTTTTTTATCCAAGTTTGTTTCACTTTTAATGTCAACCAAATATCTTTCAATTAGGATTGTGTCAGTGCTATCGATGGCACATTGGTAGATGCATGGGTCCTTGTTTCAAGACAAAATACATTCCGTGGATGCAAATCTATAGTATCGCAAAATGTACTCGCAGCTTGCGACTTCGACATGTTGTTCACATTTATTAATTTTGGATGGGAAGGTAGCGCACACGACAATGCTATTTTAGTTGACTCTATTACAAGAGCTAATCTACAATTCCCACACCCACCCAATGGTGAGTGTCATGAAATAACATACAGTACACTTTTTCAAATTATTTTTTTGTTTGTGATATGTTTGATAGAACAGTGCATTCATTATTTACATATAGGGAAGTATTATTTAGTGGATGCTGGTTTCACTAACATGCCTGGATTTCTTGCCCCATTTCGTTCCCAACGCTATCACTTGCAAGAGTTTCATGGCCATCATTATTCAAGACCCAAGGAATTGTTTAACCATCGACATTCGTCATTACGCAGTGTCATAGAAAGAACATTTGGTGTTCTGAAGAAGCGATTCCCAATATTGCGGTCTATGCCAAATTACAAGTCTACAAGACAAGGGCCTCTCGTGATTGCATGTTGTGTAGCGCACAATTGGATCTGTTTGCATGCAGTAATGGGCCCATTCTTCATGGAAGCTGATAATGAAATAGCGGCAGAAGCGGAAGCAGACGGGCTTGTTGGACACCAATCTGACTATGTTGACATGTCACAACATGGGTTGACGTACCAATCTAACTTTAGGGATGCACTTGCTACTGCTATGTGGCAAAATCATGTTGGTCATGGCTAGATTTGTGATGTGAACAAGGCAAGTGAATATCGTAGTGACTAATGGTTTTAAATGTATAATTATTTTACTATTTTCAATCATTATGACACCGTTATTACATAACTTCACCCACTTTACGTAATTGTGAATTTAATGACTTCTTTCCTCTTTTTGTAGGATAACTACCAATGAGGACAACAATTGGGCTAAATGGCAATTAAAGGAAAGGGAACACAAAGATCATCACATGGCCAATCAACAAAATGTTATTACGTTAATAAAGACACCTAAATATGTTGTTGATGCAATGTATAATATGCAGGAACAAACACTTTATTGTAGTTGATGGCTGAATAATGCATTCAAAATTTATAGTTTATGATGTTCATTAACTTTTTATTAAAAAAAATTGTTCGCCATGGATAGATTTGTTATTAATTTTAATTTTTTTATTAATTTGTATACGACATTTTTTTATTACTTTATATTTTTCATTTTATTTAAATTTTGGCTTTTTTATTAATTTAAATGTCTTTTTATTAATTTTTTTTTTCATGTTATTAACATAATGGTTTTGTTAGTAATTGTTATACCAAAAAAAATTTTATTAATTTTTTTTATTCTTATTAAATAGAATATATAATTACTACCTTTTAACTTTTTTTATTTCATTTTAGCTGAATTCCTTTTCCTAATTTGTTTTTTTCATTTTATTAAAATAACGGTTTTTTTATTAATTTCAATTTTTTAAAATTAATTTGTAGACGACATATTTTTATTAATTTACTTGTGTCATTTTAAAACAATTTGAAGGCTATGTTATTAATTTTTATTTCATTTTATTAATTGTTTTTTGTTGATGTTAACATATTGGTTTTGTTATTTTCATATATTATACCAAACAAGTTTTTATTCATTCTTTTTTTGGGGTGTCCTAACTAAGTCCACTTTTTCACTTTTTGGACTGAAAAGTTGAGAAAAAAAAGATAGTTGTTTGGGATGATTTTTGTACATTTTACGGAAAAATGTGTATTCAAAAAATTGTATAAATTACTGTAAATGAGAAGATTGGATGGAATAGGTTGTATGGTGGGCTGAACGCAGTGACAATGTTGGTAGACTAGAGGCTGTGAGATGTTTCCCTGCTATTCGAACATTGAATTGGAGGTGTTGTTCAGCCCGTGGGAACCCACCACGAGTCCCGTTTTGCTAATCAAAACCGTTCAATATGTAGAACTCATTGAGTATTATCTTCTTTTAAAAAATCACGTTGATCGGATATGGATAGCTATCTGATCGGATTAGTTTGTTTTTAATCGTTAACTATAACACCATCTATTTTATAAATTTAAACTGATTTGATCATATAGTTACTGATATCTGATCGGGATGATTTTTCATAGGCATATAGTACTCCGCGATTTCTACATATTGAATGGTTCAAATTATTTAAACGAGGTCCCTGATGGGTCCCACGGGCCGAACAACACTGAGTTATTAGTGCACCTAAATAGAAGCTCGTTTCCAAAATTTGAGCTATGCCTGCCATCATTTTATAAACTGAACTTTTTTTTATTTCATGTTAGCCAATTTTTTTTTCTTAACTTGTTTTTTCTCATTTTATTAAAATAATTGTTTTATTATTAATTTAAATTTTTTATAATTTATTTGTAGACAACATATTTTAATTAATTACTTTTCTCATTTTCAAACAATTTGAAGGCTTTGTTATTAATTTTAATTTATTTTTATTAATTGTTTTTTTGTTCATGTTAACATAATAGTTTTGTTATTTTCAAATATAATACCAAATAAGTTCTTATTAATTTTTATTTCCTACTTATTAAAAAAAAGTATAATTATTAATTTTGCCCTTGTTTTATTTCATTTGAGCCGATTATTTTTTTTAAGTTGTTTTTTTCCTTTAAATATGAATAATGATTTTGTTATTAATTTAAATTTTTTTGATTAATTCGTAGACTTTTTACATTTTAATTTTAATTTTAATTTTTGCATTTTATTGAAATGAAGGATTTGTTACACATTTATTAATTTCTTTTTATTAATTTTTGTATGAATTTTTTTTTTTTAATTTCATAATATAACTCACAAATTGTTATAACATTGTCACTGGTAAATTTTACAATGCAAAAAAAAAAAAAAAAATTCTATTCATTACGTCAATACAAAAGATTACAACAAAATAACAAAATAAAATGACCACAACAAAATGAGAAAATAAAATAACCACAATAAAATAAGAAAACAAAATGTAACCACAGCATGTGTGAATTTTTTAAACGTTCATCAAAACAAGTTAAGCATCATTATCAAGTGGTGGTGGAGGTAGAGAGAAGTAGTGATGATACACATGAGTGACTCGATGGTCAATCTGATCAATGCGGTTCCTTGTCACTTCATCACGTCTCCCTGAGTCTACACGAAACTCACCAAATTGTTGAATTAATGAGTTCTAAGCGGCAGCAAATTCATCGAACCGAGTACCCAATGTATTGACTTGATTAGCCATTTGTTGTTCCCATTGTAGGCACTGATTGTACCATTCTTGTTCCAACGCTAAATAATCAGTCCAGTATTGGGGTTGTTCATTTGGTGGCATGGCATTGTCATTGGATTCTTCCTCATCAGGTATTGGTTCATTTTCAAAATTAATAGAGCTCAGCAAGTTGTCAGCACCACTAGCTCAGGTCTGTGTGTACTCAGAAATTGGTGAAGTGATTCTCACATCTACTTCACCTTCAAGGTTGACATGATGCGCTCTGAAAATTTTGGTTAACAAAGCTCCAAAAGGTAGTGACCGGCCATTCAGAGTACCAAGTTTTGCAACCATCATTTCTCTCA
Organism: Camellia oleifera; assembly: GCA_022316695.1. NCBI lineage: Eukaryota > Viridiplantae > Streptophyta > Magnoliopsida > Ericales > Theaceae > Camellia > Camellia oleifera. The sequence goes on along the minus strand of CM039313.1, from coordinate 59,376,590 downwards.
GTAATATGAAGCATAAATCTAATTTTTGTCCAATTTCAAAACAATATAACAAATAAACATTAAAACATGGAACAACATCAAAATGTCCTTTTTTGGGAGTGACATTTTCAACTATCCATCGATGAAGAATATGATGGTGGGATTTTAAATGTCTAGCTTGTAAATTAGTGGCGGTGAATCGGTTCTCACAAATTGTGGTATAAACCTCAGTTAGATCATCAACAAGGTTAGCTAATTGAGCCTCATTTTGAAAATAGCATTGCAAATCTCCTGTTTCAACTCCAATAATTTGTGCGAAAGTGCGAGGACTAAGTGTGATTGCTTTCCCATTCACATAAGAGGTCAAAGTGAACGGTTCCACTTGTTGCTCAGCAAATGTCAAGTGAACGTAAAATAACTATACAAGACGGGGATATACCTTATGTGGTAAATTAGTTAAAGGTAACTATCCCATTATATCCAATCTGCCAAGCAACAGTGGATCATATTGAGAAGGTAGATTTACCTTTCTCCTCGTAACAATTGGTCGATTAGCGAAATTTGAATAGGCTTATTCATGATGATATGTGAGAAAATCATTAGTTGGATAGTCATGATGTTGTTGCTATGGTTCACGTTGTACAGGGTGAGAGGTTTTGCCACGTTCGGGTCTCGCTCTTTTTGCTCTCGGCATGATGACTGCAAAAGTTAAGAAAAATGTATAGTAAAATGTATGATTTCGGTGTGAAGTTAAGAAAAATGTATGAAAAATGTATGATGTTGGTGCAAAAAATGGAACAAATAGGCAACAAATAACAAAACTAGGTACGGAGGGCGAAGTGGTGGCTAAACCAGATGACCGGCCAATTGACCGGCGGGATGACCAGCCGGTTATCCCTAGTGGCTGTTTTGCGCCTGCAATTCGTCTCCCTACAACTCAGCTCTCAAGCTATCAAGAATATGAACTGTGCGTCAAACTAACCTCTTCTCTCTTCCTTCTACACTGCCTTCTACACTTAATGTAGTGAATATTGTAGTGTGATGGAGCTACTGAAGGTGTTGGAATGAGACGGTGAAGATGGTGTGTTGGAATTCTGGATGGTGAAAACAGTGCAGACTTATATCTTATATAGAGGCTAAGGTTCATAAGGTCCAAAAGCTTCTTTTTTTTTTTTCTTATTTACTTTTGATTTCTTACTGATTTTTTTTTTTTTCCTTACTTATTTGTAATTGCATCTATATACTGACCATGTGTGCAGGTTTTTGTCAACGTCTCTCTTTTCCTTTATTCCACAGTGATAGATAGGAGGGGGTAAGTGTATTGGATACGTGAAATTACAATATTATCCTTTTTATTTTGTTCTTACATAACAACCTGCTATTCAAATTAAGAGGGGCGAATTGGTAATTTCATACATAAATATCACTCCCCTCCCCCTCCAATTATATGACCTTCTGTGGCCTTCACAGATGAGTGACTTGCAAGAGTACAATAATGCATGCACTTTTTCAAACGAGTTTTTTTATTACATTAATAAAATGTAATAAATGAAAATGTTTGGTAACGTTTACGTTTTGATTTGTATTTAAAAATATTAAACACACTAATTTATGTTAATTGTCATCAATATATATTCTCCAAAGTTGTTGACTTAAACAAAATTTTTGAAAAAAATTAAAAACGTGTTGTACAAAATCTTTGCACAAGCCTAAAAAATGAATTCACACAAAGATTAATTGACACAAAATAATTGACATAGAAGTTTTTTTTTTTAAAAAATATTTGACAAAAAATTACTTAAAAACAATTAATTGAAAAAAAAATCATTTTTTAATTTGAGTATTTTAATAGTTTGGTTATGACCGTTGATCAAAAATACGAATATCGATATATGAGTTGTGTGTTTGATTGTCAATTAAAGGTTGAATTAAGTTCTGAAAACTATTTTAAAAACTCATCACCAAACAAATTTTCTTATTTCACATGTCATATCAAACTCTCAAAACTCAATTCCACATACAATTCAAAACACACTTCAACACTCTATTCAAAAACAATAACCAAACAAATTTTCTACACTCAAATCATAATTCCACAACTCACAAACTCAAAATACAACTCATACTCTCAAATCATATTTACAAAACTCTACCAAACGCAACCAAAGATTTTTAGTGTTTGGTGAGGGTTTTTAGAGACAAGGAGAGCAAAAGTGTTTTTACAGTGAGAAGGATGTAGAAACTATGAGATACATTCAGCCCCAAAAGATTAAAAAAAAAATAGGGTTTGCGGACTGCCCAGCGTCCCGCACGTGCGAAGCCTCCTTTCTGTATGTGTGGCCATCCCCGCACGCACCTTTCTCCACACCTGCGTATATTGCAGTGTGCTGCCCCAAACCTCCCCTGAATTCTGCACGTGTAGCCTCTCTCCGCACGTGTGGCCCATGTGCCCCGCACGTGCATCCAGTCCCAAAGTTCCTCAGCTTAAATCTAGGCACTCCATACCCGACCTCGCACTCTCTAGGATAAGTGAAAGTCAATACCGAATAACAAGAACAAGTATTTAATTGAGAAAAACCCTTCAGACACCACAAACCCCAAACACTCAACAAGGCTCCAAGTCAATCCCATCACTCTATTAAGGCAAACCCAAGGTTAAACAAGCAAGAGCGAAACTATTGACACACCCAGTCATCACAATATAGCATGGCATAACGGCGACGATGGCGTGGCTCCCAGAAAATCTTGTGACCCATGATGGCTGCCGTAAGCAAGAGTGAGAAAACTGAGAACTTGAGTGATACTTTCAGTTGAAGCATTGAAAGGAAAAATTGCACAAGAGCACTTATCAAGCCAAATAAATCGAGAAATCTAATCAAAATGTGTTTTTTCTTCATCCAAACGATTTCTCTAATGGCAAAGACCACAATCACTAGAGCAGTATCAATACCAAGAACGAAAAAAAAAAAAAAAAAGTTTTCTTCCCTTCACAAATTGTTCAAAGGATGCACTTAAAATTTCAAAAATTACATTTGCGGTGGCACAATACTTATCAAACTTGGTTTTTCTTATCTTTTGCTAAATCTTAAGAAAAATCTCTTTCATCTCTCCCTCTATGGTTGATTAATATCGATACGACATGGGTTTTTCAAGGTCATTGGGAAATGGTGAATCACACCTAAAATTTAGAGGAGGTGACTTTCATTGAAAATGATGAATTTTGTTGGAGATAGAAAGGAAAGGCTAGAGATTTATCAATGGCTGAACCAAATCAAAGAGAAGAGATAGTAGAGAGAGGTGGTTGAATGAAAGGCAAAGCAAACATGAAAAGAGAGAGAAAATGGAAGAGCATCCCTTTGTTTATTTGCAAATTCCACTCTCTTTCACACTTATGAAAATATTGATCCAAAAAAATCAAGAGGAGTCTATTTTAATTTTAATTAAAAAAAACATTTGAGGGTTCTTCACCAATCTAAAAAAATAAAATAAATAAATAAACAAAAATGATTTCCATTATTTTGTTGTCTGTGCTTGAACAAAGAAACGATAAAGAGGTATACCTGAGCTCACCCTTAGAATGCTGAATCCCTCACTCCCAATGCAACAAACTCTCGAAGTATCACGTGCCTATACTCCTTCACTTATCATCATTCACCAAAATCATAAGTCTCATCTTTTCCACCAATTATAACTTACTATTTGTTTATGGTGCAGGGGCAGAGGGATAATAAAGAAATTTTTGGCATATAATTATCTTTGTAGGAATTTTTTGGCTTATATTTATAGGAAATTTTCAACAAATGGGTTGAAGGAAATCTTTATAATTATTTATACCCATAAATCTTTGTTTATACCCATAAATCTTTATAACTATCTTTTAATTATCTACAAATAAATCTTTTTATTTTTTGATTTTTTTTTTAAATTTTGAGTCAATTTTTATGGCTTATAATTATAAAGATTTCTGTCACTCATAAATCTTTAAATTAAATCTTTATGGCTTATAAATATTTGTGGCTGCAATAAACCATTATTTATACCCATAAATCTTTATAATTATTTTTTAATTATTTATAAATAAATGAACTAATTATGAGCATTCATATAATTATCTATAAATAAATCTTTATAAAGATTTATGGCTTATAAAGATTTTCAGATTTATAAGCCACAAATCACTGATTTATTTATAATTCTGATCTTTTTATAATGATACAAAGATTTACGGCTTACAAAGATTTTTATCGCTGATTTATGTTTTATAAAGATTTTGTAAATTATTTGAATTTTTTTTTAATTTTGAGTCAATGTAGCACGTCCCGCGGGGGACCTCGCGCTGACAGTTCGGACTCGATTTGTGTCACGGTTCTAAATCTGAACCAAAGAGTCCAACTCTGGCAAATCGTTTTGAGAAAAACAGATTTTTGAAAAGAAGTGCCAAACATGGACTGCTTTGCCAGATTACAGAGTCGCCACCTAAATATTTTTAAAAGGGAGAATTTAGGAAACCCTGACTCGGTACCGAAGGCCACGTGTCCGTCATCACCAAAGTGACTTGGCTCAGGAGCTTGGGTACGATCGGGGAAGGTCAGCTATGAGCACCCCCTTTCGCCCGGTCCGAAGACCGGCCTCTACTAACCATGATATCCAATTTTGAAAACTTTATGCGTTCTTATTCCGGTTATTAGCCTAGAATTACTATGTTGTGCGCACAGCAAACAAGTATAGACTAGATCGCCTAATTTGGGAATAAACATTGCATATCCGTTTTGTTTGGAAAACGTGTTAGAAATTGCTACTCGCAAGTAGGCTAAAACACGGATTTCAATGAGTATTCCCAACTCAAGTAATCCGACCTCCACCCACAGGCATTCAAGCAGTTTATCACATAAGCACTTAGCCTCATGGTAAGCATACTGTCATGGCAACATTCACACGCATGTGGTATGCTAAAGCGTAAAACTTACATCGTACTCCGTGCCAAAAACAATAACTCGGTTAGCAAATATGCATGACCTAATTCATGTTAAGTGGCTAATGCAACACAGGCATTGATGCAATCTAGATTAGGCTCGGCTAACCCTAAACATGGCATATGAGATGTGCGAATAACACGTATTCAGTTTGGAATTGAAAATTGCAATGCAGTTTGTATGATGTACCGAGCCCGGTGCATGTAAACAAATGCATGAATGCACGCATGCATTGCATAAGGTATGCTAAAATAAGTATGCCCTAATCTACCATCAAAGCAGGTAAATAAAAGGGAGAAAGAAATGGGGGTTGGAAGACATACACCCACTCACACACACTTATTACAATTCGCCCTCGCTCGGAGGGACCAAAATAATAATACAGTCCAAAAATAAATGAATAAATATTACAAAATTTTAACTACTAAAATTAAATTAAACGAATGAAATAAATGGGGCCTCAGCCCTGCCTCGGGGTGCGTGAATGATGCATGCTCGTCGCGACTTGCCCGGAAAACCCGTGTCATGGCACTGCTGCTTCTGTTTTTACTGCCTTGCCTCTCTAAAATTTTCCAGAGTCTCAGGACACCTTCCTTGAATGCTGATGAGTGCCACCGGCTGGAAGAAATCACCACCGGCTGCTTGTGGTGGCCACCGGCTGCAAAATGATCTACCGGCCAGAAATGCAATGCCGGTCGGCACTACTTCCTGCCGGTCGGCACAAAGTTCCTGCAGGAAACAATTGACAGTAGCAGCAGACAGCAGTGCATGGCATTGGATTTTTGGACATATTTGTGCATGGCCAATGCTCCCTATCATGTGTAGAACTCAAGGAAGCATGGCTCTTGGTTCTAGGACTACCAATTGTGCACCTTGGTGCATGATAGCCTAAGAGCCAAGATTGCATTTTAATGGTATTATGCAATGCAACAAACAAATGAAATCCAAGGCCTTATCATGTATTAGTCAAAGGTCTTGGTGACCAAGGGTTGGGACAAGTTGCACCACTTAAAGTGTGAACTCCTCTCAACTCTTGCACTTGGTTTGACACCCCAAACCAAGATAATGCAATGCATGTATGCAACATGGCTCCAATAATGCAACCTAATACTAACATGTTAGCATGCCAAATGCAATGCAACATGCAAGGTGCGAATGCAATGTAAACCATAGGCAATTAGACAATGTAACCATCATACTACAACACTTAAAGAACTAAACATGCAACAAGCAAATGATGAACATGCAATGATGGACTTAGCCACAAAGGGGCAGCCCTCAAGCCTCCCCAAAACAGTGGCAAAATGGACCAAAAGATGTAGACAAACAACCATGTAAGCATGCAAGCCAAAAGGCCTAAGGCAAAGGCATAAAGTGGTGCATTCAACCTTCCCCTATTCATGACCAAACATGGCACATATCAAGCAACCCAAAATGACAGATTTTCACCATGCAAAAACACACCCAAAACTCACACACTTGGCATCCCAAAAGCCCTAAACACACAAGCATGCATGAGGGATATTTCAAGGCATAAAAGGACACACCCTTAAAGCATGAAAGAGACAACAAAAATGAACATGTGAGCATGGATTAGGGTCTGAAATAGCATGTAAGAGGGTCCCAAACCCTTGAAATCATGGAGGCAATGCATCCTACATATGCACCTACTCGAAGCATACAAGCTACAATGCAAAGGGGCTATATGAGGCATGTCATGGATGGCCTAAACGACCAAAAACAGATCTTATACATGACAAAATAAGCACATTTTCAGTGTATGACCAGCCACAAAAACAGAAGCAAGATAGGCTAAGAAAGCATGCAAGATTACGGTAAATCACATGGATTTCAAAGCAAGTAGCACATGGAGTATGCAAACAATGTTGATCCCTTCAACCATGTTGAAGAAGGGCTCAAAATAAGCCTATTCTTAGCTTACATCATGCTCTGAAACAGATCATACACAAGCCAAATATTCTATGCAAGAAACATGGCATACAAGAGGATATTGAGATAGGTGCTAGATGCAGCCACCAAACGGCAAGGGGTCCTCAATCAAACATGAAGAGGACCCCAAAATAAGACTATTTGAAGTTTGGGTCGGAGCCCAAAAGTGCTTGCAAGCAAGGCTTAGATATGAAGCAAGAAAAGGCTAGAAAGGGGAAGATGAAGACTTACCCTTGTAGACCAACAAACCAGCACCTCTTGGACCAAGTTTTGGTGCTCCTAAGCTCTGAAAATGTCCCCCAAGTCGTTGGTATGGAGTGTGTATGAGTTGTGCTATGGGTTGACGAAGGAATGGCCCAAGAACTATGGAGTTTGGAGGTTGAATGAGATAGATATAGGGTTGTAGATATATATGTTAGATATATATATCTATTCTCTGGTTTTTTTGTTTAGAATCACCAACCTTAGCAATGGAGAGGAAGGCCTCTCTTATATAGGCAACAAAACAAGACTTAGAGGCTAAGTTTCAAAGGGTCAAAGGGTGCAAGGCTTGTAAGGGAAGCTTGGCCAGCTGGTAAGGCTTCTTGAGGAAGCCAAGACAAAAGGGTCAAGGCTTCCTCAAGAAGCCATGAGCAAAGGGTGCAAAATAAGGGCCAAAAGGTGCAAAATGGTGCAAAATAGGCACATGGATGCACGTGGGTCTGGTCCTGTGCATCCCAGCTGGCACAGATGGTGTGCACCATGCTTGGGGGGTTCAAAGGGTTCAGGTCGGCCAGAAGGTTTGATCATCGGCCAAGATAAAGTGCCGGTCGGCACTCTTTTCTTCCGGTCGGCTAAATAGAGTGCCGATGGATGATTCCTTGGTCAAAACATGGCCGGTGGGTATGCAAATCGAAGCCCCGGAAGTTATCTTTCCAATGGCGCAAACCTTACATCAAAATTCCTCCTATGCAAAAAGTTATGCCCTTTTCCGTGAAGTCGCGCAGACTCGATCCAACCGGGATGATGCCCAGCTTCAACCAATCATATCTCCTCCACCCGGACTTGGCTCTAGGAGATTCTTGAGTGCAAAGTGAAGCCCCGGAGGTCTTCTTTCCAATGATGGTGGCCTCATAGCTTAACTCCAAGTATTGAATTGAATAAGCCCGATTTAGCGAGAGCTGCTCGATTCTCTCCTACCCGGATCTATGCCGAACTTCTCCCAAACCAGTTTTCTCCTCTCCTTTCCTCTTTTCTTCAACTCCAAACCCCTAGACAAAGTGTTTTGAAGGGTTTGCCTCTCTCCTTGTCGAAGGAATTGAACCTGTGCCCTGCACATCTCTCAACACCGAGCAAACCATCAGTAATGCCCAAGTCCTGAGGGCGGTCAAAAATGGGGTGTCTACAGTTGCCCCTCTTTGACAGAACTCGAAAGTCATAACAATGACGGGAGTGAATGTCAAAGCCCAGAGACGACCCAATTTTGACAAGGCCGAAGACTTGGACAAACAAACAAAATATAGATGCATAAATGGTTGTGCCCGCAGGCTGCCTACGTATCCCTTTGCAAGGAATCAAACCAGCGTAGTTCAGGGGCAGGATGCAAATGACATGCAGGAAGACTTTTGAAAATTGGACTTATACGCTTTCGCGAAGCCGGTTTGGACAAGTAAAGTGCACAAAACAGTGCAAGGCGCAAAATAGCGCGAGTGAAGTGTAGCGCACAAGATAGCACGATAAAATAGATGCAAAATGCAGGTAAGGTGCACAAAACAGTGCGATGCAGAGTGAATGCACAAAACAGTGCTAAACAGATGCACAAAATAGTGCGATACTAAAGGTGTACAAAATAGTATGAGCAGGGTGAATGCACGAGACAGTGCGATACAGATAAGGTGCACAAGATAGCGCGATGCGCAAAATAACGCGAACAATGAATGCATGCAAAATGCAACCAGGTAAAGTGCGCAAAATAGCGCGAATGATACAATGCACAAAATAGTGCGATGCGCTAAACAGCGCGATGCGTTAAACAACGCGAGTGCACAAGATAGTGCGAACGCACAAGGTAGTGCGATGCGCAAAATAGCGCGATGCGTTTAGAAAACGCGAGTGCACAAGACAGTGCAAATGCACAAGATAGTGCGATGCGCAAAATAGCGCGATGCGTTAGACAACGCGAGTACACAAGACAGTGCGATGCGCTAAACAGCGCGATGCGTTAGACAACGCGAGTGTAATGGAATGCACAAGATAGTGCGATGCGCAAAATAGCGCGATCGAAAGGTATGCAAAATGCAATGAGATGCGCAAAATAGCGCGAACGAGATGTGATGCACAAGACAGTGCGATGCGCAAAATAGCGCGATTTGATTTGAAATGCACTAAACAGTGCGATACGCTAAACAGCGCGAGTGTTTTGAAATGCACTAGAAAGTGCGATACGCTAAACAGCGCGAGTGTTTTGAAATGCACTAGAAAGTGCGATACGCTAAACAGCGCGAGTGTTTTGAAATGCACTAGATAGTGCGATACGCTAAACAGCGCGAGTGTTTTGAAATGCACTAGACAGTGCGATACGCTAAACAGCGCGAGTGTTTTGAAATGCACTAGACAGTGCGATACGCTAAACAGCGCGAGTGATTTGAAATGCACTAGACAGTGCGATACGCTAAACAGCGCGAGTGTTTTGAAATGCACTAGACAGTGCGATACGCTAAACAGCGCGAGTGATTTGAAATGCACTAAACAATGCGATACGCTAAACAGCGCGAGTGTTTTGAAATGCACTAGACAGTGCGATACGCTAAACAGCGTGAGTGATTTGAAATGCACTAAACAGTGCGATACGCTAAACAGCGCGAGTGTTTTGAAATGCACTAGACAGTGCGATACGCTAAACAGCGCGAGTGTTTTGAAATGCACTAGACAGTGCGATACGCTAAACAGCGCGAGTGATTTGAAATGCACTAAACAGTGCGATACGCTAAACAGCGCGAGTGAGATAAAATGCACAAGAAAGTGCGATACGCTAAACAGCGCGAGTGATTTGAAATGCACTAAACAGTGCGATACGCTAAACAGCGCGAGTGAGATAAAATGCACAAGAAAGTGCGATGAAATGCATCTTCTATGCAAGTATGGGGGTATTTTCCATGCAATTTTGAAAGCAAGCATATTTTATGCATGAATCATAACGATGCGCGGCACACATGCAACAATAGTATATATGAAAGTTCATATTCTATGCAATAGAGGAGCATCAAATATGTACTCTGGTGTCTCCGATTTACCTCTCAGAGGGTTTTTTGCAACACACTCAGCTCGAAAAGGGTACACCCTGTTCATATTGGCAAGAGATCACATCTGCTGCTGCTTTAATTGCCGTTCTGACTTGAAGCAGGCTTACACTTGAGGTAGAGGCGCACTCATACTTCGGTAACATTGACAAGACCTGAAGAAGTACATCCGGGATACAATCACGGAATTTGCTGAAGGCGAAACACACAAAGATGCTTCAATTTTCCCTCTTTTCTTTTGCTTTGCAGTCCGGAACCTATATAACTTCAGATAGGTCCTGGTTTTACTATTCACACTTATCGGGGGTGGACCCTGCAGTTTTATGAAAGAACAAATATTGTTTTGCACAAATGTGGAGAATGGCACAACACTCTGAGCACAAGATGATTTTTTTTTTTGAAATTAAGAAATGAGTTCTTAACCGGGTATTGAGCCTACGACTGAACACAGCGAAAAAGACTCAACAAACAAAAATAAAGGTAAACAACCTTAACACATCTATTGACACTTGAAACGACTCAAAACAAGACTCGAGACAAACAAAACACAACGAAAGACTCAACTGCGCACAGGGAGCCTGTTTCACCGGGTATTATTCCCACCCTTTCTTATTTGTGATTCTCACATCACTTGGCGCTCAATCTCTAGTTTTCTGAAAAAGCCCTTTTCTCACTTTTTCTCTCAACGCACATCTCTCTATTCTTCAATCTCTCATTTTTTTATCCCTCCCCTGGGTGGTTGATGGGTAGACAAGAAGTTGCGGGCTTTTGCCCCTAGCATTCTGCTAGATTCTCATTCTGGTTCACAACAATGAGTTTCTCCCACAGAGGGGCCGTGCTACAATTGGGTGTCTAGCAAATCTGCAGCTAACATCGGTTGATGATGCCCTGCTGGGGAGTTTGGACGTGGTTAGATCTGTCCAGATGAGGAAGTGGAACATCTTGCCCCATTCCAATTTATGCTTCGCGCATGGCTTGATACCTCGCTGCTTGGAGGACGAGGGAGCTTTCAGCCCTTTGCTATTGACTTCAGTTGTGCCCTCTTCTGGCAGGTAGAGTGCCCTTTCTGGCAAGTATGTTGATGATGGGGAAAAGACAGGAAGCCTGACTCAACTGTGCCCCTAGTTCATCATTTTGACCATTTTTTGTTTTTACTTTCTACTAAAACAGTTTTGACCAACATGAGAGTTAGATTAACATGCTTGTTCGATTTTTGATTTGAAATCATGCAAGTCAGGCTATGAGCACTGAAAATTTTCCTTTTTTGGGTCCAAGAAATGGTCCAGTTTTGGAAAAATGGAGTGGTTTTTGAGAGAATAGTCAACCTCAGTAAAAATTCTCAAAAACTGTTTTTGGCAAACGGCCACTGCTCAATAAGTACGGAACCTACCCTTGAGATGCGCAACCTCGAATCCATAACAATGGAAAATTGCCCCTTGTCTGAAGGATACCGCATGGCAACAGAAAGTTGCCCCTTGTTTGAATGGCACCACAGTGCATTGAATGGCAACGGAAAGTTGCCCCTTGTTTGAATGGCACTACAGCGCATCGTAGACAGTCCTCAGAGTGATGAACACAACCAAACCCTCGGATACAGAGAAGGCAAAGATGATCGAAACATTGCATGGACACAGTCGAAATTGAAGTGTTTACGGCTGGACTTCAGAATGAAGTTGCCTACGTATCCCAAACATGGGAATCAAGCCTTACGTAGTTCGGGGTTAAGGTACACTCGGGTATTTAACCTCTCCTTTTTATGCTCTAACTTTTGCCAAGGTGCCTGTTGCAGGTTTTCGACCTTGCGAGCTTCTTTTTCTTTTTCTTTTCAATTCTTTTTCATTTTTTTCTTTTTCTTTTAGGCTCTAACTTTTGCCAAGGCGCCCGATGCGGGTTTTCGACCTTGCGAGCTTCTTTTTCTTTTTCTTTTTTCTTTTTTTTTTTTTTTTTTTTTTGTATATATTTTTTTTGTATGTATTTTTTGCTTGCTCTAACTTTTGCCTGGGTAGCCCTTCCGGGTTTTCAGCCCAGCGAGCCTCTCAAAGGGTAAAAGTGTAATAAGTCCATGCCAAATGGTTTTTGAGATTGAAGCCCTCTGTATCCAGGAGAGTGGCTGTTGATTCGCAAGAGAACTCATCTTCGGCTCTTTGGGCACATCTGACATCTTTGCCCCCTAGTTTGAAGGGGGGGCTTCTGATCTAGCTTTACAAGCTTCTCTTGAAAACACTTGAACTTCTTGATCTGACTCTCTTGCCCCTAGTTCGAGGGTTGCTTTGAATTTGGTCTCACAGGCCTCACGTTGTAGTTAACCGTTGAACATTCTGAGTTTGAGTCCAAGGTTCGAAAATGAGGGGTCGAGTCTCGAGGCTGAGAGCGATCCTAGGCTGCACAATCTCAAGAGCGATTCCACACATGTCTTCGCAGGACCGCGCAAAACATTTTTTGAAATTTTTTAAGAAAGCGACAAATCGCTCGCGCTGAAGACAGTGTAGGACCAATCTGGATCAAAGCTAGGGTCCTTCTCAGTACTCACACTAACGAGCATGATTTCATTCATTAAGGGCTTAGCACGCCTCTCTTTCCCTCAATTGATCAAATTTTTACAAACCCCGAGGAATTCCTTCCTCTTCGTTTTCACCACAGTGTTTGAAAAAGTTTTGAAAAACTTAGGTCATTACAATGACTTCAAGGCATAGAAAAGGCAGGGTTGCCAGTCAAATACTGCTATCTCTTTTAGAATTTCTGGCACAACTGGCACACGGCAGAAGCAAACACAAGAGTGTGAAAATCACTGCTGTTCCATTCAAAGTCTGCTGGCACAACTGGCTCCCTGGCAGAAACAGACTCAAAACAAAATGAAAAGACAAACACAAAACAAAATGGTGATGCCCGAGGTAACACCCCCAGAATCACCCGACTCCAATAAAACAGGACTGACTCGGTACAACAAGACAGACTCAACAAGATTGACTTGATACGACGAGACAGACTCAACAGGATTGACTTGATACAACGAGACAGACTTAACAGGACTGACTCGATACAACGAGACAGACTTAACAGGACTGACTCGATACAACAAGACAGACTCGGCAGGACTGACCCAATATAACAAGACTGACTCGATATAATAAGGTTGACTCAACAGGACTAACTCGATATAACAAGGTAGACTCAACAGGACTGACTCAATACAACAAGACAGACTCAACAGGACTGACTCGACACAACGAGACAAACTCAATACCCAAGTCAGAAAGTAGAATAAGCAGCACTCGCAAATGCTCAAAACAGTGCGTGCCAAATGCCACATCCGGAGTAAATTGAGTGTCGCCCGCAGGTGGTTCATCCCCCGATCACATAACAACACAAGTCCAGAGTACCTAGGGGATATCAGACCCTTCTAAAACTATGGTTCCAAGATGTCACGACCCGAACCTGCCCCTAAAAGGTTTGGGCATGACCTAATCAGGAACAGACAGAATGACCTATGATGAACAGCGTTTGGGGCCAGGGCGGAAGCAGTAAATTTTTAAATAACAATAAACAGACACATCCATTGAGCAACTACCAAAAACCAGGACCATTTCGATTTTTAACAAAAGGCAAACATGCGCACAGAAATAGGTTACAAACATCTACAAATTCAGCCCAGATATTAGGCACTCAAAACGGTAGATACAATAACCTTGACTAGCAACATGGATACCAAAAATTACATATACAAAGAAAACTGGTCTAATACGTAAGGGTTCCCTCCTGTGCCTGGTTATCCTTAAGCTGACAAAATGCACGAGGTAATGCTAGAACAGCTCCCCAAGCTGGCTCCTACAGAATCAGACAACATATAAAATGAGACAAGCTCAGTGAATAATAGTGCGCAATAATAAAATCACAATGCACCTTAGTATATGTACCAAAATCAATTACAGAAATAACAGATTGGCCTGTTGGCCCAGATAGCCTTTCGGCACAGGTAGCCTTGCGGCACAACAGATAGCCTTTCGGCACAACAGATAGCCTTTCGGCACAGGTAGCCTTGCGGCACAACAGATAGCCCTTCGGCACAGGTAGCCTTGCGGCACAACATATAGCCTTTCGGCACAACAGATAGCCTTTCGGCACAGGTAGCCTTGCGGCACAACAGATAGCCTTTCGGCACAGGTAGCCTTGCGGCACAACAGATAGCCTTTCGGCACAACAGATAGCCTTTCGGCACAGGTAGCCTTGCGGCACAACAGATAGCCTTTCGGCTCAGGTAGCCTTGCGGCACAACAGATAGCCTTTCGGCACAACAGATATACGGATATGGTTTCCACTTTTCATTTCCAGATCAATACGTGATTTACAATTATGTCTTACAGAACAGATACATAAATATATATGTAATGCATTATTACTCACAGCGTTGAGACAACGTGTTGCTTTCTCCTGGAATACGTCCTGTACATAATCAATGCACATTAGTTCTCTTTCCTCTCTTTTCCTTTCTTAAATCATTTCCTGAACCATTACACTTTGCATGCATTTACAATCATTATAAAGTCATCAGAAAAATATTCTAAAAATACCAGAGGATCAAGCACGCAAAACTGAACAAACATATTTTTGTCTGAAATTAAGCCTTCCCGCTCGAGCGCCACTTTGGCCGCTCGAGCGGACTGTACGAGGCACAAAACTGCTGGAAGGTCAATTTTCTCGCTCGAGCGGGCCTTCCTCCGCTCGAGCGGACCAAGCAAAATTCTGAAATTCAGAACTTCGAATTTGAGTTCCAATTTGACATTCAAAGCTGCAATCTATCGTTTACAACACAAAACAAAACCTTCCAATGGGTCTAACATCAAATGAAGGTATTAAATCACACAACACATCAATTACAACCCTCTTTACTCTTTCACTCATTCAATCCATACGCAATCAACCATCATCTTTCCAATTGGATTTACACACATATATGCATATAAAGTTATCTAAGCTTCTAATTCAAATTCATAGTTGAATATTCTCATGGAATAGCAAGAAAATAAGGGATAGATCCCCCTCCATAACTCAATTTGGTTCTCCAACATAGATGATCACATAAACTCTCATCATCATTCTTAACTTCCCAAATACAAGGAGAATTCCCAATCAAGATCAAGAAAGAGGGACTAGATAAAGAATTTTCCATACCTTGAGTTAAATCTAACCAATCTTCACCAAAATCTCCCAATTCCTTCATTTGGAGAGCCTCTCCCCCAACTCTCACGTTTTTCCCCTCTTCTAAGAAGATATTTTGTTGGTTCTAAATCAACAAGAGCATATATATATATAGATATATCCTTATAAGAGAATAAGACAAAATTGAATCGTTTAATCATTCCGAAATTGAAATTTTGTAAACATACTTAATATTACCAGAAAATTATGCTGTTCACAGATATATAATCGTTTTCAGATAATTAAGACGTTAAGATGCCCAATTTCTAAGTCAAACGTGTTAATGGTGACAGATAGTTTTCTTGTGAAACAGATAGACTTCTTTTAAACTTGGGATTTACTTACTTAACCATAATTCCACATGGAAATTCACAATAAGCATATAAATATACTGAATAAGGAAGCTAAAAGTACACCAAGATCATAGATGAGGGTCGGGTTATTACACTCTCCCCCCCTTAAAATAAGTTTGGTCCCTCAAACTTGCTAACTTACTTTTTTTTATGAAAATGTAATTCTGTTCATGAAATCTTCAGTTCACAATGTTCACAAACTAACGGGGTATTCCACACAGTTGTGTCAAATAATGAGCATCTCCTAGTTGTATGCATACACCAAATAGAATAGGATCACAAGAGTCTGTTGTAGCATACTTAGGGCCTAAAATCTTCTGTAAGCAGGTTCCACAGCATCCTTCCTCATATGCCAAACTCATATACCAAAATACGATTTTTTTTTTTTTATTATTTTTTTTTTATTTATACAGAACAAAATTAAACATACTCCTCATGCATTTCCATAACATACATTAATTTAGGTTACAAAAACATTCATAATTAGATTATCCCGATAGTCATAAGTCAAATGCAAATGTCATTAGAAGGTCTATGTTCAAGTTAGTCAGTTAAGTAATTCTTTAGGTAAAGTACAAGTCATAAGCCACGCAGAGACGAGTCATTAATTAAAGACATATACAGGTTCTAAAAGAAATTAATTAAATGACTAGATTCATATATGGGTATGCACAAGTAAATCAAGTTTCAGAGTCGTTTAAGCAAGATCCTGTCCAATTGACAAGATACATGTTATTTTATCAGTCACAACGAGTTGTCTAAGTATATAGTTACCAGTTTCATTTTTAATTTCTCATATTTCTCTTTCTCCAAAACATAACACGGTCAAATCGGTCCATTGCTTCAACATCATATCGACTACTTCTGGATAAGATTAGAAAAAAAATGGGAGTAGACTCCAAGTCAATAATGGTCATTCTTCTTAGTTGCATTTCTCCATATGTAGCACAAACGGACCATATTCCAAATCAAATAAGTACGGTGTTACCAAAGCGAATAACGTACAGCTTTTCATGCAGACATACCGTTATAGTAACTTAGTCATGTCATTACAAGGCTGGATCTGCTTAATAAATACAACTATCAATTAAATAAATTAATTACTTGGTTAGAGTCAAATCTGGTGATGCACAATTAAATCAGACATCAGGTCTACTAAACAAGGTTTTGTCCTAAAATAAAAACAAGTATATTCCATACCAACAGTTACAATAAATCACTTAGGCATGTAGCCATTAGCTTCATCAGTAATTTCTAGTCTCTTACTATTTTGGAAAACATACCAACAGCATATCATTATATTGAGTCAAGACTATATAACTAATTCTTGATAAGGTCAAAGCGTTGGGAAGAAGAATCCCAATCAGTATCAAAGAAAACCGCTTAAAATCAAAACTAGAAATCGAATTCAAAATCATGCTTAATTAATTAATCGTAACCATAAGGTGTAACATCTTTCTTTAATAAGTATCTCGTAATAAGATCAATACGACAGAAAGAAAGGTCACATTACGCATCATGAGTTTCACATAGCTTCATCTCTAGGTACCATAACACAGAAAGAATCATATCTTAAATCGATAGTTATGAGAATACACCATACATCTTGCAAATGTACCATGATAGACACTTAATCACATTATGATAATTCGGATCCGGATATTAGAAACAGATAGGACAATCATTTTTTTTTTCATCATCAAAGGAAGCCATTCAAAGATAAAACCATAAGTCAAAATCAACATCATGTCATAACATAGCATAAACGAAGCGGATAAACAGAAATAATTCATACCTATTCTTGTTATGCTTGAATCATAAATAAAGAGTAGAAGTCATGTTTGATTATACATACTCCCGGGGAAGGGCCTTGTGCTAAGGACGCCGTGATTACTTTTATGTACATAGTCACTCAGTCATTAATTCAAAACGTAAGATATTAGATGATGGAATATCTCTTGCTATTTCATGTCTTATAGAACGTTTATCAAAGATAACACAGTGCACATTTTAATGTGGGTTACATAATGAGGGTAAACCTTTGCATTCATGTCGTAGATTCTAAGCACCCTCGGGTCCATACATAACGCAATAAATTAATCTTAACTATATACAGATACCTTGACTTACAAATGTCCCTAGTTCCATTTATTCGTTAAGAAACAATTTAGTTTGCTTACAGGTAATAGACGGTTACTATTCATTATGGACATGACAGAATAATTTCGAAAGCATACAGAAATTACCGACCAACATGCAGCTTAGTTATGTTATATAAGTAGTGTATCCAGTTACTTCCCGTACATAGGTACCACTAGATCCATTTACAGAATCGTAGATCCTATTAGATATACCACATTCATAGTTCTTATATTCATCCTAATTTGGTAATGTCAAAACTAAACAGACAATGATATTTATCATGAAGCAATGCGTAACCACGTATTGAATATCGTTCATATTCGTGTCAATTGACAATAAGTGGTAAAGGTCTCAACCAACCATTAACATAGCATATTCCCAATTCCATTGTTTCTACTCGAGTTCACAATGTCATACAGAACGATCCACACTTGAAGGCTTTCACAATCTTAAATTATACACATACATAAAACAAGATTTAATTCTTACAGTAACTTGTCAAAGTATCAATCATTTAGCTTCAGTCTCAAAATAATTAATAAGCACCCAT
This sequence comes from Camellia oleifera, assembly GCA_022316695.1. Classification (NCBI taxonomy): domain Eukaryota; kingdom Viridiplantae; phylum Streptophyta; class Magnoliopsida; order Ericales; family Theaceae; genus Camellia; species Camellia oleifera. The sequence continues at coordinate 59,358,169 of CM039313.1, read as the reverse complement.
CTTGTGTCAAGTATTATGTGAGCAGGCTCATAATGGGGGTAACATTCCTCATGTCGGTCAATCATTCTTTATAGAAAATCTTAATCACGAATTAGATGTTACACATAACAGAATAATTTACAGTTTCAAATTGGCATAAACAAATCTCTGGGTCCCTATCAGACGTTGACAATAATTTTCTCGGCCCACGAACTCTTGTAACTTCCTTCAAAATCATAATTCATAGTATTTGACCAAACCGGTTCAAGGTCAATGCCCAAATGTCCAAACATAACTAATATGTACGTCATTCCCTTATTTCGTATGACTTATTGGCAGGGAACAAGGTTATATTCAATTCTTTTCATACATCACTACAAGAATCTCTATACGTATGACTTCTTATCACGGCTAGTCATTCTCAACACATTACAAAACGTCATGCAACATTTATTCTTATTAAAAGGTCTAATTATAATAACCTCATAGGTTTAAACATTGCTATAATAAGGAGAACGTGGCTATACTACAAAAGTACACATTACATATATTATCTTATTTAATCAATAAGTCTTAGGAATATCCATGCTTAAGGTGTAAGCAATTCAGCTAAACAGATGCTAGAAAGCTCAATCTTTTGCTATCATTTTCCGCAGATATCAATCAATCCGTCAATATCAACTAATAACATAAAATTAACATAATCGTAAACATATAAATTGTCTTACCAGTCAGCTCAAATTCTTACCCCATTTCCACCGAGCCATTCTGATCTGATCCCATCTACATGACTTACATAGTCCACCAACCATGTTTCTATTCTTTTTTTTTTTCCGGCGGAGGTAGAATCCTTTATCCTTATTCTCACCATTACCTACACAATACTCACTTATACTGTAGACATAAATCAAAATTGTTAGCCATATCAGAGTACACTTAACGTTGCCATCGATCTTCCATGTATTTTCTGGATGTCATGCAAGTAGCCTAACACTTTCCTAGACATCCTAGAGCTCAATGGATCCATGTGTGAGATAGCAACTCGTGCTCTGATACCACCTGTCACGACCCGAACCTGCCCCTAAAAGGTTTGGGCATGACCTAATCAGGAACAGACAGAATGACCTATGATGAACAGCGTTTGGGGCCAGGGCGGAAGCAGTAAATTTTTAAATAACAATAAACAGACACATCCATTGAGCAACTACCAAAAACCAGGACCATTTCGATTTTTAACAAAAGGCAAACATGCGCACAGAAATAGGTTACAAACATCTACAAATTCAGCCCAGATATTAGGCACTCAAAACGGTAGATACAATAACCTTGACTAGCAACATGGATACCAAAAATTACATATACAAAGAAAACTGGTCTAATACGTAAGGGTTCCCTCCTGTGCCTGGTTATCCTTAAGCTGACAAAATGCACGAGGTAATGCTAGAACAGCTCCCCAAGCTGGCTCCTACAGAATCAAACAACATATAAATGAGACAAGCTCAGTGAATAATAGTGCGCAATAATAAAATCACAATGCACCTTAGTATATGTACCAAAATCAATTACAGAAATAACAGATTGGCCTGTTGGCCCAGATAGCCTTTCGGCACAGGTAGCCTTGCGGCACAACAGATAGCCTTTCGGCACAACAGATAGCCTTTCGGCACAGGTAGCCTTGCGGCACAACAGATAGCCCTTCGGCACAGGTAGCCTTGCGGCACAACATATAGCCTTTCGGCACAACAGATAGCCTTTCGGCACAGGTAGCCTTGCGGCACAACAGATAGCCTTTCGGCACAGGTAGCCTTGCGGCACAACAGATAGCCTTTCGGCACAACAGATAGCCTTTCGGCACAGGTAGCCTTGCGGCACAACAGATAGCCTTTCGGCTCAGGTAGCCTTGCGGCACAACAGATAGCCTTTCGGCACAACAGATATACGGATATGGTTTCCACTTTTCATTTCCAGATCAATACGTGATTTACAATTATGTCTTACAGAACAGATACATAAATATATATGTAATGCATTATTACTCACAGAGTTGAGACAACGTGTTGCTTTCTCCTGGAATACGTCCTGTACATAATCAATGCACATTAGTTCTCTTTTCCTCTCTTTTCCTTTCTTAAATCATTTCCTGAACCATTACACTTTGCATGCATTTTCAATCATTATAAAGTCATCAGAAAAATATTCTAAAAATACCAGAGGATCAAGCACGCAAAACTGAACAAACATATTTTTGTCTGAAATTAAGCCTTCCCGCTCGAGCGCCACTTTGGCCGCTCGAGCGGACTGTACGAGGCACAAAACTGCTGGAAGGTCAATTTTCTCGCTCGAGCGGGCCTTCCTCCGCTCGAGCGGACCAAGCAAAATTCTGAAATTCAGAACTTCGAATTTGAGTTCCAATTTGACATTCAAAGCTGCAATCTATCGTTTACAACACAAAACAAAACCTTCCAATGGGTCTAACATCAAATGAAGGTATTAAATCACACAACACATCAATTACAACCCTCTTTACTCTTTCACTCATTCAATCCATACGCAATCAACCATCATCTTTCCAATTGGATTTACACACATATATGCATATAAAGTTATCTAAGCTTCTAATTCAAATTCATAGTTGAATATTCTCATGGAATAGCAAGAAAATAAGGGATAGATCCCCCTCCATAACTCAATTTGGTTCTCCAACATAGATGATCACATAAACTCTCATCATCATTCTTAACTTCCCAAATACAAGAAGAATTCCCAATCAAGATCAAGAAAGAGGGACTAGATAAAGAATTTTCCATACCTTGAGTTAAATCTAACCAATCTTCACCAAAATCTCCCAATTCCTTCATTTGGAGAGCCTCTCCCCCAACTCTCACGTTTTTCCCCTCTTCTAAGAAGATATTTTGTTGGTTCTAAATCAACAAGAGCATATATATATATAGATATATCCTTATAAGAGAATAAGACAAAATTGAATCGTTTAATCATTCCGAAATTGAAATTTTGTAAACGTACTTAATATTACCAGAAAATTATGCTGATCACAGATATATAATCAATTTCAGATAATTAAGACGTTAAGATGCCCAATTCCTAAGTCAAACGTGTTAATGGTGACAGATAGTTTTCTTGTGAAACAGATAGACTTCTTTTAAACTTGGGATTTACTTACTTAACCATAATTCCACATGGAAATTCACAATAAGCATATAAATATACTGAATAAGGAAGCTAAAGGTACACCAAGATCATAGATGAGGGTCGGGTTATTACACAAGACCACTTAGCAAAACAGAAAACAGACAGCATCTCAGCCTGATTTCACCTGAACAGATACGAGCATAGTTGAATGAGTGTGCCCTCTACTGAATTCTGCCCAAATCTCTGCCTGTAAACTGATACCCTTAGGTAAAATTGATTCTTCACACACTGATGCCCGCAGGCCTGATACCCAAAATACTGAACTGGTGCCCGCAGGCCTGGTGCCCAAACTTGTAAACTGATACATGCATTCCTGTAGAGACGCACTCTAAAAGCACATAGCAGATAAGTGAGAGCCAAAACACCCCTATGTTGGGGTAGGGTTTTCCCTGTCCTATTTTGTCAGGAGCTAGGGTTTCACTACGCACGCAGCGGCTTCAAACAACCTATAAACGGGTAAGCAACCTGTCCTAGTTTGGAATGGTCACTATGGATCCGAATATGCACTAGGTCGAATGGTCAAAAAGGGTGCCCCGGTAAAACCGGGGTTTGTGTTCCCATACTGGCAGAGCCCGCAACCGGTCAGCCTTATGGACATGCCTTGACAAGACAAGCCTCCAGCAAACCGCTCAGGAATAGCAGATGGCCAACACGGTGTCCTAGGCGCACCAATGCACATGCAATGCAAAGAAACACATAAGTGTAGTCAAAACAGGATATCACGAGTTCGAGTCAAGCTCTCTAAAATCCCCAGCAGAGTCGCCAGAAACTGTAGCACGTCCCGCGGGGGACCTCGCGCTGACAGTTCGGACTCGATTTGTGTCACGGTTCTAAATCTGAACCAAAGAGTCCAACTCTGGCAAATCGTTTTGAGAAAAACAGATTTTTGAAAAGAAGTGCCAAACATGGACTACTTTGCCAGATTACAGAGTCGCCACCTAAATATTTTTAAAAGGGAGAATTTAGGAAACCCTGACTCGGTACCGAAGGCCACGTGTCCGTCATCACCAAAGTGACTTGGCTCGGGAGCTTGGGTACGATCGGGGAAGGTCAGCTATGAGCACCCCCTTTCGCCCGGTCCGAAGACCGGCCTCTACTAACCATGATATCCAATTTTGAAAACTTTATGCGTTCTTATTCCGGTTATTAGCCTAGAATTACTATGTTGTGCGCACAGCAAACAAGTATAGACTAGATCGCCTAATTTGGGAATAAACATTGCATATCCGTTTTGTTTTGGAAAACGTGTTAGAAATTGCTACTCGCAAGTAGGCTAAAACACGGATTTCAATGAGTATTCCCAACTCAAGTAATCCGACCTCCACCCACAGGCATTCAAGCAGTTTATCACATAAGCACTTAGCCTCATGGTAAGCATACTGTCATGGCAACATTCACACGCATGTGGTATGCTAAAGCGTAAAACTTACATCGTACTCCGTGCCAAAAACAATAACTCGGTTAGCAAATATGCATGACCTAATTCATGTTAAGTGGCTAATGCAACACAGGCATTGATGCAATCTAGATTAGGCTCGGCTAACCCTAAACATGGCATATGAGATGTGCGAATAACACGTATTCAGTTTGGAATTGAAAATTGCAATGCAGTTTGTATGATGTACCGAGCCCGGTGCATGTAAACAAATGCATGAATGCACGCATGCATTGCATAAGGTATGCTAAAATAAGTATGCCCTAATCTACCATCAAAGCAGGTAAATAAAAGGGAGAAAGAAATGGGGGTTGGAAGACATACACCCACTCACACACACTTATTACAATTCGCCCTCGCTCGGAGGGACCAAAATAATAATACAGTCCAAAAATAAATGAATAAATATTACAAAATTTTAACTACTAAAATTAAATTAAACGAATGAAATAAATGGGGCCTCAGCCCTGCCTCGGGGTGCGTGAATGATGCATGCTCGTCGCGACTTGCCCGGAAAACCCGTGTCATGGCACTGCTGCTTCTGTTTTTACTGCCTTGCCTCTCTAAAATTTTCCAGAGTCTCAGGACACCTTCCTTGAATGCTGATGAGTGCCACCGGCTGGAAGAAATCACCACCGGCTGCTTGTGGTGGCCACCGGCTGCAAAATGATCTACCGGCCAGAAATGCAATGCCGGTCGGCACTACTTCCTGCCGGTCGGCACAAAGTTCCTGCAGGAAACAGTTGACAGTAGCAGCAGACAGCAGTGCATGGCATTGGATTTTTGGACATATTTGTGCATGGCCAATGCTCCCTATCATGTGTAGAACTCAAGGAAGCATGGCTCTTGGTTCTAGGACTACCAATTGTGCACCTTGGTGCATGATAGCCTAAGAGCCAAGATTGCATTTTAATGGTATTATGTAATGCAACAAACAAATGAAATCCAAGGCCTTATCATGTATTAGTCAAAGGTCTTGGTGACCAAGGGTTGGGACAAGTTGCACCACTTAAAGTGTGAACTCCTCTCAACTCTTGCACTTGGTTTGACACCCCAAACCAAGATAATGCAATGCATGTATGCAACATGGCTCCAATAATGCAACCTAATACTAACATGTTAACATGCCAAATGCAATGCAACATGCAAGGTGCGAATGCAATGTAAACCATAGGCAATTAGACAATGTAACCATCATACTACAACACTTAAAGAACTAAACATGCAACAAGCAAATGATGAACATGCAATGATGGACTTAGCCACAAAGGGGCAGCCCTCAAGCCTCCCCAAAACAGTGGCAAAATGGACCAAAAGATGTAGACAAACAACCATGTAAGCATGCAAGCCAAAAGGCCTAAGGCAAAGGCATAAAGTGGTGCATTCAACCTTCCCCTATTCATGACCAAACATGGCACATATCAAGCAACCCAAAATGACAGATTTTCAGCATGCAAAAACACACCCAAAACTCACACACTTGGCATCCCAAAAGCCCTAAACACACAAGCATGCATGAGGGATATTTCAAGGCATAAAAGGACACACCCTTAAAGCATGAAAGAGACAACAAAAATGAACATGTGAGCATGGATTAGGGTCTGAAATAGCATGTAAGAGGGTCCCAAACCCTTGAAATCATGGAGGCAATGCATCCTACATATGCACCTACTCGAAGCATACAAGCTACAATGCAAAGGGGCTATATGAGGCATGTCATGGATGGCCTAAACGACCAAAAACAGATCTTATACATGACAAAATAAGCACATTTTCAGTGTATGACCAGCCACAAAAACAGAAGCAAGGTAGGCTAAGAAAGCATGCAAGATTACGGTAAATCACATGGATTTCAAAGCAAGTAGCACATGGAGTATGCAAACAATGTTGATCCCTTCAACCATGTTGAAGAAGGGCTCAAAATAAGCCTATTCTTAGCTTACATCATGCTCTGAAACAGATCATACACAAGCCAAATATTCTATGCAAGAAACATGGCATACAAGAGGATATTGAGATAGGTGCTAGATGCAGCCACCAAACGGCAAGGGGTCCTCAATCAAACATGAAGAGGACCCCAAAATAAGACTATTTGAAGTTTGGGTCGGAGCCCAAAAGTGCTTGCAAGCAAGGCTTAGATATGAAGCAAGAAAAGGCTAGAAAGGGGAAGATGAAGACTTACCCTTGTAGACCAACAAACCAGCACCTCTTGGACCAAGTTTTGGTGCTCCTAAGCTCTGAAAATGTCCCCCAAGTCGTTGGTATGGAGTGTGTATGAGTTGTGCTATGGGTTGACGAAGGAATGGCCCAAGAACTATGGAGTTTGGAGGTTGAATGAGATAGATATAGGGTTGTAGATATATATGTTAGATATATATATCTATTCTCTGGTTTTTTTGTTTAGAATCACCAACCTTAGCAATGGAGAGGAAGGCCTCTCTTATATAGGCAACAAAACAAGACTTAGAGGCTAAGTTTCAAAGGGTCAAAGGGTGCAAGGCTTGTAAGGGAAGCTTGGCCAGCTGGTAAGGCTTCTTGAGGAAGCCAAGACAAAAGGGTCAAGGCTTCCTCAAGAAGCCATGAGCAAAGGGTGCAAAATAAGGGCCAAAAGGTGCAAAATGGTGCAAAATAGGCACATGGATGCACGTGGGTCTGGTCCTGTGCATCCCAGCTGGCACAGATGGTGTGCACCATGCTTGGGGGGTTCAAAGGGTTCAGGTCGGCCAGAAGGTTTGATCATCGGCCAAGATAAAGTGCCGGTCGGCACTCTTTTCTTCCGGTCGGCTAAATAGAGTGCCGATGGATGATTCCTTGGTCAAAACATGGCCGGTGGGTATGCAAATCGAAGCCCCGGAAGTTATCTTTCCAATGGCGCAAACCTTGCATCAAAATTCCTCCTGTGCAAAAAGTTATGCCCTTTTCCGTGAAGTCGCGCAGACTCGATCCAACCGGGATGATGCCCAGCTTCAACCAATCATATCTCCTCCACCCGGACTTGGCTCTAGGAGATTCTTGAGTGCAAAGTGAAGCCCCGGAGGTCTTCTTTCCAATGATGGTGGCCTCATAGCTTAACTCCAAGTATTGAATTGAATAAGCCCGATTTAGCGAGAGCTGCTCGATTCTCTCCTACCCGGATCTATGCCGAACTTCTCCCAAACCAGTTTTCTCCTCTCCTTTCCTCTTTTCTTCAACTCCAAACCCCTAGACAAAGTGTTTTGAAGGGTTTGCCTCTCTCCTTGTCGAAGGAATTGAACCTGTGCCCTGCACATCTCTCAACACCGAGCAAACCATCAGTAATGCCCAAGTCCTGAGGGCGGTCAAAAATGGGGTGTCTACAGTCAATTTTTTTATTTTTTAAGTCCGTCGTGACTAGATCATTCTAAAATTTACAAAATTTGAATCAATTTTGAAAGAAAAAAAGTTTAACTAAAAACAAAAAGAAGCCAAATTATATACATAGATATATAATTACGAAAATTGGCTTACCTTTGTATTTTCTGTTTTTTTTTTTTTTTTGATTTAAAAAATTCGACATAATTTTTTTTTAAAAAAAATCACTAAACACAAAAACAAGTCAAACTAAAAAGCCAAAAAAGGATACTCCCAAAAGAAGCCAAAGTTTTACATCTAATGATGACTTATCCAAATTCTTCACAATCACAGATGCTAAGGATTCCCTAGACTAGTCCTCCGTGATATTTATTTCTAAGAGAGATTTTGAAGCAGAACTACCATCTTCCTTAGATCCATAAACAGTTTTGGGAAGGGGAGAACCAGTGTCAACTGCCTGTAACTTGCAATCTTCCACTAGATGCAGGAACGGATCCACCTGAGAAAATATAAACATAGTAAAGCATATACGTCTGAGAATAATATTAGGATAGTATATCCCATACTAATATTGTTTTCACAATACGAGGTAGTCTTCATAATGTAAATAAGAATGAAGATGCAAAAAAAAAAAAAAAAGAATTGGCATTCAGCAGCATTCATTGCTTTAGGAAATAATTGATAAGGATATGGAAATAAAACCCTGATCTGCAATGAACCACGTATCATTTTATCTATAAGAGCAACCTTGACACATGGAAGAAGGGGAAGTATATTGTAGGCTTTCGATGAAAGGATAATCATCGAAGTTTCCAAAGTAAAGAGGGAACTGCGTCGTGACAGTGGCAATGGCCCTATGGAAACAACAGGACATGTTTTGAGTTGGCATAGTCGATGTCCCACCAAGGTCAATCTTATTCATTACATCACTATTATGGAATTTCGTTAAACAACATAATTAGAAATAAAGAACAAAACATATATAAAAATATAGAAAGTAAAAATTTTAAAAAAAAAAGAGAAAAGAAGAAGAAGAAGAAGAAGCACCGTATATAGGCAAATTAAACGCAATTCCATCCAACCTACGAAAATATAAGCATAATTGTTGGTTTGGATGCTAACCTCCTTCAATGAGAGAAATTCTTTTCAAGGAACAAGTTAGCAGAAAACTTCGAACTAGAGCCTCTTGACTGGAGCTCTACAAACATGATTTGTAACGTCCCCAAAAGTACATAATAAATATAATCCAAGAACATATATGAATGACAGCATAAATCAGAGTGAATAGTCCTTTCATTATATAAAGTTAATGAAAAGGTGTTTCTGCTCCTCTTGTTGGGCCTATAGTCCCCTTGTGACCCTTGGCCCCTAGACCTCGAACTCCGAAGTCTCTCCTCCTCGGCCTCCACGATAATCTCCACATGCGCAGCCACCTCCACAAGACGGTCATAGTTTCGGATCATGTTCCCGGAAACCTTGAACAAGATCTTGGTTCTAAGCTTCTTCTTGGACTCAATGCAACGACGTTCTTCCATCGCTACTAACTCCGGTGCAAACTGGGACAAACTAGAAAAGGCCACTTCAAACTCAGCCACGGACATATTGAGTTGTTTAAGGTCCTGAAACTCCTACCTCAGCCTCTCCCTAGCAATGGGAGGTAGATGCTTGTCTTGGAAGGCCACCACAAATGCCTCCCATGTCGGTTCTATTTGGCCTTTAGCGTACTTCCACCATTGACCCACGTCCCCTTTGAGATAGTAACTCGCAAGAGTCACTCTAAGCTCACTATCTTCTATGTGAAGCATCTCGAATGTCTTCACTGTTTGTTCGAGCCATTTATCGGCTTTCTTAGGTTCGGGGCCACCATGGAACTCATCCGACTTGGCCCGCAAAAACTCCCTCGTGAGGAAGCTCGCCCTTGTCTCTATGGCATTCTCCCTATCTTGGTTCTCTGTCCTAAGTATTTTCATGGACTCCAACAATGCCCCCGCCATTTCTCGAGCTAGGGTCCCCATTGCGACTTGACTCGCTTGCCCTGGTATCTCAGCTTGCCCCACTAGCTCAGCCATATTAGCTTGGCCTAATCCCTCATCTTGCAACGGAACCTCATAGACCGGTACCCCATGCACACCCCGGCAACCCGGACCACGCCTTCCACCTCTACCACCATGAGTTTGACCCATTCCTGACATCCTAATTGAGAATCAAGATAAACAATTTAGCACATAATTCCAAATGTGCTCGGCAACTTGCCTCACACATTAAACTACAACAATCATATATACTCTACCACACAAACAATTCAATTCACTCCACATAAGCACTTAGTCACGTAAGCACATACGGATTATCCTTTAGTGATGAGATTCATCCCACGAAAAATCAAGAATTCTTAGTAAAACGAGTATTGATCAAGTACCCTTCTAATAAGACCTCAAGGAATCTAATAGGTGCAAATAACATCCCAAAAGCCCAATCCCATACCCGTATAGTCACATAAGCATGTTATCACATAATTACGAAAAATAAAACATTTCCTAATTATGTGAAATGAACTCATTGTGGCAAAACAACTACTTTCCACGAGCACCAAGTATTCAAACCCGGTAACTCTGATACCAAGTTGTAACTGCCCAGAAAATATCCAATATAAATTAACTACGTCAACCGAAATCCACTAAATAATAATAACAATTTTCCTATCTTTACATCATTAATCAACAAAGTTTATACAAAAGTTCCACATGCTGAATTATACATTCAATGGTATGAAAAACACATGAATCTATAGCATGTGAAGCATCTAGTCTCAAGTAATTAAAATGCCCTTAAGGGCTTACATCTTCCAAGGCATAAGCCCGGTTACACAAAATGGTCTCTCAAACCCATATATGTTTAGCCCTTGGCTTACAAAAATTCACAATCACAACAAAGAGCCTTGTGCTCTCAAAACATATTTCCACACCCTAATTTGGCGGATTCACCACGTCCTTTCCTTGCACCAAAACCCATAGAGGTGAGCATAAAGCCCTAATAGAGAATTCTCACAAAGTATATAGAGTTATGCAACCTTCCAATGTTAAATGCAAGTGTCATGCAATGCCATTTTAAAGAAAATTTACATTATATGCTCTTCTTCAAAATCATCATATTTCAATAACAGTTTGTAAATCTCAACAATTCTGACACTTCCAATTTTAATCAATAGGAGCGGTAAATACGACTCCGGTAATTCCTAAGTTGGTGTCTGCAAGCAGGCTCAACAAGCACTACCAAAAACCTCACTTTACCGGTTGCTAACCGAAAGGGAAGTGGTACCTCCTCCGCACGTGTTTTCGGTCTTTCACCCTGGACACTCAGGCCAACCTAGTCAGTTTCATCTACAGACTTACCAACGTATTTTCTCCAAAACATTTCAATAATTTCATTTTGCATTATTCCTTTCTCAAAGTAAATGATTTCACATCTCAACTCAAAACTTGCAATAGTATAACGCTTGTAATGTCTATACACATGCCAAAGCTAAATAATAATCTTGTAATGTTCAATTGAATGAATATGCAATGCCATAATTGTCCACTTCCAACATAATATCAACAACGTACTATCATAATCAAATTTCCTTTTTCTCCTTGCAATGCTATTCTACAAATAGCCCAAAGTTTGTTACCAATTATCAATAACAACATGTCCCCAATTCATGCATTTCCATCCTTCTCACCATTTTAAGGTTATATCAAAAATTAGACAACAATCTCCAATTTCAATAGTTCCCATGTATAGAGAACCCAACATCAATATATATATATATATATACACATTGTAATAAAACAAGGAAACTCTCCACTTTCTTTACCTATCATGACATGAAACTATGAATTTATGTATATATACATAATAGCACCCCATAAACCCTCATCTTCCTTTATTCAAGAAAAATCCCCAAAATTTCTAGGTTTTCTTCTCTTTTTTTTTACAAAACACACACACACACACACACACACACACACACACACACCGAGCCTTTGAAAAAGATACCAATAAAGTCACTATTCCCTTGACCAAGATGGTTTCAACCCTCAAGACATTATCTTTAAAAAAAATTAAGATTTTCAAACCCCCTTTTTTAAAGAAACTTATATTCATGAAGAAAAATCAAACCCTCACATTATACCCAAAACAAATCCAAAACCCTCATCAATCCTTGCAAAACCTATATATGTAACTCAAGAAATCCCTACCTCGTGTTTGATGAAGAGGTTGATGAAACCCTATAGCCAAAGATGAGGGATTTTCGAGTTCCACTACACAATGTGAAATTCTAGCTTTGATCTTCAAGACTTGTGAGGGATGATGGATCTAGACCCAATGGATTGCAAGAAATCAAAGATTTTTAGTGTTTGGTGAGGGTTTTTAGAGAGAAGGAGAGCAAAAGTGTTTTTAGAGAGAGAGAGATGTAGAAACTATGAGATACATTCAACCCTAAAAGATAAAAAAAAATAAAAATAAATAAAAAGGTTTTCGGACTGCCCAGCGTCCCGCACATACGGAGCCTCCTTTCGGCACATGCGGCCTTCATCCCCACACGTGTGGCCATCCCCTCACGCACCTTTCTCCGCACCTGCATATATTGCAGTGTGCTGCCCCAAACCTCCCCTGAATTCCACAAGTGCGGCCTCACCTCTCGCATGTGCGGCCCTTCTCCGCACGTGTGGCCCACGTGCCCCGCACGTGTAGCCCTAGTTTTCCAGCCCAGAATTTCCTCAGCTCAAATCTAGGTACTCCGGACCTGACCTCGTACTTTTCGGGACAAGTGAAAGTCAATACCGAATAACAAGAACAAGTATTCAATTGAGAAAAACCCTCCGGACACCACAAACCCCAAACACTCAACAAGGCTCCAAGTCAATCCCGACACTCTATTAAGGCAAACCCAAGGTTAAACAAGGAAGAGTGAAACTAGTGACACACCTGCTCATCACAATATAGCATGGCATAACGGGGATGTTGGCGTGTCTCCCAAAAAATCTTGTGACCCATGATGGCTGCCGTAAGCAAGAGTGAGAAAACTGAGAACTTGAGTGATACTTTCAGTTGAAGCATTGAAAGGAAAAATTGCACGAGAGCACTTATCAAGCCAAATAAATCGAGAAATCTGACCGAAATATGTTTGTTCTTCATCCAAACGATTTCTCTAATGGCAAAGACCACTGTCACTAGAGCAGTACCAATACCAAGAAGAAAAAAAAAAGTTTTCTTCCCTTCCCAAATTGTTCGAAGGATGCACTTAAAATTTCAAAAATTACATTTGCGGCGGCACAATACTTATCAAACTTGGTTTTTCTTATCTTTTGCTAAATCTTAAGAAAAATCTCTTTCATCTCTCCCTTCATGGTTGATTAATATCGGTATGAAATGGGTTTTTCAAGGTCATCGGGAAATGGTGAATCTCATCTAAAATTTAGAGGAGAAGGTGACTTTCATTGAAAATGATGAATTTTGTTGAAGATAGAAACGAAAGGCTAGAGATTTATCAATGGTTGAACCAAATCAAAAAGAAGAGATGGTACAGAGAGGTGGTTGAGTGAAAGGCAAAGCAAGCATGAAAAGAGAGTGAAAATGGTAGAGCATCCCTTTGTATATTTCCAAATTCCACTCTCTCATTCAAACATATGATAATATTGACCCCAAAAAAATCAAGAAGGGTTTATTTTAATTTTAATTATAAAAAACATTTGAGGGTTCTTCACCAATCTAAAAATTAAATAAATAAATAAATAAAAATGATTTCCATTATTTTGTTGTCTATGCTTGAACAAAGAAAAGATAAAGAGGTATACCTGGAGCTCACCCTTAGAATGTTGAATGCCTCACTTCCAATGCAGCAAACTCTCAAAGTATCACATGTCTATACTCCTTCACTTATCATCATTCACCAAAATCATAAGTCTCACCTTCTCCACCAATTATAACATACTATTTGTTTATGGTGCAGGGGCAGAGGGATAATGAAAGAAATTTTGGCTTATAATTATCTTTATAAGAAATTTTTAGCTTATATTTATAGGAAATTTTCAACAAAGGGGTTGAAGGAAATCTTTATAATTATTTATACCCATAAATTTTTGTTTATACCCATAAATCTTTATAATTATTTTTTAATTATCTACAAATAAATCTTTGTATTTTTTGATTTTTTTTTTTTAATTTTGAGTCAATTTTTATGGCTTATAATTATAAAAAGATTTTTGTCACTCATAAATCTTTAAATTAAATCTTTATGGCTTATAAAGATTTGTGGCTGCCATAAACTTTTATTTATACCCGTAAATCTTTATAATTATTTTTTAATTGTTTATAAATAAATGAACTAATTATGAGCATTCATATAATTATCTATAAAAAAATCTTTATAAAGATTTATGGCTTATAAAGTTTTGAGATGTATAAGCCATAAATCACTGATTTATTTATAATTCTGATCTTTTTATAATGATACAAAGATTTATGGCTTATAAAGATTTTTGTCGCTGATTTATGATTTATAAAGATTTTGTAAATTATTTGAATTTTTTTTTTTTTAATTTTGAGTCAATTTTTTTTATTTTTTAAGTCCATCGTGACTAGATCATTCTAAAATTTACAAAATTTGAATCAATTTTGAAAGAAAAAAAGTTTAACTAAAAACAAAAATAAGCCAAATTATACATATATATATATAATTACAAAAATTGACTTACCTTTGTATTTTCTATTTTTTTTTAATTTAAAAAATTCGACATAATTTTTTTAAAAAAATCACTAAACACAAAAATAAGTCGAACTAAAAAGCCAAAAAAGGATACTCCCAAAAGAAGCCAAAGTTTTACATCTAATGATGACTTATCCAAATTCTTCACAATCACAAATTCTAAGGATTCCCTAGACTAGTCCTCCGTGATTTTTATTTCTAAGAGAGATTTTGAAGAAGAACTATCGTCTTCCTTAGATCCATAAACAGTTTTGGGAAGGAGAGAACTAGTTTAAACTGCCTCTAACTTGCAATCTTCCACCAAATGCAGGAACGGATCCACTTGAGAAAATATAAACATAGTAAAGCTTATACGTCTGAGAATAATATTAGTGTAGTATATATTATGCTAATATTATTTTCACAATACGAGGTAGTCTTCATAATGTAAATAAGAATGACGATGAAAAAAAAAAAAAAAAATTGGCTTTCAGCAGCATTGATTGCTTTAGGAAATAATTGACATGAATATGGAAATAAAACCCTGATCTGCAATGAACCACGTATCTTTTTATCAATAAGAACAACCTTGACACATGGAAGAAAGGGAAGTATATTGTAGGCTTTTGATGAAAAGATAATCATCGAAATTTCCAAAGTAAAGAGGGATCTACGTCGTGATAGTGGCAATGGCCCTGTGGAAATGACAGGACATGTCTTGAGTTGGCACAGTTGATGTCCCACTAAGTCAATCTTACTCATTCATTACATCACTATTATGGCATTTCATTAAACAACAAAAATAGAAATAAAGAACAAAACATATATAAAAATATAAAACATAAAAATTAAATAAAAAAAAAGCGGAAGAAGCACCATATATAGGCAAATTAAATGCAATTCCATCCAACCTACAAAAATATAAGCATAATAGTTGGTTTGGATGCTAACCTCCTTCAATGAGAGAAATTCTTTTCAAGGAACAAGC
Organism: Camellia oleifera; assembly: GCA_022316695.1. Taxonomy (NCBI): domain Eukaryota; kingdom Viridiplantae; phylum Streptophyta; class Magnoliopsida; order Ericales; family Theaceae; genus Camellia; species Camellia oleifera. The sequence continues at coordinate 59,342,497 of CM039313.1, read as the reverse complement.
TAGCGGAAAACTTCGGACTAGAGCCTCTTGATTGGAGTTCTGCAAACATGATTTGTAACGTCTCCAAAAGTACATAATAAATATAATCCGAGAACATATATGAATGACAGCATAAATCAGAGTGAATAGTCCTTTCATTATATAAAGTTAATGATACAGAATTGTCCAACATAAATAAATGTCCTATGGGCTTACACTTTTCCAAACCTTGGCTTGGTTACAACAAAATGAGACTAACTCATACAATTTTAGCCCTAGGCTATACAAAAATAAAACAAAACAAGAAGCTCTTGCTTCCCGAAAGTCCCTCCAGTGCTATTGCCTTAGTGGAGGCATGCTATCATTACCTAAAAATGTTTTTCCCAAATAGGGTAAGCCACGGCCCAGTAGGAATAATCTAACACAATATATGAGATTTAACAAAGGTATAAGTGCTATGTGCATGTACAATGTCCAAAATAAAACATTCATACTTTATAGTGCCATAGAATTCCAATTTCATGTGTCAATATGTTTTCCTCCAATTCATTTCAACATATAAGTCAATTTCATTATTTCTTTCATAGCCCAAATGAGACTACAACTCAATGGTTCTACAATCACATCATCAACATATCAACACTTCAAATTGCCATTTTATGGATATTTCGTCCGCGGGATCGGCACCCATGTATAAAATTTCAATTTGCTATTTTACAGATATTTCGTCCGCGAGATCGGCACCCATGTATAAAATTTCAGGACTTTCACCCAGGACACCTCGGCTAACTTAATTATAATGGAGTCCATCCCCTTTCTCCTCCCAAACATCATACATATGCAATGTATTTAAACACATAATCACACATGAAGTACATCCTCTTTCTCCTCCCAAATAACCATACATATACAATATATTCACACATAATCATATTCAATGACAACCAACGAAGTGATTAGTTTCAATTCACCTAATCCACATGACAATTTCTACAATAATCAAAATTATCCTCCACCGATAGCCCAATACAGATGTACAATCTCATGACAGACAATTTAATCAAAATTTCCAAAGATGTGAGGCATTATATTTTCAATTCCATCATCTATTTCAATACTCACTCAATTCCATGTTTGCAACACCAATTTCAACCATTTATACAAAATAGATATGATAATCATTTTAGGGCAAATATCCTCCTTTTCAAAATACCAATCCAAACACCAAAATCACTCATTTTGACACAACATGACTTCATTTTCAAACCCCATTCTCATTTATTTCGTTTCCACCAAAAACCCTCTCTTTTACATTTTACCCAAACCCTAGGTTTGGCTCAAAATATCCCTAAACCCCACCGTTGTTACACAACCACAAAATAACTAAGTTAAAAATCCTAACAAAGTGTAGAAAATCCCTACCTCAAGAAGAGAAGACCAAGTAAAGCAAGGTTGAAACTCCAAAGACACCGAAATCCAAGTTCGTTCGGATCAAAATGAAGATCTTGAGAAGCTCAATCTTTCTATCAAAGGAAGTAAGGTGAAGAGGTCACTAGATCTAGATGAAAAAGTAAAGAGAAGATGGGTTTTAGAGACAGAGGCTCTCAACTTTAGGGTTTAAGATGAAAAAATATGAAAAAGTGATGTAAAAAGTCACTTCTACGATCTAATATACGCACAGACCGCTCAAGTGGAAGAGTTGACGCTCGAGCGACAGACACAAACAATTTGTTTCATTCGAGCGCAAAAGAGACCCGCTCGAGCACGGAATGCACACGTTCAGTACTTTTGCAAACAACAAACAAACCGCTCGAGCGCAAGAATGGACGCTCGAGCATCCACCCGCTCCAGCGTAGGAAACGCCACTCGAGCGTAGAAAACACTCCTCCAGTACTTTGTAGACATGCAAAGTACTAAGTGTTTGCAAACCCCGGTCGAGCACAAGAAGGCCCGCTCGAGCAAAAGACCAAAATTCTAGGCAACACAAGGTTTGAAAACTAAGTAACGAACCAGTTCCAAACACACTCAAAATGACCAAATAACCAAATTTAAAGAGAAATAAAGAGCAAAAGAAAATGAACAACATTTAGAAAACATAAACCCAAATCCGGAGTACAACAAGTGACAGGTCAAAACTGGAATTGCTATATGATGAGTTGTAATAAGAAAAGACCTACAAATGTATACCCAAAATAAAAAAAGAAAAAAGAAAAAAAATAGGCCCAAAAAAATATATTGAGGCAGACAAAGGATAATTATGCTTATTACATATGGCGAATTGACCAAATTTAACAGAATTAACAAAATCTGCCATAGACTACCAGATTACCACATGTCATTGAAAATCTGATTTAACTTGCCTAATGATCCAATGAATGAATTTCCAAAATCACAGATCTCATGGGGAACTATATCTGATAAAGGAAGTTCCACAATAGCCTTGAAAGCTGCCACGGCACTTGTTTTCTGGCAACTAGGGAGCAGAAAGATGGTAGTGGAACAACTCCCACCTGGCAGACAGTGGTTGGTCAGGATGGTTGGTAATAATTTTTCGTCAAATAAATATAAATAATTGTTAAAATACTACAAAAGATGAGAAACAAGAAGAAGTTGTTGTACGATTTCTCTTATAACAAAGGCAAATTATTGCAAAGTTGAATAATATGAAACTTAAAGATATAATGAATCACTGATGAATGAAAGCACAATGTGAATGTAAATCATAGCAATATCAAGACATGTGTTGCTAAGTGAATAAGGGGAAGACTAAGAGAGCAAAAGACGAGGGAAAGAGTAAAGGAGGGAAAACAAATGGGAAAAGAGGGAAAAGTAGGGGAACCAAGAAAACATGTAAATACGCATACATGATATTAACAAAACTGATCGAAGCCAAATCTACAGGATAACATTAATTAGTTCTGAAGACTAGATGAGTTGTATGGCACAAGTTTTATGCTCTAGTTAAAGGAACCAAGTCTCTACAAGGGCCGAGGGGAGGCCAAACAAATTCAAAAAACAAAACCTCCTTGTTTAGGATTTTAATAGAAATTGTGATGCAGATGTGTTATGAACATAGATGAAACTTCCACAATCCAAATAATATTCTAGAAAAAAAAAAAAAAAAGAAAAAAAAAACATCAGAATAAACCGTAAAACCAAATACAAATCAACAATTACCTTGCCACAAGAGAACAGCAAAACTAGGTTGTATGTATGAGCAATTGTTTCATAGTGGCCAGGCATATTTGTAGGAGAGATGGATTATGCCCAAACTGGAGAAAGTAGGAGGCTAATCTGGCAGCTACTCAGCCTAAGAGAAGTTACTTCTTGGTATTGAAAGAATAAAACAATGGTCATATGAGTCAACAACCCAAAACATATGTGACTTTAAACACTCATCAATCCCAGATTACAATACATCTTTTATTCACACTTTATATGACAAATACACATAAAAGAAAATAGACTTCTCAAATCTTCAAACCAGCGTTTCCAACTGCATTCCTGAAAATGGTAAAAATAACGTGGTATAAACAAATATGTCTAGTAGGGATCTACAATGATTCTAATGATAAGACTGATAGATACATGTGATCATGAATGCTAAAGGATGATACATAAATAAATAATGTGCCTTTTATACTCAAAATACAATACACATAGATGTAGACACCCCATTTTTTACTGACCTTAAGACTTGGACGTCGTCGTTTGTGCACTCGATGATTGTGCTTGGTTGTGTTTGTTTTTAGCACCTGAAGTCCTCGGCAAAACACCTTGTCTTTGAGCCTCTAAACCTATTTTGTTTTGTGCTTCTTTTTGGGCCAAACCTAGTTGCCTTTTGCCTGGAAGGGGAAGGGACCATGTCGGCCAGTTTTTGGCCTTGTCGATCACTAGTTGTTCTTGTCAGCTACTTTTGGTCGTCAACGGCAACTTGAAGTGGCCAGTCAGCTACTGAGAGTGGCCAACGGCCATTTGTCTCCTTTTTCAGATATTTGTTTGCTAGCTGTGTCAGCTGTTGTTCACTGAAGTGCATCTCCATACACGTGTATGGAGGGGTGAATAGAAGCTTTAATCTTGATTTTCTATATATAGGGGGTGTTCTCCCCCGTTTGGAGGGGTAAGACATTTTGGATCAAAATTTTCTCTCTCTCTCTAGAATTCTCTCTCTCTTCTTGTTTTGTGCTTGATAGTTGGTTTTCTCAACACCTTTGCACACTAACCGTTAACCAAATTTGACCACCGTGGAGCTGAGGTCCCTTGGAGCCTAGTTTGAGCCTTAAAGTGTGGCTGTTTTGTGCTGTGCTTCAAGAGGTATAAGACTTACCCTGTAGGCTTTGTTTTGACTACTTGTTTTGTCATATTTTTATACTATTTTTGGCCTAGTTTTCAACTACAAAACACTCTAATTTTTTAGGCTTAACATGATGGTTTGAGTCCATTTTGTTTTAAGGGGTAGTCCACCCTTCTTGTTGATTAATTGTGAAGCCTTTTGTGCCATCTTTCAGCATACTCAAATCAAACTTTTTGGGCCTTTAAACCACTGAAATTCAGAGTTATTTTAGTGGTGAAAAACATGTTTTGAAGTCCAAAATTGGAGGGGTTAGCCTCCCCTCCTTGTGTCATACTTGCATGCCTAGTTAGCATCACATGGTAGCATGTTTTTGTAGACTACCTTAGCTTATTTCCAGCATATTTTTGCCTATGATTTGGACTATTTTAGGTCTGTTTTGGGCTGCTTTGGTCATATGAGTCTTGTTTTGCATAGTTGTAGTGCAAATGGCTTCACTAGTTTGGTGTTTTAGGCCTTTAAACATGATTTGCTCAAGTTTGTTGCATGTTGTAGTGTCTTTTTACATGTAATTTAAGCATATATAGCTCTGTCACATGCTCATTCATTTCACTCTTTCATTGCTTTTGAGAGTCGTTCTTGAGTCTTGTTTGCAAGCCTAGGTAGCTTAACATGTGAGCATGCTTTTCTAGCATTTTGTACCTTCATTTCAGCATGTTTTTGCTACTGTTTTGACTGGTTTTAACACTATTTTTAGCTAGTTTGGTCCTTTGAGGCTTGCTTTGTATGCTTGTAGTGCAATTGTGCCTAATAGTTTAGCTTGTGCTATGTTTTGGCCTCTTGTTCTAGCTGTTTTTAGTTTACGTCAAACATGTTTTAGGACTCCTTTTAGGCTGTTTTAGGACTATTTTGAAGTGTTTATACCTTTTGAGCTTTGTATTGCATGCCTATAGTGTAGTGATCTTCACTAGTTTGATGTTTTAAGGCCTTAGATACCACTTGCTTGTGTTGGTTGCATGCTTTAGTATTGTTTTACACATAATTTCAGCACTTTAAATCTCTGTAATCTTCCTCTATTCTTCAGCTCTTTCATTTACTTTGAAAGTGGCATTGAACCCCTTGTTGGCTTAAGTGTGAAATTGAGACACTTATGCTCAATGGTTTTAATCCGCTTTTGAGGGTTTCTACTAACCAACGGCATGAGGTCTCTTTCATGCTCAAGGTACTTGTGGTTTAAGCCCTCTTTCCATTAGAGGACATTCACCTTTTGGACTAATCAATTAAAGAATGGATTGGTAAGTTAAAATGTGCAAACAAATGAACGAAGTAAAAGAGGTAAGATTAAGCATCTTTATGTTGCATTGCATGTGTTTGGATTGGACATTAATCCGAACACTAGAAAATTGGGATGTTTCATACTCAAATTGATGAAACGTGCCACTTTTCTTGGTCACCGTCCCCCTTGATCATGCATGATAGGGTGGTGGTTGTTTTGGTCTTGTTTGTGCACTCATTAAGCTTGTACAAGCTTGGTTCTCTAGCTATCATGCATTGAAAATGCTTGGTTGATGGCTTGAGAGCCAAGAGCGACACTCCTTTGAGCTTGTGTGATGATAAGAGGGGTAGCAGTACATACACTCCTTGAAAATACATTGCTTTGCCTCTATTTGCTCTCTGTTGCAGCAAAAGAAGAAGTCTAGGGAAGGGGTGGCTAACCGGCCAGAAGCAATGGCCGACCGACCAATTATAGTAGCCGACCACCACTTTTTGTAGCCGATCGGCCACCAATGAATTTTTGCACAAGTGTTCCTAGGTTGGAGCAGAGGCATTCTGGGAGTCGATATAATTTTCAGTGATCAAACAAGTGCAAACAGCGGCATCCGATGGCAAGGCAATGGCATTTTCGAGCGGAGCAACCGAGCATGCATGCGTCCCTCACCCTCAAGGCCATTTTAATTATTTTAGTTAGCTTAGAATAGCTAGTTAATTCAAATGTTGTAATTATTTAGTTAATTAATTTGTTTTGTAATTAATTAGCTTAATTTCGTTTTGTAGTATTTAATTAATTTAGAATAGTTAGTTAAATATCATGTTGTAATAATTAGCTTAGAATAGTTAATTAGTTTTGGTTTGTAATAGTTAGCTTAATCATTCGAACCCTCCTTCGAGAGGGCATAATGTTGTAATAAGTGTGTGTGCGTGTGTGCATGTCTTCCAACCCCGCGTCTTTCTCCCTTTTATTTAACTACTTTCGATGGTTAGTTTAGGGTCATGTTTCAATTAGCATACCTTATGCTCACATGTTTGCATCCATTCATTTGTCTTGCTTGCACCGAGACTCGGTGCATCATTCAAACTGTATTTTATTTCAATACTTATTTGAATACGTGTCTTAAAGCATGTTATCAAATTGAATCGAATCAAATGCCATATTAGTAGCTGAGCCTATTAGTTGCATTATTGCATGTGTTGCATTAGGCATCTTGTATAGTTAGGATCATGCATTTTTCTAACTAGTTTTTGTTTTGGCTTGGAGTACTCGGTAAGTTTTATGCTTTAGCATACTTGCATGAGTGTGATTGCCATATTGCCATGATTCGCATGCTTGCCATGAGGCTATGTGCTTACTTGATAAATTGCATGAATGCCTGTGGATAAAGGCTTGTTGCTTGAATTGGAACGGTTCAACGAATATGAGTTTTAAGCCCACTTGAGGTGGCAAATCATGTTTTAAGCCCACTATGTTTGGTAGCAAATCCGCATGTTTTAAGCCCACTTGAGGTGGCAAATTCAAACCATTTTCATAAAACAAACATGAGTTGAATTGTTCCAAGTCTTGCAAACTAGTCTATACTTGTTTGTGCGCTATCACATAGTAAAGCTATTTTAATACCCGGAATAAGAGCACATAATGTTTATAAAAATGCATATCATGATTAGTAGAGGCCGATCTTTGATCGAACAAGTAGGGGGTGCTCATTTCAGGACCTTCCCCTCTCGTACCTAAGTTCTCGAGCCGAGGCAACTTTGGTGTTGACAAACATGTGGCCTTTGGCACGAGTCAACCCCAAAATAAAATATTTAGGTGGTGACTCTGTATCTGGCAAAGCTGTCCAATTTGGCATTATTTTGATTTAAAATTGATTTTTCGAAAAGGTTTGTCAGATTTGGAATCTTTGGTGTTTATCAGTTTCACATTGCACTTGTGAGACTAGATTTAGAACCACAGGAGTTCGAACTATGAGGCCTTTCATTTCAAACCTTTCGAAAGAGGGGCACGAAACAAGGCGATTCCACAATTTCTAGCGACTCTACTAGGGATTTAGAGAACTTGACTCAAACTTATGATATGTTATTTTATCTACACTTGTGTGTTTCTTTGCATTGCATTTGCATTGGTACACTTAAGTCACTATGATTGCCATCTGCTATTCCTGAGCGGTTTATCAGAGAATTGCTTAGGAAAAGCTCACCAAAAGGCTGACCGATTGTGGGCTCTGCCATGATGGGAACACAAACCTTGGATCTAGACTACCGTTGTACCGTTTGATCCTCCTTTCACTTCTCGATATTAGGAGCGAGAGGTATATTAGGTGGTCTTGCTGAGGAACCCTTTTTGACCAATCAAACTAGTTGCATATCAGAAGCCTTAAAGACTATTCCAAACTAGGATAGGTTGCTCACCCGATTGTAGGTTTGTTTGAAACCGCTTGTTTGCATAGTGAACCCCTAGTTCCTGACAAAATTAGGACAGGGCAACCACTACCCCATCATAGGGGTGTTTTTGGCTCTCACTTGCTTGATATGCGCTTTTAGAGTGAAACTCTGCAGGAATATATGTATCAGTTGCAAGTCTAGGCATCTGTTTGAGGGTATCAGTTTGGGGCAGAAATCAGTGTTTGAGTACAGATTGTCCAGCTTATGATTACGACTACGTGTTGTTTCTGTCTGAGTCGAGGTGTTGTGCGTTTTCTGATTTTTGTTTCTTTTGCTTTATTTTTCTCTTTGCAAAATAGTGTTTCACAATTGCTTCAGATGAGGCAGTTACCCCCTGAGCACTTTGGACCAGAGTAAAGTGGATTTGCCAATCTGAGGATCTTATTTGAGGACAGCCAGTGTTTGCTTCGCTACCCTCGGTTACAAGACAGAGGAGAGTCAGGCATAGTTCACCAGTTCAGCAATTGCTAATTCAATGGTCACTATCTACTTCACCTGTGCTCAGTCGGGCCCAATTATCTGCTTCAACTTCGGAAAGGGAATACACACCAGTTCTAACAGATTAGCATCCTGTAGTCAACATGAAGGACATGCTCCGCCAACTTCAACAGACCATTGAGGCAATGTAGCTAGCCGTTGCTCGCCAAGCGGAAGTTACCGCCCACCAAGCAAAAATTGCAACCCAGCAAGCTAAGTTAATCGCCAAGTTGCAGCAAAAACAGCAGCAATAAGCAGCAGCTTTTGCTTCGCATCCACCCCCAGCCAGGGATTCCAATACCCGGGGTTACAACTAATGTCCAAGAAAATATGGACATTCCGGCAAAGCCAGTTCTACCCCAGACTTCCAAAACACCAGTCTACCCAACAAGAGGCACCCTTTGAGTTTGAGGATCGACCTTACTGCACTGAAAGTGAGCAAGCTTGAGAAGCTTTTTAAACGAGCTCAAGGTGTCAATTCGATCCCAGGATATAAAGGACGGCTATACTGACTCGGCTGGTGACATTGCTAGACAGGTTTAAAATGCCACATATAGATCGCTTCGATGGCTTGGGTGATCCCATGGTCCATTTGTGGCTATTCTCAACATTCTGTGGCCGATGGGTCTGTCCAAACTGCAAAAGTTTTCCCTCTTTGGCCGGACCCTGGCGAGTATCGCGGCCATCTGGTACGCTAAACTTGAGGATTCTGTAAAGAGGAATTTGAAGGAAAAGGCTGTGGCCTTCGTACTGTAGTACTCCTATAACACAGATCGAGGTCACAACTTGTGATCTCGAAGCAACCCACCAAGAGCAGAAGGAAGGATTCTCCGATTTCGTAACCCGGTGGAGAGCCAAGGCCTCTATGATGACCACCCGACCCGCTGAAAAGGACCAGATCTGAATGGTAGTCCATAACCTACAACTGAGGCTGCTGTAGAAAATGATAGTCTTACATCTGTCAACATTGGCCGACCTCCATAAATAGGAGTACAAATAGAGGATACAATAAAGCAGGGTCTGATAGACCATGAGAAAGAGCAGCCCAATAGGTCTTTCACACGCAGTTCAAATGCAACTACCGGCAGTAGTGCAGCTGCAAGGCCTTCAGCTATGGGCATTGTCACCACCATACCTAAAATCGCTAACCCCTTTGCTGGCATGGCCAATATACCCCCCCCAAACTTCCAGCCATCATGCCTGAGGCCAGAGGGTTTTCACCCTACTCTATATGTATCTGTCAGCGGCCTTGAGGGTCCTAATCAGAAAAGGGCATTTGAAACCGTTAGAACAACGCCCCTTGCCTGATCCACTTCCTCCTAAACATAACCCAGCTAAGTACTATGCCTTCCACCAACAGCACGATCATGATACCGACCAGTGTTTTAGACTTCGTCATGAGATTCAAGATCTCATAGACAACAAAGTGATAGCACCTCCTGGAAAGCCAAACGCCACTACAAATCCCCTTCCACTACAAAACCAAGCCCCTCCACCTAAGCAAATAAACCTTATCCAAACACTGGCCATCCCTTATGACCCCAGCATATACATCACTCTATCCCACCTACCTAAGCCGGCGATGTTCATCCCAGAAAGCATAGACTTGTGCATGATGAACACGTCAACAACCCAACCCAAACCTATGGTGGTGACTGTGGTAGATGAAAGTAGGGTGGCCTTGTTGGAGGATGCGAATGTCAGTTTAGCGTTTGAGGGCTCCGTGGACTTATTTGAGGAAGAATACAATCCCTGCCGCTATATTGCGCCAGCCAATCAGGCCGAATTAGGGCTGGAGTTACCAACAGGGATGGAGGTCAATGTAGTCCAGGAGGATGGACTGAACCAGGGATTGGATGACTTAGCTGACCTCGAAAAGGACATCAATAATCTGTAATTCTTCGATGAGCAAGATTCAGGGGATGTGCACATTAACTAGTTTGACTTGAACAGATCAATGGATAATTCAAGGTAGCTTAGTAATGAGCTAGATGTGGATGAGGGTGTAGGCACCCCATTTTTGACCGTCCTCAAGACTTGGACGTCATCGTTTGAACACCCGATGATCTTCCTTGTTTGTGTTTGTTTTGAGTTCCCGAAGGACTCGGCTGCGCGCTGTGCCTTGAGATCTCTCAACTTGACTGTTTTGTGCTTGGTCGTGGACCAAGGACTTATGTTTTGTGCTTCTAAGGGTAGGAGGTGGCTTGTCAGCCATCCCATATACCCACCGGCCGTGGCATGAGGCCACCGGCCTTTCCTTATCTCTACCGACCATTTGTTTGGCCGGTCGGCTCAAACTTTTGGCCGGTCGGCTCAAACTTTTGGCCAGTCGGCCATTTAGTTGGCCGATGGTCTCCTTCTCTGGCCGGTGCCCCCTTTTTGCATTTTTCAGGCATTGTGCATGCCAGCTGTGCCAGTTGGAGTGCACGAACTTGTCCTCCGTACACATGTATGGAGGAATTACACCCTTTGCACCTTTTTGCTCAAGCTTCTTGAGAAAGCTTGACTCTTTATCTTAGCTTCCTCAAGAAGCTCAGACCCTTTGCCTTAGCTTCTCTTAGAAGCTTGACCCCCTTGACCCTTTTGTTTAGCTTTCCTTAGAAGCTTCAAGCCTTCATCTTGCTCTACATAAGGAGACCTTCCCTCTCCTTTGAAAAGGTTCAGTAAATCAGAGTTATATAGTATATATACACCACTCTCTCTCTATATCTCCCTCTCTCTCTTCATTTGTGTGTGTTAGAGGACTCAAAAGTGTGTTTTGCTCTTAGTATTGCACTAGGACACCTAGTGTTACACCATACTTGGATTATTGAGGTCTTGAGGGTTTGTTCTTGGAGTTTAGAGCTGGTTTTGATCAGAAGAGGGGGGCTGGACTTGCTACTCTTCAAGTGTTCTTCAAGGGTGAAACTATTGCTTTATATTCCCCAATCTTGCAATAGCTTTTAACCTACTTTGTGTGCTGTTTTGAGCTTTATGTATAACTGATTAAAACTCTTATTTTTCATGTTTAAGATGTTTCATTAAGGTCTCTTTTGTGTTTGGGGTCGACCTCCCCCTCTAGGGCCTTGTTTGGACCCTTTTGTGCCTTCTTTAGTTAAGCTTTGAATACTTTTATGCATTGGCCTTCTCACCACTGAAATCTAGAGGATTTTCAATGGTGAAGAAGAGGTTTTGAGGTCTTGCGTAGGGGAGGGACACCTCTCTCTCTTTGTGTCTCATTTGTTCATGTTTTTGGCTCATAAGGGTAGCATGCATGCTTAGTTGTTCTTGGCTCCATTTCAGAGGTTTTTGGGTGTTATTTGGTCATGTTATACCTTTTTTTTTGGGTCAGATTAATGGTCCCTTGCATGCGTAATATACTTGCCTTGAATTCTTCTATTTTGCCTAGAAATGCATCTTGCCATTAGACCATCATGCTTGCATGTTTTGCCTTGCTTTGTGAAGCTTTTGGTCATATTTCATCATGATTGAGGTCTGTTGGGTACTAATTTAATCATATTTACCATGTTTGGTATAGCCTTTGCATTTTAACTTGTGAGTCTTGAGTGTGTGAGTCATGAGCATGCTTTAGTTGGGTTGTTTCAGTTATTTGGAATCACTTCTCATGCTATTTCAGTCCCTAATCCATGCTTGTATGCTTGCATTCATCATCCCTTTCATGCCCTGAAGAGTTGTTCTTTTATGCCTTGAAATGGGTCATAGTGCATGCCTTTTGTTTTAGGCATTTGGGTTGCCATATCAGTGGATTTTGGGGCATATTTTGATGCATTGAAACTCTATTTTCAGTTGCTTAGTCCATGCCATGAGTGGTTGGGATGGTTGTAGTAGAGTGCCCTCTTTGTGGCCTTAAATCCCCCTTGCTTTGCATCCATTTCTTGGGCATGTTTTGACTATGATCTATGCATGCTTTGGACTTGTTTTGGAGTCCCCTAGGACTGTTTTAAGTCATTTTAGTCCTTTGGGGTTTGGTTGACATAATCATGGTTTGAACCTCTTTGTTAAGCCTCAAGGTTTTGGGCCCCATTGCATGCCTCGCTTACATGTTTTGCTTGATTCGGCATTATTCTTCATGTGATTTCAGAGCCTATTGTAATGCCATGTCCTCATGATTACTCCATTTTGTTCATGCTTGAGTGTTGTGCATAGTGGTCTAGCTTATGGACCAATATTATGTGTGTATTTGTCTCCCCTTTTGGCCCCTTAATTTGGGTGTTTTGGCCACTGTTTTGGGATATGGCCGAGGCCTCCCATCTCATTGTAAGTCCATCCTTGTACATAGTTGCATATTTGACATATTGCCTCTCGTTACATGCTTGCATTATACCATGTTTGCATTACATGTTAGGTTGCATTGCATTGCATCTTGCATGCTAAACACATTGTACATTTGCATGCTTAGTTTGCATTGCATTTGGCATGCCTTGTTAACTTAGCCTTATGTTGCATATTTGACCCATGTTGCATACTTGAGCCACATTGCATACATGCATTACATTTTGCTTAGTTTGGGGTGTCAAACCAAGCATGATGAATGAGGTGTGTTTGTACTCAACGTGACGAAACACGTCTCAATCCTCGATCGCCAATGCCCTTGAACTCAACATGATAGGGCGTAAGGCACTCATTTGTTTGATGCATGCATTTACATTGATTTGCAAACTTGGTGCCTTTGGCCATCATGCATCGAGATGCGTGGTTGGTGGCCCGAGGATCAAGGGCCACACTCTCTTGAGTCTATAACATGATAGGGAGAGTGGGCATGCACACATTTGCTTGAATTTCCATGCCATGCACTGTTTGTCCTCTGCTGCTGTCAAAACAGGGCTCTGCAGGAAGAAATGGCCAACCGACCAATTTTGGTGCCGATCAACCATCAATGTCCAGCCGGTGGTTCAATATTTAGCCGACAAGCCTATTCTCATGGCCGGTGGATTTGAATTATGGCCGGTAGCACTCTAAAACACTCAGGGAGTGATTCAGAAGGATTCTGGAAACTTTCATAAATTTCAGAGGGACATGGCAGTGTAAACAAAGGCAGCTTTTGACAAGGCAGTGAGTTTCCGAGCAAGGTGAGTCAAGCATGCATCATCCACGCATTCTGAGGCAGGGCTACGGCCATTTTCTTTTTGTAATTATTTTGTTAATTAATTAGGAGTTTTGTAATATTTAATTAGCTAGAATAGTTAGTTATTTATTCGGACTATATAATTTATTCAGACCCCCCCCTGAGCGAGGGCAATTGTGTAATAAGTGTGTATGAGTGTGTGTATGTCTTCCAACCCCCCTTTCTTTCTCCCTTTTATTTACCTACTTTCAATGGTTAGTATTAGGGCATATTTAAATTAGCATACCTTATGCTATGTATGAGTGCATTCATTCATCTGTATTGCATGCACCGGACTCGGCGCATCACACTAACTGCATTGTATTTCAATTCTAAAGTTGAATACGTGTTAGCTGTAACATCATCATCTACCATCTTAGAATAGCCGAGTCTATTGTAGTTGCATCTTGCATGTGTTGCATTAGCCATCTTAACATGAACTAGGATCATGCATTTGATTACTAACTAGTTTCTGTTTTGGCTTGGAGTACTAGGTAAGCATTTACGCTTTAGCATCCTTGCATGTGTGTGAGTGTTGCCATGATAGCATACTTACCATGAGGCTATGTGCTTATATGATATAACAGCCTGAATGCCTGTGGGTGAAGGTTGGATTGCTTGAGTTGGAATAACTCATTGAAATCCGTGTTTTAGCCTACTTGCAAGTAGCAAATTTCAAATTGTCTTTCAAACAAGCGGATATGCAATGTTTTGTTCCAAATTAGGCGATCTAGTCTATACTTTTGTGTTGTACACATCACATAGTAAGATTAGCTAATTAACCGGAATAAGAACGCATGTGTTTTTCAAAAACGAGATATCATGTTTAGTAGTGGCCAATCTTTAATCGGGCGAGCGGGGGTGCTCATAGCTGACCTTCCCCAATCGTACCCAAGTTCCCGAGCCGAGGCAACTTTGGTGATGACGGACACGTGGCCTTAGGCAATGAGTCAGGGTTTCCTAAATTCCCCCATAAAAAATATTTAGGTGGCGACTCTGTATCTGGCAAAGCAGTCCATGTTTGGCACTTCTTTCAAAAAAATCCGTTTTCAAAAACAATTTGTCAGATTTGGACTCTTTGATGATTCATTGGTCTTGCATTGCACTTTACGAGATTAGATACAGGACCGTGACATTGAGTCCTGAACTGTAATGAGCCCAATGAACAAAACGGGGGTTTCCCTCTCGAGACATTCGGGGATGTCTACAGAGAGATCTCAACCAAAACTAGAACAACTGGAAGCATGAACTGCTATAAGGGCCAGAACGGCCGTAGACAAAGGGAAGTTGCCGCAGAGCGCCGATAATAAGAATGCCGCTCGAGAAATGGGCATCATAAGCAATGCAGACACTGAATAAGAAGCTGCACTGGCGGATTGAACAGGAAAGGAACGAGATTAATCAGGAAGCTGGAAAAGCCAAGGACCCTATGGGGAATGACTGTGATGTCATAGTTATTACAACGGAACCGAACTATTGTCTGTCGATTGCCGAAGGAGTCCGGTGGAAAGATAATGATCTGCATCTTGCCCACACAGATGAGGATTAGGGCCAAAACCTGCCAGATGACACCTGGTATTCTGAGGAAGTGAATCACATGACTAGGAGTGGGTGGTACTTCAAGCCCCCGCACTTAGACCAACCAGAAGAATCAGGAAAGGATAAAGAGGCTAAAAAACATAAGAATAAACAGTTGGAGGAAGAAGCTGTACTAAACCAACTAAAGAAGATCCAAGCGGATATATCCATTTGGGGTTTGCTCATGGCTTCGCGGGTACACAGGCAAGCCGTCCTATCAGCAATGGATAAGGCCAAACTGTCTATCGAAACAACTCCCAAACAACTAGTGGGACTTGTCTTCCCAAGAGGGGCCTCACCAACCTTGACCTTCTCAGATAAGGAATTGCCGTCTAAGGGCTTTGCGCATAACAAACCACTATACGTCTCAGTTGAGTGTAGAGAGAAGTGGGTACTGGTTGTGTTGGTGGACACTAGGTCCGCAATCAATGTGTGTTTGTCCCGCACAGCCTATGCTATTGGCTTGAAGCCAGCGGATTTTGTACCAACGACCTAGGTGATCCGGGCCTACGACAACACAAGTCGAGAGGTGATGGGGATAGTTCAGATCAAAACAAAGGTTGGCCCGGCACAACAGGATATTGAGTTTCACGTCCTAGATGTTCTGGCCACCTTTAACTTACTTCTTGGACGGCCATGGCTGCACCAAGTGAAAGCTGTCTCTTCCACTCTTCATCAAATGCTGAAATACCCCTTGGAAAAGGGGTAGCCATTGTGTTTGGAAACTCATCAATCCATCCTCCACCCAAGGTCACCACGCCAATACTGGAAATTGTGCATGGCGATGAAGATGTTTTCCAATCTGGATTTACCTTGGCTGAGGCCTGGGTGGTGCAAGATATCTAGGCTGTTGATAAGGGGTTGTACGTCAATGCTCAATCTGTTTACCTCATGAACAAGCTACAACATGTACCCTAGATAGGATTGGGAAAGAGTATCTGGAAGGGCGTTGATGCACTGGCCGAAGTGCCACACAACCCTCATACCTTTGGTCTAGGTTACACGCCTACCAAAGAGGATTGGGTAAGAAAGGAAAAAGAAATGGCAGGAAGAGCCAAAGCAAGGCAAAGTGGGAAACACTATGAGCTAGTGTACAGAGCAATTCAAGGAACCCTAAACGGTCACTTTGTCCAGGAGGGGGAAGACTTCCCATTTTGCGGCTTTCTTGAGCCATGGTTAAACTTTGAGAAACGGCGTTTGCCCGGCTTTGAGATTTTCTTCGACCTACAACTGTAAGAGGATGAAGCCACAGAAGAACAGACTGACTTAACTCCTGAAGTTGAACAGAGTACAAAGGATGAGTCCAATGGCAATGAACTTGAGATAGGAACAGCGCTGGCTTGTCTCCTTTCGGCTCTTCAGATCAAATCAGAGAGCTTGGGGGATGACTTCACCGTTTCCATGATTGGGGTGGACCTAGGTGTGAACCCTTCTACCGGTATTCTGAATGCATCTAATGCACCCTCTCTCACTTGGCAGCTAGATGAGGGCTTTTTGCCCAGCAGCTCTGAATCAAGTAGTGAGTCGGAATCTGATTCCACAGAGTCTGTGGAGTCGAAATCAGATTCCAGTTCTTCTGAGTCAGAGTCCGGTATTCCTAGGGTTGGTAACCCGGATTCCGTTTTTTTGTCCAAGTCATATTTTTCCTTTTCTTTTGAGTCGGTTGTAACCGAGGAATTGGACGAGCTGGAAGCTTTGAATGAGAATGGTACCACTGCTATTTCCGAGTACTTCTCTGTGCCACTTGTGTATTGCATTGATCATGACTTTCAAAATTTTGATGAAAACAACGAGGAAGGAATTCCTCTAGTTTTAAAACATTTGATTGATTGAGAGGAGGAGAGGTTTGTAAAACCCCTTGTTGATGAAATCATTTCAATTAACGTGGGCACTGAAAAGGATCCGTGTTTGGTTCAGATTGGGTCCACATTGTCTTCAGAGGAACACGAACGCTTAGTTGCTTTATTAAAATATTTCAAAGATGTTTTCACGTGGTCCTACGAAGACATGCCTGGAATCAATCCTGAGATTGTACAGCACCAGATCCCTCTTTATCCTGAGGCCCGACCTGTCAAGCAGAAACTTCAAAGAATATGCCTAGATTGGGCTTTGAAGATTAAGGAAGAGGTTACCAAGCAGATAGGCGCAGGGTTTTTGCTAGTATCTGAGTATCCCACTTGGTTGGCCAACATTGTTCCGATGCCGAAGAAAGATGGCAGGATTCGGGTATGTATGGATTTCAAAGATCTGAACAAAGCTAGTCCGAAGGACGACTTTCCTCTACCACACATCGATGAATTGGTGGACTTCATTGCAAGCCATGCACTACTTTCTTTCATAGATAGATTTTTTGGGTATGACCAGATCTTGATGGCACCCGAGGACAGAGAGAGACTGCCTTCACCACGCCATGGGGAACCTACTGCTATAGGGTGATGTCGTTCGGTCTGAAGAACGCTGGGGCTACTTATCAACAGGCTGCAACTACTATCTTACACGATATGATCCACAAAGAGGTTGAGATGTATGTGGATGACATGATTATTAAGTCCAAGGAAAGAGAGGGCCACTACACCTCCTTGGAGAAATTCTTCCAACAGATCAGAGAATATCGGTTGAGGCTGAATCCACATAAATGCACTTTTGGTGTCACAGCAGGGAAAATGCTGGGGTTCTTGATTACACAAAGGGGCATCGAGGTTGATCCTTCCAAAATCAAGGCCATACTAGAAATGCCACCACCAATGACTGAAAAGGAGGTGCGAGGCTTTCTGAGTAAAGTGCAATTCATAAGACGGTTTATTGCAAAATTAACCTTAACTTGTGAACCACTATTTGGTCTCCTAAAGAAATGAAAGAAATTCCAATGGAATGATGTAGACACCCCATTTTTGACCATCCTCAAGACTTGGATGTGCTTGCAGGTACATCCGGTGACAAGTTTGATTGCTCGCCGAGCGCTCGAATTTCGCAGCGGAACGTCACAGGTTTGAGTTTTCCAGACCTTGTATCCTTTCTGCCCCATTTTTGGACCATGCTTTGGTCCCTCCATAGTGCTTGTTTTGGTGCACTGCCGGCCATCAATTTACGCCTGCCGGCCATTGATGAGGCTTGCTGGCCATCAATGAGGCACTGCCGGCCATCACTGATGGCCGGCCGGCCACCAATGTTTCAACAGATATTTTTCAGATATTTTTGAGCCAACTGTTTGCAGGATAGACCATCTGCACCCACATGGATGGCTAGATCCCTTCAAGGGGCTTTTGTATCTTCTATATATAGGGCTCATCTATATGCATGCAAGAGGTTACAAGAATTGGGCTGAGTAAAATTTCTCTCTCTAGAATCCTCTCTCTCTATATTTTAGGCTTGAAAGTGATCTTTCTCTATATATTTGCACTAGCACTCTTAGCCAAACACTCTCATATTGGAGCTGATGGTCTCTTGAGGCTTGGTTTGAGGTCTCAAAGTTGGTTTTAGCTCAAGAAAGTTGCTGATTTGTTGATGTGCTTCAAAGGTAATCATTTTACTCTCTTGAGCTTTGTTTTTGTACATTGGTTTGGCCAACCTTGCATTCTGTTTTTGGCCTAGTTGTCAACTACAAAAACTTCTATTTTTAAGTGTTGAAAATGGTTGCTTGAGGCCCTTTTGGGGTTAGGGGTGTTCTCCTCTCTTTTGTGGCTTATTGGCTAAGCTTTGTGCCATGTTTAAAGCCTTTAAAGCAATCTCTTTTTGGCCTTTTAACCACTGAAATCCAGGGGATTTTCAGTGGCAAAAACTTGGTTTTGAGGACCAAAATAGTAGGGGGGCCTCCCCTCTTGTTTCTCCTTTGCATGTGTTGATGGCTTCGTAGTTGAGCATGTTTTTCTACTATCTCTTGACTTGGTCTAAGTATGTTTTTGTGACTTTTTGAACATGTTTTAGCTCCGTTTTTGGCTGGCTTGGCCACTTCTTGCATGCTTCTTAGCCTTGCATGCTTGATGTTTTAGCTCATTATTCTAGCATGTGTTGGCTCCACTCCAGCATGTTTTTGGCCTTTATTTAGCATGTTCTAGCTCTGTTTTGAATAGCTTTGGTCATGCATGCCTTGCTTTGTATAGCTATAGTGTTGTTGGCCTTTACTAGCTTTGAGTTTTAGGGCCATTAGCATGTTGTGCTTGTGATGTTTGCATGTTTTGGCATCATTTAGCGTGTGTTTTCAGAGCATATTACTCCATCACAACCTCATATATATCACTCCTTCATGATGTTTGAGAGTTATGCCTTATGCCTTATGCCGTATGCCTTGTTATGAGCCAATGCATGAACATGATTTTCTTGCCTTTCATGCTACCATCTCAGCACATTTTGGCCACTGTTTTGGCATGTTTGAGGTCTATCCATGATTG
This sequence comes from Camellia oleifera, assembly GCA_022316695.1. Classification (NCBI taxonomy): domain Eukaryota; kingdom Viridiplantae; phylum Streptophyta; class Magnoliopsida; order Ericales; family Theaceae; genus Camellia; species Camellia oleifera. The sequence continues at coordinate 59,322,963 of CM039313.1, read as the reverse complement.
GTTTGTCCATTTGAGCATTGTATTGCATGGTCCTAGTGTTATGTCCTTCACTAGTTTTAATGCTTAAGTCTCCTAACATGTTGTACATGAGTTGTTTGCATGTTAGAGTCTTGTTTTTCATGCCATTCCAGCACTGAAATTCTTCCATCTCCCTCATTTCTGCACTTTTGATTTGTTTTGAGGCTTGGTTAGTCTTAAAGATGTGCTTAAGTTATGGGATTGAGGCATATGCTTAAATGGCTTTAACCCTCTTTTGAGGGTTCCTCCTAGTCAAAGGCATGGCGTCTCTCATGTCTTAAGTCATCTTTTGATTGGCCTTCCTCTCATTAGAGGACTTTCACATTGGACAAACCAACTAAAGAATGGCTTAGGTAATGTAAAATGTATAAACAAGAATTGAATCAAGTAAAGCATACCAAGATAATCATGTTGTGTTTGCATTGCATTGTGTTCAATCGGACGTTATATTGAACACAAGGTGAATTGGTCCATTTCATACTCAAAGTGATGAAAATGAGCCAATTCCCTTTGTCTCCATTGCCTTTGATCTTCCATGATAAGGTAGTGGTCCTAGAGTCTAGTTTGTCTTGCATTTATTGAATTTGTGCAAGTTGGATCCTTTGCCATTATGCATTGAATGCTTGATTGATGGTTTTGGATCCAATGGTACCTCTCCTTTGATGTTTTGAGATGATAAGGAGTGGTACAGTACATACATGTTCTTGGGAGACCCTCCATTTTTCTCTGTTTTGTGCTCTGTTGCAGTTTGGTGTCACAGCACACCAGTGGCCAACAGTGTCACACTGATGGCCGGCACCCTTTCATTGTTGGCTGGCAGATGGCTGGCAGCCACCATTCATGGCCAGCAGGCCACTAGGTGCACTCCTCAACATTATTTTGGTAAGTTTCAGCAGAGATTTCTTAAGGACACCCTGCAAATAGAGCCTCTAAAGAGCAGACCGGAGAGCTTTTCGGGACGAAAACCGAGCATACATCTTCTACTTCTTCAAACAGAGCTGAGGCAACATAGTTTAAAGCTTTACTTGTTAGTTAGCTTGAATTTGTAACTTAATTAATTAATTTGTTAATTAGTTAAAGTCTTGTAATAATTAGTAAGTAGTTTACTAGTTATTCGATTTGGTTGTGTAATAATTAGTCTAATTAGATTATTAGATTAGTAGCTTAGCTTAACGTAGCTAGCTTAGCTTATTTATTCAGACCCTCCTTCGAGAGGGACACAATAGTTGTAATAAGTGTGCGTGCATGTGTGCACGTCTTCCAACCCCACGTCTTTCTCCCCTTTATTTACCTGCTTTCGGTGGTTAGATTAGGGATCATGTTTTGATTAGCATACCTTATGCTTGCATGTTTGCAATCAGTTCATTTGTATTGCATGCACCAGGCTCGGCTCATCATTCAAACTGCATCGTATTTCAATACCTACTTGAATACGTGTATCAAAGTATTGCATTCATATGCCATAGTAGATAGTCCGAGCCTACTTAGTTGCATTTTTGCATAAGTTGCATTAGGCATCTTAACGTAGCTAGGATCATGCATGATTTCTAACTAGCTTTTCTATTTTGGCTCGGAGTACACTGTAAGTGTTTACACTTTCGCATACTTGCATGAGTGTGAGTGTTGCCATGATAGCATGCTTGCCATGAGGCTATTTGCTTAAGTGATTAACTACATGAATGCCTGTGGATGAAGGCTTTATTGCCTGAATTGGAACAACTCGATGATTGTGAGTTTTAAGCCCACTTTGCGAAGTGGCAAAATCATGTTTTAAAGCCCACTTAAGGGTGGTAAATTTGTGCTTTAGCCTACTTGCAAGTAGCACTTTCAAACCATTTTCAAAAGCAAACATGAATTGTTTTGTTCCAATTCTCGTGATTGAGTCTATACTTGTATGTTGTGCGCATCACGTAGTAAGTTAGCTAATAACCGGAATAAGAACACGTGTGTTTTTAAAACAACATATCATGCTTAGTAGAGGCCGATCCTTTGATCAGGCAAGCGGGGGTGCTCATTTCAGGAACCTTCCCCTCTCGTACCCAAGTTCTCGAGCCAGAGGCAACTTTGGTGATGACGGACACGTGGCCTTTGGCACGAGTCAGGGTTTCCTAAATTTCCCCAAAATAAAATATTTAGGTGGTGACTCTGTAGTTTGGCACTTTTTGACTCAAAACTGATTTTTCAAAACCAATTGCCAAATTTGGACTCTTTGGTGTTTATCAATCTTGCATTGCACTTTGTGAGATTAGATTCAGAACCGTAACAGGAGTCCGAATTGTAGGACGACCAATTCGCACCCTCTCCGAAAGGGGGGGGCACACGAAGAAAGTCGGGCGCTACAGATGACCGATGCTAGGTTGCTTTTGAGCAGATCAAGCAGTACCTTCAGAACCCGCCCAGTGTTGTCGCCACCAAAGCCGAGGAAGCCGTTGATTCTGTATCTGTCAGTAACCGACATGACTATGGGTTGAATGCTTACGCAGGAATCTGAGGATAGAATGGAGAAAGCCATCTATTACCTAAGCAAGAAGATGCTAGGAATATGAGACCCGTTACACCCCGCTGGAAAAGGCTTGCTTAGCTTTGGTATGGGCCACTAGAAAGTTGAGGCACTACCTATTAGCTCACTCTGTAATTCTAGTTTCGAGATTAGATCCCATCAAATATCTCTTCGAGAAACTAGCACTTACGAGTAGGCTAACTCGTTGGTTGCTTCTTCTCTCCGAATTTGATTTGAAGTACAGTGACTTACAAGTCTGTCAGGGGGAGAGCAGTAGCAGAAGTTCCTGGCAGGATCACCCAATAGAAGGGGACGAAGCAGTAGAGTACTTATTCCCAGATAAGGCCATTCTGCAAGTTGAGGAAGAAACTTGGACGATGTACTTTGACAGAGCAGTCTAATCAGTACGATTATGGGATAGGGGTGTTACTGATAGCACCCGACAATTCCCATATACCTTTAGCCTTCAAACTCTAGTTCAAAGTATCCAACAACGAAGCAGAATATGAAGCATGTATCGCTGGACTGGAAGCCGACCTAGAACTAGGGGCAAAAAGGTTGGACGTCATTGGGGACTCGAACCTGGTTGCATCTCAAGCAAAAGGAAATTGGAAAGTTAAGGAAGAAAGAATGAAAACCTATCACCAAACCTTGGATATTCTGATTCTTAGGTTTGAGAAGTTAACCTTCACGCATTTGTTAAGAGAGAATAATAGGTTCGCTGACTGCTTTATCAACTCTATCTTCTATGATAGACATCCCTTTTGGAAGTCCGAATGCGTCCGATCATTATTGAACAGAGATATATGCCGACCTATGAGTTGATCGCCGTGATAGATGAAGTACAAGATCAAAACCCCTGGTACTATGATGTCTGGAACTTCTTGGAAAATGAGGCTTATCCACCAGGGGCAAATGCCAAAGATAAGGGGGCGATACGGTGAATAGCTGCTCAGTTTATCATCTGCGGAGGTAAGTTGTACAAACTAGGCTATCTGGGAATGCACAAGATGTGTGTTAATGCAAAAAAATCGAAGCGCCTAATGGAGGCCATCCATGGAGGGGAGTGTGGATCGCACATGAGCGAAATAATACTAGCTCGAAAGATTCTCAGACAGGGTTATTACTGAACCATGGAGGAGGATTGTATCGGCTTTGTTCGGCGATGCCACAAATGCCAAATTCATACAAATCGCATGAATATCTCGCCGTCGATGTTGTACAACATGACTTCATCATGGCCGTTTTCAGTCTAGGGAATTGATGTTATCGGGGCAGTTACGCCAAAAGGCTCGAATGGGCATCAGTATATCCTAGTGGCGATAAACTACTTTACAAAGTGGGTCGAGGCCCAATCATACACAGTGCTGAAAGCGTCGCATGTAGCCAAGTTCATTAGGAATAATATCATCTGTCATTATGGGGTCCCGAATGAGATCATCCCGGAAAATGGTTCCCATTTCAAGAAGGAAGTGATCGACTTGTTAGAGAAATACAATGTGGCTTTTCATAAGTCATCCACATATCGGCCGCAAATCAATGGAGCTGTTGAGGCTGTTAACAAGAACATCAAGCACATCTTGCAGAAAATGGTTGAGACCTACAAGGATTGGCCAGACAAACTGCCATTTGCTCTTTGGGGCTACAAGACATCAATTCGAACATCTACTAGGGCAACCCCGTATTCTCTGGTTTATGGGATGGAAGTTGTTCTATCGATTGAAGTAAAGGTTCCGTCGTTGTGGGTTATAGCTGAGTGCCAGATAGCAAAAGCGAATTAGCAGCAGAGCAGGTTCAAGGAACTAATGTTGTTCGACGAGAGAAGGCTGAAAGCACTATGCCATGTCCAAGGTTATCAACGTAGGATTTCCAGGGCTTTTAACAAAAAGTTAAGTCTCGGAATCTTAAAGAAGGTTATTTGGTTCTCAAAGACAACTAAGCTCCCATCCATGACCCTAGGGGCAAGTTCAGACCCAATTGGACTGGTCCTTACATCATCAAATCAATTTGGTCGGGTGGAGCTGTCATGCTTATGGACCTAGATGGCTTGGAATTCTCCCAGCCAATCAACATGGACAAGTTGAAGAAATACAATCCTTGAGAGGCTCTCTAGACCGAAAACCCGGAAAGGCGACCTAGGCAAAAGTTAGAGCACAAAAAAATTAGAAATAAGAAAATTGAGCCTCGCAAGGTTGAAAACCAAGAAAGGGCGGCCTTGGCAAAAGTTAGAGCGCAAAAGTAGAATGTTAATACCCGAGTGAACCTGAACCGAACTATGTAAGGCTTGATTCTTATCTTTGGGATACGTAGGTAACTTCATTCTGAAGTCCAGCCATAAACACTTCCAAATCAACTGTGTCCATGAGATTGTTCTAGGTTATCTTTGTCTTTTCTGTATCCAAGAGTTCGGTTGAGATCTTCACTATGAGAGCTGGTTACAGTGCAGTGCAGTGCTATTCAGACAAGGGGCAGTTTTCCATTTTTGGATTTGGGGTTGTACATCTCAAGGATAGATTCCGGGTGTATCCAGTTGTGATCCTTATCAAAAATGGTTTTGAAAAGTTTAATAAAAGCTGATTTTGTTCAAATTAGTCTTTTTACAACTTAGACCATTTTTTGACCAAAAGGAAAACTTTTAGTACCCACAACTCCAATTTTATTGATTTCAATACAAAGTTCTCTAACTCTCGATACAAATCAAAGTTGTTTTTATTACATTCAAAAGGAAAAACTTGAAAGTTAGATCAAAGCAATAAACTTGGGGTATAGATAAATCAGGTATTCCTGCGTCCCCTCCCTGAGCTTGTAGAAGCTTTCAGACACTAAAGTAGGCCCAGGTTTGTGCCTCATCTTCAAGCCAAGCTATCAATTCATCAGAAAGGGTACAACTGAAATTGGACGCAGGAGTCAGAAGTTCTCTTGTTCTCCACGCAGTAGGATATCGAGCTAGTTGTGAACCTCGGATCGGAAAATGAAGTCGGGCACTCTACCCCCTCTTCTGGGCAAGTCTGGTTGTGTCCGAACTGACGCTTGAACCGGAATAGAAAATAGAAGACACAATGTGTCAAGCCAATCAATTGAATATCGGGTTGTCAAGACATGCTGTAGCTCATCTTAGGCAGATCAAACCAGGGGCAACGCCAAGCAATGTCAACAGCAGATCTGTTGCACATCCAGTGGCACCACCACCCCTCGTTCAGAAAATCAACTAGCTATTGGCGAAAGAAATAGCCTTGTGCTAAGTATGCAGGGCAAGAGTCCATTACCTTTAACCTATCCATAAGCCATATCTGGAGAGGGATGAAAAAATAAGAGAGATTAAAGAATAGAGAGGTAGTATGTGGAGAGGAAAAGTGAGAAAGGGTTTTGAAAGAAAAACAAAGCCTGAGTGTCGAGTGATGTGAGAAACACATGTGAGGTGGGGTGGGAAACATTACCTGCAAAAGTAGTGGACTTCCTGCGAACTTGGTTGTCTCTCACTGATGGAAAGCATCCAAGCCTATCAAAGTCTCGGCTACTGTCAAGCCAACGCAGCTCTTGCCCTCTTTCAAGCATTGGGCTACTTCGATCAAGCGAATGCTAGATCCTCCGAAACCCGAGGCAAGAAGAAAATGAGCCAACATACACAAAGAGAGAGTGTGCTGCCGAAAACTCTGCCGAATACAGTCGTTGCGATCACCGGTATCAGAAAACTGATGAATCAAGCTGGGAATATCCAGCTCTCTATTGTGAACCAAGGATCGAGCATCATGTAAAGTGAGCCCACACATCCTTCTTAAAGCCTGGATGTGGCCAAAACGGGACTATGGTAGGACTTCCTCGTCACGCCAAGCTTCCATCAAAACTTGGAATTCTTCGATTGTAGGGCATATCTCTTGTCCCCCAAAGTTGAAAACATGTGTAACCGGGTTCCAACATCTAGCCATGACGTGAAGGAACAGAAAACACGGTGGGGTATGACTTAGCAGGAATAGTGCATTTATTCCAAAACCCTGAAAATTCACTTTTTTTGAGCCATCTAAAGTTGCAATCCAAGTTGAGAGTTTTTCGGCGAAGAATGACTCCATTTATGGCAAAAACAGAGCTGGAATGAAGAAACTACGAAGTCCCAAACTTTTGTAGAAGATAAGGCACTAAATGGAAGACAGGTGGCAACAATCTGGAGGGCCCCTACACTGATGGCCGACCGGCCAGTGTGGGTGGCTGATCGGCCATCTTTTGTAGCCGACCGGCCACTTTTGGTGGCCGACAATCATCACTAAGTGGCCAACAGCCCCTGTTTGTGCCCAGCGGAATTCTTTTGGTCTTCCTGTGTATTGAGAATGCTGAGAACCTGTGTTTTGTTCTGCTCTTGATGCATTCTGCTGTCCTGTTTTAGTAGTTTTGTTGAGTCACTCTCAAGTTGTTTCAATTTGTTTATCAAGTTGTTTCACTTTGTTTATCAAGTTGTTGTATTGCTTATGGAGTTGTATTTATATTGTTTTGCTTATCGAGTTGTTGCATTGTTCATCAAGTTGTTTTATTTTGTTTGTTATGTGTTGGTCGGTTCATTACCTGATTAAGCGAATGCCAATACACTACACATAGTTCAAAGTCCCGCTGCTCTTGTTTTTATGACGTGTGGTGCAATGCGATGCTCAAAATGTAAAATGCAACACGTTTTCATCAAAAAGTTGTTTTCATTCCGATCATGGTTTCTTTTTACAAAGAGTACAAGTTTTTAAAGAAAATAAAACTGTCTAAAGTTGTACAAGGTGCTAACACTACTAGCAAAAAGAAACAAAGGAAAACACATGAATCAGCGCCAGCTAGCTCAAGCTCTAGAGGCCCTCTTCGTCCTCTTCCTCGACGGAGTGGACTCTATAGAGCTATCTCCATCCACACCACTGTCTAAACCCGATGTAGAACTAAAACCGGAGTTGTCGTCATCCTCCGCATCAGAACTTGGCTCAGCCTCAGCTCCACTAGCGGAATCTAAGTCAGCATCATCATCTCCGCTCTTGGATGACTCGTCATGCTGATCTGCAGTCTCTTCGGTCTCACTGGTCTCATCATCATCGCTCATGATAGGCTCACGACGTCCTATGCGGCCGTGTGCTAGAGCCTGTCTCTCTCTCCCTGCTGATGGAGGGGGCGCTAATGGTCCTACTTCTGTCACCGCCGGTCCTGTCGGTAGAGGTGTGACTTGAAAAGGTAGTTTGCATATGTCAGCCACAATATGTGTATCAGATGCAAGTATCGGGTGCGGAATGAGTACATGCAGAAATCAAATATGGTGTGTCAATGCAATGTGTCAAATGTGATCTATACATGCAGTGTATTAGTGCAGTGTGGGGAAATATTCAGTTGAGATGTCAGTTTCAGTATGTCAGCAGAAATATGATGACCGAAATGCAAAAGAACTGAAAATTACCTGAATGTCACGGGAGCCGAATATCGCCTCCCTCCTCAAAATCATGTCCTCGAATGAGGCCAGCAGCTCAAGCAATCCCTCGACGTAGCATGCGGGTGCCTGTAAATGCAATTTGGAATGATCAATGTCCGGAAGGAATGTATGTCTGAGTATCTAAGCTAGAATGGAAAAAATCAAAACTATAGTACATACCGGAGGTGAATCAGGTGTCCTGACATATCGGTGACCAGGCAACGGAGGCTTAATCGGAATCTGATTAGGCTCTTCGGAGTACCGCCAGCCTATCAGCTCAGTCAGAAACTCTGGCCATCCAAAACTCTACCTAGTATGGGGCATCCCTCTAGCCTTGCCCCACGGTGTTCAGGCCCTGCTCGTCAAAAGGGCATCAGCTACCCTCCCTGTATGAGCACGAATATCCGTCAAATGAGGCATGAGGTGCGTCTGGATGTAAGTCGTACAGTCCCCCTCCTCAAGAAAAAAGTCTGCATCTACGCCTCGCATAAAGTCAATGACCTCCTGAGCGGAGAGACTCTCTGTGGCTCGTATGGTTGGCAGAGGTGGTATGGGAACTGTCTGTAATGGCAAACCCAACGTCTGGCACAGGAAGCACTCGCCTAGGAACCAGGCTCGGCCTACTGGTCCCTCAAGCATGATCCGATAGCGAGAAAGCGCCCCAAGCGTCAGTGAACTCATATCTAACACCCACTAGCATCGTCGCCCAAGGCTGCCACGTGATCTGCAGACAGCAAGTGCATAGATTGATTAGTTGCCATTAGATATGCAATATGAATCGGACCTGAAAGCAGAAAGAACTGTAAGTTTTGAGTTACCTCTACTGCCCTCACTGTATCGAAATACCGGCAAAAGAATGAAAGGGTCTCTCGAGTCCTCGGCTGGCATCTCTCGTCATACCGATGAGAATATGGCACCCTAGGAGGCATCTCGACCTCTGGCTCTAGGGCAAGCGTCAGAAAATAGCATACACCCATAGCTGTAAAAAGCAAGAGGGTAACAGTGAGTATATAACAGATAAACACAGATAATGCTGAAAAGCAAGAGTATATGTGCAATGTACAGCAAATGAAAAATGCAGAGAATACAGAATACAGAGAAAATGCAGAAAGCAAGGTATGTGGTATAGTGTATAGAAAATACAAATGCAGAGCAGAAATTAGACTGTGTGTGTGCAGTGTGCGATTGTGTGCAATGTACAGAAAGTGCAAAGCAGAAAGCACAACAGAGAATGTAAAGCAAAAGTAAAGCATACCTCACAGGCTCTCCAATAGCCGCCAACTCTGTTCCTGCTACTCCTGGATGTCGAGCTCATATAACAGTACAGGATAGCAAGGCCAGCGCCGCCCCAGTCGTAATGCCGGACCTGAGACAAGTCCACCAAAGCACTTAAAAGATATTGCCCGACTGTGTTCGCCCTATCGGCGAATAAGGTGGTGCCAAAGAGGAACATCAGGAATCCTCAAGCATACTGCTCGATCTCCTCTACAGTCTCTGGAGCTGTCTCTCTAAACTGGTCTGCAAACCAGCTGTACCAGACCATCCCTGATCGGAAGAAAGGTGGGCGTGTCCCCAGCAAATAGATCCAGGCGGCTTCCCACTCACCCATGTCAGTATCATATGGGATCGGCCGGTCTCCTACCTCGATGCTCGTGAGCATAGCAAAATCGTACAGGGTCATCGTCATGTCTCTTGCGATAGAGAAATGGAAAGAGTTGGTGGTGTCCCACTATCTCTCTACCAGTGCACCTAGTAGGGACCTGCTCGCCATGAGGTATGACAACCCCATACAGAATAAGCCAAACCCAACCTCGTCAACTGATCTGGTGGACATCGACGGGGAGGTCCATGTACCACTCCCTCGCAGATGTGGCCCCATAGCCTCGGGTAAAACTAGAGTCCACCTATGATCAGAGTAAGCAAATAAAAGGCAGTGTAAGAAATACAGTGCATGACAGTGTTCAGAGTAAGCAGATGGAAGGCAGTGTAAGAAATACAGCGCGTGAATGTGTTCAGAATGAGCAGATAAAATACAGTGCAAAAGTGTGAGCTATACAGGAAATGTAAAGTACATCGCAGAAAATGTAAGAATACAGTGTATACCTTGGAGGCACCATGAGGTAAGTAAGACTCTGGCTCTCACAGCAAGAGATGTGCTGGTGCACCTTATGCAAATCCACTGAAATGACTGACTGTGTCGGGCGATAGTACATGCATCTCGGGGTGGTGTCTCTCTGGGTCAAAAGGTCGGACTCTGGGTGGCAATGGTATATGCTCAGGACCACCCTCCATCCCTGGTGAACCCCCGTCATGAGGAATGTCATCTGCCATTTGGAAAGAAGGTGAGAAAGTAAGCGAAAATGAGCAAAATAGGTGGAAAATGCCAAAAGTCAACAAAAGTCAACTCTCGCAGAGAGAAAATGGGAGAAAAAGTCAAAGCCTAGGAAAAGCCGCCAAACTCAAGACAAACTCGAGGGAAACAAACCTCAAGTGGCAAATATGAAGAAAAAGGTGCTGAAAACAAATTTTAATCGGTTCAAGATAGAGGAAATCAAGAGGTTTTAGCGAATCAACTTCACGTGGGGCATTGGAAAATGCGTATAAAGCACGGATCTAGGAGGAAAAAGTGTCTAGGGAGGAAGAGGAAGCAATTTCGGCAATGTAGGTGTGAGCAAATGTGGTTTGGAGATGTGTACTTAAAGATCTCCATGCAAAAAGACCAAAATGGCCCGAATTGCCACAAGTGGCCGACAAAATTCCCAGGTGGCCGACACTTCTTCAGGGTGGCCGACAGGCTTTCGGTGTTCTCCCTGTGTGTTTTTATGCTGTTTTGTGTCCTTGGCTCTCGAGAAAGTGCAAGAAAAGTTCACTTTTTAGCTCAAAGTGTCTCTGCAGAAGTTTCGAACCATGTCTTCGATACATGACTCATCGTCTGCTAGCATAAACGAGGTGTATCCCTTTGAAATATATTGTAACTCCTCCGAGAGGTAAATCGAAGGTTGCAACTAAATCGGTTCTATTAAGGCACGCTTTTTTATCATTGCATAGAACGTGCGTTTCTTTATTTGGTGTTTTGCATCGAGCACGCTATTGATGTTGCATTGAATATGCATTGTGGTTATTTTGCACAGAATATGCATGTTGTGTTGTATTGCATTGTACATGCCCTTACATTCACATAGAAAATGTTCGTATCTGTTACATCGACCATGTGTTTGCTATTGTTGCATTGAACATGCATTTTGGTGTTGTATAGAACATGCTCCAATTTTCGTTGCGTAGAATATGCTTCTGCTTTGTTTCTTGCATGTTGTGCATAAAACATGCCTCTAACATTGTGTTACGGTTATTCGTCTTGCATAGAACATGCATTCTTATTGTATTGTACCTGTTAAGTTTCTTTCTTATGCAAGCACGATATTGTATGTACGGTTCATTCAAAGCTGGTGCAACCAGACGATATTGTATGTACGGTTCATTCAGAGGGATTCCAGGTAAGATCATTCCTGCCCCCTTTAACACCTTGTTTTGGTTAAAAGCATTCGGGTTTACCACGGTGTTTACACCGTTCGCTTTGTTTAGAGACACGCGGGCGCGTCCCGGTGTTCTCGTTGCTCTTTCTCCTCTCGCGTGCGATGCGTTAGGACGCTTTGTTTAGAGACGCGCAGACGCGTCCCAGTGTTCTCGTTATTCTCTCTCCTCTCGCATGCGACGCGTTAGGATGCTTTCAGTTGGAGACATTTGGATACGTTCCAATGTTCTCACCATCTTTTCTCCTCTCGTGTGCGACGCGTTAGGACACTTCAGTTTGGAACATTCGAGGTGTGTCCCCATGTTCACCATCCTTTCTTTCTCCTTCCGCGTGCAACGCGTTGGAATCTTGTTTGGTACCTCGGGTGCACCCGACGTTTATGTTATTCTTTATCTTTACTGCATGATGTGTAGTTAAGGTTGCGTAATTTTCTTACATCCTTTCTGCATGGAATATAGTTTGGCTTGTGCTTTTCACGTGTGGCGTGTTTACTTACTTCTGTTCATGTTTGAGTTTGCTGTAGCATTTCTTTGCATAACGCTTGCATCTAGTTGTTTTGTTACATTCTCATTGCATGATCATAGGTTATGTTGTTGCATCAGTGCATATCATTTGCATCTTGCCCCAGAACTACGCTAGGTTTGATTCCCTGCAAAGGGATACGTAGGCAGCCTGCGGGTGCAACCGTTCTTTGTTTTGTTTGGTTGTTTGTCTAAGTCTTTGGCCTTGTCAAAAATGGGTCGTCTCTGGGCTTTGACATTCACTCCCATTATTTCATGACTTTCGAGTTCTGTCAAAGAGGGGCAACTATAGAAATCTCATTTTTTACTGACCTAAGACTTGGACGTTGTCAGTTTGTGCACTCGATGATTGTGCTTGGTTGTGTTTGTTTTGAGCGCTCGAAGTTCTCGGCGGAACGCCTTGTCTTTGAGCCTCTAAACCTATTTTGTTTTGTGCTTGTTTTTGGGCCAAACCTTGGTGGCCGACAACCACTTGAAGTGGCCGATGACCATTTGTCTCCTTTTTCAGATATTTGTTTGCCAGCTGTGCCAGCTATTGCTCACTGAAGTGCATCTCCATACACGTGTATGGAGGGATGAATACAAGCTTTAATCTTGATTTTCTATATATAGGGAGTGTTCTCCCCCATTTGGAGGGGTTAGACATTTTGGATCAAAATTTTCTCTCTCTAGAATTCTCTCTCTCTCTTCTTGTTTTGTGCTTGGTAGTTGGTTTTCTCTACACCTTTGCACACTAACCCTTAACCAAATTTGACCACCTCGGAGCTGAGGTCTCTTAGAGCCTAGTTTGAGCTTTTGGAAGGAGGTTTGAGCCCAAAAGTGTGGCTGTTTTGTGCTGTGCTTCAAGAGGTATAAGACTTACCTTGTTGGCTTTGTTTTGACTACTTGTTTTGCCATATTTTTGTACTGTTTTTGGCCTAGTTTCCAACTACAAAAAACTCTGATTTTTTAGGCTTAACATGATGGTTTGAGTCCATTTTGTGTTAAGGGGAGTTATTTCAGTGGTGGAAAACATGTTTTGAAGTCCAAATTGGAGGGGTTAGCCTCCCATTCTTGTGTCTTACTTGCATGCCTAGTTAGCATCACATGATAGCATGTTTTTGTAGCCTAACTTAGCTTATTTCCAGCATATTTTTGCCTCTAATTTGGACTGTTTTAGGTCTGTTTTGGGCTGCTTTGGTCATATGAGTCTTGTTTTGCATAGTTGTAGTGCAAATGGCTTCACTAGTTTGATGTTTTAGGCCTTTAAACATGATTTGCTCGAGTTGGTTGCATGTTGTAGTGTCTTTTTACATGTAATTTCAGCATATATAGCTCTGTCACATGCTCATTTGTTTCACTCTTTCATTGCTTTTGAGAGTCGCTCTTGAGTCTTGTTTGCAAGCCTAGGTAGCTTAACATGTGAGCGTGCTTTTCTAGCATTTTGTACCTTCATTTCAACATGTTTTTGCTACTATTTTGACTGGTTTTAACTCTGTTTTGAGCTGGGTTGGTCCTTTGAGGCTTGCTTTGTATGCTTGTAGTGCAATTGTGCCTAATAGTTTAGCTTGTGCTATGTTTTGGCCTCTTATTGTAGCTATTGTTAGCTTACTTCAAACATGTTTTAGGACTCCTTTTAGGCTGTTTTAGGACTGTTTTGAAGTGTTTGTACCTTTTGAGCTTTGTATTGCATGCCTATAGTGTAGTGATCTTCACTAGTTTGATGTTTTAAGGCCTTAGATACCACTTGGTTGTGTTGGTTGCATGCTTTAGTGTTGTTTTACACATAATTCCAGCACTTTAAATCTCTGCAATCTCCCTCTATTTTTCACTCTTTCATTTACTTTGAAAGTGGCATTGAACCCCTTGTTGGCTTAAGTGTGAAATTGAGACACTTATGCTCAATGGTTTTAATCCTCTTGTGAGGGTTTCTACTAACCAACGGCATGAGGTCTCTTTCATACTTAAGGTACTTGTGGTTTAAGCCCTCTTTCCATTAGAGAACACTCATCTTTTGGACTAATCAATTAAAGAATAGATTGGTACGTTAAAATGTGTAAACAAAATGAACAAAGTAAAAGAGGCAAGATTAAGCATCTTCATATTGCATTGCATGTGTTTGGATCGGACATTAATCTGAACACGAGAAAATTGGGACGTTTCATACTCAAAGTGATGAAACGTGCCACTTTTCTTGGTCACCGTCGCCCTTGATCATGCATGATAGGGTGGTGGTTGTTTTGGTCTTGTTTGTGCACTCATTAAGCTTGTACAAGCTTGGTTCTCTAGCCATCATGCATTGAAAATGCTTGGTTGATGGCTTGAGAGCCAAGAGCTACACTCCTTTGAGCTTGTGTGATGATAAGGAGGGTAGCAGTACATACACTCCTTGAAAATACATTGCTTTGCCTCTGTTTGCTCTCTATTGCAGCAAAAGAAGAAGTCTAAGGAAGGGGTAGCTGACTGGCGAGAAGTAGTGGCCAACGGCCACTAGCAGTGGCTGACCAACCAGTTATAGTAGCCGACCGCCACTTTTTGTAGCCAACCGGCCACCAATGAATTTTTGCACAAGTGTGCTCCTGAGTTGGAGCAGAGGCATTCTAGGAGTTGATATAATTTTCAGTGATCAAACGGGTGCAAATACAAGCATCCGATGGCATGGCAATGGCATTTTCGAGCGGAGCAACCGAGCATGCATGCGTCCCTCGCCCTCGAGGCCATTTTAATTGTTTTAGTTAGCTTAGAATAGCTAGTTAATTCAAATGTTGTAATTATTTAGTTAATTAATTTGTTTTGTAATTAATTAGCTTAATTTCGTTTTGTAATATTTAATTAGCTTAGAATAGTTAGTTAAATATCATGTTGTAATAATTAGCTTAGAATAGTTAATTAGTTTTGGCTTATAATAGTTAGCTTAATCATTCGGACCCTTCTTCGAGAGGGCATAATGTTGTAATAAGTGTGCATGCGTGTGTGCATGTCTTCCAACCCCACGTCTTTCTCCCTTTTATTTAACTGCTTTCGATGGTTAGTTTAGGGTCATGTTTCAATTAGCATACCTTATGCTCGCATGTTTGCATCTATTCATTTGTTTTGCATGCACCGAGACTCGGCGTATCATTCAAACTGCATTGTATTTCAATACTTATTTGAATACGTGTCTTAAATCATGTTATCAAATTGAATCAAATCAAATGCCATATTAGTAGCCGAGCCTATTAGTTGCATTATTGCATGTGTTGCATTAAGCATCTTGTATAGTTAGAATCATGCATTTTTCTAACTAATTTTTGTTTTGGCTTGGAGTACTCAGTAAGTTTTATGCTTTAGCATACTTGCATGAGTGTGATTGCCATATTGTCATGATTCGCATACTTGTCATGAGGCTATATGCTTACTTAATAAATTGCATGAATGCTTGTGGATGAAGGCTTGTTGCCTGAATTGGAACGGTTCAACGAATGTGAGTTTTAAGCCCACTTGAGGTGGCAAATCATGTTTTAAGCCCACTATGTTTGGTGGCAAATTCGCATCTTTTAAGCCCACTTAAAAGTGGCAAATTCAAACCATTTTCATAAAACAAACATGAGTTGAATTGTTCCAAGTCTTGGAAACTAGTCTATACTTGCTTGTGCGCATCACATAGTAAAGCTAGTTTAATAACCGGAATAAGAGCACATAATGTTTATAAAAATGCATATCATGATTAGTAGAGGCCGATCTTTGATCGGGTGAGCAGGGGGTGCTCATTTCAGGACCTTCCCCTCTCGTACCTAAGTTCCCAAGCCAAAGCAACTTTGGTGATGACAGACACGTGGCCTTTGGCACGAGTCAGGGTTTCCTAAATTTCTCCAAAATAAAATATTTAGGTGGCGACTCTAGTATCTGGCAAAGCAGTCCAATTTTGGACATTATTTTGATTTAAAATCAATTTTCCAAAAAGGTTTGTCGGATTTTGACTCTTTGGTGTTTATCAGTTTCACATTGCACTTGCGAGACTAGATTCAGAATCGTGGGAGTCCTAACTATGAGGCCTTTCATTTCAAACCTTTCAAAAAGGGGCGTGAAAAAAGGCGAGTCCACAATAGATAACACATTTCTCATGAAAATCTACTAAACTTTTCAAAGAAGACTTTATTTTATCTTCATACCATTCTTGTATAATTTCAAATAGTTTTTCTTAAAAATCCCTTGTTAACATTACATAGAGATCTAGGCATATGAACCATACATTACTAGTGATTATGTATCCTACCTTTAACTCACAACAAGCCATCACACCACCATAATCCACATAGCTTCTTTAATATATACATATGCCAACACTTATTTCAACATGAATCAAATACTCAATCCGTATAAAACAAATCAATTTAATTCCATCTTTTCAACCTTACATAATTAAATTCTTCATTTCCAATTATCACAATCACACATACAAATCCCATTATAAGTATCTTCGCACAAGTCCACAATCAATAACTAGCTCCATTACCAAGCTACATTAACAAACCACACACTTTTTCGGGCGCTACTCCGGAAAGAAGGCGGCACCTCTATCAAGCACCATGCTTTACCAGTCACAAGCTAGAAGGAATGCAGAACCTCCACATATCTCAACAGACTACACGTTTTTTCATACGCTTCTTCGGAAGGAATACGGAACCTTTATCAAGCGCTACGCTTTACCAGTCACAAGCCAGAAGGAAATGGACCCTTATGCTAATATCCCCATCCATCAATTCATCATGTTATTCATTATTATAACTCATAGACAAAACCAACAATATCATTCATTATTTCCATTACACATTAACCCATCAACACATCCACCATAAGTATAAAGATTTATCTTTAGAAACAATTACAATTTGTTTTCCATTTCATTCTTTACTTCTCCACATTAACATCAACTCTTTATATTCAATCACACAACACAATTGTTATCATACTCTACCCAAGATTTATTGATGCAATTTTCAATATTAGTTTCTCCAACATAACCCTCATATACCATAACTATTTTCACAACAACTACTTATCAGCATTTATACTCCTCTTAACCAAGAATAAACTTAATTTCAAGAATTTATGGTCAATTAAACAATCTTTCATCTTCGTAACAAAAAAAACCATAACTAGAAGTTTAACAACAATTGGGGATTTTTACTCTAAAGCACAAAACTACAATTTAGTAACTCCAATTTGTTCATATTCCACTTCAATCATAATGTAATGCCCGAACTTAAATCCCACAAAGCAATCAAAATAGCATGTTCCAAACATCCAAATAATACCATTTCATTCAATATACTTCTTTCTCATTGAAATATAGATTCATTTTACAAGGATTTCCAAATATAAACCTCCGTTCTATGAGTTAGAGAAAGCTACAAAACAATTACATTTTGCCCCTTAATACAAAAATACAAAACTCCAATAAAATTAAGAAGAGGAATTTCATCATTTCATTACAACTTCAAGTTCACAAAAATTTAAACTGTTACAATAAAAACAAAAGAAATATCTTTTTCCTCTTCTTCTTCGTGAAAGGGTTTTGGGGCTCTCTATTGCCTGAAATGTTAGTAAAATAGGAATGAGCAATTGCCCAGGTAGAGAATAACTTTAACCAAGTATATAAGCATTTGATTTAAATATGCATGACCTATAATTAATGCCCAAGAGTTCATTTGTATTTTAAACTTTATTTTACAGACACAATTCACAATCAACCTCCATACCTTTTTCGTCCTCACACGGAGGGCATGTGGACGCCTCAAACCTTTTCCACATTTGTCGTCCTCACATGAACCGGCCAGTGGATGCCTCACAACATCCCTCCATTCACTGCACTCATGTGGACCGGGCAAGTGGGCACCTCAAACATTACATAACATTTGCATTTTTCACACAATACCAACAATGAGAAGATTCTTCAATTCATAACCATCATCATCTCCAGTTTTGGTGTAAAAGTCTCAAAGTCTAACCTTTCAACATCAAAGTCAAGTAAATACACTTAATTTTAGGTTTTAGAAACCAATTGGGCAAAACCCTTTTTTACTTTTTCAACCATTCATACACATTATACCAGAAAATAATTAAATAATGTATATGATGCATGATCTTAAAGTTTTCAATTTCCCTTAGGATGATTTCAATTCACAATAATCCAATAGTTCATATTTCAATCTCAAAGTCGAATAAACACGCCCAATTTCATGTTTTAAAAACCAATTGAGCAAAACCCTCTTTATTGAACAAGTCTCAAAATAAGGTTTGTAGAAAATTAGGGATTTCTCTCTTTCATGAATTCGAGACCTAATTTTTATCATCAACAACAATAATTATCAATAATAAACATAATTTCATCTGTAATTATGAATTACTGTCCCACATCCTTCCAAATCCATTTACTAGCAAACATAATGCATACATATATATATACACACACATCATTTATCTTGCTAGTTCCATACATCTTAAGATTCACACCTACTTAGATCAAAATAGAAATATACAAGGGTAAAGGTATTCCTACCTCCAAGATGAGAGTAAAGAAGCTAGATCAAGGAGATTTCTTCACAAATCCAAAATCCAATCGGTGGGGAGGAAGATCTTCATGTGTACATCATCTTTAATGCAAGATCCATGGTGGATTGTTGGTGAAAAATGGATGAAATCAAGGTTTTGAGGGCTAATGTTTTGGGTATGGAAGAGAGGGGGAGAAGAGAGGAAGAAAGAATGATTTTGAGCCAAAAACTCACTTTATAGTGCCTGATATTGACCTAACCGCTCAAGCGGTCAAAGCTTGGCTCGAGTGGTGAAAACAAGCTCCCAGAATCTCTAAAATTCGCACAAACCGCTCGAGTGATGAAAAATTCGCTCAAGCGAACTTGCTTCCAACATAGATACTCAAATTTCAAACAGGCATAACTCCTTCTTCTGGACTCCGTTTTAGGTCGTTCTTGTGTCCAAACCAATGCCCCAGAAACAAGAAAGGAGGAGAAGAGACGAGGAAAGAATCAAGAATTTGGGCTAAAAACTCACTTTATAGTGCCTAATATCGACCTGACTACTCGAATGGTCAAAGCTTGGCTCGAGCAGTGAAAAGAAGCTCCCAAAATCTTGAAATTCAAGCAGACCGCTCAAGTGATGAAAAATTCGCTCGAGCAAACTTGCTTCCAACATAGATACTCAAATTTCAAACAAGCATAACTTCTTCGTCCAGACTCCATTTTAGGTCGTTCTTGTGTCCAAATCGATGCCCCGGAATCAATATTTCCAATGGTTCTAGCCTAACATCCAAATTCAAATTGTGAAAAGGGCAAAAGAGTAAAGACTACTCATGGGACAATTATCCGAATTAATGTTTTTGGTTCAATCTTACTTAACCATTATAATACCACCTCAATCAATATTCCAAAATGAACCGAAGAGGCTCCAAGTAAAATAATAAGAGTTCCACAAGCAAACCCACTAGTCCAAGATGTACCAAGTGTTACAATCTCCCCACCTTAGGAAATTTCAGTCCCCGAAATTAAACAGTTCAAGATCTAAAGTTTAGACAAATCCAAATGAAACAGAGATTGAACTAACACTCCCACCAACTAATCACAAGTCACTTCTACTCAATAACAAGTTCCTAGAAGATTCTCCCAACGTAAAAGATTCAGTGTGATGAACTAGAAACAAGTTCCATGAAAGAAGATAAGACGACCCAAAATATAAAGGGTAGAACAATCCCCAATAAAATTACAATCACCACTTCTAGAATCTAGTTCAAAATCTAAGGTTAACTCTCATATTTTCAGGTTCCACATTAATATTTAGATGACCCCATATGATACGAATAACAACACTCAAGCGGTGTGTCTTTCTTCTAATTTATGCACAAGGATTACCAAGGCCCACTCAACCCAAAAAGGCGACTCCCATTACGCACAGGGTCCCCATTTAGCATGATTAAATAAAATGGTCACAAATACCTCTAACAAGCCACAAGAACCCATTGATTCTATGAAATTAAAAGTCAAGGGTCAATGTCTCACTAACATACCCTACAGTGTTCCTGCCTTAATAGACTAAACTTCCATAGAATGAATCTTGGTTGTCTAATGACATAGAACTTTAGAAAAATAGTTTTCACATCATATTTTACACTCTAAGAAACAACTACCAATCACTTGGCAACCCAATTGCCAAAAGAATATTGCACATCACCTTAGAAGTCCTCAACCTGCTCTCAGAAAAGAAAGATAAGGAAAAATTTTCTGATAGGAATTCTATCCGCCAATCATGGCCTTTCGACGAGATACAACCTAGCAAAATCAATGCACCACAGGCTACGTTCTTACGATACCGCTAGTGTCACGACCCAAACTCACCTCCTACAGGTTTAGTGTTATAACCGGTCAGTAATCCTGGGATTAACAAAGGCCTCTGAACGTATCATCATGTAGTACGGGGCTGCGGAAGCAACTATATAAAACATACATAGTCCATTGAGCTGTACAGACATACATAAGACATAATACTTCAAATTTAAATACATATATATATGACTTCAAAATTACATAAGTCGTGCATCACTATATAGATATTATCAAAAGAGACTTAGCCCAATGTACGGATAAACAAAAACAAAACAAAAATCCTTAAAATGATCCACAAAAACTTGACTTTTTTAAACGGGAACAGACTTCCAAGCAGCCATCACTAAGCCTGGTCACGCTCCTGATCACCTACATACATAATATAAATAGTGAGTGAAAGCCTAGTGAATAATAACAGAGTAAAAGGTTTAATGAATGATGTCCCATATCAGATTCGGAAAGCAGAGTTCGAATTAGAAACAAATTCATATTCTTATTCAAAGTTCAGAAGTATGTACTTATTCAACTTCACAGATAATCATACGTGGTTTACCCATTAGTGCTAACAGATTAAATACAGAGCAATAAGCGTCATACTTGACCAGTTCCATAAAGGAACCTCCGATACCAGGAATAGATATCATACTTAAGCCACGATATTGCTACCCCGGGCGAGGGCCATAAGACTACGGTATTATTACCCCCGGGCAAGAGCCTTGTGCTCATAGACCATGGTATTGTTACCCCAGGGCAAGGGCCATATGCCAAGGATACCACGAATACTTTTCAATATATGGACAATCATTCATTGATACAGAACATAACATTTCATAAAACAGATCATTTCTTGTCATATCAAATAGGAAAATACTTAAACGTGAACATGGCTTTACAAAGTTATTACTCACAGATGGCTCCATTGGCAAAACAAATATAGCAGACGGACCAGGTGATTTATGGCACGTGGCCTACACAAACACAAAATAGATACATATTGAAACACACGCCCGGAATTTCTTTAACTCATTTTTTTTCTATCTCGGTGTATTTCTACCCCTTATCCTCATTATTGTGTCTCAATTAAGGCTTATGAATGCCTAAGATGCAATAAGGATGCCAAAATATATGTTGTAACACTTGGTCAAATTTTTGAAAACAAGGTCTTTCGCTCGAGCACACCTTTGATCGCTCGAGTGGACTACAAAACTCTGAAAAACTTCTAGGAGCTCTCATTTTATGCTCGAGCGCAACTTTTGTCGCTCGAGCCAAAGTTCAAAAATAGGCATGGTGGCTCAAGCGCAGTTTCTCTTGCTTGAGCGGAAGGCTCATGTTTGCAAAAGTACTGGGAGCATGAATTTTATGCTCGAGCCAACTTTTAGGTCACTCGAAGCGAAAGTGCAAAACCAAATATGGTCGCTCGAGCGCAGGTTCTGTCGCTCGAGCTGTGAGGCAGAATTCTGGAGTTTCCAAATTGTACTCCCAGTCCAAAACTCAAATTCAAAGCTACAAAATAGGTTCTTTTGGGCGAAAAACTTAAGAAAACATGTGTAAACTTGTAAGCCATGGTGAATTCAAAATCATTTCGCAAAATCAAAGCCCAAAAGCATGTCAATTATTCAAAATTCAACTTGAAACATCCAAAACATAACATGCATGACTTGTCATGAACTTAAACCTTCCAAAACACAATCAAATGAGGTAAGATGATGAGAAACTTGGTAAATTGTTAAAACAAAGCCAAGATAGGACACATGCATGTGAGATTTGTTTGAAATTCAAACTCAAAATGTAATGAAAATGTATGTATGCATGAATCATGCTCAATTATATCATCTAAGTTTATTTCTTGTATTTAATCTTTCAATTCTCTTGAATTCACATGTTAACTAACTCAATGTCACAAGTCTAAAGTTGACTTCTTACCTACAAGCTTCAATTCCTTAGAATTTTAGCAAGTCTAGTTTGATTCCTCCAATTTCTCCACAATTAGCTAGCAATTCCCTTTTCTCTTATTGATCTCCCCTTCTCAACCTCTCTTCTCTCTCTCCACGTTTTTTTTTCTCTTGAGTCAAAAGATGAAAAAAGTGTAAATATGTGTCCTAGCACTCACATTAGCCTTATATAGGCTTGGTTAGGATTAAGCTAAGTAAGTGTGATTAGTTCTAAGTAATTTATTCTAATTATTTGGTTTCGAATTAAATTTCAATTAATCATACCATAAATTTCTAGAAGTCCTGAATAACACAGATGAAGTCAATTTCGTAATTGGATGCCGATAAGGCCTTCAATTCACAGAACAAAACAGAAACACAAACAGATATTGTCGTAAATAATGCAACATATATGCAATTAATTCATAATTTCTTCTTAATTACTTATCAGGCATCCTTAATCATGGTTTAATAGTTAATCGCAGGTCAGGGTTATTACAACTAGTGTTCCATATCCACACATTACTCAACTCCGTTATTGAAATTCTTAAAGGTTAACAATATGTAAAAACAATCTATCTAGACCTTTGAAAATTGAAGGGATTTAAGACTGGTATAAAACTATATACATATATATATATATAAATAAAGGAATATTTTAGATACATAATAGTGAATGGCAAAAATGAAGAGTTTGAAAAAGACCAATTTTTGTAAAAATGGTTAAGGGTTATACATGTCATAAGATTCGATACACACATTTCCTGATCATTTTTTTTTTTTCCTTTTACTCATTGGTTTATCCATAACAATAAATTCTCAATTTCGGCAAAATAAGGTCTTACCCAATAGAAAAACTCCGTTCTCAAGCATATTTCAACCAGGTGACTTCCAAATATCACCCAACTAAGGATTCCATCACTATCACCGCGATGTCACACCCTATCGCAATCGTACAGGCAACAATAATTCAAAATAATAACAATAAGGTGAAAGAAAACCAGCAGATAAGTTTTGCTCATAAACTTGGGAAGTTGCATTCCCCCACAACTACCATTACAAATTTCAAGCTCGCAAAAATAATCTTTCGCAACTATCCCATCTTAGGGATCACATGCGACCAACTAGGACAATTATCAAGCTATTTGCACAACTCGTCACTCCCTTGAGAGTGACACACACTCACCAAACAATCAATTCCCATTCACACACCTCATTTCTAGAATTTAGACAAGTTCTGAGGTGATTCCCTGTGAACCTCTCCTAATGCTACAACAATAATTAACACACTACCCAAGAAAACCTTCTACACTTACATCATCTATCCATACGTGCACGACACACTACATTCCTTGGAATCAAAGCCATGTTATTAACTCTGAAGCTGTAACACAACTCCGCACCACACTAAGATTATGATGTCCCACAAAATCAACCTAAATTCAGTACCTTCTATAACACAAACTTACTCAATGACAAATATTTACATCGTTAATAAATAAATTAATCTCATATTACAATAGAATCTCTCCAAATGAAATTCAATATACCTCTCTCACCAAAATAATGCTATGCCTCTGTTACTAATTGCTAACAAAATCATATTTTCAATCATTCCAAAACAATCTCCATAACTAACCAAATAACAAAAAAAAAAATCGTATCAATTTATTTCCCAATATGGTGTCTGTCAAATAACTTCTAAAATACTTTCACCACAAAACACAATGGAATAAAATTGAAATAAGGAATCATCCTCTATCAAGTAAAACTAAATACCCCTTAATTTCACTTAAGCTCAAGTACACCCAACTTAAACTCATTGACAACACTAGGATAATATATCAATCAACAAAATTGTCACCACCCTTATAGGAAAACGAAGGACCAATCCAAAGGAAATTACAAATCTCACATCAAGGATACAAGATAACTTATGGTTAAAGGTCAAAGGACACAAAATAAATCTACATTTTGGTTTTCTAAACCACATTGTCATTACACACATCAAACTTAACTCAAAATACTCATCTTCACAATTTATAACTTTTAGCTGAGGTAACTTTAAAAAAATTAACATTAATTACTCTTGGTGGACCAATAACAAATTTCCATGTTCAAATTACAGTCGCATCAACTATCTCAACACAACTAGTCACAATCTCTACTGAATCATAACATTCTCACAATTTCATCCAAAATTAGTTTCTTTAAGGACACTAATTTGTTAACACAATTACTTATCATCTTGGTAAGCATCCATCTACCACACTCAAGTACATCAACAAACAACTTCAAAACATTTGACTTTACTATTCCCAAAGGCATTCAAAGCTAGCCTACATATCCTTACCTTCAATACTCATAACACAATTTCATAGGTCCTTATTTTCCCATCACTAGAAATTTAATCACACAATGCAACATAAATCAAATTCATTCTTATCCCAAAATTCTTTACCTACTTTGCTCACCTAAAACTTGTTACAAGATTCTAAACTAGATAAACTCTCTGGAAAACACATCTTTTACTACACTCTACAATTTCTTTCATGTTAAGACCACACATAATTCTAAATACATATCGAGATCATTGGCCTAAGACCCAACATAATCCTCAGAACTAGTCAATCAAACTATTAAAGCAATCTAACCACAATTAACTTAGTTTATCCCAAAGAAATTTAGAACTAGCTTTACTTATTTTGGCAACATTACTCTAAGACATTTTACTTTAAGTCACTCCATTTATCTTTAAAGCCTTAACACTGTACTACTACAACTAGTCTATTCCTAACCAGCTCTACCTCCAAAATCCTCATATAGCTCACTTCCACAATTTGATATAAGACTTCAAAAATAGCTACTCCTCATAATGACCAACCATTTACTATACATCATAGTCTCCACCATTTGATGGTCACACATACACCCATAATTCTACAAAACCATTTTGCTTATGATCCAATGTAAATTCTAAATCATACTGACCCATCAGTCTAGCCCTTGTAGTTTATCTTACGCCTTCTCCTAGGGAGAAACATCCTCAAGGTAAAGACAAAATCAATTCACAGTTTAATACTCTGCACAAGTTCCCACACGTTGCACATGAGTTAAACATACACCTGTAAATATATCTATACCACATAAGGCAAACCATGCAAGCACATAGTCACATAGAGCATATACAAATCACTCTTCTAAGATATCAACTTGTCCTACAACGTTTAAAGACTTTCAAGTGGAAAAAGCATTGATCAGGTGCCTTTCCAAAAAGATTTCGATGAATGCAATAGGCACAAATTGTATCCTAGAAGCTTAACCACATACCCACATAGCTACATAAACACACAAAGCATGCAAAGCACATAAGCGCCCCATTCTAGCCTATTAAACCTATTATGACAAATGTTACTTCCCACGAGCCCAAGGTATTCAAACCTGGTTAGATCTGATAACAATTTCTAATGCCCGGATTTAAATCCTACAAAGCAATCAAAATAGCATGTTCCAAACATCCAAATAATACCATTTCATTCAATATGCTTCTTTCTCATTGAACTATAGATTCATTTTGCAAGGATTTCCAAATATAAACCTCCGTTCTGTGAGTTAGAGAAAGTTACAAAACAATTACATTCTACCCCTTAATACAAAAAAACAAAACTAAAATAGAATTAAGAAGATGAGTTTCATCATTTCATTACAACTTCAAGTTCACAAAAATTTAGACTATTACAATAAAAACAAAAGAAATATATTTTTCCTCTTCTTCTTCATGAACAAGTTTTGTGGCTCTTCATTGCATGAAATGTTTTGTGAATTTGCAGAGTTGCTGATATGACGAATAAATAAGCCGAATAAATGACATGCAAAGTGGCTTTGGAGCTTTGCCGAGCAATTGGCTATGAGTTCTCAGAATTGCCGAAATGCACATGTATGGGCTCGATTGCCGAATATAAATGGAAAGTCTTGCTGGATTGCCTAACAGCTCCGTCTGTTTGGCCGAATATTATGGAATTGAGTGTTCCAGTCGTTGACAGAACTGTTGGCTGGGTGGCATCATGTCTACACCGAAAGTGAGTCAACTCTCACTTGCTGCAAGCCAATGGTCGGTCTTCGCTTTGGGTTTGACTAGCCGAGAACAAATGTGCAACAATTCCCTTCTTGGCTTGACGAATACATGGTCGGCATGTTGGCAACGTGGGCTTGCTGAAATACTTCGATAACTCTGGCCAAGAATACATGATCATCGCTGTTTGGATTTTTTTTTTTTTTTGGCCGAACAATAATGGTGACCCAATCCAACTCAAACTATGCAAACACTTGAGTAAAGATCATAGTTTTATATAAACAATAAATTGGTGAAATTATAGCTAAAGAGATAGAGTTAGAAGTTTAAGGAAAGGAAAAATGATGAGCCTTTATGGTAATTGAAGTGGTCCTAACGTTGTCAAATTTTCTTGCCGAGGAGACTTCTAGAGAGGGTGAAGATGGTATAATTGCAATACGTGATTCTTGAACCCAACAGGTTAAAGTTTCGTATGCATGCAAGTATATATATATATTTTTTATTTTTTTTAAACCTGCAAACGCAGAATTGAAAACATATGAAGCCGAGAGATAAATAAATAAACAATATATATTGACTTCATATTATATGGGAAGATCTATTAAATTTAGTTTAGCCGAGAGATAAATAAATAAATAATGACCAGCGGTGAATTTGGATATCTTCGGTTTTGTCGAGATTTTGGTCGGCGTCATCACGAGCCATTCATGACAATTGAAGTTGCCTCCAAATCAGACTGTTGGAATTTATATGTAGATATATATATATATATATATGCATATATATATAGCCTGCCGGCTACCATAATTAATTAAATAATAATAACATCATTTTTTATCATAACTCATGGTCCATCCTATGGCAATGTCTATTGCTGGGAATAATTCTAGAGAGAGAAAACCTGAAAACCCAGCCGTTTTGAGAAATAAAGAAGAATAAATAAATGAATGGACAGACCCATGTGTACATTTTGCTGAACAACTTTATTGAATTGCCGAAAAAATGTCTGCACCAAAAAAGGTGTGAAACCCATTTTTAGAGAGAGAAAACAGCTACAAACTTCATCTTGTTTTGACAACCTTTCTAAGCAATATTAATATTCAACAAGGGCTTGATCAAATCTGTGAGCATAAATAGACACATATATAGACATGTGTATATATATATAAGTATACCTAAACTTTAGCAAAAAAAACACATAATCAGAATCAAAGAAGCCAAAAACCCAGCTGTGGTCTCTTTTTTTAGAAAGAGAATGGTTAACCTTAATGCTCACTGGTCCAAGTACCTTGGGTGTCGTATTGATTCTTCTCTTCGTTGAATTCTTTAGCTCTTTCTCACAGACGGCGCCAATTGTGAGACCATGAAATATCCTCTCACATGGATGTTGTAGAGATCCAACGAATAGATGAACTTTGTCCCAGTGTGTCTGCAAAGATAAGCACAATCGGTGCCACCCAACCAGGGTTGCCGGCCGGAGACACTCCGATGCTAAAGTTAGTCCTTTGATTGAAAGGATAAAGCTATGGAAATCAAGAGTGTTAGTGTGTAGTGTAGGGAAAGATCACATACCTCTCTTCTGGGATGCACCCCCTTTATATAGATGGGGAGGTCTGATATTTGTTTGGGTTGGACCCATTCCTTGTTTGGGTTAACCCCAATGAGCGGATATATATTTTTTTCTTGGCTCCCACATAGTAAAATAGGAATGAGCAATTGTCCAATAGAGAATAACTTTAACCAAGTATATAAACATTTGATTTAAATATGCATGACCCATAATTAACGCCCAAGAGTTCATTTGTATTTTAAACTTTATTTTACAAACACAACTCACAATCAACCTCCACACCTTTTCCGTCCTCACACGGATGACATGTGGACGTCTCAAACCTTTCCACTTTCATCGTCCTTACACAAACCGGCCAGTGGACGCCTCACAACAACCCCACATTCGCCGCCCTCATGCGGACTGGGCAAGTGGGCACCTCAAACACAACCCCACATTTGTCGTCCTCACACGAACCAGGCAAGTAGGCACCTCAAACATTCCATAACATTTGCATTTTCACACAATACCAACAATGAGAAAATTCTTCAATTCATAACCATCATCATCTCCCGTTTTGGTGTAAGAGTCTCAAAGTCTAACATTTTAACATCAAAGTCAAGTAAATACACTTAATTTTAGGTTTTAGAGACCAATTGGGCAAAACCCCTTTTTACTTTTCCAACCATTCATACACATTAGTACCATAAGAAGAATTAAATAATGTATATGGTACATGATCTTAAAGTTTTCAATTTCCCTTAGGATGATTTCAATTCACAATAATCCAATAATTCATATTTCAACCTCAAAGTTGAATAAACACGCCCAATTTCATGTTTTAAAAACCAATTGAGCAAAACCCCTCTTTATTGAACAAGTCTCAAAATTAGGGTTTATAGAAAATTAGGGGTTTTCTCTCTTTCATGAGTTAGAGACTAATTTTTATCATCAACAACAATAATCATCAATAATAAACATAATTTCATCCGTAATCATGAATCATTGCCCACATTCTTCCAAATCATTTATTAGCAAACACAATGCATACCTATGTATACATCATTTATCTTGCTAGTTTCATACATCTTAAGATTCACACCTATTTAGATCAAAATAGAAATATACAAGGGTAAAGGTATTCCTACCTCCAAGATGAGAGTAGAGAAGCTAGATCAAGGAGATTCCTTCACAAATCCAAAATCCAATTGGTAGGGAGGAAGATCTTCACATGTACTTCATCTTTAATGCAAGATCCATGGTGGATTGTTGGTGAAAAATGGATGAAATCAAGATTTTGAGGGCTAATGTTTCAGGTATAGAAGAGAGGGGGAGAAGAGAGGAAGAAAGAATGAAGAATTTGGGCCAAAAACTCACTTTATAGTGCCTAATATTGACCTAACCACTCAAGCGGTCAAAACTTGGCTCAAGCAGTGAAAAGAAGCTTCCAAAATCTCTAAAATTCATGTAGACCGCTCGAGTGATGAAAAGTTTGCTTGAGCAAACTTGCTTCCAACACATATACTCAAATTTCAAACAAGCATAACTATTTCGTCCGGACTCCGTTTTAGATTGTTCTTGTGTCCAAATCGATACCCCAGAAACAAGCTTTCCAATGGTTCTAGCCTCGCATTCAAATTCAAAGTGTGGAAAAAGAAAAGGGCAAAAGAGTGAAGACTACTCATAGGACAATTATTCGAATCAATGTTTTTGGTTCAATCTTATTTTATCATTATGATACCACCTCAATCAATATTCCAAAATGAACCAAAGAGGCTCCAAGTACAATAATAAGAGTACCACAAGCAAACCCAGTAGTCCAAGAAGTACCAAGTGTTACACATAAGTTCAACTCCCATAATTTGGAAACCCTAACTTCCTTTACATGCTTTTATGAAAATTTCCTCAAAATGAAGTTTTTATGCAATATAAATCTTCTATCATCTATCTATAAGAAAATAATGAAGAGAATCAAAGAAATCCCTACCTCTAGCAAGAAGAAACGAAACCTGAAATTTTAACTTTGATGAAAACGTGATCCACTCAAATGGATAGAAAGTCCCTCTGCGTGCTCTTTGTTTTTATATAAGGAACATGGGGTAGGAAATGAGTAGAAAGTAATGAAAATCAAGCTTGAATGCTTGAAACCCTCAAAAATAATGGAATGGAGGAAGAGAGAGAAGAGAAATAATATGAAAGAATGAAGAAAAGGTGGACCAAAAATGGCTCTTAAAGATGCTGATCCTGGATAGACCACTCGAGCGACCACTCCTGCATTCGAGTGTTAGAGACACCACACCGCTCGAGCGAACATCAATAGCTCCCAGAATCTTAGACTTGCAAAAGTACTAGAAGTTTTGCAAGACCGCTCGAGCGATCAATCCGTTGCTCGATCGATGAGAAGAAAATATATATTTTTATTATTTTTTTCCCCAGAGTGCTACAAATTACGTTAGCCCAATTGCATATTTGGTACTTCTCCATAATTCGAACCCTAAATCTAGAAGTGTAAGTACCTGAGCTACACTCAAGTTCTACTTTATTCATATATATATATATATATATATTTCACTAGATAAGACATTAGATGTTAATAAGTTAGGTTCGTATAGGGCTGTAAATGAATCGAGCTGTTCATGAACAAGCTGGCTCGTTTACTAAATGAACGACCTCGAGCTCGATTTTTAGGCTCATTTATTAATCAAGTCGAGCTCAAGTAGCCCTAAGCTTAGCTCAATAAGGCTCGTGAACATAAAAATAAATTAATTAATATTTATTTTTAATAATATATTAAATAAATTTTCAATAATCTATTTTATTTTTTATTTATGTTTGGTATTTGTGTAAATTACATATTTGATTGGTGAAATTTATTATTAATATAAGTATTATTATATATTTTACTCATAATTTTATATTTTTTTTTATCTTAATAAGTAAATTAATTTAATTTTCTTTTTCAAAATTGAGCTTGAGCTCGAACTCGGCTCATTTATGTAATTCGAGAGAGCTCAAGCCGAGCTCAAGTTCAACAAATATTTGACAAGCCGAGCTCGAGCTCGAGCTCGAGCTTGATTTTTGAAGCTCAACTAGAGCCCGGTTCGAGCTCGACCTCGACCTCAACTAATTGTTAATAAACAAGCTTAAACATTCAAAAACTTGGCTAGACTCGTTTGCAGCCCTAAGTTCATATAATTGGGATTCAACATTTTCCATAAGTTCGAATCTCAAACCTGCTTTTAGAAACCTAAAAGTACAACCACTCAAACTACTTTCAAGTTCTAACGACATCTTTAATTAAAGCATAAGAAAAATGTGAATTTTCTCCATTCAAGATAAGAACTTAATTTATTCACCCAAAAAAGATAAGAACTTAATGTTTCCAGAAATGAAAATAAGAAGAGAAAACAAAAAGCACAACCAAAACTGCCAAATTCAAGACCATATTGGTTGTTTCAGGATTGTGATAGTTATCCTTGAACCCATGTTCAGAAGAAAACTTGCAAACAAACACTAAGCCAATATTATAAGACTTTTTTTTTTTCTTCTTTTTTTTTTTTTTTCCTTCTCTTTTTTTTTGGTACAACCAATATTATAAGACTTCATTGCCAGATAAAGGGTTCGTTTGGGATGTAGGTTGGCTTTTTGACTTTTTGACTATTTTAATATATGTCAAACAAAAACAAAATAAACAACGAACCGACAAACGAATTTCTTTAATCCTTGGGACAGCTAAGATTTGCATATTAAAATCAATTGAGAAAGAAAAGTCAATAAATTAGTAAACTTTCCTAAAGTTTATAACCACTTGGATGATGGAGACCCAAAAATTGACTAGTACGCTGGCCAAGCAAGGCTTCTGCTAAATCCATGACAATTCAGCTCACATAGGCTGCCAAATTGAAGCAACTACAAGAATTGAGGAAGTCAAACAATTTGATTATTGAAAGCTACTCTATAACTTTGACAGCTTGTGCAACTAGTACCGCACGCAACTAAAAAAATTGACATTAAGAAACGCTAAACGTGTAGGATGTTGACAATAAAACATGCTCAGTTTAAATTGACTTATCAGTGCTAACACCATTGCAGTTGTATTATTTACTCAACTATTTGTTTATTTCGCAAATCAGCAAGCAAAATCCAAATTCAGATAGGTCCCTCACCCTGAAACGGATCCTCAATCCCCCCAAAATGTCCATCCCCAAGTTCTACGGCTTACAATCACACAATTTGATTTTTTTTTAAATAAAAATTGATTCAATGCAAGCAGGGCCGGCCCTGGGCATAGGGCAACCAGGCCATGGCTTAGCACTCCTCAAAATACACTCAAAAAAGGAACCCCCTCCTAGTATAGTTTAGTATAATATATTAGGTATATTTTAAGTCCAAAAAAAATTTAAAAAGATCCAAACCATCTTAAAATAAATTAACCCATTAACATATTAACAGGCCCATTCAAAATTAAAAGGGTCGACTCTCTCCCTATCTAATTCCTAACCCTAACTCTTTTGACACAAATCTTTTATCCTTTACCTTCAAAAAAAATTTGATTGAATAAAAAAAAAAAAATGTGAAGAGCATCAAATGATCTCGTGATATTTATTAGTTTATCATTAGCTTTGAACATCAAAAAATCTCAGGCCGGGCCCGAATGCAAGATCATGTTATGAGGGCATGGCACAACGGGACAAAGACTTTGAGAGGGTCAGAAACCTGTAGAACATTTCCACATCTCACAGAAAGAAAAATTTAAGGTAATTGAGATAAAATGATTTGTTCCAACTAATCTCACAAAGAGCTTTATTATAAGTAAAAGTGACATTTTCAAAGTGAAGGAGCTAGAAAAATTCAAGTTTAAAATCCCAAGCAAAACTTAGTGTCAAATCTACAATTAAAAAAAATAAAAATGAAACAAACTGTGCATAACTCTGCCAATTTTTCTTAAATGAATAAAAGAATAAGATAAGTGGCATCGCCAAACAATTCAAACTTTACCAATCCAACTACCACTCAAATCAGATTAGTTGAAAACAACTGAGCAGAAAAAAGGGAGTGAGAATACCTGCAATGTGAGGACATGTGCGCACCACCTGCCAATGCCCCTTGCATATCTGTCATAAGAGGGCCAATTCAAGATATATAGTAGGAGTGCTGCCTGAATCATATCCGAGTGAAAGACTTCCTGTGATGTGTGTAACATACCACTACTTACTAGCCCAAGTAGCCTGTGGGTCGACCAACAATACCCAAAAACTTAAGTCCAAGTTATTTAGTAGGAAGGTAGTGGTGCTTTATCACTTATGCAAACTTTCGATGTAGGACAGGGTGTTACAATATATATGCATATTATGATCTATGCCATCTGTCTTTTAGACTTCACAGAGATGAAAAGCATTGGTTTTCTAGGATACCAAAATGCTAATCAGCTACTCAAAATCCCATTTGACTCAATGAGATCAATGTAACTGATTGTAGATTATTGTGTCCGGCCAGTATTATTCGACCATGAGTTTTGAGAGGAATTTAGGGAGGGGAGAAGGAAAGGATTACAAAAAAAAAAAAAAAAGAACACCAATGAAACTTAGTTATCAAAGTTTTTCCTTCTACCTTAATTTTTTGGTTTTTCTTTTTTTTTTTTTTTTTTTAAAAAAAAAAAACATGATTCTGACATACATGTATATATGCATGTATTACATTTGTTTCTTTTTTCTTTATTTTATTTTTTTTACATTAAAGGATTCGTAAACCCCAGTTGTAGTTTGTATGATTATGACTAGGTAGCCAAGTTCAGGGACTCAAACTCTGTGTGTATGTGTGTTGATGCACAGGAGGCTACATGCTTTTATTTTTACTTTTACTATATATCTCAAAATAATACCGCTCTCTGGCAGTCATACCACAAAAAAGGGGGGGAAAAAAAAAGAAAGGGTGCTGAGGCAGTCATACCACCAGAATTTTACCTTGATAGGACAAACTACAAATTAATCTAGTGTTTCTGTCTCTTACATGACACCCCTAGCAGTTGGATGGGTTGGGTCCCACACCCATCGGGCTGCTCATAATTCACATGCCAAGGCTAACCTGCTAAGAAGCATGGACAGTTTGAAGAAGATAATGTGTCGTGTCCAACACCATGTTCCACACCGACATGACATGACAGTCGTCGTACACTTCCCAACATTAGGACACATATGAAACACATTACAAGTTTGAATAAATTAACTACAAATCCTAGAGATAAAACAAAAGCAATGTACATCTATACATATTCTCATCTTTTAGACTTTAAACAATTACTATCTTTGAATTAAATACTCATACATATATATGACATAATAAATATATAAAATTATATATTGTGCATGTGTCTCCCTCACATTGTGTTCTATTTTTTTAAACAATTATCGTGTCAATGGGTCCATATCGTGTCACATGTTTGTGCGTCTTAGTGCTTAGTTAACATGTCTTGTGGGGTAGTGTGCATAGCGGGGTTTACGTAGCAACCACACATCCAATGTGACAAGGGGTTGGGACCTGCCATCACACCCCCAAAATAAAAGAAAAAAAAGGGGCCCAAATAATACTCATTAATGTATGTTTGGAAGGGAGAAAGATTAGGTACACACCTAACCTTTGACATAGTGTACAAAGTGGCTGATCCGAGATTTAAACCCATCTCTCCCAAAAAAAAAAAAAAGAACACTTGCATGCCTTGCGGTATCAGATCAGAGTACTAACCTTGGAGGCTTGGAGCTACTCATTGAAACTTCTTTTTTTTTCCTAAGTAGACACATTAAAGCTCTTTTTCACAGAAGCTTGGACCACTGATATATACGTAGTAGCAAATTATTTCAGAACTTGTTCACCAATCTTATGCATATTTGGCAGCCTCGTGTTAGTATCGTCTTGGGAAGGTCTTTTAGATTTTCATTTTGGCAAGATATGGCCGATAAGTTTGATAAAAAATAAGGTAACTGTTAATTCCATGAATGCATCATTTCTCAGTCTGCACAATCCATAATTTTGCTTTTTGTACACTTCGTTCAGTATGATAAAACACAATAGCCATAGAGCTTTTTAGGGGCCAACTCACTTCCCAATTATTATGGTTTATAAATAAGGTCCTTTAATCTTCACAAGGAAACCATTTAATAACGAATTTTATGCACTAGCATTTTGGGTATTACATGTATAAGTAGTTGCTCAAGAGAATATCTAATGGTGCAAATAAGAAACACTAGTGACCCCGCTTCCCTGGCACAACTATGATACATGTGTGGGGTTTTTAGATATAGTTCCTTCAATTGACACCTTGTGTACCACATATAATTCTCTGTAACCCAACAATTTTCTCCATGTGCTTGTGAAAAATAAATAAATATCCAAACTTCGTTCTTTCCATTTCCTTCTTAATGTAATTAAAAACGAACAACGAGAGGCCTAGTTTGGATGCATTAACATAATCTAGATGAGATGATAAACACTCTAGTATGAGCATCATTTCAAAGAAATGGGGAAAAAAAAAAATTTGCTTTGAAAGTGTAAGACACTTCTCATAATTTGTCAATTTGACCTGTTTGGTGCAGCTTATTATTATAAGTTGAAAGCTAATAAACAGAAAGTAGAAGCTAAAAGCACATCTCCCCAGCTTCTAGATAATCAGCTTTTTTCAACTTCTTTAAAATGTAAGCAGAAACTACACTAAACAGTGTCTAGCATACACTTTCAAATTAAAATAAGCTATAATTAGCTCATTTAAGCAACAACAAACAACCCCATTGTAGCCACCTTTCGACATCACTAATGTGTTGTCTTAAATGAACAAATCCAATCGTATTAAGATAGAGGACACGTTGTGTTGGTAGGTGTTCTTCATTGTATTGTTTTGTTTTATCCATAATTGTGTAGGAAGGTAGTGTTTCTCAACATTTCAATAAAAATGCCTTAGAATATTGGTTCATCTTTGAAATAACTTCAAATCTAGTTCTACTTATAAATTTATAGATAGTCTTTTATACTGAAAACTATAAAATTTCATTGGAGATATTAATAGAGGTATCAGAAAGTGAGGGGTTCATTTTGCTTGTTTCTTTGATTTTCTTTTATTTTCTTTTTCTTTCTACCTTTGTTTAAACCAGTTTCCCATAATGATAAAAACTCTGCTGGAAATAATAAGAACACAGGTTTGAGTATGGAGCAGCTCCGCCAACCTCAATTATCAGAGGGACCAGCATTGGAATAGCATTTTCTTCAGTCTTCAGAGCAGCAATCAAAGAATGCCATATGAAAACCAAACAAAAATTATACAGCAAGGAAGCTTAATCAAATGGGACACTCAAAGTAATGAATGATAATACGTAAATATATACAAAAGGTGCTTCTGAATTTTTTTCTGTTTTTTTGTTTTTTTGGCTCTCAGATTCTTGAGCATTAATTAACAAAGGGTAAGAGCAAATCAATTGTACATAACAAATGCCTAAAACTGAATAAACAGGATTTTTAGAAAAGGGGGTGATGCTAGCAAGCTCCATATAACACATAATAATTGAATCATTCTAATCCATGGAATCAAAACTTGGAGCTGACCACCCCAACTGCTCAATGATCTTCTTCATTCTTTCTTCCTGTCCCTTTGAATCCCCTAAAGCTGTGGTGAAGGGGTATATATAGGTTACCTTTGTAGCCATACATCTATAAGTAACCACATCTCCTTTTACCAAAAATTCTAGTACATCTCGGCCGAACCCTCCATCAACCTCAGCTTGCAGATATTTGCCTGAATTTAGTTCCATGATCAGTAAGGATACAGAAACAGTATCACTAACCAGTGCCCCTACCAATACTTTTGAAACTTAAATACACATAAAGGAGGCCTAAATTGACCATTTTCCAACATGTCTTGTCTTCCATTTCTAAAACCATTAGTTCAACTCTTTGTACTCAACTTCATAATTGCTAACAAAAATTACTCTTTTTTAAATACTTTGGGTAACCAACTGGGTTAACTTATTAAGGTCAGATCTGTTTTTTGTTTTTAGTTATTTGTTGGTATTTTGGCTTGTGGATTTGTGTGGCTAGACTAGTTTAACAGTTGATGATATTTGAAATCGTATATATTCTCCTAATGATTGACCAAAAAATTAAAAAATTAAAAAACTTTGGGCTGAATTCAGTTCTAATTACCATCTGGGGTATCTTCAACAACCTGAATCTTGGCGTTTTTCTGTGTTTCTAGAATAGCTTCTTGCAATTTCTGCAATACAAAAGAAGAACCAAACAATATTCAGAATTTCATATAATTCTTACCTCAAAATGCTAATGAATTACCTGAATAGCATTATCTAGACTATTTTCAGAAATTGTCCAAGGAAATGCGAATGAGGACGATCTTGGATTTGTCGACACGCAGCCCGGGTTTATAGACGGACAGGGCCTGATTTTCCTGCAAAAACAGAGCAAAGAATCTCATCATCAAAAGTCATGAAAACCAAAACACATATTATTATTAGGACCAACCCATTAAAGAAAATGAGAATTGGGAAATACCCATTTTCCAATCCGGTGGCCAAGTTCTTGGATTGAGAGAATGGAGTGGTGAGCAAAGAGGGTTGAGAGTTGAGAGAAGGAATTGCCAGAGAAGGTTGTGGAGGTGGAGAAGATAAGGTGAGAGCAAGGGAGAAGGAGAGGAGGAGATTCTTTAGCAGAGAATGGTCCTTTTTTGTGTTGTATTGTTGAAGATTACATGATGATGGGATTGAAGGGTGAAGAAGAAGAAGGGGGGTTCTGGTGGTTGGAGAGTGCTTGAAGTAAGGAGGGAATGGAGAGAGAAGGTGAGCACTCAAACTCATGTTTGTTATCTATCTATCCCTTGCCCTACCCACTCAGGCATGAGTTTGGATGGAGAGGTAATAAACAACGCCGATTGGTAGCTCGAGACTTTTGGGGCTCGAATGGCCCGAATCAAAAAACGACGACGTTTTTTTTTTTTTTTTTTTTCTTTTCTTTCTCTTTCTCTTTCTCTTTCTCATTTTTTTCTGAAGATGCAGAAGCTGAAAGTGAGAAGAAGAAGAAGAAGAAGAAGAAGAAGAGGAAGAGGAAGAGAAGAGGAAGCTGGAGGAGAAGAGAAATCCATGAGAGGGGCTACCCGTTTTTTTCCACAACCAGTCAGGTGGACAGTTTCATCAACACATTATCATCATCAACAGTTTTTATCTTCATCAACAGAGTTTCAGTTTTAGTTTCAGAGAAAACAGAGTTTCAGTTCAGAGCATCTCATCTTCATCAACATCAACAAAAAAAAAAAAATCAAAACCAAAACGACGGGTTGGAAACCACAATTAATAGAAATCTGTGTGTATTTTTTTTAAATCAAAACAAACCCAAAAATTAGATCTGTGGTTAAATCAAAACCAACACAGATTTTTTTTTTTAATCCGAACAACTTGGGAAAGATGGGTTTGAAACCCAAAAACCAAAACCAAACAAATCAAACCCAAAAACCAAAAATCAAAACAAAAAACCAGACAAATCAAAACCCAAGAGCTGGGAAGAGCCGTCCATCACAGATCTCGCACCGCCCATCACCGTCTCGCACCGTCGCTGTCCATCACCGTCACCGTCCCACCGTCGCACCGTCGCCTTCGCCTTCGCCTATCACCATCTCTCTCTCTCTCTCTGTTCGCCATCGCCTTCTCTCGCTTTCTCTCACTCTCTCTGTCTTCCCCCCTCCCCTTTTCAGATACAAAAGAGAAGGCAGAAGAGGAAAAAAAGAAAAAAAAAAGAGAAACGACGTCGTTTTTTGATTCGAGCCAATTGAGCCTTACCCATTTCGAGCTACCAGCCATTTCTGGGTAATAAAAATTAAAAAATGTAAATTTCTAACCTAGAAGAGATTCGAACAAAATACAACTAGCCTATCACCCGTGTTATGCTGGGAATAATTATAGATATTTATATTTGTTTAAGATTCTTTTTAATATATAAATTATGTTTTTTAAGATTTTTTTCTTATCACTAATCATAATGTATAGGGGAAGTTGAAAAAAGTACTGCAGTAACTATACACGAATTGCATCTATAATTATTTGTATAAAGGGATTTTAAATGCTGATTAGGGGATTTTGACCAAATCAATAATTGCAAGCATGTGAAAAGATATGTGGATTGAAAAAAGTTAATAAGTGCTAATCAGAAAATTTTGACCAAATCAATAAATGCTGAGATTTTTTTTAAAATAAAAAATTAAAAAAATTCAGATTGAAATATTGAAGCTTCCATAGGTCTTGGTGGTTAAAAACCTCCTTTTACTTAATATATAGTATAGATGGTAAGTCTCATGCATTTTGACATGATTTTAGGTTAAGGGTTGGTTTAGTAATGAATTTTTTAGGTTTTGTTTGGAATAAATTAAAAAAAGTTAAAAGGTTATTAAAAAATTAAAAAGTTTATATTATTCAAGAATAGTTTATGGGGAAGTCATTAGGGCAAAATTATTATTTTGCCCTTTAAATTTAATTACCCAAAAAGTCAGAAAGTTAAAAGTTAAAAAGTCAAAAAGGTAAAATTGTCATTTTAATTTTATTACAATATTTTATTACACATCTTTTTATAAAAAGTCAAAAAGTTATCCTAAACATACATATTTTTTTTATACTTTTTTAACCAAAAAGTCAAACAATATACTTATATAGCACATCCCAAATAACTACTTAGTTGGCTTTTTGACTTTTTTTACTTTTTTAGATTGAGATTTTTTTGTTTGTTTAGGCCAAGTTTGGCAAGTTGAAAAAAAGTTAAAAAGTCAAAAAATTACTCAAAAAGTTAAAAAGTTATCATTATTCACCAAAAGTCAAAAATTACGGCTGCACAGTTCCCAATCCTAATTTTCTCCTACACACTAATTTATACAATTTTTTAATGCACATTTTTCCATAAAAAGTCAAAAAATTAACCCAAACAATCATACTTTTTTCCTCAACTTTTTCATCCAAAAAGTCAAAAAGTGCACTTATTTAGGACATCCCAAAC
Organism: Camellia oleifera; assembly: GCA_022316695.1. Classification (NCBI taxonomy): domain Eukaryota; kingdom Viridiplantae; phylum Streptophyta; class Magnoliopsida; order Ericales; family Theaceae; genus Camellia; species Camellia oleifera. Next base: position 59,283,031 of record CM039313.1, on the reverse strand, counting down.
AATCCCTTTTTTGTTTGGTTTTTTTGGCTTTAAAATGACAAACTATTTTGTTAATTTTTTGACTTTTTGATTTTTTTAATTCTTTTTTTGTCTATATATGATTATTTAGTCCAAAATATTTACCAAATCGGAGCTAAAAATTAACAATAGATGGTATGAAGATACAAATGTAAGGTTACACTTGTTTGGTACATGTGATAAATTTTTGTAATAAATATTATACACTCTTTTGATAAAGTTATCACAATTTATGTTTCAAAAATTAAATTACATATTTGTAACAATGTGATATATTCTTTCATTGAAATATTTTAAACCACAAATTTGTAGATTTATTTTAGCAATTGAGTTAAAAGTTAAAAAGCTTACTTTTTGAAAATTTTTTTGATCATATTATCTCTCTATTTTTTTTTACACATTTTTTCAAAAAAAAATTCCAAAAAATGAATAAGTAATTATCTCCCATTAGTGCCAATGATTGTACAAAAAAATAACATATGCAGGTACACATTCACAAGGCTTACCTTGAATCTATAACATATGTTACATAATAGAGAAATAGAATGAGGGTTGAACAAATAAGAAATACCTTAAAGGCATATAGCTTTCTAAAACAGTGCTTGGTTACAACAAAATGGATTTAAATCTAACATAGTTAAAACCCTAGACTTGTATAAAGCAAATACAACAAAATAAACAAAATAAAATTCTTGCATCCAAGTCCTTCAAAGCTATTGCCTTGACAGAGACGTATATTTAGCACCTGAAAATGGTTTTCGCACATAGAGTGAGCCAAAACCCAGTAGAAATAATCCAACACAATATATGAATCTTAACAAAGATATAAATGTAAAATGCATATGCAATACTCATACCAAAACATTTTATATCTTTTTTCCAAAAAAAAAAGCATGTAATGCCAGCTTAATATTAGGATTCATAAATTACTTCCTTTACCATAGAAAACAAGGCAGCGAAGTACACTTTGGGAATCTCAAAACCATTTCAACCTTTCGCAGAAATTTCATCCACGAAATCGTAAACCGACACCCATATAAATGTAGACTCTACAAGCACTACTATTGCCATTTCACAGAAATTTCATTCACGGGATCGGCACTCATGTATACGCGCAGTTTTTAGGACTTTCACCACGGACACTCAAGCCAACTTAGTTCAAAGAGACAACACATACTTTCCAGATTCACCCATTTTCTCAAAACGATAAATATTTCCCATGTATAAATACGAAATAATACTCGATCCAAATAGATAAAGACAATAGTTTCAATTATCCTAATTTTTATCTAATCTTCCACCGATAGTCCCAAACAGATATTTCTAAACAGATAAACGATTTTCAATAAAGATAAACTTTCCAAATCTCAAGATGTGAGTGATAATACATATCCAACTCCATCATCCTCATCAATATCAATCCAATTTCACATTTTCAACATCAATTCCATTATTTATACAAAATCAACATTATATGTATATATTTATGGCAAAATCCCAATTTCTTCCAAAACCGAATCCAAGTTCCAAATCCAACCGTTTTCTCACAACTCAACCTCATTTCAAAGCCCACAACCATTTTCAAGAATTCATTTGAAAATCCCTCTTTTCATTTTTTACCGAAAACCTTAGATTTGTTCAAAAATTCCCAAATCATAATATTATTTTAGGAATAACAAATACCTAAATTAAAAATCATAAAAAAGTGCGAAGAATCTTTACCTCAAGCTTAGAAGAAGAGAGAAAGAATGGAGATACTTCGAAAACGCTGAAACCTAACTTTGTTCAGATTAAAATGAAGCTTACGGTGTGCTTAATCTTTTTAACAAAGGGACACGGGTGAAGAACTCGACGAATCTAGATGTATTAGAGAGAAGTAGAGTTTTAGAGAGAGAGAGGGTGTAGATCTAGGGTTTCTAGAATGTTTAGAGAGAGAGAGAAATGAAAAAGTGATTCAAAAGTGGCTTCTTATGAACCGATATATGCACAGATCGCTCGAGCACAAAAAGTGTCAGTTGAGTCACCAAACACAACATGTTGCACCGCTCGAGTAAAGAATATATACTCCCAGAAGTTTTACAGATAGAAGACTACTGCTCGAGCTCAAGAAGGGCTGCTCGAGCGTAATAAGTGACGCTCAAGCGAAGAATGTTAACTCTTAGTATCTCTGCAGATCTGCAAAAGTACTGAGAGTTTATAATTACTGCTCGAGCGCAAGAAGTGACACTCGAGCGAAAAAGCCAAAATTTGGGCAACAACAATTTGAAAGACAAGCTACAAACCTGTTCCAAACGTAACTAACAAGATATGAACAAAGAGAAATAAGAGGAAACAAGATACAAGCAACTATATAAGACAATGAAATCCGGATCCAAAACATCTAATGAGTCAGGTCTAAATCAGAATCACTATAATTAACAAAATAACAAATGACATGAAATGAACAAACACGTTAGACTCAGGTCCTTAAGCTCATCAATTAAGACTAAAGCATTTGCTATGGTTCTCAAATCAAATTCTAAGTTATCCCTTAACTCAAGGCATAAAATAAACAAGTTCCAAACATAACCTTTCAAAATTCTTTTTCTTCTCATCCTATTGCTAACAAGCCCTATATCATATAAGCATATAACATGTAGCATAAATGTAAGAATAATATAATATACATGATGCATGAATGGTTTGGTTGTCACAGATAACCAGAGATAGAATCAAGTTTGAATAGATAGAATCAAATTTTCAACAGATAGAGCTGTTCAAAATTTGAACAAATAATAAAATGTTTAAAATTTGAACATATAAAAAAAATTAAATAGATAAAAGAAATTTAAATAGATAATAAAATTGGAATAGATAGATTTAAATAGATAAATGAAAAAATTGAACAGATAATAAAATTTAGATAGATCTTTAAACAAACAAGGCCAAAAAAATCAAAAAGATAGTTAAAAAATTTGAACAGATAGATAAAAATTTGAACAGATAGTCAACGAAAAGTCAACAGATAAAAATAAATCAACAAATAAATTAAGGGTAAAATTGAAAACAAAATGTCATTCAAAACAAACAAAATGACTTCTCGCCAAATTATTTCAGAAATTGTGGACCTCTCACTAACAAAAAATATCCACTAGACCTAATGCCTTAGACAATTGGTAAAGTGGATATATCGGCAATTTTCTCAAAAATTAATGATAATACTTTATGGAGTTACAATCACCTTATTTGGTTTTGATTGATTTTTTAAAATTTGAGTATTTTATTTTTCGTGTTTTGTTTTTAGTGAACTTTTTTAATATTTTAAGTAAATTTTTTACTTTCTAGATGCACATAACTTAGATGCACCTAAAAAATAAAATATTTGTAAAAAAAATATTAAAAAAATTTAGTAAATACAAAAGAATACAAAAATGCACTGAATATATATATATATATATATTTTATTTGATGAATATTTTAAAGATTGTTTTTTTCATAAATATTACTTACTTTTTAAATGTATCTAAAAAATAAAAAAAATCTTAAAATATTAAAATTTTTGACTAAAAATGAATAAATACGAAAAATAAAACCAAATAAGGTGAATGATTTCCTAAAATCATTTAAAATTTAAAAAAAAAAAAAGAAGAAAAGGAACTGATAACATAGTTTTTATAATATTAATGGGACTTTAGCACACATCGTCGATATGTCCGAGTGGTTAAGGAGACAGACTTGAAATCTGTTGGGCTACGCCCGCGCAGGTTCGAACCCTGCTGTCGACGGTTTTTAATTTTTTTTTATAAATAAATTTGGTTTTCTGTCTCTGATCGCTTCAAGTACACTGGAAATTCTTTGCTCACTTGGGGCAATGTCGACATTAATTCAGTATATCTTCTTCTATTATACATGCGAGCACCTACATTGGTTTTTAAAATTTCAACTAATGTTTATGATAAGTGTTGAGTTATTTATTAAAAAATTTTAAAAAGATAATGAAGTAAGACTTGAATTTAAAATCACAAATTTGATAGAAAAGTCTCTTGCTACTTGAGATAATAATCAATTTTTGTTAGGAAATTGAATATTTTAGTAGGTTATTTTAATTTTTGACTATTTTAATGAATTAAAATAGTTATTTTTGGGAAGATGGCTAAATTTTTTTTTAGTTAGATATGATGTTTGTGATGAAAGAAGTGAAATGATTATAAATTTGATGTAATATTTTATCTCATTAGCTATTTTAACCAATTTTATTTTTTAGTACTATTTTAGTCCAAAAAGTCAAAAAAATCTATTGCCAAACACTCCCAATATATGTTACATATTTTGGGGTGTTTGGGAAGAGTTTTTTTTTTAGCTTTTTTGGTTAAAATACTACTAAAAGACAAAAAATGCTAAAATAATTAATAAGACAAAATATCATATCAAATCTATAATCATTTCATTTTTTCTCTCACAAACATCATATCCAATTCTAAAAAAATCTAACTATCTTCCAAAACACAAAAATTTTAGCCTCATAAAATAGCTAAAAACTAAAATAACCTACTAAAATAGCAACTTATCAAACATCCACTTTATTTTATTTTATTTATTTAACTTACATACGTATCCTGTGTGCTAGGCGTTAATAATATATAGAAAAGAGAATGAAACAAAACTTAAATTTAAGACCACAAATTTAATAATAAAAAAAAACTCTTACTAGTTGAGATTACAATTAATATATGCTACATATTTTATTTTTATTTTACTTGGAGCATCCCAACGGTGCATCAATTTTTTCACTAAATTTGATTAAAAATTTGAGAAAAAAAAACTCTCTTCGATATCAAATGCTCCAACAAAGGGTTTTGCGGTTTCGTCAAACCATTGGTCGAGCGGGCGGACAATCGAGCAGATGTTCGACTGGTCAACCGACTAGTGCAAAATTTTTACAATTTTTCTTCTTGAGGTTGTCATCCGGGGGGTCGACTAAGCAGATGATCGGACGATCGATCGGGCAGTGTAATTTTTTCACAAACTTTTGTTTTGACGTGGTCATCTGGGAGGACATCTAGAGGGACATCCGGTGGTGAAAATACAACGGCAATGAATAGTGATTTAATGAAAGATACATTGATCATCAGTTTGATGAAAAAAAAGTGAAATCTTAGATTTGATACTAATTTGATAAAACTGTTAGAACTGAAAAATGAATAATTTTTCATCAAATTTAAATTTGATGATAAGTTTGATAAACTGTTGGAGATGGTCTTATTTAACTTATGCCAACCACAAATAACATATAAAAATGAGAAGGGAATAAAACTTTAACTTAGGGCATCTCTAACAGGTAGGGGTGGGCAGCGGGTTATCCGACCCGCACAACCCCGCTCGAACTGATCCGCACCGCATGCATATGGGCGGTTTCGCAAATACATTAAGATAGGGTGCGGTTTGGAAAATGGGAAAATTTCGGGTTGCGGACAGGTTGCAGGTTTTACCCGCACCCGACACAACCCGCCCACATTATATAAATTTTTTAAAAAAAAAAAAAATCTGAGCCGTTCATCTAGATTTTTTTTGGCCCAAACAAATCTGGACCGTTTAAACAAACCCTAACCTAATCTGAGGCAAAACAAATCTCTCATTCATTTCATTTCATTTCACTCTCTCACACCGCCGTTGTTCTTCTCTTCCATCTTTGTCTCCGCGAGAAGCGACCACCGATCGGCGATCAAACTCATCATCTCAGGCATCTATCTCTCTCAGCAAAGCAACCACTGATCACTCTTATCATCTCAGGTAAGCATCTCTCATAACATCTTCTCACGGTTCTCTTCTCATCTCACTCTCTCACTCTTGTTCTTCCATCTCTCTCTCTCTCTCTCTCTCTCTCTCTCTCTCTCTCTCTCAGCGAGGCGACCGATTCCATCTCTCTCTCTCAGCGAAGCACCGATCGACCTTCGGCAACTCTCAGGTAAGTCTCTGTCTCCGTCTCTCTCTCTCTCTCTCTCTCTCTCTCTTTCTCTCAACGAAACACCGATTCCATCTGATAAATAATATGATCTGTGTTGATATATTTTTTTTTTTATAAATAATGATCTGTGTTGATATTCAACAAAGATCTGATTTGATCTGCTTCAGAGTTGGTATAGTTGGGTCGATTTAGTTGGTATAATGATCTGTGTTGATTTGTAAATCTGATTTGTTGATTTGTAAAATCTGTGGAATGGAAAAATAATAATAATAATAATATACCAAAAGAAAACTTGTTTGGTTTTGTTTCAGTTTATTTATGTATTTTTTCTTTGTAGGCTCAAATTTGATAAACTTGAGATACGTATATGGGTGGATTGCATGGTTCTATGTGGGTCAGAGCATTTAGTAAAGTTCATAAAATTATTTTTATTCAATTTTGATGGATTTTGTTTTAATTTTTTTTATTTCTATTTTTAAGATGTTTAGTCCCTCTTTTTTTTTTTTTAAATAATTGAAAAAAGTTTGACAAAGTGTTATCACAAATTTTTAAATGAAAGATAATGGTAATCAGTTTAGTCCTGAGATGATGACAAATAGAAATTTGTGTGAAATGGAGAAAATAGAAGTCTGATTGGATCCTTGTGAAGGGAAAAGAAAATTGAACGAAAAAGTAAGAAAATCGAATGAAGTAGAAACTACTTTTTTTTTTTTCATTTTTTTTCTCTTTCCTTGCACAAATTCAAGATTCAAACACAATATAAAGACTTCACACCCTAAAGAAGTGATTGATAGTACAAAATGTAGTGTAACAAGCACACCAAGATGTAGCAGATTAGGGAAAAACTGGCCTCCAGAACATATCATGAAGAAGACAATTACCCAAAAAAATATCATGAAGAAGAGAATCAGAGCACAAAACAGAACAATGAAAAAAAAAAAGGAACTAAAACTACATCAGTTGTTAACTTCACAAAATAATGAGCACAAATAACATCAACAATTAAGTTCCAACAAACATCAAGTTCGAGTTCCACAAAATTACCACAATGGGGTAAAGTATATGAACTAATCAGCAATTAAGATTAACAATTCACTTCCTCTGAATCCTAGTTTGGGTCTCTGATCTGTAGTTATGAATATGAATGAAATCAGCAGTCCAACTTAACTATAGACTAGGAAAATCAGATGAAAATGTAATCATTCCATTTTATTTTAGCATAGCATTATGAAATGACATTCTCTTTTATATATCAAATGCAGAATATGTCAATGTGATATCAAGCATGGATTGTCCAAACAACTTCAAGAACCGACTCATAGGTGTTAGATTTGAGCCTCCAAACAACAGCCCAGAAATTCTTCCCTTGTCACTTCTAATATTGATTTTAATGAAAAGGCTGCTGAAACCAAGTCAATGAGTGTTCTAGATCCAGATTTTTATGAGTTTGATAAGGATCGGGCAGAGGAATCCTTCGGTGAAAACCAAGTTTGGGCTGCCTATGATGATGATGATGGCATGCCTCGGTATTATGCTTTAATTCATAATTTAATATCTACGAAGCCTTTCAAGGTGCAGATTAGTTGGCTGAACTCTAAAAGTAATGCTGAACTAGGCCCTCTAAATTGGATTGTATCTGGCTTTTCCAAGACTAGTGGGGATTTCAGGCTAGGCAAGCATGTAATCTTTAGCAATCTCAATTCCTTCTCGCACAGGGTCAAGTGGATGAAAGGCAAAAGAGGGGTCATTCAAATTTTTTCCAGAAAGGGAGACATTTGGGCTCTTTACAGTAACTGGTCTCCCAATTGGAATGTTCTTACACCAAATGAGGTGGTACACAAATATGATGTGGTAGAAGTGCTTGAAGATTATAACAAGGAGCGAGGTGTAGTTGTAGCTCCACTAGTCAAAGTTGCTGGCTTCAAGTCAGTGTTTCACCAAAATTCGGACCTGCGAGAAGTGAAAACAATTCCAAGAGAGGAAATGTTTCGTTTCTCTCATCAGGTCCCTTCTTACATGCTGACAGATCAAGAAGCTAAAAATGCTCCCAAGGGTTGCTGGGAGCTTGACACAGCAGCTATACCTCCAGAACTTCTCAAGGTCATTACAGAAGCCAAGGAGGTAGAAACAAACGAGAAAGCTAAAAAGGCTACCAAAAAGGATGATGGGGTGGAGAGTTTCGGAAAAGCTAAGGAAGACTTGGATTTGGAGGAGAGTGGCAAAAGCACTGCACAGGAAGGGATGATTGACGATTTCAAAAATATCGACACAAAAGCAAAGTCAAGCAATGCAAAGGAATCTGAGGAAGAAGAGATTGTGAAGGATACCAATGAAGGACGAAGCCAAGGAACAAACAAAGCTAAGAGATGGTGAAAAATACCAAGGAAGCCAAGGAATAAACAAGGCTGCTTTGTGGTAAGTAATCACCAGTTCCGGTTTTCTTTTAATCTACAATGGTTGGGTAGAATAGAATTAGAAATCTGAAAATTACCCACATTAGGTAGTTGTAAGATTCTATGCTCTCTTTTCTTTTCTAAGAATGGCATACTCAATGCACATGAACTATATGGCATACGCAATGCACATACGAAGATGGACATGCACGAAGACATGAACAAGGCATACACAGTGCGACGATCAAGCATGCGACGACATGGATATGGCACACATAATGCAAGATGGACTTAAACTAAAATGAATGGGCCTCAGCCACACTCAAATCAGTGGCCATTGGATGATGAAAATAGGCAACAAAAACACATGCAAACATGCACAAATGCAAGGGACCAAACCTAAGGCCCCAAATGCAACTCTACCAAAGCATGGAAAGGGATGAAATATGGCATACAATCACACATTTTTCAGCTCTGAAATGACATGCAAGATGGTCCCGAATCATGCAAACACTTCACACAATGCATGCTAGATGGCACAAATACCGAAACTAGTGAAGTAGATTACATTATAGGCATGCAAAGCAATACTCAAATGGCCAAACCAGCCCCAAACAGTCCCCATGCAGGCCAAAACAGTAGCAAATATGGACTAAGACGATGGCTCGCGAAGCATGGAAATGAAGCTCATGCAATGGTCCAAAAATGAGGTATTCATGCATAACTCTCAAACACATTCAAAGAGTGGAAAACATGGGAATATGGCATACATATAAGCTTTGAAATATGATTCACAATGATGCTAAAACATGGAAACACCTCGAAATACGCATGCAATAGGCTTCAAAACTCAAAGCTAGGCAAGGGTATTGAACTACAACCATGCATAGCAAACATCATTCAACCATGAGGCCCAAAAATAGAGCTAAAGCAGTCCAAAACATGCACAAAATCAGTTTAAGGCATGGCCAAAAAGTGCTAGAATCAAAGGCCAAAACAACATGCATTACAAGCTAGTGAAGAGGATTTGCACTACAAGCATGTGAGGCAATCAAGAGGCCACTAAACTAGAAAAATTCAGAGGTATGCCATGCCAAATAAATCCCAAAAACCCACTAAAATATGGTTAATGCATGCAAGAATGAGATGCTCCTTTGATATGCTATGAAGAGGGTTGTTCTACACATGCAAGATGAACATCCAATATGGAAAAACAAGCTCTGGAAAGAGCCTATGCAGGTCCTAAAACTCATCAAAAATGGCCTAAAACATGGCTTGGAAGCATGCAAATAAGGGCTCTTTTGTAAGGCCAAAAATGCTAGAAAACAAAAACAAGGAGAGAGAGGGTCACCCCTCTCTGATTTTGACACTCAAAACATCATTCTAGCCACTAAAAATCCACTGGATTTCAGTGGCTAGAAGGCCAAACAAAGGTCAACACAAATGCTCTAAGGCATGGCTCAAAACAAGGTACAATGAAGCATGCAAGGGGGTAGATGACCCCCAACAGAAAAATGATCTTAAACAAACATGTTAAGGGCCTCAAAATAAGACTTTTTTCAGTTTACACCAAAGCTCAAAACTGCTTGCAAGTATAGCTAAAAGATGAAGCAAAATGAAGCTTAAAAGAGGAAATAGTGTGTTACCCTTGTAGCTTCAGCGAAACAGCACACCTCTGGACCAAAGTTCAACCTTTAACCTCTGAGAATGACCTCCAAGGAGCTTAGGTTGATGGTGGAAGTGTTAGGCTAGGAGGTGTAGTGTAAAAAGGCCAAGAACTATGCACTTTTGGAGCCAAAATAGAGATATAGAGAGGGAGGTATGTGTGTATGCCTTAGGGAAATTCTGAACCTTCACAAAGGAGGGGGAGGCCCTCCTTTATAGCCAAGAGGGTCCAAAGTTTCTTAAAGAAGCTAAAAAACAAGCTTGAATCCATTTTGTGCCTTCTAGCTGGCACAACTGGCAACAACTCACAGAGACAAGACTGAGGGAGGCAGGCCGGCCAGTTCAGGTGGTCGGCCGACCACTTCCCCTGGTCGGCCGACCAGTTCAAAAGGTCCAAGCTTAAGAAAAGTGGTCGGTAGCCCTAAATGGTGGTCTCCCAATTGAATGCAAGCTAGTGGTGTAGTAGGAGACCTGTAATTGTGGCCCAAAAACCAAGGAGACCAACTTCCTGACAAGAAAATCGGCCGGCGGGGGAAAAGGTGGTCTCCAAGATAAAAGGTGGTCTCCCACCCTTGTACCACCTTCCAAACAATGAAAACAAGGTCCATGCCAAAAATGAACCAAGACGGATGCAAAACGAGGGTTCGGGGGCCAAAACACGCAGCCGGGTGCCCTGAAAACTGACTGTCAAGCATCGAAAGTGGCGTGCGACCACGAAGGTGGTCTCCTGGGCCACAGTGTCCCTCTAGAGAGAGGAAACAAGGTGTGTGCCAAAAACCAGAGCAAACGGAGAAAGTTAAGCGGTCCCGAACCGAGGCGCACGACCGACGGCTCCGAAAATCGGAAACTGGTCTCCAAACGGGAACAGTGGTCTGCAACCACGAAAAGTAGCTTACGGCCACTGAGAGATGGTCTACGAGACCTCTCCCTCCCTTCGAGAAGAGAAAGCAGAACCTGGTTCGCAAACCGAGGCAAAGTACAAAAGAGTCCCGAAGTCCGGAGGCAAGGCTCTCAGCCGAAACTCCGAAACCTCAGAACGAGCGCAACATGCACCATCACCGAGCGCTCAATCGATGACGTCTGAGTCTTAAGGTCGGTCTAAAATGGGGTGTCTACACACATGTTCTTTTGTTTGCATAGAATATGCATGTTGCGTTGTATTGCATTGTGCATGCTCTTACATTCGTATAGAAATTCTCCGTACTTGTTGCATTGAACATGCATTCGATGTTGCCTAGAACACGCTTTGTGTTATGCTTATGTTTTGTTTTTAGCATAATGTGCATGAAACATGCCTTCCTAAGCATTGTATCATGGTTATTGATGTTGTATTGAACATGTATTCCTATTGTATTATACTTGTCAAAGTTTGTTTCTCGTGCAGGCACGATATTGTATGTGCGGTTCATTCAAAGCTGATGCAACCAGACGATATTGTATGTACGGTTCATTCAGAGGAATTCTGGGTAAGATCATTCCTGTCCTTTGAACTCCTTGCTTTGGTTAGAAACATTCGGGTACGCTCGGTGTTTACACCTACATGTTGCTTTGGTTAGAAGCGTTTTGGGTTGTGCGCCCGACGCTTATACCTTGCTTTGGTTAGAAACATTCGGGTACGCCCGGTGTTTACACTGACATGTTGCTTTGGTTAGAAGCATTTTGGGTTGTGCGCCCGACGCTCATACCTTGCTTTGGTTAGAAGCGTTTTAGGTTGTGCGCCTGACGCTTATACCTTGCTTCGGTCAGAAGCGTTTGGGACGTGTGTCCGACGCTTATACGTCGTGTTGGTTAGAAACATTCAGGTATGCCTGGTGTTTACACCGACACTTTGTGGGTTAGAAGCATTGGGTTGTGAGCCTGATGTTTATACCACCCCTTTGGTTAGAAGTGTTTGGGACGTGTGTTCGACGCTTATATCTCGCGTTGGTTAGAAATATTCAGGTACGCCCGGTGTTTACATCGACACTTTGTTGGTTAGAAGCATTGGATTATGAGCCTGATGTTTATACCACCCCTTTGGTTAGAAGCGTTTGGGACGTGTGTCCGATGCTTATACCTCACGTTGGTTAGAAACATTCGGGTACGCCCGGTGTTTACACTGACACTTTGTTGGTTAGAAGCATTGGGTTGTGAGCCTGATGTTTATACCACCCCTTTGGTTAGAAGCGTTTGGACCGTGTGCCTAACGCTTATACCACCCCCTTCCGGTTAGAAGCGTTTGGGTCGTGTGCTCGATGCTTATACCTCGCTTTGGTTAGAAGCGTTTGGACCGTGTGCCCGACGCTTATACCTTGTCTTTGGTTAGAAACATTGGAGCATACTCTGATGTTTATACCACCCTTCGGTGTTTGCACCGCTTCCTTTTCCTTCTCGCGCATGGTGCGTTAGGATGCTTTGGTTAAATGTATTTGAACGGATTCCAATGCTTATATCGCTCTTTGTTTTGATTGCATGATGGTTGGATGTGTTTCATTTGTTATCATTACTTCTTCCCTCGCATGTGCCACATGTTGGGATTTTGTTTGCCGCCTCGGGTGTGCCCGACGGTTGTTGTTCTTTATCTCTTTCTACGTGAGGCGCAGTAAAGATTGCATAATTTTCTTACATCTTTTCTGTGTGAAAGGCGGTTCGATTCGTGATTCTCACGCGTTGCGTATTTGTTTACTCACTTCTTCTCATGTGTGAGACTGTTGTACCTTATTCGTTTGCTGTAGCATTTCTTTGCATAGCATTTGCATTTAAATGTTTCATTACAGCCTTCATTGTATGGTTGTAAGTTATGTTCTGCATTGTGCATATCATTTGCACTTTGCCCCAGCCTGCGGGCGCATCCATATCGTTATCTTGCTTGTTTGTCTGAGTCTTCGGCCTTGTCAAAAATGGGTCGTCTCTAGGCTTTGACATTCACTCCTGTCATTTCATGACTTCCGAGTTCTGTCAAAGAGGGGCAACTGTAGACACCCCATTTTGACCGTCCTTAAGACTTGGACGTCATCGTTTGTGCACCCGATGATTGTGTATGTTTGTGCTCGTTTTGAGTGCTCGAAGCTCTCGGCGGAACACCTTGTCTTTAAGCCTCTAAACTCTGTGTTTTGGCCATGTTTTTAGGCCAAACCTTGGTGCCCCTTGCCTGGAGGGAGGAAAGGCCTTGTCGGCCACTTTAGGCCCTTGTCGGCCACTTTTTCCTCTTGTCGGCCACCTAGGGTGGCTGGTCAACTAGAGGAGGTGGCTGATCGGCCACCTAGAGTGGCCGACAGCCATTTTTCTCCTTTTTTAGATATTTTATGTGCCAGCTGTGCCAGCTGTTGATCACTGAAGCCATCCTCCATACACGTGTATGGAGGGATGGAAACAAGCCTTAGGCGTGTATTTTTATATAAGGGGAGGTCCCTTCCCCTTTTTGAGGGTTCATAAATTTTAGGAGCAAAAATTTCCCCTCTCTAGAACTCTCTCTCTCTCTCTCTCTCCTTATTTTAGGCTTGAAAGTGGGAATTCTCTACATATTTGCCTACAACCCCTTGACCAAATACCTTCATCTTCGAGCTGAGGTCCTTGGAAGTCCTATTTGAGGTCTAAAGCTTGGTTTTAGCTCAGAATTGTACCTGTTTTGCAGCTGTGCTTCAAGGGTAAGAACTTAACTCTTTTAAACTTTGTTTTTAGTTAAGTGCTTAGCCATCTTTTTTATGCTACTTTGAGGCTAGTTTTAACCTCTAAAAACTCTGATTTTAAGGTTTCAAAATGGTGGTTTAAGCCTTGTTTGGTTAGGGAGTGGTTCCCCCCCTTGCTCTTTGGCTTGCAAAGCCTTTTGAGCCGCCTTTAAAAGCTTTTGAAATAACCTTTTCTTGGCCTTTTAACCACTAAATTCTAGGGGAATTTCAGTGGCAAAAAGTTGGTTTTGGGGACCAAAATGCGAGGGGGTGGTCCCCCCTCTTCATGTCTTGTTTGCATGTGTAGTTGGCCTAAGAGGTGAGCATGTTTTAACTCTATTTTGGTTGGTCTTGGTCATATGACTCATGCTTTGTATGGTTGTAGTGTAAATGACCTTTACTAGCTTTGTGTTTTGAGGCCCCTAGCATGCTTTGCTTGAGTTATTTGCATGATATGGCATCATTTGGCATGTGATTTCAGAGCATATACCTCTGTCACACTCTCATATATATCACTCTTTCATTGCTTCTGAGAGTTGTACTTTGAGCCTCGTTTGCGAGTCAACAAATGAGCATGTTTTTCTTGGCATTTATGCTTCAATTCCAGCATGTTTGGGCCACTGATTTGGTATGATTTAGCTCTGTTTAGAACTGATTTGGTTGTTTGAGCTTGATATTGCATGCTTCTAGTGTAATACACTTCACTAGCTTTGATACTTTTGGCATTAAACATGTCTTGCATGCATTGCTTGTATGATTTAGTGTCTTGAGCATGCCATTTCAGCACTGAAAATTCTGTAACCTCCCTCATTTCTTCACTTTTCCTTTTTTCTTTGAGGGTTTGTTGGCCTTAAGGTTGTGTTTAAGCATGAGTTAGAGTTTGTGCTCAAATGACTTTAACCCTCTTTTGAGGGTTCCTCCTAGTCAAAGGCATGATCTCTCTCATGTTTTAAACCCTCATTCGGTTGACCCCTCTGCAATTAGAGGACTTTCACTTTGGACTTAATCGGTTAAAGGATTAATCGATAATGTAAAATGTGTAAACAAAATTGAATCAAGTAAAACATGACTAAGATAAACATATGTGTGTTGCATTGCATGTGTTTGGATTGGACGTCAATCCAAACACAAGAAATGTGGGGCGTTTCATACTTGAAGTGATTAAACATGTCACATTTCTTGGTCGCCGTCACCCTTGATCATGCATGATAGGGTGGTGGCCATTTGAGTCTTATGTGCGCATTCATTAAGCTTGTACAAGCTTGGTTTTTTGGGCCATCATGTATTGAAATGCTTGATTGGTGGCTTGAGAGCCAAGCGCCACACTCCTTTGAGCTTGAGAAATGATAAGGAGGGTGGCAGTACGCACATTTCCTTTGCAAATGCATTGTCTTGGCTTTGTTGTTCTCTGTTGCAGCAAAACCAGAAGTTTGGGAAATGAGGTAGCCGACCGGGTAGTGGCAATAGCCGACTGGCCACTTGCACTAGCCGACTGGCCACCAGTCTATTTTGGTGCAAAAACGTTCTTGTTTTGAAGCAAAAGCAGTTTGGAGATTGGCACAATTTTTAGAAATCAAGGCAAGTGCAAACAGAGACAACCGACGGCAAGGCAATGGATTTTCGGGATGACGCCAACTGAGCATGCATGCCTCCCTCGCCCGCGAGGCCATTTCATTGCTTATGTTTAATTTGTGTAACTAGTCATTCAATTTGTTTTGTAATATCTTAATTAGCTTAGCATAGCTAGTTGTTCAATTTGGTTTGTAATAATTAATTAGTTGTTAGTGTAACTTAACTTATTCATTCGGACCCTCCTTCGTGAGGGCGTATTGTTGTAATAAGTGTGCATGTGTGCGTGCATGTCTTCCAACCCCACGTCTTTCTCCCTTTTATTTAACCTCTTTCAATGGTTAGATTAGGGCATATTTCAATTAGCATACCTTATGTTTACATGTTTGCATCATTCATTTGTACTGCATGCACCGAGGCTCGGCGTATCATTCAAACTGCATTGTATTTCAATACTTATTTGAATACATGTTTCAAAGCATGTTATCAATTGTTTTATTCATATGCCATCTTAGATAGCCGAGCCTACTTAGTTGCACTATTGTATGTGTTGCATTAGGCATTTTTAGCATAGTTAGGATCATGCATGATTTCTAACTAGCTTTTGTTTTGGCTTGGAGTACTCGGTAAGTCTTTATGCTTTAGCATACTTGCATGAGTGTGATTGCCATGTTGCCATGATAGCATTCTTGCCATGAGGCTATATGCTTATATGCTAAACTGCATGAATGCTTGTGGATGAAGGCTTTATTGCTTGAATTGGGACAATTCATTAAATGTGAGTTTTAAGCCCATTTTGCGAAGTGGCAAATCATGTTTTAAGCTCACTTGAGGGTGGCAAATCCGCGCTTTAGCCCACTTGAGGGTGGCACTTTCAAACCATTTTCGAAAACAAACATGAATTGTTTTGTTCCAATTCTTGTGATTTAGTCTATACTTGTATGCTGTGCGCATCACGTAGTAAAGTTAGCTAAATAATCGGAATAAGAACACATGTGTTTATAAAATAACATATCATGTTCAGTAGAGGTCGATCTTTGATCGGGCGAGCGGGGGTGCTCATGTCATGACCTTCCCCTCTCCTACCCAAGTTCCCGAGCCGAGGCAACTTTGGTGATGACGGACACGTGGCCTTTGGCATGAATCAGGGTTTCCTAAATTTCCCAAAAATAAAATATTTAGGTGGCGACTCTGTAATCTGACAAAGCAGTCCAGTTTTGGTATTATTTGATCTAAAATCTGATTTTCCAAAATGATTTGCCGGATTGGACTCTTTGGTGTTTATCAGTCTCACATTGCACTTTGTGAGATTAGATTCAGAACTGTGACAGGAGTCCGAATTGTAGGAGACCAATTCACGCCCTCTCCGAAAGGGGGGCACGCGAAGAAAGTCGAGTCCACAGTATGCATCTTGTAATAACACTACATATTTTTAATAAAATAGAAACTACTTAAAAGTTCAATAAAATTAAACATACGAAGATGGAAAGGAAAGAGCATCTCATGGAATGAAAAAAAAAAATAAAAAACAAATTAGGACTCATGAAATCATCTTGCAGAACGACAAGGAGATTCGCTAACACAATCAAAACATAACTTCTCACTTCACTGCAAAGCAAGGATCATAGCTAGGCGCATATGGGTAGGAGTAAGCATAAAAAACCTTCGCCATTCCTTGTCTTTAAACAGTGTCAGTGCCTTAACGTACTGTACCGGTGGTATGTCCCCAAGCTCTAGCTAGGGGTGGGCGCAGGTCGGTTGCGGCCACAGAACCTCCAATCCGCCATCCGTCCGCCAGA
Source organism: Camellia oleifera (assembly GCA_022316695.1). NCBI lineage: Eukaryota > Viridiplantae > Streptophyta > Magnoliopsida > Ericales > Theaceae > Camellia > Camellia oleifera. The sequence goes on along the minus strand of CM039313.1, from coordinate 59,265,996 downwards.
TTGGCGGATTGAAGAAAATCAATCCGCATCCGTCCACCAATCCGGCAAATGTGGATTGAGCGGATTGGCGGTTTAGCGGATGGATGCGAATCAGTTTGGCGGTTTAAAATTTTATAAATTTTCAACATAATTTAACTTGTGCACTTCCTCAAAAAAAAAATTAAAAAAAATAAAAAATATTACAGTCAATGATTTAAAAAAGTATTACAATCATTGTATGCCTCATCCAAAGAAAGAAAGTTTGAAACTTTAGAATATCATAATCACTGTATGCCTTATCCACATATTACAATCACAGCATAATTCATCAACATAAAGTATTACAATTTGTAGTTATTAAAAGATAATAACAATTCAAACCACCAAAACCATGAACAGAGCAGTAGTAGAGATTGTATGTTTTTGTATTGTTACATCTATATATATTTTTGAAAACAAAAACCAACCAGCATATATCATATTTTCTATTTATTATTTTTAGAGTTATATTTAAAAACCAAAAAATATAGATAAATAATACATTTATTTTTTTCATTCAAAAAATATATTCAAGTTGAAAACTTTTTTTCAACAGAATATTTAAACTCTTTTTCAATTGAAAACACAAACAAAATATTTAAATAAATTGAAAACACAAAGTCTTATAAATTACTAGGGATGCTCGCGATTTGGCGGTTCGGTTGCGGCCAAAGTAATCTTAAATCCGCCATTCGTCTGCCAAATTAGCGGATTGGAGAAAATCAATCCGCAACCATCCGCTCGTCATCACACATCCGTTCAAAATGTGACGGTTCGGTTCGGTTCGGTCGGTTTTAGCGGATCGGTATATCCCCTGCTCACCCCTAGCTCTAGCAATGCATCTTGACATGCATCAAGGGAATACTCATCACCACCTGCACTTACAGCCTCTGTCTCATTTTCTCGTGCATGTGAATGTTTTGTTTTTGCCTATTCATGGGATGTGAAAGCTGCGCACACATCATCGAACCCACTTGACTGTGACTTCTTGGAACGGCCACTGTCAGTCTGGCTGCTTGTAGGGCCCCTCTTGTGATTTTTTCCCTTCCCTAGATCCATGTACTCATCGCCGAATAAGTCAACAGGAATGGCTACTAGTCAACAGGAATGGCTTCAGTAGCATTACTACCACCAACTTCAGGGTTCCAAAATTTATTTAGCATTTCATCTTCTTCATCTGAGTCAAGGGCTCCTTGTGTGGATGCACGAGACAAGGCCCCTGTGGCACAACAATTTTCAATAATTTCCGCCATTTCTTGGAAATACTCAAATCCTTTTGTCCTAAACTTCTTTACATTTCTGGTAGCCTACAACAATTGAGAATATAGAATTAAGCATACTGTATGTGTGATGAAATGTTAAAAAAAATTTAAAAATGATACAGGTTAATGAAAAACCTTATCCCAAAATTCATCGGGTGCAACAACAGTGCCAACAATGGGATCCCATCCCAGACCAGTCTGTGCCTGGAGTCGCTTAAACGTCTGGTAATCAGCTTTCAATCGCTGATATTTTTGTCATACCTGCTTTGCTGTATACCGAAATCCATATAGATTGTGCAATTAATTTGCAAAATAATTCCAATGCCTAATTGTCCACACAATAGTACAGCCCGTTGTTTGATTTTTTTAACCTCTTCTTGCAACATGTTTATTAATTTCATTTCAATTCTAGGAGTCCACATTTTTGTATCTTGATTGTCATTAGAATTGTTTCCATCTATCTATAAACATACAATTTATATTTAAACTACTATGAGGTGGATATAAAAGAATGACAGAGCCAACTACTCTGGAGTGGATAGAAAAAAATAACAGAGCAAAAACCAATTACAATTATTTATGTAGGAACCAAAAGTAATATTTATTTCAACTTGGTAAATAATGTTGGAAAAAGCAGATGGTTTGAAGGGCAACATAGATAAAAAAACAAAACTACTTACTTCAACTTGTTAAATAATGTTACGAGAAGCAGATGATTTGAAGGGCAACAGAGAGAAAATAAAAATACATAACATCAATGTTTATTTCAATTTTACAACTGTAGGAAAGGCAGATGATTTGCAAAATAAAAATCACGTAACATTGTCTGTATTTATATACTAAAAATATAACCACAAATTGGCAGTCGAAGAAGGCCACAGAAGAAATAAGCAGAAGAAGAAATAAGCAGAACAAATAAGTAGGAGAAAAAATTAGCCGTAGAGGGAGGTCGACTGGCCAGATGACCCGGGGGATGGCCGGCTCAGCTATAAAGGAGAGAAAAGGTTTCAGACAGATCAGAAACTATTCTCAAACTATCTTTATACTGGTTTGGACTTCTCAGAAATCATTTCAGAACTCATGTGGACTTCTCATAAATCAGTTGCACATCACAGATGATTGAAGGATATATTTACCAAATTAGTGGGAGTTGAATAATTATCACCGATGATAGAGTGCGTACAGTGACTGAATATGCATCGTTTGATTCGATAATAGGTTTGATAAATATGACCTGAGACAAAACACAATTGGGAATCAAATTAGGGAAGATTTTTTCAAATCAGTGACTTACAAGAAAATATGTGAAATAAATTTATGAGTTATTTGACCTCGCACTCGTCGTTGTTTGGTTGCCCATAGAAGGAATCTTCCATAACACACAAATTGTAAGTGACTTGATTTGTGGAAGATGGTATGAGTAGGGAGCGGGTTCACAGGATTCATGATTTATAAAATGGTTTGAGTTTTCTATGAATACTACCCGTGACGAATCTTCAGTTCTGATATTTGATACAGAGTGATATTTGACACGGAGAAAGAAAGATGAGTACATCAGTTCACGTGAAGCTTTTCAGAGACGATGGACATGGAAGCTTTTCTGAAAGGAAGAGGAAGAAGGCTGACGTTGAAAGTGGAGAAATGAATCACAAAGCTGCCAAACGGGTTTTCAAATTGTAGTTTGAATTATATGGTGGTATTTTATTTTGAAAGTGGTATCCAAACGTGAAGCGGGAGTGATAGGGTAGAAATGTAATTTCAAAACACAACCAAATAGAGCCTTTTATTTCTTGCAATCCATTGGGTCTAGATCCATCACCTCTCACAAGTCTTGAAGATCAAAGCTAGAATTTCACATTGTGTGGTGGAACTCGAAAATCCCTCATCTTTGGCTCTAGGGTTTTATCATCCTCTTCATCAAACTCGAGATAGGGATTTCTTGAGTTATATATATACATTTTGCAAGGATTGATGAGGGTTTTGGATTTGTTTTGGGTATAATGTGAGGGTTTGATTTTTGTTCACGAATATAAGTTTCTTTCAAAAAGGGGGTTTTAAAATCTCAAAATTTTTTTTTAAAGATAATGTCTTGAGGGTTGAAACCATCTTCGTCAAGGGAAGAGTGACTTCATTGGTATCTTTTTCAAAGGTTCGGTGTGTGTGTGTGTGTTTTGTAAAAAAAAAAAAAAGAAGAAAACCTAGAAATTTTGGGGATTTTTCTTGAATAAAGGAAGATGAGGGTTTATGGGGTGCTATATATGTATATATACATAAAATCATAGTTTCATGTCATGATAACTAAAGAAAGTGGAGAGTTTCCTTGTTTTATTACAGTGTGTGTATATATATATTGATGTTGGGTTCTCTACACATGGGAACTATTGAAATTAGAGATTGTTGTCTAATTTTTGCTATAACCTTAAAATGGTGAAAATGATGGAAACACATGAATTGGGGACATGTTATGTTACTGATAATTGGTAACAAACTTTGGGCTATTTGTAGAATAGCATTGCAAGGAGAAAAAGGAAATTTGATCATGATAGTATTTTGTTGATATTATGTCGGAAGTGGACAATTATGGCATTGCATATTCATTCAATCAAACATTACAAGATTATTATTTAGCTTTGGCATGTGTATAGGCATTACAAGCATTATTCTGTTGCAAGTTTTGAGTTGAGATGTGAAATCATTTAATTATTGAAATGTTTTGGGGTAAATACGTTGGTAAGTTCGGATAGGAGGTGTAGATGAAACTGACTAAGTTGGCCTGAGTGTCCGGGATGAAAGACCGAAAACACGCACGGAGGAGGTACCACTTCCCTTCCGGTTAGCAACGGGTAAAGTGGGGTTTTTCATAGTGCTTGTTGAGCCTACTTGCAGACACCAATCTAGGGATTACCCGAGTCGTATTTACCGCCCCTATTGATTAAAATTGGAAGTGTCGGAATTGTTGAGATTTGCAAACTGTTATTGAAATATGATGATTTTCAAGAAGAACATGTAATGAAAATTTTCTTTAAATGGCATTGCATGGCATTTGCATTTAACACTGGAAGGTTGCATAACTGTATATACTTTGTGAGAATTCTTTACTGGGCAATATGCTCACCCCTATGGGTTTTGGTGCAGGAAAGGACGTGGCGAACCCACCAAATTAAGGCGTGGAAATATGTTTTGAGAGCACAAGGCTCTTTGTTGTGATTGTGAATTTTTGTAAGCCAAGGGCTAAACATGTATAGGTCCAAGAGACCATTTTGTGTAACCGCGCTTATGCCTTGGAAGATGTAAGCCCTTAAGGGCATTTTAATTACTTGAGACTAGATGCTTCACATGCTATAGATTCATGTGTTTTTCATACCATTGAATGCATAATTCGCATGTGGAACTTTTGTATAAACTTTGTTGATTAATGATGTAAAGATGGGAAAATTGTTATTATTATTTAGTGGATTTTGGTTGACGTAGTTAATTTATATTGGATTCTTTACTGGGCAATATGCTCACCCCTATGGGTTTTGGTGCAGGAAAGGACGTGGCGAACCCGCCAAATTAAGGCGTGGAAATATGTTTTGAGAGCACAAGGCTCTTTGTTGTGATTGTGAATTTTTGTAAGCCAAGGGCTAAACATGTATAGGTCCAAGAGACCATTTTGTGTAACCGGGCTTATGCCTTGGAAGATGTAAGCCCTTAAGGGCATTTTAATTACTTGAGACTAGATGCTTCACATGCTATAGATTCATGTGTTTTTCATACCATTGAATGCATAATTCGCTTGTGGAACTTTTGTATAAACTTTGTTGATTAATGATGTAAAGATGGGAAAATTGTTATTATTATTTAGTGGATTTTGGTTGACGTAGTTAATTTATATTGGATATTTTCGGGGCGTTACAACTTGGTATCAGAGCTACTGGGTTTGAATACTTGGAGCTCAGGGGAAGTAGTTGTTTTGCCACAATGGGTTCATTTCGCATGATTAGGAAATGTTTTGTTTTTTGTGATTATGTGATAACATGCTTATGTGACTATATGCGTATGGGATTGGGCTTTTGGGATGTTATTTGCACCTATTAGATTCGTTGAGGTCTTATTAGAAGGGTACTTGATCAATACTCGTTCTACTAAGAATTCTTGGTTTTTCGTGGGACGAATCTCATCACTAAAGGATAATCCGTATGTGCTTACGTGACTAAGTGCTTATGTGGAGTGAGTTGAGTTGTTTGTGTGGTAAAGTATATATGATTGTTGTATTTTAACATGCGAGGCAAGTTGCGAGCACATTTGGAATTATGTGCCAAATTGTTTATCTTGATTCTCAACTAGGATGTTAGGAAGGGGTCAAACTCGTGGTGGTAGAGGTGGAAGGCGTAGTGGGGTTCGCCGGGGTGTGCATGGGGTACCGGTCCATGAGGTTTCGGTGTAAGAGGAGGGATTAGGCCAAGCTAATATGGCCGAGCAAGCGGGTCAAGCCGCAATGGGGGCCCTAGTCCAAGAAATGGCGGGGGCATTGAGGGAGTCCATGAACATACTTAGGGTAGAGAACCAAGCTAAGGAGAACGCCATAGAGACAAGGGCGAGCATGTGGTGGCCTTCCAAGACAAGTATTTACCTCCCACTGCTAGGGAGAGGTTGAGGTAAGAGTTCCAGGACCTTAAGCAACTCAATATGTCCGTGGCCGAGTTTGAAGCGACCTTTTCTAGTTTGTCTCGGTTTGTATCGGAGTTGGTAGCGACGGAAGAACGCCGTTGCATTGAGTTCGAGAAGAAGCTTAGAACTAAGATCTTGTTCAAGGTTGCCGGGAAAATGATCCGACTGTCTTGTGAAGGGGGCCGCGCATGTGGAGATTACTGTGGAGGCCGAGGAGGAGAGATTTCGGAGTTCGAGGTCTAGGGGCCAAGGGTCACAAGAGGACTACAGGCCTAACAAGAAGAGCAGAAACACCTTTTCATCACAATCTCAACCACAACAGTCTAGATCTACCTTTCCCTTGCCCAGTGTGGGCTCGGGGAGGAGTGCATTGAGTGGGTTTTCTTGCTTCAAGTGTGGCCAATCGGGTCATAAGTCCTTTGCATGTCCACAGAAGGGAGGAGGACAACAGATGTTGCCACAACCACCACCTAACCGATCTCAGAGTCAGTCTCAGAGTAGAGGGCTGGGGCCTACTTGCTATTAGTGCGGTCAGTTAGGGCATATGAAGAGAGCTTACGTGCAGTTGGAAGGCGCATCTGGTACATCAGGTTGAGGCAAACTTAGAGCCACTAGCAGGCTCACTCAGTTGAGACTTCGCGAGTTAATTAGGGAGCCGCTTTGGCTCAGTCAGTACAACAGGACTATGCTCCAAGAGACGAGTAGGTTGATCAGAGGCCATAGGGGCGCGCGTATGCTGTTATCGCGCCAGAACAGTTGACGGGATCCTTAGTTGTGAGAGGTATTTTTATTGTGCGTAATTCTTTGGCTAATGTGTTGATAGACACGGGTGCATCTCATTCATTCATGTATGCTGCATTCGCATCTGCATTAGGGTTAGAGGTGGCGCAGTTAGCGTCTCCGCTCAGAGGAGAGTCACCAGTTGGGGGTACAGTTGACTTTGATCGGGGGTGTCGTGGTTGTGAGATAGAGGTTGCCGAGCATCGACTCCCGTTTGCTTTTGTGATGCTAGACATGTCGAGTTTTGACGTTATTCTAGGCATGGATTGGTTGTCCTTGTATCGAGCAATGATTGATTGTTTTCGTCAGAGGGTCACAGTGTGCACCTCGAGTGGTGATTGTTTTTACTTTCTGGGAGACCGAGTTGATAGGGTCTTGTCGCCAGTATTTGACCCTCGTAGTAGAAACGAGCTTAGTGGCCTTCTTGCTACTCTCTTGGACAGTGAGAGTGAAGGGACTCGTGCTGAGTTGCCAAGGGTAGTTTGTAAATATTTGGATGTATTTCCCGAGGACCGTACTAGTTTGCCACCCCACCGGGAGATTGAGTTCACCATTGACTTAGTGCTTGGAACGGCACCAATTTCTATGGCGCCGTATAGATTGGCACCCTCAGAGTTGCATGAGTTGAAGATTCAACTCCAAAAGCTTTTAGACAAGGGTTTCATTCGCCCTAGTACATCGCCTTGGGGAGCGCTGGCTCTCTTTGCAAAGAAGAAGGATGGGTCTTTACGGTTGTGTATCGATTACCGTAAGTTGAATCGAGTTACCATCAAGAACAAATACCCCTTACCCAGAATAGATGATTTGTTTGACCAACTTAGAAGGTCTTATTGCTTTTCAAAGATAGATTTGTGGTCCGGGTATCATCAGTTGAGAGACCAGGAGGAAGACATCCAGAAAACAGCCTTTCGTACGTATTATGGCCACTATGAGTTCCTTGTAATGCCATTTGGGTTGGCAAATGCACCAGCTTCCTTTATGGATTTGATGAGCCAAGTTTTTAGAGAGTAGTTGGATCAATTTGTGGTCTTCTTTGTGGATGACATTCTAATTTATTCGACTTCCGAGGAGGATCACGAGACTCACTTGAGGGTAGTGCTCGACTTGCTTAGAAAACATCAATTGTATGCCAAATTTGAGAAGTGCAAGTTTTGGCTCACCGACGGGAAGTTTTTGGGCCATGTAGTGTTAAGCGAGGGAGTAACTGTAGATTCTTCAAAGATAGACTCTGTACAGGATTGAGAGCAACCTAAAAATGTTTTTGAGATCCGGAGTTTCTTTGGATTGATGGGGTAATATCGGCATTTTGTGAGGGACTTCTCTAGATTAGTCGTGCCTTTGACTAGATTGTCTAGGAAGGGGGTTAAGTTTGTGTGGAGTGAGGCTTGTGAAAAGTCTTTCCAAGAGCTTAAAACTAGATTGACTACGGCACCGGTGTTGATCATTCCGGAGAGAGGTTTGGGTTACACCGGTTATTGTGATGCGTCTCAGAATGGGCTTGGTTGTGTTTTGATGCAAGGGGGAAAGGTTATAGCTTATGGTTCACGGTAATTGAAGACTCATGAGAAGAATTACCATACCCACAATTCAGAGTTAGCTGCAGCAGTGTTTGTCTTGAAAATTTGGAGGCATTGCTCATATGGTGAGAAGTTTGAGGTTTTTTCCGATCATAAGAGTCTAAAGTATTTGTTTTCCCAAAAGGACTGGAATTTACGTCAACGGAGGTGGATGGAGTTTTAAGAAGATTATGATTTCGAGTTATACTATCACCCGGGAAAGCCAATGTAGTGGCCGACGCCTTTAGTCGAAAAACCGTGAGTAGTTTGGCAAGTGTGGCCATTCGGGAATGGGTTATGTTGGGGGATATAGGCCAGTTTGAATTGCATTTGGGTGAGTCCGAAGTGTGTGCAACATTGTTTACTTTGAGTGCTCAACCTGTCTTAATTAGCAAAGTTGTAGAGGCACAACAAGGGGACCGTGAAGTAGAGTTAATTCGTGATAGAATCTCCAATGGGAAGGAAGAAAAGGGTTTGAACATTCACTCAGATCAGAGCGTATGTTACCTAGACCGTTTGTTTGTACTTGAGTGTTGTAGAGAGGAAGTGCTTCGAGAGTTCGGATCAGCGGGTTTGTAAAAAACCTTACCAATAGCCGAGTGGAAATGGGAACACGTTACCATGGATTTTTTAGTTGGGCTTCTTAGGAGACAGCGGGGCAATGACGCCATTTGGGTGATTGTTGATAGGTTGACTAAGTCTACGCATTTCATTTCGATGCGTATCGACGATTCAGTTGAGCACTTGGCAGAGTTGTACGTTAGAGAGATAGTTCGACTTCATGGGGTTCCAGTAACCATTGTATCGGATAGGGATCCTCGTTTCACCGCCAGATTGTGGCAAAGCCTTCAAGAGGCATTAGGAACTAAGTTGACTTTTAGCACCGCTTATCACCCTCAAACCGATGGGTAGTTGGAACGTACTATTCAGATTTTAGAGGTCATGCTTAGTGCTTGTGTCCTACATTTCAAAGGGTCATGGGAGAGGCATTTACCGTTGATTGAATTTGCCTACAATAATAGTTATCAAGTTAGTATCGAGATGGCACTATTTGAGGCCTTGTATGGCCGACCTTGTAGATCACCAGTTCGTTGTGCCGAGGTAGGAGATGCACCGTTGTGGGGTCCGGAGATTGTTAGAGAGACAACCGAGAAAGTTTCTCTCATTCAGAAAAGGTTAGCTACAGCCCAAAGCTGACAGAAAAGTTATGCCGATAAGAGGAGACGACCTTTGTCTTTTGAAGTGGGTGATCATGTGTTCCTCAAGATCTCACCCAGGCAGGGTTTAATGAGATTCGGAAAGAGTGGAAAGTTGTCTCTGAGGTTTATTGGGCCCTTCGAGATATTGAAGAGAATTGGGGAAGTGGCATATCGATTAGCCTTACCGCCACAACTTTTGGGGCTTCACAATGTGTTTCATGTGTCTATGCTTAGGAAGTACGAATCTGACCCTTCTTACGTGCTAGATTGGGTTGATTTGGAAGTAGATAAGGATGCCTCTTATGAAGAGCGATTGGTTCAAATATTAGATACCCAGGAGCAAGTGTTACGGAGTAAAACTATACCGTTAGTGAAGGTATTGTGGAGGCACCATGGGGTTGAGGAGGCAACTTGGGAACGGGAAGTGAAGGTCCGCTCCAAGTATCCAGATTTATTTGAAAATGCTTAGTAGTTTTAACTTGTAATATTCCCTAATGTTGGGGGGAAAGTGTGTTAAAAATTTTAATCATATTTTATTGAGAATCAGTGTAGATCCCAACTAGACATATTTGTTCATCCCACGTTATTTTTACCATTTTCAGGAACGCAGTAAGAAACACCGGTTTGAAGATTTGAGAAGTTTATTTTCTTTTGTGTATTTGTCATATAAAGTGTGAATGAAAGATGTATTGTAATTTGGGATTGATGAGTGTTTAAAGTCACATATGTTTTGGGTTGTTGACTCATATGGCCATTGTTTTATTCTTTCAATACCAGGAAGTAACTTCTCTTAGGCTAAGTAGCCGCCTGATTAGCCTCCTGCTTTCTTCACTTTAGGCACAATCCATCTCTCCTACAAATATGCTTGGCAACTATGAAGCAATTGCTCATACATACAACCTAGTGTTGCTGTTCTCTCGTGGCTAGGTAATTGTTGATTTGTATTTGGTTTTATGGTTTATTATGTTGTTCTTTTTTTTTCTTTTTTCTTTTTTTTTTTCTAGAATATTATTTGGATTGTGAAAGTTTCATCTATGTTCATAACACATCTACATCACAATTTCTATTAAAATCCTAAACAAGGAGGTTTAGTTTTTGAATTTGTTTGGCCTCCCCTCAGCCCTTGTAGAGGCTTGGTTCCTTCAAGTAGAGCATAAAACTTGTGCCATACATCAGAACTAATTAATGTTATTTTTTTAGATTTGGCTTTGATCAGTTTTGTTAACAGCATGTATGCATATTTACATGTTGTCTTGGTTCCCTTGCTTTTCCCTCTTTTTCCATTTTTTTGCCTCCTTTACTCTTTCCCTCGTCTTTTGCTCTCTTTAGTCTTCCCTTTATTCACTTAGCAACACATGTCTTGATATTGCTATGATTTACATTCACATTGTGCTTTCATTCATTAGTGATTCATTACATCTTTAAGTTTCATATTATTCAACTTTGCAATAATTTGCCTTTGTTATAAGATAAACCGTGCAACAGCTTCTTCTTCTTCCTCCTCTTTTGTAGTATTTTAACAATTATTTATATTTATTTGACAAAAAATTATTACAAACCATCCTGACCAACCACTGTCTGCCAGGTGGGAGTTGTTCCACTACTATCTCTTTGCCCCCCCGGTTGCCAGAAAACTAGTGCCATGGCAGCTTTCTAGGCTATTGTGGAACTTCCTTTATCATATATAGTTCCCCATGAGATCTGTGATTTTGGAAATTCGTTCATTGGATCATTAGGCATGTTAAATTAGATTTTCCATGACATGTGGTAATCTGGTAGTCTATGGTAGATTTTGTTAATTCTGTTAAATTTGATCAATTCACCATATGTAATAAGCATAATTATCCTTTGTCTGTCTCAATATCTTTTTTTGGGCCTTTTTTTTCCGTTTTTTTTTGGGGTATAAATTTGTAGGTCTTTTCTTATTACAACTCATCATATAGCGATTCCGATTTTGACCCGTCACTTGTTGTACTTTGGATTTGGGTTTATGGTTTCTAAATGTTGTTCATTTTCTTTTGCTCTTTATTTCTCCTTAAATTTGGTTATTTGGTCATTTTGAGTGTGTTTGGAACAGGTTGGTTACTTAGTTTTCAAACCTTGTGTTGTCCAGAATTTTGGTCTTTTGCTCGAGCGGGCCTTCTTGCGCTCGACCGGGGTTTGGAAACACTTAGTACTTTGCACGTTTGCAAAGTACTGGAGGAGTGTTTTCCACGCTCGAGCGGTGTTTCCTACGCTCAAGTGGGTGGACGCTCGACCGTCTTTTCTTGAGCTCGAGAGGTTTATTTGTTGTTTGCAAAAGTACTGAACGTGTGTATTCCGCGCTCGAGTGGGTCTCTTTTGCGCTCGAACGAAATAAATTTTTTGTGTCTAACGCTCGAGCGTCAACTCTTCCACTTGAGCGGACTGCGCGTATATCAGATCGCAAAAGTGACTTTTACATCACTTTTTCATATTTTTTCATCCTAAACCCTAAAGTTGAGAGCCTTTCTCCCTAAAACCCATCTTCTCTTTACTTTTTCATCTAGATCTAGTGATCTCTTCACCCTACTTCCTTTGATAGAAAGCTTGAGCTTCTCAAGATCTTCATTTTGATCCGAACGAACTTGGATTTTGGTGTCTTTAGAGTTTCAACGTTGCTTTACTTGGTCTTCTCTTCTTGAGGTAGGGATTTTCTACACTGTTACGATTTTTAACTTGGTTACTTATGGTTGTGTAACAATGGTGGGGTTTGGGGATATTTTGAGCCAAACCTAGGGTTTGGGTAAAATGTAAAAGAGGGGTTTTTGGTGGAAGCAAAATAAATGAGCATAGCGTTTGAAAATGTAGTCATGTTGTGTCAAAATGAGTGATTTTGGTGTTTGGATTGGTATTTTGAAAAGGGGGATATTTGCCCTAAAATGATTATCATATCTATTTTGTATAAATGGTTGAAATTGGTGTTGCAAACATGGAATTGAGTGAGTATTGAAATAGATAATGGAATTGAAAATATAATGCCTCACACCCTTGGAAATTTTGATTAAATTATCTGTCATGAGATTGTATATCTGTTATGGGCTATCGGTGGAGGATAATTTTGATTGCTGTAGAAACTGCATATGGATTAGGTGAATTGAAACTAATCACTTGTTGGTTGTCATTGAATATGATTATGTGTGAATACATTGTATATGTATGGTTATTTGGGAGGAGAAAGTGGATGTACTCCATGTGTTATTATGTGTTTAAATACATTGCATATGTATGATGTTTGGGAGGAGAAAGGGGATGGACTCCATTATAATTAAGTTGGCCGAAGTGTCCTGGGTGAAAGTCCTAAAATTTTATACATGGGTGCCGATCTCGCGGACGAAATATCTGTAAAATGGAAAATTGAAATTTTATACATGGGTGCCGATCCCGCGGACAAAATATCCGTAAAATGGAAATTTGAAGTGTTGATACGTTGATGATGTGATTGTAGAACCATTGAGTTGTAGTCTTATTTGGGTTATGAAAGAAATAATGAAATTGACTTATATGTTGAAATGAATTGGAGGAAAACATATTGGAACATGAAATTGGAATTCTATGGCACTATAAAGTATGAATGTTTTATTCTGGACATTGTATATGCACATAGCACTTATACTTTTGTTAAATCTCATATATTGTGCTAGATTATTCCTAGTGGTTGTGGCTCACCCTATTTGGGATAAACATTTTCAGATAATGATGGCACGCCTCTACCAAGGCAATAGCACTGGGGGGACTTTTGGGAAGCAAGAGTGTAGACACCCCATTTTTGACCGACCTTAAGACTCAGGCGCCATCGATTGAGCACTCGGTGATTGTGCATGTTGTGCTCGTTTCGAGTTTCCGGAGTTTTCGACTGAGTGCCTTGCTTCCGGGCCTCTGAACTCTTTGTGTTTTGGCTCGGTTTGTGGACCAAGCCTTGTTCCTCTTCCCTAGAGGGAGGGAGTGGGCTTGTAGACCACCTCTTTGTGGTCGTAGACTACTTTTTATGGTCGTAGGCCACTTTTCGCTCTTGGAGACTAGTTTTCGATTTTTGGAGTCTTCGGCAGCGCGCCTTTTCTCGGGACCACTTAATGTTCTCCATTTGGCTTGGTTTTTGAACCATGCCTTGTTGCCTTTGCGTAGAGGGACACTGTGGTCCGGGAGACCACTTTTGTGGTCGTAGACCACTTTTGGTGCCGGTAGACTAGTTTTTGAGGCTTTCGGCTGCGCGCCTTACCTCCCGGACTCTTGTCTTGCATCCTTTTTTGTTTGTTTTTGGTACAAACCTTGTTTTCCTTGTTTAGAAGGTGTTATAAGGGTGGGAGACCAGTTCTTCCCCTTGGAGACCACTTTCCTTCCCGCCAGCCAGTTTTCTGGTCGGCCAACTAGCTTTCTTGGTCTTTGGACCACCTTTTCTGGTCAGCCACCACACCATTGACTTGCTTTTAGTGTGCAGACCTCTCCTACCCCTGGCCGACCAGTTTTCTTTTCGGGAGACCACTTGTGGTGGTCGGCCGACCACTACAAGTAGCTGGCCGACCACTTCAAGTGGTCGGTAGCTTTCCATCACCTTTTTGGAGATATTTTTAGGCCAGCTGTTACAGCTGGAAGGCACAAAAGCCATCCTCCATACACGTGTATGAAAGGATGGCTTTAGGCCAAAAGCTTGTCCAACAAGCTTGTTGCTTGTTCTCTATATAAGAAAACCTCCCCCCTCCTCCTCAAAGTTCATATTTTTGTGTTAGAGCTATAGATACACATATATCTCTATATCTCTCTCTTGGTTTCATTTTTGTGCCTTAAAGTGCTTATTCTTCATACTTTAACACACAAACACACACTCCAACACCATCCTTTTGTTGCTGAGGCTCTTAGAAGCTGGTTTTGGTGTTTTTGGTTTGGTTTGAGCTCAAAAAAGTTGCTGGAGTTGTAGCTTCAAAGTGGTTCTACAAGGGTGAGCCTTTAACCCCGTAAACCTTGGTTTTTTCTTAAGCTTTTGGACCTATTTTCATTCTTATTTAGGTTTGACTTCCTACTACAAAAAGTTCGGATTTTATATGCTTGTGATGTTTGTTTAAGGTCACTTTTGTGTTGGGGGTAGTCTACCCCCTCTTAGGCCTTGTTTGGCCTTGTTCTTGTGCCATCTTTTTAAGCTATTGGGATCACCTTGTTTTGGCCTTCTCACCACTGAAACTCAGAGGAATTTCAGTGGTGGAAATGGTGTTTTAAGGTCCCAAATGGGAGAGGGTCATCCCCTCTCCTTGTGTTCTTGAATGCTTTTTTTGAATGCCTCATGTTTGAGCATGTTTGTTAAGCTTGTGTTGGCCACATCTCAGCCTATTTTAGGCCTTATTTCAACATGGCATACCACTATTTTGACTTGGTTTTGTCACTTCATGGATGATTAGTACACTTGCAGTGTAAATCTTACAAACTAGCTTTGTGTGCCTCATGTTTGAGCATGTCTTTCTAGCTTGTTTTGAGTGCATCTCAGCATGTTCTTGGTGTTGTTTTGCCATGATATACCTCTGTTAAGATTTGGTTTGATAGCTCCAGGCATGCTCCATGCACTTGTAGTGCAATTCCATGAACTAGCCTAATTTGTATCATGCTTTAGACCATCATTCTAGCATGATTTTGGCTTAACTGTAAGAAGCCTTTGTCCATGTTTTAGCATTCTCTAGCTCTGATTTGTGTTGTTTTGGTCATGCATGCCATGCTTTGTATGGCTATAATGCATTCTAGCTTGTTAGCTTTGTGTATCAAGTCCACTAGCATGCATTGCTTGGGCTATTTGAATGATTTGACATCATTTGTTATGTGATTTCAGTTCATGTTTCATGTTCATGCACTCACATTTGTCACTCTTTCAATGCGTTGGAGGGTTTGCCCTTTATGCCTTAAACATGAGCCATTGTGTATGCCTTCATGCCTAAGCTTGCGAGCTATCATTTCAGTGGGTTTTTGGGGTTATTTTTCCATGATATAACTCTGATTTTTGTTGGTTAAGTCATCTCATGCTCGGTCTTGATAGGTGTAGTGTAATCCTCCCTTTTGGCATTGTATGCATCATGCCTTATGCCCTTCATGCTAGCTTGTTTTGGCTTCCTTCCATGCATGTTTTAGACTCATTTTGACATGTTTTAGGACTGTTTTTGGTTGCCTTTGCCATATGCTTCATGTTTTGCATAGCTATAGTGCAAATGCCTATGCTAGCTTCAAGCTTTGGGTACCATAGCATGCTTCATTTGTGTTGTGTACATGATTTGGCATCATTGACCATGACATTTCAGAGCATATAGAATTGCCATGTTCCCACTTCATTCACTCTTTAAGTGCCTTTGAGTGTTATGCATTTGTTGCCTTGTTTGTGGCCTAGCATGTATGCCATCTTGCCTAGGTCCTTGAGCCCTCATCTTAGCATGTTTTGGTCTTTGTTTAGACCTATTTGAGCTCTGTCCATGATTGGTTCATGCATTTGTGCCATGTGTTGCATGTCCCTTTGTATAGTCCTCTTTGCTAGCCTTATGCCTTAAGGACCCTAGCATGCCATGCTTATGTTGTTTGAATGATTTGGCATCATTTCTTGCTTAATTTCAGAGCTTATAGTGTTGTTAAACTTCCACATTTGTCACTCCTTGAGCACTCTTGAGAGTTGTGCTCTTATGCCTAGTCAATGGGCCATTGCATTGAGCACGCTTGTCTTTGATCTTCATGCCTTAGTTTCATCATTATGGCCGTTGATTTGGGCATGATTGAGATTTGTTCACTTTTGGTTTAAGTCCATTGAGCATGTTTGTTTTCATGTTGTTTGCATGCTTATATCACATTGCATTGAGTATGCCATGTTGTTCATCGCATTGTGTATGCCATGTTCATTGCATTGCGTATGCCATGTTGTTCTTTGCATTGAGTATGCATGCCATTAGCATTGATAGCATGCTCATGTTACATTGCATTGCATTGTGTATGCATGCCATTTGGTTCCTCATATTGCATTGCATTGTGAATGCATGCATTACATTATGTTTAGCATGCTTGAGTTGCATTACATGTTTGCATGCTTGAGTTGCTTTGCATTTGTTTGGATTAGGTGCTAATCCGAACATGAGAAACGAGGGACATTTCATACTTGAAGTGATGAAATGTGCCTCAATTCTCGATCGCCGACACTCTTGATCATACATGATAGAGTTCTAGGCTTTATGTGTTTATGTGTGCATTCATTTTACACTGAATTGTGCAATTTGGCTTCTCGGCCATCATGCATCAAGATGCGTGATTGGTGGCCCGAGGGTCGAGAACCACACTCCTTTGAGCTTATGAAATGATAGGGAGGGTGGTTGTGCACACATATCTTACAAATACATTGCCATGCCTTTTCTTGCTCTCTGTTGCAGCAAATTGGAAGAGTGCAGCAAAACTGGTCGGCCAACCAGAAAAACTAGCTGGCCGACCACTTTTTCTAGTCTGCAGCAATAGAAAGTGGTCGGCTAGTGGCTGGAAACACCCCTAGGTGGTCGGCAGCCCTCCCACAGGTCCCCAAGGTGAGTTAGGAGCTTTCTGGAGCTTGGTGCAAGGTTCTGAGAACAATTGCAAACAGAGGCAAGTTGGGGCATCGCGACGGATTTCCGAACGAGGCGACCGAGCATGCATACACTCCTCTTCCCGAGGACTTCTCTTTACTGCTTTTCTTAGCTAGTTTATGCTTTGGATCTGTACCTAAATAGTTAATGCGTTTAGCTACTTATTTGTGTTGTAATATCTTAATTAGTTGGCTAGTTTTGTGATGTAATAATTAGTTTAATTAGCTTAGATTAGCTAGTTAGCTTCTTATTCGGACCCTCTGTTGAGAAGGCCAACTGTTGTAATAAGCGTGCGTGTGTGTGATGCATGTCTTCTAACCCCCATTTCTTTCTCCCTTTTACTTAACCGCTTATGATGGTTAGTTCTAGGGCATATTTCGATTAGCATCCTTATGCTCACATGCGTGCATCCATTCATCTGTATTGCATGCACCGGGCTCGGCACATCATACTAACCGCCTTGTATTTCAATACATTTACTTGAATACGTGTTTAACAGCATGTTATCAAGTTGCATTCACATGACATCTTAGAATAGCCGAGCCTATCTGAGTTGCATTTTTGCATGTGTTGCATTAGCCATCTTAACATGAACTAGGATCATGCATGATTTCTAACTAGTTCTCTATTTTGGCTCGGAGTACACTGTGAGTGTTTATTCTTTAGCATCCCTGCATGAGATGTGTATGTTGCCATGTTAGCATGCTTGCCATGAGGCTAATTGCTTAGTTGATTAACTGCCTAAATGCCTGTGAATGAAGGTTGGATTGCTTGAATTGGAACAATTCATTGAAATCCCCGACTTAGCCTACTTGCGAGTAGCAAACTTCAAACCGTTTTCACAAATGAACGAACATGAAATGTTTTGTTCCAACTTAGGTGATCTAGTCTATACTTGTATGCTGTGCATATCACATAGTAATTCTAGATTAAAAACCGGAATAAGAACACATGTGTTTTCAAAAACAAACATATCATGTTAGTAAAGGCCGATCTTTGATCGGGCGAGAAGGGGTGCTCATTGCATGACCTTCCCCTCTCGTACCGAAGTTCCCGAGCCGAGGCAACTTTGGTGATGACGGACACGTGGCCTTAGGCACAAGTCAGGGTTTCCTAAATTCTCCCAAAATAAAATATTTAGGTGGCGACTCTATATTTGGCAAAGCAGTCCATGTTTGGCACTTTATTAAAATCGATTTTCTAAAACGATTTTCCAGATTTGGACTCTTTGGTGATTTATCGGTCTCATATTGCACTTTGTGAGATTAGATTTAGAATCGTAACACGAGTCTGAACTGTAGTAGCTAAAGAACAAAGCAATTCGCGCCCTCGCGGTGCGGAGAGCGGAGTTGTCGGGGCAGTCTACAAAGAGCTTCTTATTTTGTTTTATTTTTGTATAGCCTAGGGCTAAAATTGTATGAGTTAGTCTCATTTTGTTGTAACCAAGTCAAGGCTTGGAAAGGTGTAAGCCCATAGGGCATTTATTTACGTTGGACAATTCTATATCATTAACTTTATATAATGAAAGGACTATTCACTCTGATTTATGCTGTCATTCATATATGTTCTCGGATTATATTTATTATGTACTTTTGGGGACGTTACACATCATGTTTACAGAACTCCAGTCAAGAGGCTCGAGTCCGAAGTTTTCCGCTAGCCTATTCCTTGAAAATAATTTCTCTCATTGATGGAGGTTAGCATCAAAACCAACTATTATGCTTATATTTTTGTAGGCTGGATGGAATTGCATTTAATTTGCCTATATATGGTGCTTCTTCTTCTTCTTCTTTTAATTTTTACTTTTTATATTTTTATATATTTTTTGTTCTTTATTTCTATTTTTGCTGTTTAATGAAATGCCATAATAGTGATGTAATGAATGAGTAAGATTGACTTAGTGGGACATTGACTGTGTCAACTCAAGACATGTCCTATCATTTCCACAGGGCCATTGCCACTGTCACGACACAGATCCCTCTTTACTTTGGAAACTTCTATGATTATCCTCTCATCGAAAGCCTATAATATACTTCCCCTTCTTCCATGTGTCATGGTTGCTCTTATAGATAAAACGATACGTGGTTCATTGCAGATCAGGGTTTTATTTCCATATCCTTGTCAATTATTTCCTATAGTAATCAATGCTGCTGAATGCCAATTCTTTTTTTTTTTTTTGCATCGTCATTCTTATTTACGTTATGAAGACTACCTCGTATTGTGAAAATAATATTAGTATAGTATATACTATACTAATATTATTCTCACATGTATATGCTCTAGTATGTTTATATTTTCTTAGGTGGATCCGTTTTTGCATCTGGTGGAAGATTGCAAGTTATAGGCAGTTCACACTGGTTCTCTCCTTCCCAAAACTATTTAGGGATCTAAGGAAGATGATAGTTCTGCTTCAAAATCTCTCTTAGAAATAAAAATCACGGAGGACTTGTCTAGGGAATCCTTAGCATCTGTGATTGTGAAGAATTTGGATAAGTCACCATTAGATGTAAAACTTTGGCTTCTTTTGGGAGTATCGTTTTTTGGCTTTTTAGTTCGACTTATTTTTGTGTTTAGTGATTTTTTTAAAAAAACTATGTCAAATTTTTTAAATTAAAAAAAAAACAGAAAATATAAAGGTAAGCCAATTAATTATATATATATATATATAATTTGGCTTATTTTTGTTTTTAGTTAAACTTTTTTTCTTTCAAAATTGATTCAAATTTTGTAAATTTTAGAATGATCTAGTCATGACAGACTTAAAAAATAAAAAATAAAAATTGACTCAAAATTAAAAAAAAAATCAAATAATTTACAAAATCTTTATAAAACATAAATCAGCGACAGAAATCTTTGCAAGCCATAAATCTTTGTATCATTATAAAAAGATCAGAATTATAAATAAATCAGTGATTTATGGCTTATAAATCTCAAAATCTTTATGAGCCATAAATCTTTATAAAGATTTATTTATAGATAATTATATGAATGCTCATAATTAGTTCATTTATTTATAAATAATTAAAAATAATTATAAAGATTTATGGGTATAAATAAAGGTTTATGGCAGCCCCAAATCTTTATAAGCCATAAAGATTTAATTTAAAGATTTGAGTGACAGAAATCTTTATAATTATAAGCCATTAAAATTGACTCAAAATTAAAAAAAAAATTAAAAAATACAAAGATTTATTTGTAGATAATTAAAAGATAATTATAAAGATTTATGGGTATAAACAAAGATTTATGGTTATAAATAATTATAAAGATTTCCTTCAACCACTTTGTTGAAAATTTCCTATAAATATAAACCAAAAATTTCCTATAAAGACAGTTATAAGCCAAAAATTTCTTTCATTATCCCTCTGCCCCAACACCATAAACAAATAGTAAGTTATAATTGGTGGAGAATGTGAGACTTATGATTTATAGATAATTATATGAATGCTCATAATTAGTTCACTTATTTATAAATAATTAAAAAATAATTATAAAGATTTATGGGTATAAATAATGGTTTATGGCAACCACAAATCTTTATAAGCCATAAAGATTTAATTTATAGATTTATGAGTGACAGAAATCTTTATAATTATAAGCCATAAAAATTGACTCAAAATTTTAAAAAAAAAATCAAAAAATACAAAGATTTATTTGTAGATAATTAAAAGATAATTATAAAGATTTATGGGTATAAATAGTTATAAAGATTTCCTTCAACCCCTTTGTTGAAAATTTCCTATAAATATAAGCCAAAAATTTCCTATAAAGATAATTATAAGCCAAAAATTTCTTTCATTATCCCTCTGTCCCTGTACCATAAACAAATAGTAAGTTATAATTGGTGGAGAATGTGAGACTTATGATTTTGGTGAATGATGATAAGTGAAGGAGTATAGACACGTGATACTTCGAGAGTTTGCTGCATTGGGAGTGAGGCATTTAGCATTCTAAGGGTGAGCTCCAGGTATACCGCTTTATCTTTTCTTTGTTCAAGCACAGACAACAAAATAATGGAAATCATTTTTATTTATTTATTTATTTATTTATTTTTTAGATTGGTGAGGACCCTCAAATGTTTTTTTTTAATTAAAATTAAAATAGACTCTTCTTGATTTTTTTGGATTAATATTATCATATGTGTAAATGAGAGTGGAATTTGGAAATATACAATGGGATGCCCTACCATTTTCTCTCTCTTTTCATGCTTGCCTTGCCTTTCACTCAACCACCTCTCTCTACCATATCTTATCTTTGATTTGGTTCAACCATTGATAAATCTCTAGCCTTTCCTTTCTATCTCCAACAAAATTCGTCATTTTCAACGAAAGTCACCTTCTCCTCTAAATTTTAGGTGAGATTCACCATTTCCTGGTGACCTTGAAAAACCCATTTCATATCGATATTAATCAACCATGGAGGGAGAGATGAAAGAGATTTTTCTTAAGATTTATGAAAAGATAAAAAAAACCAAGTTTGATAAGTATTGTGCCGCCGCAAATGTAATTTTTGAAATTTTAAGTGCATCCTTCGAACAATTTGGGGAGGGAAGAAAACTTTTTTTTTTTCCTTCTGGGTATTGGTACTGCTCTAGTGACTGTGGTCTTCGCCATTACAGAAATCGTTTGGATGAAGAAAAAACACATTTCAGTTAGATTTCTCGATTTATTTGGCTTGATAAGTGCTCTCGTGCAATTTTTCCTTTCCATGCTTCAACTGAAAGTATTACTCAAGTTCTCGAGCCTACTTGTAGATACCAACCTAGGTATTGCCTGAGTCGTATTTATCGCCTCTATTGATTAAAATTTGAAGTGTCGGAATTGTTGAGATTTACAAACTGTTATTGAAATATGATGATTTTCAAGAAGAGCATGTAATGAAAATTTTCTTTAAAATGGCATTGCATCGCATTTGCATTTAACATTGGAAGGTTGCATAACTGCATATACTTTGTGAGAATTCTCTATTGGGCTTTATGCTCACCCCTATGGGTTTTGGTGCAGGAAAGGACATGGTGAACCCGCCAAATTAGGGCGTGGAAATGTTTTGAGAGCACAAGGCTCTTTGTTGTGATTGTGAATTTTTGTAAGCCAAGGGCTAAACATGTATGGGTCCGAGAGACCATTTTGTGTAACCAGGCTTATGCCTTGGAAGATATAAGCCCCTAAGGGCATTTTAATTACTTGGGATAAGATGCTTCACATGCTATGGATTCATGTGTTTTACATACCATTGAATGTATAATTCACATGTGAAACTTTTGTATAAACTTTGTTGATTAATGACATAAAGATGGGAAAATTATTATTATTACTTAGTGGATTTTGGTTGACGTAGTTAATTTATATTGGATATTTTCGGGGCGTTACAACTTGGTATCAGAGCTACTGGGTTTGAATACTTGGAGCTCAGGGGAAGTAGTTGTTTTGCCACAATGGGTGCATTTTGCATGACTAGGAAATGTTTTATTTTTTGTGATTATGTGATAACATGCTTATGTGACTATATGGGTGTGGGATTGGGCTTTTGGGATATTATTTGCGCCTATTAGATTCCTTGAGGTCTTATTAGAAGGGTACTTAATCAATACTCGTTCTACTAAAAATTCTTGGTCTTTCGTGGGATGAATCTCATCACTAAAGGATAATCCGTATGTGCTTACGTGACTAAGTGCTTATGTGGAGTGAATTGAATTGTTTGTGTGGTAAAGTATATATGATTGTTGTAGTTTAACGTGTGAGGCAAGTTGCAAGCACGTTTAGAATTATGTGCTAAATTATTTATCTTGATTCTCAATTAGGATGTTAGGAAGGGGTCAAACTCATGGTGGTAGAGGTGGAAGGCGTGTTCGGGGTCGCCGGGGTGTGCATGGGGTACCGGTCCATGAGGTTCTGGTGTAAGATGAGAGATTTGGCCAAGTTAATATGGCCGAGGAAGTTGGGCATGCTGAGATACCGGGGCAAGTGGGTCAAGCCGCAATGGGGGCCCTAGCCCGAGAAATGGCGGGGGCATTGAGGGAGTCCATGAACATACTTAGGGCGGAGAACCAAGCTAGGGAGAATACCATAGAGACAAGGGCGAGCTTCCTCACAAGGAAATTTTTGCGGGCCAAGCCGGATGAGTTCCATGGTGGCCCTGAACCTAAGAAAGTAGATGAATGGATTGAACAGACAGTGAAGACATTCGAGATGCTTCACATAGAAGATAGTGAGCTTAGAGTGACTCTTGCGAGTTACAATCTCAAAGGGGACACGGGTCAATGGTGGAAGTATGCTAAAGGCCGAATAGAACCGACATGGGAGGCATTTGTGATGGCCTTCCAAGACAAGCATCTACCTTCCACTGCTAGGGAGAGGTTGAGGTAGGAGTTCCAGGACCTTAAGCAACTCAATATGTCCGTGGCCGGGTTTGAAGCGGCCTTTATCTAGTTTGTCCCGGTTTGCACCGGAGTTAGTAGCGATGGAAGAACGCTGTTGGATTGAGTTCGAGAAGAAGCTTAGAACCAAGATCTTGTTCAAGGTTGCCGAGAACACGATCCAGAACTATGATCATCTTGTGGAGGCGGCTGCGCATGTGGAAATTACTGTGGAGGCCGAGGAAGAGAGACTTTGAAGTTCGAGGTCTAGGGGCCAAGGGTCATAAGGGGACTATTGGCCCAACAAGAACAGCATAAACACCTTTTTATCGCAATCTCAACCACAACAGTCTAGATTTACCTTTCCCTTGCCCAGTGTGGGCTCGAGGAGAAGTGCACCGAGTGGGTTTTCTTGCTTCAAGTGTGGCCAACCGGGTCACGAGGCCTTTGCATGTCCACAGAAAGGAAGAGGATAGCAGATGTTGCCACAACCACCACCTAACCGATCTCAGAGTTAGTCTCAGATTAGACGGCTGTGACCTACTTGCTATCAATGCGGTCAGTCAGGGCATATGAAGAGAGCTTGCCCGCAGTTGGGAGGCGCATCTGGTGCAGACTCAGAGCCACCAGTAGGCTTACTCAGTTCAGACTTCACGAGTTAATCAGGGTGCTGCTTCGGCTCAGTTTAGTACAACAGGCCAATGCTCCGAGAGACGAGCAGGTTGATCAGAGGACACAAGGGCGCGTGTATGATGTTACCACGCCAGAACAGTTGCCGGGATCCTCAGTTATGAGAGGTATTTTTGTTGTGTGTAATTCTTTGGCTAATGTGTTGATAGACACGACTCCGTCTCATTCATTCATATCTACTACATTCACATCTGCATTGGGGTTAGAGGTGGCACAATTAGCGTCTCCACTCAGAGAAGAGTCACCAGTTGGGGGTACAGTTGACTTAGATCGGGGGTGTCGTGGTTGTGAGATAGAGGTTGCCAGGCGCCGACTCCCGTTTGCTTTTGTTCTGCTAGACATGTCTAGTTTTGATGTTATTCTAGGCATGTTTTGGTTGTCCTCATATCGAGTAGTGATTGATTGTTTTCGTCAGAGGGTCACAGTGTGCACCTCGAGTGGTGATTGTTTTTACTTTCTGGGAGACCGGGTTGATAGGGTCTTGTTGCCAGTATTTGACCCTCGTAGTAGAAACGAGCTTAGTGGCCTTCTTGCTACTCCTTTGGATAGTGAGAGTGACGGGACTCGTGCTGAGTTGCCAAGGGTAGTTTGTGAATATCCGGACGTATTGCCCGAGGACCTTACTAGTTTGCCACCCCACCGGGAGATTGAGTTCACCATTGACTTAGTGCTTGGAACGGCACCAATTTCTATGGCGCCGTATATATTTGTACCCTCAGAGTTGTATGAGTTGAAGATTCAACTCCAAAAGCTTTTAGACAAGGGTTTCATTCGCCCTAGTACATCGTCTTGGAGAGCGCTGGCTCTCTTTGCAAAGAAGAAGGATGGGTCGTTGCGGTTGTGTATCGATTACCGCAAGTTGAATCGAGTTACCGTGAAGAACAAATACCCCTTACCTAGAATAGATGATTTGTTTGACCAACTTAGAGGGTCTTGTTGCTTTTCGAAGATAGATTTGAGGTCGGGGTATCATTAATTGAGAGTCTGGGAGGAAGACATCCAGAAAACGGCCTTTCGTACACGTTATAGCCACTATGAGTTCCTTGTAATGCCATTTGGGTTGACAAATGCACCGGCTTCCTTTATGGATTTGATGAATTGAGTTTTTAGAGAGTATTTGGATCATTTTGTGGTCGTCTTTGTGAACGACATTCTAATTTATTCGACTTTCGAGGAGGAACACGAGACTCACTTGAGGGTAGTGCATGACTTGCTTAGAAAATATCAATTGTATGCCAAATTTGAGAAGTGCGAGTTTTGGCTCACTGACGCGAAGTTTTTGGGCCATGTAGTGCCAAGAGAGGGAGTAACTGTAGATTCTTCAAAGATAGACTCTGTACAAGATTGGGAGCAACCTAAAAATGTTTTTCAGATCCGGAGTTTCTTGGGATTGGCGGGTTTCTTGGGATTGGCAGGGTACGATCGGCGTTTTGTGAGGGACTTCTCCAGATTAGCCGCATCTTTGACTAGATTGACTAGGAAGGGGGTTAAGTTTGTATGGAGGGAGGCTTGTGAAAATTCTTTCCAAGAGCTTAAAACTAGATTGACTACAGCACCGGTGTTGATCATTCTGGAGAGAGGTTTAGGTTACACCGTTTATTGTGATGCGTCTCGGGATAAGCTTGGTTGTGTTTTAATGCAAGGGGGAAAGGTTGTAGCTTACGGTTCACGGGAATTGAAGACTCATGAGAAGAATTACCATACCCACGATTTAGAGTTAGCCGCAGTAGTGTTTTCCTTGAAAATTTGGAGGCATTACTTGTATGGCAAGAAGTTTGAGGTTTTCTCCGATCATAAGAGTCTAAAGTATTTGTTTTCCCAAAAGGACTCGAATTTACGTCAACGAAGGTGGATGGAGTTTTTAAAAGATTATGATTTTGAGTAACGCTATCACCCGGGGAAGGCCAATGTAGTGGCCGACGCCTTAAGTCGAAAACCCGTGAGTAGTTTGGCAAGTGTGGCCATTCGGGAATGGGTTATGTTGGGGGATATAGGCCAATTTGAATTGCATTTGGGTGAGTCCGAAGTGTGTGCAACATTGTTTACTTTGAGTGCTCAACCTGTCTTAATTAGCAAAGTTGTAGAGGCACAACAAGGGGACCGTGAAGTAGAGTTAATTCGTGATAGAATCTCCAATGGGAAGGAAGAAAAGGGTTTGAACATTCACTCGGATCAAAGCGTACGTTACCTAGACCGTTTGTTTGTACTTGAGTGTTGTAGAGAGGAAGTGCTTCGGGAGTTCCATCACTCATGCCTTGCGGTACATCCGTGAGGCATCAAAATGTATCGTGACTTTAGCCATCAGTTTTGGTGGAGGGGCATGAAGCGGGATGTCGCATCCTTTGTGTCCAAGTGCCTTACTTGTCAACAAGTGAAGGCCGAGCATCAAAGACCAGCGGGTTTGCTACAAACCTTACCAATAGCTGAGTGGAAATGGGAACACGTTACCATGGATTTTATAGTTGGGCTTCCTAGGACACAGTGGGGCAATGACGCCATTTAGGTGATTGTTGATAGGTTGACTAAGGCTACGCATTTCATTCCGATGCGTACCGGCGATTCAGTTGAGCACTTGGCAGAGTTGTACATTAGAGAGATAGTTCGACTTCATGGAGTTCCAGTAACCATTGTATCGGATAGGGATCCTCGTTTCACCACTCGATTATGGCAAAGCCTTCAAGAGGCATTGGGAACTAAGTTGACTTTTAGCACCGCTTATCACCCTCAAACCAATAGGCAGTCGGAACATACTATTCAGATTTTAGAGGTCATGCCTAGTGCTTGTGTCCTAGATTTCAAAGGGTCTTGGGAGAGGCATTTATTGTTGATTGAATTTGCCTACAATTATAGTTATCAAGTTAGTATCGAGATGGCACCGTTTGAGGCCACGTATGGATAACCTGGTAGATCACTAGTTTGTTGCGCCGAGGTAGGGGATCCACCGTTGTTGGGTCCGGAGATTGTTAGAGAGACAACTGAGAAAGTTGCTCTCATTCGGGAAAAGGTTAGCTATAGCCCAAAGCTGACAGAAAAGTTATGCCGATAAGAGGAGACGACCTTTGTCTTTTGAAGTGGGTGATCATGTGTTGCTTAAGATCTCACCCAGGTGGGGTTTAATGAGATTCAGTAAGAGTGGAAAGTTGTCTCCGAGGTTTATTGGGCCTTTCGAGATATTGGAGAGAATTGGGGAAGTGGCATATCGATTAGCCTTACCGCCACAACTTTCGGGGGCTCACAATGTGTTTCACGTGTCTATGCTTAGGAAGTACAAACCTGACCCTTCTCACGTGCTAGATTGGGTTGATTTGAAGGTAGATAAGGATGCCTCTTATAAAGAGCGATCGGTTGAAATATTAGATACTTGGGAGCAAGTGTTACGGGGTACAACTATACCGTTAGTGAAGGTATTGTAGAGGCACCATGGGGTTGAGGAGGCCACCTGGGAACGGGAAGCGGAGGTCCGCTACAAGTATCTAGATTTATTTAAAAATGCTTAGTAGTTTTAACTTGTAATATTCCCTAATATTGGAGGTAAAGTGTGTTAAAATTGTTAATCATATGTTATTGAGAATTAGTGTAGGTCCATACTAGACATATTTGTTCATCCCACGTTATTTTTACCATTTTCATGAACGCAGTCAAAAACGCCGGTTTGAAGATTTGAGAAGTCTATTTTCTTTTATCTGTATTTGTCATATAAAGTGTGAAGGAAAGATGTATTGTAATTTGGGATTGATGAGTGTTTAAAGTCACATATGTTTTGGGTTGTTGACTCATATGACCATTGTTTTATTGTTTCAATACCAGGAAGTAACTTCTCTTAGGCTGAGTAGTCGCCAAATTAGCCTCATGCTTTCTTTAGTTTTGGCACAATCCATCTCTCCTACAAATATGCTTGGCAACTATGAAGCAATTGCTCATACATACAACCTAGTGTTGTTCTCTCGTGGCAAGGTAACTGTTGATTTGTATGTGATTTTATGGTTTATTCTGATGTTCTTTTTTTTTTATGTCTAGAATATTATTTGGATTGTGGAAGTTTCATCCATGTACATAACACATCTGCATTACAATTTGTATTAAAATCCTAAATAAGGAGGTTTAGCTTTTTGAATTTGTTTGGCCTCCCCTCGGCCCTTGTAGAGACTTGGTTCCTTCAACTAGAGCATAAAACTTGTGCCATACAGCTCTAGTCTTCAGAACTAATTAATGTTATCTTGTAGATTTGGCTTCGATATGTTTTGTTAACATCATGTATGCGTATTTACATGTTGTCTTGGTTCCCCTACTTTTCCCTCATTTCCCATTTTTTCCTCATTTGCTCTTTCCCTCGTCTTTTGCTCTCTTTAGTCTTCCCCTTATTCACCTAGCAACACATGTCTTGATATTGCTATGATTTACATTCACATAGTGCTTTCATTCATCAGTGATTCATTACAACTTTAAGTTTCATATTATTCAACTTTGCAATAATGTGCCTTTGTTATAAGAGAAACCGTACAACAGCTTCTTCTTCTTCCTCCTCTTTTGTAGTATTTTAACCATTATTTATATTTATTTGACGAAAAATTATTACCAACCATCCTGACCAACCACTGTCTGCCAGGTGGGAGTTGTTCCACTACCATCCTTCTGCCCCCCCAGTTACCAGAAAGTAAGTTCCATGGCAGCTTTCTAGGCTATTATGGAACTTCCTTTATCAGATATAGTTCCCCATGAGATTTGTGATTTTTGAAATTCATTCATTGGATCATTAGGCATGTTAAATCAGATTTTCCATTACATGTGGCAATCTGGTAGTCTATGGTAGATTTTGTTAATTCTGTTAAATTTGGTCAATTCGCCATATGTAATAAGCATAATTATGCTTTGTCTGCCTCAATATCTTTTTTTGGGCCAATTTTTTTTTTTTTAGGGCAACATTTGTAGGTCTTTTCTTATTACAACTCATCATATAGCGATTCCGGTTTTGACCTGTCACTTGTTGTACTTCGGATTCGGGTTTGTGGTTTCTAAATTTTGTTCATTTTCTTTTGCTCTTTATTTCTCCTTAAATTTGGTTATTTGGTCATTTTTAGTGTGTTTGGAACAGGTTGGTTGCTTAGTTTTCAAATCTTGTGTTGCCCAGAATTTTGGTCCTTCGCTCGAGCGGGCCTTATTGCGCTCGACCGGGGTTTGGAAACACTTAGTACTTTGCACGTCTGCAAAGTACTAGAGGAGTGTTTTCCACGCTTGGGCGGTGTTTCCTACGCTCGAGCGGGTGGATGCCCGAGTGTCCATTCTTGTACTCAAGCGGTTTGTTTGTTGTTTGCAAAAGTATTGAACGTGTGTATTCCGCGCTCGAGCAGGTCTCTTTTGCGCTTGAACGAAACATATTTTTTGTGCTTGACGCCCAAGCGTCAACTCTTCCACTTGAGCGGACTACGCGTATATCAGATCGCAAAAGTGACTTGTAACATCACTTTTTCATATTTTTTCATCCTAAACCCTAATGTTGAGAGCCTCTCTCTCTAAAACCCACCTTCTCTTTACTTTTTCATCTAGATCTAGTGATCTCGGCACCCTACTTCCTTTGATAGAAAGATTGAGCTTTTCAAGATCTTCATTTTGATCCAAACGAACTTGGATTTCGATGTCTTCGGAGTTTCAACCTTGCTTTACTTGGTTTTCTCTTCTTGAGGTAGGGATTTTCTACACTTTGTTATGATTTTTAACTTAGTTATTTTGTAGTTGTGTAACAACGGTGGGGTTTGGGGATATTTTAAGCCAAACCTAGGGTTTAGGTAAAATGTAAAAGAGGGGTTTTTGGTGGAAACAAAATAAATGAGCATAGGGTTTGAAAATGAAGTCATGTTGTGTCAAAATGAGTGATTTTGGTGTTTGGATTGGTATTTTGGAAAGGGGGTTATTTGCCCTAAAATGATTATCATATCTATTTTGTATAAATGGTTGAAATTGGTGTTGCAAACATGGAATTGAGTGAGTATTGAAATAGATGATGGAATTGACAATATAATGCCTCACACCCTTTGAAATTTTGATTAAATTATCTGTTAGAAGATTGTATATCTGTATTGGGCTATCGGTGGAGGATAACTTTGATTATTGTAGAAACTGCATGTGGATTAGGTGAATTGAAACTAATCACTCGTTGGTTGTCATTGAATATGATTATGTGTGAATACATTGTATATGTATGGTTATTTGGGAGGAGAAAGGGGATGTACTCCATGTGTGATTATGTGTTTAAATACATTGCATATGTATGATGTTTGGCGGGAGAAAAGGGATGGACTCCATTATAAATAAGTTGGCCGAAGTGTCCTGGGTGAAAGTCCTGAAATTTTATACATGGGTGCCGATCTTGCAGACGAAATATCTGTAAAATGGCAAATTCAAATTTTATACATGGGTGCTGATCCCACGAGCGAAATATCCGTAAAATGGCAATTTGAAGTGTTGATACGTTGATGATGTGATTGTAGAACCATTGAGTTGTAGTCTCATTTGGGTTATGGAAGAAATAATGAAATTGACTTATATGTTGAAATGAATTGGAGGAAAACATATTGGAACATGAAATTGGAATTATATGGAACTATAAAGTATGAATGTCTTATTCTGGACATTGTATATACACATAACACTTCTACCTTTGTTAAATTTCATATACTGTGTTAGATTATTCCTACTGGGCCTTGGCTCACCCTATTTTGGAAAAACATTTTCAAGTAATGATGGCATGCGTCCACCAAAGCAATAGCATTGGAGGGACTTTTAGGAAGTAAGAGCTTCTTGTTTTGTTTTATTTTTGTATAGCCTAGGGCTGAAATTGTATGAGTTAGTCTCATTTTGTTGTAATCAAGTCAAGGCTTGGAAAGGTGAAAGCCCATATGGAATTTATTTACATTGGACAATTCTGTATCATTAACTTTATATAATGAAAGGACTATTCACTCTGATTTATTCTGTCATTCATATATGTTCTCGTATTATATTTATTATGTACTTTTGGGGACGTTACACATCATGTTTGCAGAACTCGAGTCAAGAGGCTCGAGTCCGTAGTTTTCCGCTAGCTTGTTCCTTGAAAATAATTTCTCTCATTGAAGGAGGTTACCATCAAAGCCAACTATTATGCTTATATTTTTGTAGGTTGGATGGAATTGCATTTAATTTGCCTATATACGGTGTTTCTTCTTCTTCTTCTTGTTTTTTTTTTTAATTTTTACTTTTTATATTTTTATATATGTTTTGTTCTTTATTTCTATTTTTGTTTTTTAATGAAATGCCATAATAGTGATGTAATGAATGAGTAAGATTGACTTAGTGGGAGATCGACTGTGCCAACTCAAGGCATGTCCTATCATTTCCACAGGGCCATTGCCACTGTCACGATGCAGATCCCTCTTTCCTTTGGAAACTTCGATGATTATCCTTTCATCGAAAGCGTACAATATACTTCCCCTTCTTCCATGTGTCAAGGCTGCTCTTATAGATAAAACGATATGTGGTTCATTGCGGATCAGGGTTTTATTTCCGTATCCTTATCAATTATTTCCTAAAGTAGTGAATGCTGCTGAATGCCAATTCTTTTTTTTTTTTTTTTTGCATCGTCATTCTTATTTACATTATGAAGACTACCTCGTATTGTGAATATACTAATATTATTCTCACACGTATATGCTTTACTATGTTTATATTTTCTCAGGTGGATCCGTTCCTGCATCTGGTGGAAGATTGCAAGTTACAGGCAGTTGACAATGGTTCTCCCCTTCCCAAAACTGTTTCTGGATCTAAGGAAGGTGATAGTTCTGCTTCAAAATCTCTCTTAGAAATAAAAATCACGGGGGACTAGTCTAGGGAATCCTTAGCATCTGTCATTGTGAAGAATTTGGATAAGTCATCATTAGATGTAAAACTTTGGCTTCTTTTGGGGGTATCCTTTTTTGGCTTTTTAGTTCGACTTATTTTTGTGTTTAGTGATTTTTTAAAAAAAATTATTTTCAATTTTTTAAATTAAAAAAAAAAAAACAGGAAAGACAAAGGTATGCCAATTTTCGTAATTATATATATATATATATATAATTTGGCTTATTTTTGTTTTTAGTTAAACTTTTTTTCTTTCAAAATTGATTCAAATTTTGTAAATTTTAGAATGATCTAGTCACGACAGACTTAAAAAATAAAAAAAATTGACTCAAAATTAAAAAAAAAATCAAATAATTTACAAAATCTTTATAAAACATAAATCAACGACAGAAATCTTTGCAAGCCATAAATCTTTGTATCATTATAAAAAGATCAGAATTATAAATAAATCAGTGATTTATGGCTTATAAATCTCAAAATCTTTGTGAGCCATAAATCTTTATAAAGATTTATTTATAGATAATTATATGAATGCTCATAATTAGTTCATTTATTTATAAATAATTAAAAAATAATTATAAAGATTTATGGGTATAAATAAAGGTTTATGGCAGCCCCAAATCTTTATAAGCCATAAAGATTTAATTTAAAGATTTGAGTGACAGAAATCTTTATAATTATAAGCCATTAAAATTGACTCAAAATTTAAAAAAAAATCAAAAAATACAAAGATTTATTTGTAGATAATTAAAAGATAATTATAAAGATTTATGGGTATAAACAAAGATTTATGGTTATAAATAATTATAAAGATTTCCTTCAACCACTTTGTTGAAAATTTCCTATAAATATAAACCAAAAATTTCCTATAAAGACAGTTATAAGCCAAAAATTTCTTTCATTATCCCTCTGCCCCAACACCATAAACAAATAGTAAGTCATAATTGGTGGAGAAGGTGAGACTTATGATTTTGGTGAATGATGATAAGTGAAGGAGTATAGACACGTGATACTTTGAGAGTTTGCTGCATTGGGAGTGAGGCATTCAGCATTCTAAGGGTGAGCTCCAGGTATACCTCTTTATCTTTTCTTTGTTCAAGCACAGACAACAAAATAATGGAAATCATTTTTATTTATTTATTTATTTAGATTGGTGAAGAACCCTCAAATGTTTTTTTTTTAATTAAAATTAAAATAGACTCTTCTTGATTTTTTTGGCTCAATATTATCATATGTGTGAATGAGAGAGTGGAATTTGGAAATATACAAAGGGATGCTCTACCATTTTCTCTCTCTTCTCATGCTTGCTTTGCCTTTCACTCAACCACCTCTCTCTACCATCTCTTCTCTTTGATTTGGTTCAACCATTGATAAATCTCTAGCCTTTCCTTTCTATCTCCAACAAAATTCATCATTTTCAACAAAAGTCACCTTCTTCTCTAAATTTTAGGTGAGATTCACCAGTTCCCGGTGACCTTGAAAAACCCATTTCATACCAATATTAATCAACCATGGAGGGAGAGATGAAAGGGATTTTTCTTAAGATCTACCAAAAGATAAGAAAAAACAAGTTTGATAAGTATTGTGCCGCCGCAAATGTAATTTTTGAAATTTTAAGTGCATTCTTTGAACAATTTGGGGAGGGAATAAAACTTTTTTTTTTCTTCTTCGTATTAGTACTGCTCTAGTGACTGTGGTCTTTGCCATTAGAGAAATCATTTGGATGAAGAAAAAACACATTTCGGTTAGATTTCTCGATTTCTTTGGCTTGATAAGTACTCTCAAGCAATTTTTTCTTTTAATGCTTCAACTGAAAGTATCACTCAAGTTCTTAGTTTTCTCACTCCTGCTTACGGCAGCCATCATGGGTCACAAGATTTTTTGCGTGCCACGCCATCGTCGTCGTTATGCCATGCTATATTGTGATGACCGGGTGTGTCACTAGTTTCGCTCTTCCTTGTTTAACCTTGGGTTTGCCTTAATAGAGTGTCGGGATTTGACTTGCAGCCGTGTTGAGTGTTTGGGGTTTGTGGTGTGCGGAGGGTTTTTCTCAATTGAATACTTGCTCTTGTTATTCGGTACTGACTTTCACTTGTCCCAGAGAGTACGAGGTCGTGTCCAAAGTGCCTAGATTTGAGTTGAGGAAATTCTGAACTGGAGAACCAGGGCCGCACGTGTGGGGCACGTGGGCTGCATGTGCGGAGAGGGGCCGCACGTGCTGGAGGTGATGCCGCACATATGGAATTCAGGGGTGGTTTGAGGCAGCTCACTGCAATATATGCAGATGCGGAGCAAGGTGCGTGTGGGGATGAAGGCTGCACGTGCGGAAATGAGGCTCTGCACGTGAAGGACACGCGCCGTACGTGTGGGACGCTAGGTAGTCCGAAAACCCTATTTTTTTTATCTCTTAGGGCTAAATGTATCTCATAGCTTCTACATCTCTCTCTCTAAAAACACTTTTGCTCCTTCTCTCTAAAAACCCTCACCAAACACTAAAATTCTTTGATTTCTTGCAATCCATTGGGTCTAGATCCATCATCTCTCACAAGTCTTGAAGATCCAAGCTAGAATTTCACATTGTGTGCTGGAACTCGAAAATCTCTCATCTTTGGCTCTAGGGTTTCGTCAACCTCTTCATCAAACTCGAGGTAGGGATTTCTTGAGCTATATATATAGGTTTTGCAAGGATTGATGAGGGTTTTGGATTTGTTTTGGGTATAATGTGAGGGTTTCATTTTTGTTCATCAATATAAGTTTCTTTCAAAAGGGGGGTTTTAAAATCTCAATTTTTTTTTGAAGATAATGTCTTGAGGGTTGAAACCATCTTGGTCAAGGGAATAGTGACTTCATTGGTATCTCTTTCACAGGTTCGGTGTGTGTGTGTGTTTTGTAAAAAAAAAAAAAAGAAGAAAACCTAGAAATTTTGGGGATTTTTCTTGAATAAAGGAAGATGAGGGTTTATGGGGTACTATATATGTATATATACATAAATTCATAGTTTCATGTCATGATAAGTAAAGAAAGTGGAGAGTTTTCTTGTTTTATTACATTGTGTATATATATATTGATGTCGGGTTCTCTACACATGGGAACTATTGAAATTGGAGATTGTTGTCTAATTTTTGCTATAACCTTAAAATGGTGAAAAGTATGGAAATGCATGAATTGGGGACATATTGTTATGTTATTGATAATTGGTAACAAACTTTGGGCTATTTGTAGAATAGCATTGCATGGAGAAAAATGAAATTTGATCGTTATAGTATGTTGTTGATATTATGTTGGAAGTGGACAATTATGGCAATGCATATTCATTCAATCGAACATTACAAGATTATTATTTAGCTTTGGCATGTGTATAGACATTGCAAGCATTATACTGTTGCAAGTTTTGAGTTGAGATGTGAAATCATTTACTTTGAGAAAGGAATAATGCAAAATGAAATTATTGAAATGTTTTGGGGTAAATACGTGGGTAAGTCCGGATAGGAGGTGTAGATGAAACTGACTAAGTTGGCCTAAGTATCCGGGGTGAAAGACCGAAAACACACGCGGAGGAGGTACCACTTCCCTTCCGGTTAGCAACGGGTTGAGCCTACTTGCAGACACCAACCTAGGGATTACTTGAGTCATACTTACCGCCCTTATTGATCAAAATTGGTAGTGTCGGAATTGTTGAGATTTACAAACTGTTATTGAAATATGATGATTTTCAAGAAGAGCATGTAATGAAAATTTTCTTTAAAATGGCATTGCATGGCATTTGCATTTAACATTGGAAGGTTGAATAGGTGTATATACTTTGTGAGAATTCTCTACTGGGTTTTATGCTCACCCCTATGGGTTTTGGTGCAGGAAAGGATGCGGTGAATCTGTCAAATTAGGACGTGGAAATATGTTTTGAGAGCACAAGGTTCTTTGTTGTGATTGTGAATTTTTGAAAGCCAAGGGCTAAACATCTATGGGTCCGAGAGACCATTTTGTGCAACCAGGCTTATGCCTTGGAAGATGTAAGCCCTTAAGGGCATTTTAATTACTTGAGACTAGATGCTTCACATGCTATAGATTCATGTGTTTTTCATACCATTGAATGTATAATTCGCATGTGGAACTTGTGTATAAACTTTGTTGATTAATGATGTAAAGATGGGAAAATTGTTATTATTACTTAGTGGATTTTGGTTGATGTAATTAATTTATATTGGATATTTTCGGGGCGTTACAACTTGGTATTAGAGTTACCGGGTTTGAATACTTGGGGCTTGCAGGAAGTAGTTGTTTTGCCACAATGGGTTCATTTCACAAGATTAGGAAATGTTTTGTTTTTCGTGATTATGTGATAACATGCTTATGTGACTATATGGGTATGGGATTGGGCTTTTGGGATGTTATTTGCGCCTATTAGATTCCTTGAGGTCTCATTAGAAGGGTACTTGATCAATACTCGTTCTACTAAGAATTCTTGGTTTTTCGTGGGACGAATCTCATCACTAAAGGATAATCCATATGTGCTTATGTGACTGAGTGCTTATGTTGAGTGAATTAAATTGTTTGTGTGGTAGAGTGTATATGATTGTTGTAGTTTAACGTGTGAGGCAAGTTGCGAGCACATTTGGAATTATGTGCTAAATTGTTGATCTTGATTCTCAATTAGGATGTCATGAAGGGTTTAAATTCGTGGTGGTAACGGTGGAAGGCGTGGTCGGGGTTGCCGGGGTGTACATGGGGTACCGGTCCATGAGGTTCCGGTGGGAAAGGAGGGATTAGGCCGAGCTAAAATAGCCGAGCAAGTGGGGCAAACTAAAATGCTGGGGCAAGCGAGTCAAGCCGCAATGGGGGCCCTAGCCCGAGAAATGGCGGGGGCATTAAGGGAGTCCATGAACATACTTAGGGCGGGGAACTATGCTGGGGAGAACGCCATAGAGATAAGGGTAAGCTTCCTCAAGAGGGTGTTTTTGCGGGCCAAGTCGGATGATTTCCATGGTGGCCCCGAACCTAAGAAAGCAGATGAATGGCTCGAACAGACAGTGAAGACATTCGAGATGCTTCACATAGAAGATAGTGAGCTTAGAGTGACTCTTGTGAGTTACTATCTCAAAAGGGACACGGGTCAATGGTGGAAGTATGTTAAAGGCCGAATAGAACCGACATGGGATGCATTTGTGATGGCCTTCCAAGACCAGTATCTACCTCCCACTACTAGGGAGAGGTTAAGGTAGGAGTTCCTGGACCTTAAGCAACTCAATATGTCCGTGGCCGAGTTTGAAGCAGCCTTTTCTAGTTTGTCCCGGTTTTCATTGGAGTTGGTAGCAACAGAAGAACGCCGTTGCATTGAGTTCGAGAAGAAGCTTAGAACCAAGATCTTGTTCAAGGTTGCCAGGAACATGATCCGACGATCTTGTGGAGGTGGTCGCGCATGTGGAGATTACCGTGGAGGCCGAGGAGGAGAGGCTTCGGAGTTCGAGATCTAGGGGCCAAGGGTCACATAGGGACTATAGGCCCAACAAGAAAAGAAAAAACACCTTTTCATCTCAGTCTCAACCACGACAGTCTAGATCTACCTTTCCCTTGCCTAGTGCGGGCTCGGGGAGGAGTGCACCGAGTGGGTTTTCTTGCTTCAAGTGTGGCCAACCGGGTCACAAGGCCTTTGCATGTCCACAGAAGAGAGGAGGACAGTAGATGCTGCCACAACCACCACCTAACCGATCTTAGAGTCAGTCTCAGAGTAGAGGGCCGAGGCCTACTTGCTATCGGTGCGGTCAGCCGGGGCATATGAAGAGAGCTTGCTTGCAGTTGGGAGGCGCATCTGGTGCATCAGGGTCGAGGAAGACTCAGAGCCACTAGCAGGCTCACACAGTTCAAACTTCGCGAGTTAATCAGGGAGCCACATCGGCTCAGTCAGTAAAACAAGCCTATGCTTTGAGAGAGGAGCAGGTTGATCAGACGCCACACGGGCACGTATATGCTGTTACCGCGCCAGAACAGTTACCGGGATCCTTAGTTGTGAGAGGTATTTTTGTTGTGTGTAATTCTTTGGCTAATGTGTTGTTAGACACGGGTGCGTCTCATTCATTCATATCTGTTACATCCACATCTGCATTGGGGTTAGAGGTGGCACAGTTCGAGCGTCTCCATTCAGAGTAGCGTCACCAGTTGGGGGTATAGTTGACTTAGATCGAGGGTGTCGTGGTTGTGAGATACAGGTAGCCGGGCGCCGACTCCTGTTTGCTTTTGTGTTGCTAGACATCTCGAGTTTTGATGTTATTCTAGGCATGGATTGGTTGTCCTTGTATTGAGCAGTGATTGATTGTTTTCGTCGGACGGTCACAGTGTGCTCCTCAAGTGATGATTATTTTTACTTTCTGGGAGACTTGGTTGATAGGATCTTGTCGCTAGTATTTGACCCTCGTAGTAGAAACGAGCTTAGTGGCCTTCTTGCTACTCTCTTGGACAGTGAGAGACGGGACTCATGCTGAGTTGCCAAGGGTAGTTTGTGAATATCCGGACGTATTTCCTGAGGACCTTACTAGTTTGCCACCCCATCGGGAGATTGAGTTTACCATTGACTTAGTGCCTGGAACGACACCAATTTCTATGGTGCCGCATAGATTTGCACTCGCAAAGTTGCATGAGTTAGGGACTCAACTCCAAAAGCTTCTAGACAAGGGTTTCATTCGCCCTAGTACATCACCTTGGGAAGCACGAGCTCTCTTTGCAAAGAAGCAAGATGTGTCGTTGCGGTTGTGTATCAATTACCGCAAGTTGAATCGAGTTACCGTCAAGAACAAATACCCCTTACCCAGAATAGATGATTTGTTTGACCAACTTAGAGGGTCTTGTTGCTTTTCGAAGATAGATTTGAGGTCGGGGTATCATCAGTTGAGAGACCGGGAGGAAGACATCCAAAAAAAGGCCTTTCGTACGCGTTATGGCCACTATGAGTTCCTTGTAATGCCATTTGGGTTGACAAATGCACCAGCTTCCTTTATGGATTTGATGAACCGAGCTTTTAGAGAGTATTTGGATCACTTTGTGGACGACATTCTAATTTATTCGACTTCGGAGGAGGAACACGAGACTCACTTGAGGGTAGTCCTTGACTTGCTTAGAAAACATCAATTGTATGCCAAATTTGAGAAGTGCTAGTTTTAGCTCATCGACGTGAAGTTTTTGGGACATGTAGTTTCAAGGGAGGGAGTAACTGTAGATTCTTCAAAGATAGACTCTGTAAAGGATTGGGAGCAACCTAAAAATGTTTTTGGGATCCGGAGTTTTTTGGGATTGGCGGGGTACTATCGGCGTTTTGTGAGGGTTGACTTGGAAGGGGGTAAAGTTTGTGTGGAGTTAGACTTGTGAAAAGTCTTTCCTAGAGCTTAAAACTAGATTGACTATGGCACCGATGTTGATCATTCCGGAGAGAGGTTTGGGTTACACCGTTTATTATGATGCGTCTCGGGATGGGCTTGGTTGTGTTTTGATGCAAGGGGGAAAGGTTGTAGCTTACGGTTCACGACAATTCAAGACTCGTGAGAAGAATTACCCTACCCATGATTTAGAGTTAGTCGTAGTAATGTTTTCCTTGAAAATTTGGAGGCATTACTTTGTGAGAATTCTTTACTGGGCTTTATGCTCACCCCTATGGGTTTTGGTGTAGGAAAGGACGTGGTGAACCCGCCAAATTAGGGGGTGGAAATATGTTTTGAGAGCATAAGGCTCTTTGTTGTGATTGTGAATTTCTGTAAGGCAAGGGCTAAACATGTGTGGGTAAAAGAGACCATTTTGTGTAACCGGGCTTATGCCTAGGAAGATGTAAGCCCTTAAGGGCATTTTAATTACTTGAGACTAGATGTTTCACATGCTATAGATTCATGTTTTTCATACCATTGAATGTATAATTCACATGTGGAACTTTTGTATAAACTTTGTTGATTAATGATGTAAAGATGGGAAAATTGTTATTATTATTTAGTGGATTTTGGTTGACGTAGTTAATTTATATTGGATATTTTCAGGGCATTACAACTTGGTATCAAAGCTGCCGAGTTTGAATACTTGGGGCTCGCGGGAAGTAGTTGTTTTGCCACAATGGGTTCATTTCGCATGATTAGGAAATGTTTTGTTTTTCGTGATTATATGATAACATGCTTATGTCACTATATGGGTATGGAATTGGGCTTTTGGGATGTTAGTTGTGCCTATTAGATTCCTTGAGGTCTTATTAGAAGGGTACTTGATCAATACTCATTATACTAAGAATTCTTGGTTTTTCGTGGGACGAATCTCATCACTAAAGGATAATCCGTATGTGCTTACGTGACCAAGTGCTTATGTGGAGTGAATTGAATTGTTTGTGTGGTAGAGTATATATGATTGTTGTAGTTTAACGTGTGAGGCAAGTTGCGAGCACATTTTGAATTGTTTATCTTGATTCTCAATTAGGATGTCAGGAAGGGGTCAAACTCATGGTAGTAGAGGTGGAAGGCGTGGTCATGGTCGCCGGGGTATGCATGGGGTACCGGTCCATGTGGTTCCGGTGCAAGAGAAGGGATTAGGCTGAGCTAATATAGCCGAGCAAGTGGGGCAAGCTAAGATACCGGGGCAAGCGGGTCAAGCCGCAATAGGGGCCCTAGGCCAAGAAATGGCGGGAGCATTGAGGGAGTCCATGAACATACTTAGGGCGGAGAACCAAGCTAGGGAGGACGCCATTGGGACAAGGGCGAGCTTCCTCACGAGGGAGTTTTTGTGGGCCAAGCCGGATTAGTTCCATGGTGACCCCGAACCTAAGAAAGCAAATGAATGGCTCGAACAGGCAGTGAAGACATTCGAGACGCTTCACATAGAAGATAGTGAGCTTAGAGTGACTCTTGCGAGTTACTATCTCAAAGGGGACACGGGTCAATGGTGGAAGTATGCTAAAGGCCGAATAGAACCGACATGGGAGGCATTTGTGGTGGCCTTCCAACACAAGCATCTACCTCCCACTGCTAGGGAGAGGTTGAGGTAGGAGTTCCAGGACCTTAAGCAACTCAATATGTTTGTGGTCGAGTTTGAAGTGGCATTTTCTAGTTTTTCTTGGTTTGCAACGAAGTTGGTAGCGACGGAAGAACGCCGTTGCATTGACTTTGGGAAGAAGATTAGAGCCGAGATCTTGTTTAAGGTTTCTGGGAACATGATCCGGAACTATGACCGTCTTGTGGAGGTGGCCACACATGTGGAGATTACCGTGGAGGGCGAGGAGGAGAGACTTCGGAGTTCGAGGTCTAGGGGCCAAGGGTCACAAGGGGACTATAGGCCTAACAAGAAGAGCAAAAACACCTTTTCATCCCAATCTCAACCCCAACAGTCTAGATCTACCTTTCCCTTGCCTAGTGTGGGCTTGGGAAGGAGTGCACCGAGTGGGTTTTCTTGCTTCAAGTGTGGCCAACTAGGTCACAAGGCCTTTGCATGTCCACAGAAGGGAGGAGGACAGTAAATGTTGCCACAACCACCACCTAACCGATCTCAGAGTCAATCTCAGAGTAGAGGGCCAGTGCCTACTTGCTATCAGTGTGGTCAGTCAGGGCATATGAAAAGAGCTTGCCCGCAGTTGGGAGGCGCATCTGGTGCATTAGGGTCGAGGCAGACTCGGAGCCACCAGCAGACTCACTCAGTTCAGACTTTGTGAGTTAATCTGGGAGCCACTTCGGCTCAGTCAGTACAATAGGCCTATTCTCCGAGAGAGGAGCAGGTTGATTCGAGGCCACAAGGGCGCGTGCATGCTGTTACCGCGCCAAAACAGTTGCTGGGATCCTCAGTTGTGAGAGGTATTTTTCGTTGTGTGTAATTCTTGAGCTAATGTGTTGATAGACACGGGTGCGTCTCATTCATTCATATCTGCTGCACTCGCATTTGC
Source organism: Camellia oleifera (assembly GCA_022316695.1). Taxonomy (NCBI): domain Eukaryota; kingdom Viridiplantae; phylum Streptophyta; class Magnoliopsida; order Ericales; family Theaceae; genus Camellia; species Camellia oleifera. Next base: position 59,224,133 of record CM039313.1, on the reverse strand, counting down.
ATTGGGGTTAGAGGTGGCATAGTTAGCGTCTCTGCTCAGAGTAGAGTCACCAGTTGGGGATGCAGTTGACTTAGATCAGGGGTGTCGTGGTTGTGAGATAGAGGTTGCCGGGTATCGACCCCCGTTTGCTTTTGTGGTTCTAGACATGTCAAGTTTTGATGTTATTCTAGGCATAGATTGGTTGTCCTCGTATCGAGCAGTGATTGATTGTTTTGTTAGAGGGTCACAGTGTGCACCTCAAGTGGTGATTGTTTTTACTTTCTGGAAGACCCGGTTAATAGGGTCTTGTCGCCAGTATTTGACCCTCGAAGTAGAAGCGAGCTTAGTGGCCTTCTTGCTATTCTCTTGGATAATGAGAACGACGAGACTCGTGCTGAGTTGCCAAGTGTAGTTTGTGAATATCAGGACATATTTCCCGAGGACCTTACTAGTTTGCCACCCCACCGGGAGATTGAGTTCACCATTTACTTAGTGCCTGGAACGGCACCAATTTCTATGGCGCCGTATAGATTTGCACCCGTAGAGTTGCATGAGTTGAAGATTCAACTCCCAAAGCTTTTAGACAAGGGTTTCATTCACCCTAGTACATCGCCTTGGGGAGCACCGGCTCTCTTTGCAAAGAAGAAGGATGGGTCATTGCGGTTGTGTATCGATTACTGCATGTTGAATCGAGTTATTGTCAAGAACAAATACCCCTTACCCAGAATAGATGATTTGTTTGACCAACTTAGAGGGTCTTGTTACTTTGCGAAGATAGATTTGAGGTCGGGGTATCATCAGTTGAGAGTCCGGGAGGAAGACATCCAGAAAATGGCCTTTCGTACGCGTTATGGCCACTATGAGTTCCTTGTAATGCCATTTGGGTTGAGAAATGCACCAGCTTCCTTTATGGATTTGATGAACCGAGCTTTTAAAGAGTATTTAGATCACTTTCTGGTCATCTTTGTGGATGACATTCTAATTTATTCGACTTCCGAGGAGGAACACGAGACTCACTTGAGGGTAGTGCTTGACTTGCTTAGAAAACATCAATTGTATGCCAAATTTGAGAGGTGCGAGTTTTGGCTCACCGACGTCAAGTTTTGGGCCATGTAGTGTCAAGGGAGGGAGTAACTGTAGATTCTTCAAAGATAGGCTCTGTACAGTATTGGGAGCAACCAAAAAATGTTTTTGAGATCCAGAGTTTCTTGGGATTGGCGGGGTACTATCGGCGTTTTGTGAGGGACTTCTCTAGATTAGCCGCGCCTTTGACTAGATTGACTAGGAAGGGGGTTAAGTTTGTGTGGAGGGAGGCTTGTGAAAAGTCTTTCCAAGAGCTTAAAACTAGGTTGACTATGGCACCGGTGTTAATCATTTCGGAGAGAGGTTTTAGTTACACCCTTTATTGTGATGCGTCTCGAGATGGGCTTGGTTTTGTTTTGATGCAAGGGGGAAAGGTTATAGCTTACGGTTCACGACAATTGAAGACTCATAGGAAGAGTTACCCTACCCACGATTTAGAGTTAGCCGCAGTAGTGTTTGCCTTGAAAATATGGAGGAATTACTTGTATGGCGAGAAGTTTGAGATTTTCTCTGATCATAAGAGTCTAAAGTATTTGTTTTCCCAAAAGGACTTGAATTTACGTCAACAGAGGTGGATGGAGTTTTTAGAAGATTATGATTTCGAGTTACACTGTCACCCGGGGAAGGCCAATGTAGTGGTTGACGCCTTAAGTCAAAAACCCGTGAGTAGTTTGGCAAGTGTGGCCATTCGGGAATGGGTTATGTTGGGGGATATAGGCCAGTTTGAACTGCATTTGGGGGAGTCCGAAGAGGGTGCAACATTGTTTACTTTGAGTGCTCAACCTATCTTAATTAGCAAAGTTGTAGAGGCACAACAAGGGGACCGTGAAGTAGAGTTAATTCGTGGTAGAATCTCCAATAGGAAGGAAGAAAAGGGTTTGAACATTCACTCGGATCAGAGTGTACGTTACCTAGACCGTTTGTTTGTACCTAAGTCTTGTAGAGAGGAATTGCTTCGAGAGTGCCATTACTCACGCCTTGCGGTACATCCGAGAGGCACCAAAATGTATCGTGACCTTAGCCATCAGTTTTGGTGGAGGGGTATGAAGCAGGATGTTGCATCCTTTGTGTCCAAGTGCCTTACTTGTCAACAAGTGAAGGCCGAACATCAAAGACCAGCGGGTTTGTTACAACCCTTACCAGTAGCCGAGTGGAAATGGGAACACGTTACCATGGATTTTTGGTAGTGCTTGTTGAGTCTACTTGCAGACACCAACCTAGGGATTACTTGAGTCGTATTTACCACCCCTATTGATTAAAATTGGAAGTGTCGGAATTGTTGAGATTTACAAACTGCTATTGAAATATGATGATTTTCAAGAAGAGCATGTAATGAAAATTTTCTTTAAAATGGCATTGCTGGACACATTACCATTTAACATTGGAAGGTTGCATAACTGTATATACTTTGTGAGAATTCTCTACTGGGCTTTATGCTTACCCTTATGGGTTTTGGTGCAAAAAAGGACGTGGTGAACCCGCCAAATTAGGGCATGGAAATATGTTTTGAGAGCACAAGGCTCTTTGTTGTGATTGTGAATTTTTGTAAGCGAAGGGCTAAACATGTATGGGTCTGAGAGACCATTTTGTGTAGCCGGGCTTATGCCTTGGAAGATGTAAGCCCTTAAGGGCATTTTAATTACTTAAGACTAGATGCTTCACATGCTATAGATTCATGTGTTTTTCATACCATTGAATGTATAATTCACATGTGGAACTTTTGTATAAACTTTGTTGATTGATGATGTAAAGATGGGAAAATTATTATTATTACTTAGTGGATTTTGGTTGACATAGTTAATTTATATTGGATATTTTTAGGGTGTTACAACTTGGTATCAGAGCTACCGGGTTTGAATACTTGGGGCTCGCGGGAAGTAGTTGTTTTGCCACAATGGGTTCATTTCACATGACTAGGAAATGTTTTGTTTTTCGTGATTATGTGATAACATGCTTATGTGACTATATGGGTATGGGATTGGGCTTTTGGGATGTTATTTACACCTATTAGATTCCTTGAAGTCTTATTAGAAGGGTACTTGATCAGTACTCGTTTTACTAAGAATTCTTGGTTTTTCGTGGGACGAATCTCGTCACTAAAAGATAATCAGTATGTACTTACGTGACTAAGTGCTCATGTGGAGTGAATTGAATTGTTTGTGTGGTAGAGTATATATGATTGTTGTAGTTTAACGTGTGAGGCAAGTTGCGAGTACAATTGAATTTATGTGCCAAATTGTTTATCTTGATTCTCAATTAGGATGTCAGGAAGGGGTCAAACTCATGGTGGTAGAGGCGGAAGGCGTGGTCAGGGTCACCGGGGTGTGCATGGGGTACCAGTCCATGAGGTTTCGGTACAAGAGGAGGGAGTAGGCCAAGTTAATGTGGCTGAGCAAATGGGTCAAGCTGAGATACCAGGGCAAGCGGGTCAAGCCGCAATGGGGGCCCTAGCCCGAGAAATGGAAGGGGCATTGAGGGAGTCTATGAACATCCTTACGGCAGAGAACCAAGCTAGGGAGAACGCCATAGAGACAAGGGCGAGCTTCCTCACGAGGGAGTTTTTGCGAGCCAAGCTAGATCAGTTCCATTGTGGCCCCGAACGTAAGAAAGCAGATGAATGGCTCGAATAGACAGTGAAGACATTTGAGATGCTTCACATAGAAGATAATGAGCTTAGAGTGACTCTTGCGAGTTACTATCTCAAAGGGGATGCGGGTCAATGGTGGAAGTATGCTAAAGGCCGAATAGAACCGACATGGAAGGCATTTGTGGTGGCCTTCCAAGACAAGTATCTACCTTCCACTGCTAGGGAGAGGTTGAGGTAGGAGTTCCAGGACTTTAAGCAACTCAATATGTCCGTGGCCGAGTTTGAAGCGGCCTTTTCTTATTTTTCCCGGTTTGCACCGTAGTTAGTAGTGGCAAAAGAACGTCGTTGCATTGAGTTCGAGAAGAAGCTTAGAACCAAGATCTTGTTCAAGGTTGCCGGGAACTTGAACCGGAACTATGACCATCTTGTGGAGGCGGCTGTGCATGTGGAGATTACCATGGAGGCCAAAGAGGAGAGACTTCGGAGTTCGAGGTGTAGGGGCCAAGGGTCACAAGAGGACTATAGGCCCAACAAGAGGAGCAGAAACACCTTCTCATCCCAATCTCATCCACAACAATCTAGATCTACCTTTCCCTTGCCTAGTGCGAGCTCGAGAAGGAGTTCATCGAGTGGGTTTTCTTGCTTCAAGTGTGGCCAACTGGGTCACAAGGCCTTTGCATGTCCATAGAAGGGAGGAGGACAACAGATGTTGCCACAACCACCACCTAACCTATCTCAGAGTCAGTCTCAGAGTAGAGGGTCGGGGCCTACTTTCTATCAATGCGGTCAGTTAGGGCATATGAAGAGAGCTTGCCCGTAGTTGGGAGGCGCATCTGCTACATTAGGGTCGAGGCAGACTCAGAGCAACCAGTAGGCTCACTCAGTTCAGACTTCACGAGTTAATCAGGGAGCCGCTTCGGCTTAGTCAGTACAACAGGCCTAGGCTCTAAGAGACGTGCAGGTCGATCAGAGGCCACAAGGGCACATTATTGCTATTACTGTGCTAGAACAGTTGCCGGGATCCTCAGTTGTGAGAGGTATTTTTGTTGTGTGTAATTCTTCGGCTAATGTGTTGATAGACGCGGGTGCATCTCATTCATTCATATCTGCTGCATTCGCATCTGCATTGGGATTAGAGGTGGCACAGTTAGCGTCTCCGCTTAGAGTAGAGTTAACAGTTGGGGGTATAGTTGACTTAGATTGAGGGTGTCATGGTTGTGAGATAGATGTTGCTGGGCGCCAACTCCCGTTTGCTTTTGTGTATCTAGGCATGTCGTGTTTTGATGTTATTCTAGGCATGGATTGGTTGTCCTCGTATCGAGCAATGATTGATTGTCTTCGTCAGAGGGTCACAGTGTGCACCTCGAGTGGTGATTGTTTTTACTTTCTGGGAGATTGGGTTGATAGGGTCTTGTCGCCAGTATTTGACCCTCGTAGTAGAAACGAGCTTAGTGGCCTTCTTGCTACTCCCTTGGATAGTGAGAGTGACGGGACTCGTGTTGAGTTGCCAAGGGTAGTTTGTGAATATCCGGACGTATTTCCCGAGGACCTTACTAGTTTGCCACCCCACCTAGAGATTGAGTTCACCATTGACTTAGTGCCTGGAATGGCACCAATTTCTATGGCGCCGTATAGATTTGCACCCGCAGAGTTGCATGAGTTAAAGATTCAACTCCAAAAGCTTTTAGACAAGGGGTTTCATTCGCCCTAGTACATCGCCTTGGGGAGTGCCGGCTCTTTTTGCAAAGAAGAAGAATGGGTCATTGCGGTTGTGTATTGATTACCGCAAGTTGAATTAAGTTACCGTCAAGAACAAATACCCCTTACCCAGAATAGATGATTTGTTTGACCAACTTAAAGGGTCTCGTTGCTTTTCGAAGATAGATTTGAGGTCAGGGTATCATCAGTTGCGAGTCCAGGAGGAAGACATCTAGAAAATGGCCTTTCGTATGCGTTATGGCCACTATGAGTTCCTTGTAATGCCATTTGGGTTCACAAATGCACTAGCTTCCATTATGGATTTGATGAACTAAGTTTTCAGAGAGTATTTAGATCACTTTGTGGTCGTCTTTGTGGACGACATTCTAATTTATTCGACTTCCAAGGAGGAACACAAGACTCACTTGAGGGTAGTGTTTGACTTGCTTAGAAAACATCAATTGTATGCCAAATTTGAGAGGCGCGAGTTTTGGCTCACCGACGTCAAGTTTTTGGGCCATGTAGTGTCAAGGGAGGGAGTAACTGTAGATTCTTCAAAGATAGACTCTGTACAGGATTGGGAGCAACCTAAAAATGTTTTTGAGATCCGGAGTTTCTTGGAATTGGCGGGGTATTATCGGCGTTTTGTGAGGGACTTCTCTAGATTAGCCGCGCCTTTGACTAGATTGACTAAGAAGGGGGTTAAGTTTGTGTGGAGTGAGGCTTGTGAAAAGTCTTTCCACGAGCTTAAAACTAGATTGACTACGACACCGGTGTTGATCATTCCAGAGAGAGGTTTGGGTTACACTGTTTATTGTGATGCGTCTCGGGATGGGCTTGGTTGTGTTTTGATGCAAGAGGGAAAGGTTGTAGCTTACGGTTCACAGCAATTGAAGACTCATGAGAAGAATTACCCTACCCACAATTTAGAGTTAGCCGCAGTAGTGTTTGCCTTGAAAATTTGGAGGCATTACTTGTATGGCGAGAAGTTTGAGGTTTTCTTCGATCATAAGAGTCTAAAGTATTTGTTTTCACAAAGGACTTGAATTTACGTCAACAGAGGTGGATGGAGTTTTTAGAAGATTGTGATTTCAAGTTACACTATCACCCGAGGAAGGCCAATGTAATGGCCGACACCGTAAGTCGAAAACCCGTGAGTAGTTTGGCAAGTGTGGCCATTCAGGAATGGGTTATGTTGGGGCATATAGGCCAGTTTGAATTGCATTTGGGTGAGTCCGAAGAGGGTGCAACATTGTTTACTTTGAGTGCTCAACCTATCTTAATTAGCAAATTTGTAGAGGCACAACAAGGGGACCATAAAGTAAAGTTAATTTGTGATAGAATCTCCAATGAGAAGGAAGAAAAGGGTTTGAACATTCACTCGGATCAGAGCGTACGTTACCTAGACTACGACACTAGTGTTGATCATTCCGGAGAGTGGTTTGGGTTACACCGTTTATTGTGATGCGTCTCGGGATGGGCTTGGTTGTGTTTTGATGCAAGGAGGAACGGTTGTAGCTTACAGTTCACGGCAAGTGAAGAGTCATGAGAAGAATTACCGTACCCATGATTTAGAGTTAGCTGCAACAGTGTTTGCCTTGAAAATTTGGAGGCATTACTTGTATGGCGAGAAGTTTGAGGTTTTCTTCAATCATAAGAGTCTAAAGTATTTGTTTTCCCAAAAGAACTTGAATTTATGTCAACGGAGGTGGATGGAATTTTTAGAAGATTATGATTTCGAGTTACACTATCACCCGGGAAAGGTCAATGTAGTGGCCAACGCCTTAAGTCGAAAACCCGTGTAGTTTGGCAAGTGTGGCCATTCGGGAATGGGTTACGTTAGGGGATATAGGCTAGTTTGAATTGCATTTGGGTGAGTCCGAAGAGAGTGCAACATTGTTTACTTTGAGTGCTCAACCTGTCTTAATTAGAAAAGTTAAAGAGGCACAACAAAGAGACCGTGAAGTAGAGTTAATTCGTGATAGAATCTCCAATGGAAAGGAAGAAAAGGGTTTGTTTGTACCTGAGTCTTGTAGAGAGGAAGTGTTTCGGGGGTACATCCGAGAGGCACCAAAATGTATCGGGACCTTAGCCATCAGTTTTGGTGAAAGGGTATGAAGTGGGATGTCGCATCGTTTGTGTCCAAGTGCCTTACTTGTCAACAAGTGAAGGCTGAACATCAAAGATCAGCGGGTTTGTTACAACCCTTACTAATAGCCAAGTGGAAATGGGAACACATTACCATGGATTTTGTAGTTGGGCTTCCTAGGACACAACGGGTTAATGACGCCATTTGGGTGATTGTTGATAGGTTGACTAAGTCTACGCATTTCATTCCAATGCGTACCGGCGATTCAATTGAGCACTTGGCAGAGTTATACGTTAGAGAGATAGTTTGACTTCATGGGGTTCCAGTAACCATTGTATCGGATAGGGATCCTCGTTTTACCACCCGGTTGTGGCAAAGCCGTCAAGAGGCATTGGGAACTAGGTTGACTTTTGGCACCGCTTATCACCCTCAAACCGCTGGGCAGTCGGAATGTACTATTCAGATTTTAGAGGACATGCTTAGAGCATGTGTCCTAGATTTCAAAGGGTCTTGGGAGAGGCATTTACCTTTGATTGAATTTGCCTACAATAATAGTTATCAAGTTAGTATTGAGATTGCACCATTTGAGGCCTTGTATGGCCGACCTTGTAGATCACCAGTTTGTTGGGCCGAGGTAGGGGATGCACCGTCGTTAGGCCTGGAGATTGTTAGAGAAACAACCGAGAAAGTTGCTCTCATTTGGAAAAGGTTAGCAATAGCCCAAAGCCGACAGAAAAGTTATGGCGATAAGAGGAGACGACCTTTGTCTTTTAAAGTAGGTGATCATGTATTCCTTAAGATCTCACCCAGGCAGGGTTTAATGAGATTCGGTAAGAGTGGAAAGTTGTCTCCGTTGTTTTTTTGGCCCTTCGAGATATTGGAGAGAATTGGGGAAGTGGCATATCGATTAGCCTTACTGCCACAACTTTCGGGGGTTCACAATGTGTTTCATGTGTCTATGCTTAGGAAGTACGAACCTGACCCTTCTCACGTGCTAGATTGGGTTGATTTTGAGGTAGATGAGGATGCCTCTTATGAAGAGCGACAGGTTCAAATATTAGACACCCGGGAGCTAGTGTTACGGGGTAAAACTATACCGTTAGTGAAGGTATTGTGGAGGCACCATGGGGTTGAGGAGGCAACCTGGGAACGAGAAGCGGAGGTCCGCTCCAAGTATCCAGATTTATTTGAAAATGCTTAGTAGTTTTAACTTGTAATATTCCCTAATGTTGGAGGGAAAGTGTGTTAAAATTGTTAATCATATGTTATTGAGAATCAGTGTAGATCCTTACTAGACATATTTTTTCATCCTACGCTATTTTTACCATTTTCAAGAACGCTGTCCGAAATGCCGGTTTGAAGATTTGAGAAGTCTATTTTCTTTTATGTATATTTGTAAAAGATAGTGTGAATGAAAGATGTATTGTAATTTGGGATTGATGAGTGTTTAAAGTCACATATGTTTTCGGTTGTTGACTCATATGACCATTGTTTTATTGTTTCAATACCAGGAAGTAACTTCTCTTAGGCTGAGTAGCCGCCAGATTAACCTCCTGCTTTCTTCGATTTGGGCACAATCCATCTCTCCTGCAAATATGCCTGGCAACTATGAAGCAATTGCTCATACATACAACCTAGTGTTGATGTTCTCTCGTTGCAAGGTAATTGTTGATTTGTATTTGGTTTTACGGCTTATTCTGATGTTCTTTTCTTTATCTTTTTCTTTTTTTTTCTAGAATATTATTTGGATTGTGGAAGTTTCATCTATGTTCATAACACATCTGCATCACAATTTCTATTAAAATCCTAAACAAGGAGGTTTAGTTTTTTGAATTTGTTTGGCCTCCCCTCGACCCTTGTAGAGACTTGGTTCCTTTAACTAGAGCATAAAACTTGTGCCATACATCAGAACTAATTAATGTTATCTTGTAGATTTGGCTTCAATCAGCTTTGTTAACAGCATGTATGCGTATTTACGTGTTGTCTTGGTTCCCTTGCTTTTCCCTCTTTTCCTATTTTTTTCCCTCCTTTAGTCTTTCCCTCGTCTTTTGTTCTCTTTAGTCTTCCCCATACTCACTTAGAAACACATGTCTTAATATTGCTATGATTTACATTCACATTGTGCTTTCATTCATCAGTGATTCATTACATCTTTAAGTTTCATATTATTCAACTTTGCAATAATTTGCCTTTGTTATAAGACAAATCACACAACGGCTTCTTCTTCTTCCACCTCTTTTGTAGTATTTTAACAATTATTTATATTTATTTGACGAAAAATTATTACAAACCATTTTGACCAACCACTGTCTGCCAGGTGGGAGTTGTTCCACCACCATCTTTCTGCCCCCCCCGGTTGCCAGAAAACAAGTGCCATGGCAGCTTTCTAGGCTATTGTAGAACTTCCTTTATCAGATATAGTTCCCCATGAGATCTGTGATTTTGGAAATTCATTCATTGGATCATTAGGCATGTTAAATCAGATTTTCCATGACATGTGGTAATCTGGCAGTCTATGGTAGATTTTGTTAATTCTGTTAAATTTGGTCAATTCACCATACGTAATAAGCATAATTATCCTTTGACTGTCTTAATATCTTTTTTTGGGCCTATTTTTTTTTCTTTTTTCTTTCTTTCTTTCTTTCTTTCTTTGTTTTTTTTTTTTTTGGTATACATTTGTAGGTCTTTTCTTATTACAACTCATCATATAGCGATTTTGGTTTTGACCCGTTACTTGTTGTACTCCGGATTCGGGTTTATGGTTTCTAAATGTTGTTCATTTTCTTTTGCTCTTTATTTCTCCTTAAATTTGGTTATTTTGTCATTTTGAGTGTGTTTGGAACAGGTTGGTTACTTAGTTTTCAAACCTTGTGTTGCCCAGAATTTTGGTCTTTCGCTCGAGTGGGCCTTCTTGCGCTCGACCGAGGTTTGAAAACACTTAGTACTTTGCACATCTGCAAAGTACTGGAGGAGTGTTTTCCACACTCGGGCGGGTGGACGCTCAAACGTTCATTCTTGTGCTCGAGCAGTTTGTTTGTTGTTTGCAAAAGTACTGAACATATGTATTCCGCACTCGAGTAGGTCTCTTTTGCGCTCGAACGAAGCAAATTTTTTGTGTCTGACGCTCGAGCGTCAACTCTACCACTTGAGTGGACTGCGCGTATATCATCACTTTTTCATATTTTTTCATCCTAAACCCTAAAGTTGAGAGCCTCTCTCTCTAAAACCTACCTTCTCTTTACTTTTTCATCTAGATCTAGTGATCTCTTTACTTTTTCATCTTGATAGAAAGATTGAGCTTCTCAAGATCTTCATTTTGATCTTAACGAACTTGGATTTCGGTGTCTTTGGAGTATCGACTTTGCTTCACTTGGTCTTCTCTTCTTGAGGTAGGGATTTTCTACACTTTGTTATGATTCTTAACTTAGTTATTTTGTAGTTGTGCAACAACGGTGGGGTTTGCGGATATTTTGAGCCTAACCTAGGGTTTGGGTAAAATGTAAAAGAGGCGTTTTTGGTGGAAACAAAATAAATGAGCATGGCGTTTGAAAATGAAGTCATGTTGTGTCAAAATGAGTGATTTTGGTGTTTGGATTGGTATTTTGAAAAGGGGGATATTTGCCCTAAAATGATTATAATATCTTTTTTGTATAAATCGTTAAAGTTGGTGTCGCAAACATGGAATTGAGTGAGTATTGAAATAGATGAGGGAATTGAAAATATAATGCCTCACACCCTTGGAAATTTTGATTAAATTATCTGTCATAAGATTGTATATCTGTATTGGGCTATCGGTGGAGGATAACTTTGATTGTTGTAGAAACTATATGTGGATTAGGTGAATTGAAACTAATCACTCGTTGGTTGTCATTGAATATGATTATGTGTGAATGCATTGTATATGTATCGTTATTTGGTAGGAGAAATGGGATGTACTCCATATGTGATTATGTGTTTAAATACATTGCATATGTATGATGTTTGGGAGGAGAAAGGGGATGGACTCCATTATAATTAAGTTGGCCGAAGTGTCCCAGGTGAAAGTCCTGAAATTTTATACATGGGTGCCGATCCGCAGACAAAATATCTGTACAATGGCAATTTGTAGTGTTGATACATTGATGATGTGATTGTAGAACCATTGAGTTGTAGTCTCATTTGGGTAATGAAAGAAATAATGAAATTGATTTATATGTTGAAATGAATTGGAGGAAAACATTTTGGAACATGAAATTGGAATTCTATGGCACTATAAAGTATGAGTGTTTTATTCTGGACATTGTATATGCACATAGCACTTGTACCTCTGTTAAATCTCATATATTGTACTAGATTATTTCTACTGGGCCGTGGCTCACCGTATTTGGGAAAAATATTTTCAGGTAATGATGGCATGCCTCCACCAAGGCAATAGCACTGGAGGGACTTTCGGGAAGCAAGAGCTTCTTATTTTGTTTTATTTTTGTATAGCCTAGTGCTAAAATTGTATGAGTTAGTCTCATTTTGTTGTAACGCAGTCAAGGCTTGGAAAGGTGTAAGCCCATAAGGCATTTATTTACGTTGGACAATTCTGTATCATTAACTTTATATAATGTAAGGACTAATCACTTTGATTTAAGCTGTCATTCATATATGTTCTCGGATTATATTTATTATGTACTTTTGGGGACGTTGGGCATCATGTTTGCAGAACTCCGGTCAAGAGGCTCTAGTCTGAAGTTTTCCGCTAGCTTGTTCCTTGAAAGGAATTTCTCTCATTGAAGGAGGTTAGCATTCAAACCAACTGTTATGCTTATATTTTTGCAGGTTGGATGGAATTGCGTTTAATTTGCCTATATATGGTGCTTCTTCTTCTTCTTCTTCTTCTTCTTCTTCTTCTTAATTTTTACTTTTTATATTTTTATATATGTTTAGTTCTTTATTTCTATTTTTGTTGTTTAATGAAATGTCATAATAGTGATGTAATGAATGAGTAAGATTGACTTAGTGGGACATCGACTGTGCCAACTCAAGACATGTCCTGTTGTTTCCACAGGGCCATTGCCACTGTCACGACGTAGATCCCTCTTTACTTTGGCAACTTCGATGATTATCCTTTCATCGAAAGCCTACTATGTACTTCCCCTTCTTCCATGTGTCAAGGTTGCTCTTATAGATAAAACGATACGTGGTTCATTGCAGATCAGGGTTTTATTTCCATATCCTTATCAATTATTTCCTAAAGCAATCAATGCGGCTAAATGCCAATTCTTTTTTTTTTTTTTTTTTTTTGCATCGTCATTCTTATTTACATTATGAAGACTACCTCGTATTGTGAAAATAATATTAGTATAGTATTAGTATAGTATATACTATACTAATATTATTCTCACACGTATATGCTTTACTATGTTTATATTTTCTCAGGTGGATCCGTTCCTGTATCTGGTGGAAGATTGCAAGTTACAGGTAGTTGACACTGGTTCTCCCCTTTCCAAAACTGTTTATGGATCTAAGGAAGATGATAGTTCTGCTTCAAAATCTCTCTTAGAAATAAAAATCACGGAGGACTAGTCTAGGGAATCCTTAGCATCTATTATTGTGAAGAATTTGGATAAGTCATCATTAGATGTAAGACTTTGACTTCTTTTGGGAGTATTCTTTTTTGGCTTTTTAGTTCGACTTATTTTTGTGTTTAGTGATTTTTTTTTTAAAAATTATGTCAAATTTTTTAAATTAAAAAAAAAATAAAAAATACAAAGGTAAGCCAATTTTCGTAATTATATATATATATATATATAATTTGGCTTATTTTTGTTTTTAGTTAAATTTTTTTTTTAAAATTGATTCAAAATTTGTAAATTTTAGAATGATCTAGTCACGACGGACTTAAAAAATAAAAAATTTGACTCAAAATTAAAAAAAAAAATTCAAATAATTTACAAAATCTTTATAAAACATAAATCAGCGACAGAAATCTTTGTATTAATATAAAAAGATCAAAATCATAAATAAATCAGTGATTTATGGCTTATAAATCTGAAAATCTTTATAAGCCATAAATCTTTATAAAGATTTATTTAGAGATAATTATACGAATGCTCATAATTAGTTCATTTATTTATAAATAATTAAAAAATAATTATAAAGATTTATGGGTACAAATAAAGGTTTATGGCAGCCACAAATCTTTATAAGCGATAAAGATTTATGAGTGACAGAAATCTTTTTATAATTATCAGCCATAAAAATTGACTCAAAATTAAAATAAAATAAAAATCAAAAAATACAAAGATTTATTTTTAGATAATTAAAAAATAAATATAAAGATTTATGGATATAAATAATTATAAAGATTTCCAGCAACCCCTCTGTTGAAAATTTCCTATAAATATAAGCCAAAAATTTCCTATAAAGATAATTATAAGCCAAAAAATTCTTTTATTATCCTTCTACCCCTACTCCACAAACAAATAGTAAGTTATAATTGGTGAAAAAGGTGAGACTTACGATTTTGGTGAATGATGATAAGTGAAGGAGTATAGACATGTGATACTTCGAGAGTTTGTTGCATTGGGAGTGAGGCATTCAGCATTCTAAGGGTGAGCTCTAGGTATACTTCTTTATCTTTTCTTTGTTCAAGCACAGACAACAAAATAATGGAAATCATTTTTATTTATTTATTTATTTTGTTTTTTAGATTGGTGAAGAACCCTCAAATGTTTTTTTTAATTAAAATTAAAATAGACTCTTCTTAATTTTTTTGGGTCAATAGTATCATATGTATGAATGACAGAGTGGAATTCGGAAATATACAAAGGGATGCTCTACCATTTTCTCTCTCTTTTCATGCTTGCTTTGCCTTTCACTCAACCACCTCTCTCTACCATCTCTTCTCTTTGATTTGGTTCAACCATTGATAAATCTCTAGCATTTCCTTTCTACCTCTAACAAAATTCATCATTTTCAACGAAAGTCATCTTCTCCTCTAAATTTTAGGTGAGATTCACCATTTCCCAGTGACCTTGAAAAACCGATTTCATACCGATATTAATCAACCATGGAGGGAGAGATGAAAGAGATTTTTCTTAAGATTTAAAGATAAGAAAAACCAAGTTTGATAAGTATTGTGCTGCCGCAAATGCAATTTTTAAAATTTTAAGTGCATCCTTCGAACAATTTGGGGAGGGAAAAAAACTCTTTTTTTTTTTCTTGGTATTGGTACTGCTCTAGTGACTATGGTCTTTGCCATTAGAGAAATCATTTGGATGAAGAAAAAACACATTTCGGTTAGATTTCTCTATTTATTTGGCTTGATAAGTGCTCTCGTGCAATTTTTTGTTTCAATGCTTCAACTGAAATTATCACTCAAGTTCTCAGTTTTCTCACTCTTGCTTACGGCGGCCATCATGGGTCACAAGATTTTCTTGGAGCCACGCCATCATCGCCGTTATGCCACGCTATATTGTGATGATTGGGTGTGCCACTAGTTTCGCTCATCCTTGTTTAACCTTGGGCTTGCCTTAATAGAGTTTCGGGATTGACTTGGAGCCTTGTTGAGTGTTTGGGGTTTGTGGTATCCGGAGGGTTTTTCTCAATTGAATACTTGTTCTTGTTATTCGGTACTGACTTTCACTTGTCCCGGAGAGTGTGAGGTCAAGTCCGGAGTGCATAGATTTGAGCTAAGGAAATTTTGGGCTGGAGAACCAGGGCGGCACGTGCAGGGCACGTGGGCCGCACGTGCGGAGAGGAGCCGCACGTGGGAGAACTGAGGCCGCAAGTGCAGAATTCAGGGGAGGTTTGGGGTAGCACACTGCAATATATGCAGGTGCGGAGCAAGGTGCGTGTGGGGATGGCCGCACGTGCAGGGATGAAGGCCGCACATGCAGAAACGAGGCTCCGCACGTGTGGGACGCTGGGCAGTCCAAAAACCCCTTTTTTTTTTAAAATCTTTTAGGGCTGAATGTATCTCATAGTTTCTACATCTCTCTCTCTCTAAAAACACTTTTGCTCCTCCTTCTCTCTAAAAACCCTCACCAAACACTAAAAATCTTTGATTTCTTACAATCCATTGGATCTAGATCCATAATCTCTCACAAGTCTTGAAGATCAAAGCTAGAATTTCACATTGTGTGGTGGAACTCGAAAATCCCTCATCTTTGGCTCTAGGGTTTCATCAACCTCTTCATCAAACTCGAGGTAGGAATTTCTTGAGTTATATATATATAGGTTTTGCAAGGATTGATGAGGGTTTTGGATTTGTTTTGGGTATAATATGAGGGTTTAATTTTTGTTCATAAATATAAGTTTCTTTCAAAAAAGGGGTTTTAAAATCTAATTTTTTTTTTTTTAAAGATAATGTCATGAGGGTCGAAACCATTTTGGTCAAGGGAATAGTGACTTCATTGGTATCACTTTCAAAGGTTCGGTGTGTGTGTGTGTGTGTTTTGTAAAAAAAAAAGAGAAGAAAACCTAGAAATTTTGGGGATTTTTCTTGAATAAAGGAAGATGAGGGTTTATGGGGTGCTATATGTGTATATATACATAAATTCATAGTTTCATGTCATGATCAGTAAAGAAAGTGGAGACTTTCCTTGTTTTATTACAATGTGTATATAAATATTGATGTTGGGTTCTCTACACATGGGAACTATTGAAATTGAAGATTGTTGTCTAGTTTGGAAATGCATGAATTGGGGACATGTTGTTATGTTATTGATAATTGGTAACAAACTTTGGGCTATTTGTAGAATAGCATTGTAAGGAGAAAAAGGAAATTTGATCATGATAGTATGTTATTGATATTATGTTG
This sequence comes from Camellia oleifera, assembly GCA_022316695.1. Lineage (NCBI taxonomy): Eukaryota > Viridiplantae > Streptophyta > Magnoliopsida > Ericales > Theaceae > Camellia > Camellia oleifera. Next base: position 59,207,906 of record CM039313.1, on the reverse strand, counting down.
GAAGTGGACAATTATGGCATTGCATATTCATTCAATCGAACATTACAAGATTATTATTTAGCTTTGGCATGTGTATAGACATTACAAGCACTATACTATTGCAAGTTTTGAGTTGAGATGTGAAATCATTTACTTTGAGAAAGGAATAATGCAAAATGAAATTATTGAAATGTTTTGGGGTAAATACGTTGGTAAGTTTGGATAGGAGGTGTAGATGAAACTGACTAAGTTGGCCTGAGTGTCCAGGATGAAAGACCGAAAACACGCACGGAGGAGGTACCACTTCCCTTCCGGTTAGTAACGGGTAAAGTGGGGTTTTTCGTAGTGCTTGTTGAGCCTACTTGCAGACACCAATCTAGGGATTACCCGAGTCGTATTTACCGCCCCTATTGATTAAAATTGGAAGTGTCGGAATTGTTGAGATTTGCAAACTGTTATTGAAATATGATGATTTTCAATGTAATGAAAATTTTCTTTAAAATGGCATTGCATGGCATTTGCATTTAACATTGGAAGATTAAATAACTGTATATACTTTGTGACAATTCTCTACGAGGCTTTATGCTCACCCCTATGGGTTTTGGTGCAGGAAAGGACGTGGTGAACCCGCCAAATTAGGGCGTGGAAATATGTTTTGAGAGCACAAGGCTCTTTGTTGTGATTGTGAATTTTTATAAGTCAAGGGCTAAACATGTATGGGTTCGAGAGACCATTTTGTGTAACCGGGCTTATGCCTTGGAAGATGTAAGCCCTTAAGGACATTTTAATTACTTGAGACTAGATGCTTCACATGCTATAGATTCATGTGTTTTTCATACCATTGAATGTATAATTCGCATGTGGAACTTTTTTATAAACTTTGTTGATTAATGATGTAAAGATGGGAAAATTGTTATTATTATTTAGTGTATTTTGGTTAACGTAGTTAATTTATATTGGATATTTTCAGGGCGTTACAACTTGGTATCAGAGCTACCAGGTTTGAATACTTGGGGCTCGCGGGAAGTAGTTGTTTTGCCACAATGGGTTCATTTCGCATGATTAGGAAATGTTTTGTTTTTCGTGATTATGTAATAACATGCTTATGTGACTATATGGGTATAGGATTGGGCTTTTGGGGTGTTATTTGTGCCTATTAGATTCCTTGAGGTCTTATTAGAACGGTACTTGATTAATACTCGTTCTACTAAGAATTCCTGGTTTTTCGTGGGACGAAGCTCATCACTAAAAGATAATCCGTATGTGCTTACGTGACTATGTGCTTATGTGGAGTGAATTGAATTGTTTGTGTGGTAGAGTATATATGATTGTTTTAGTTTAACGTGTGAGGCAAGTTGCGAGCACATTTGGAATTATGTGCTAAATTGTTTATCTTGATTCTCAATTAGGATGTTAGGAAGGGGTCAAACTCGCGGTGGCAGAGGTGGAAAGCATGGTTGAGGTCACCGGGGTGTGCATGGGGTACCAGTCCATGAGGTTCTGGTACAAAAGGAGGGATTCGGCCAAGCTAATATGGTCGAGCAAGTGGGGCAAGCTGAGATACTGGGGCAAGCGGGTCAAGCCGCAATGGGGGCCCTTGCCTGAGAAATGGCAGAGGCATTGAGGGAGTACATGAACATACTTAGGGCGGAGAACCAAGCTAGGAAGTTTTTACGGGCCAAGACGGATGAGTTCCATGGTGGCCCCGAATCTAAGAAAGCAAATGACTGGCTCGAATAGACAGTGAAGACATTCAAGATGCTTAACATAGAAGATAGTGAGCTTAGAGTGACTCTTGCGAGTTACTATCTCAAAGGGGACGCGGGTCAATAGTGGAAGTATGCTAAAGGCCGAATAGAACCGACATGGGAGGCATTTGCAGTGGCCTTCCAAGACAAGTATCTACCTCCCACTGGTAGGGAGAGGTTGAGGTAGGAGTTCCAGGACCTTAAGCAACTCAATATGTCTATGGCCGATTTTGAAGCGGATTTTTCTAGTTTGTCCCGATTTGCACCGGAGTTGGTAGCAACGGAAGAATGTCGTTGCATTGAGTTTCAGAAGAAACTTAGAACCAAGATCTTGTTCAAGGTTGCCGGGAACATGATCCGGAACTATGACCATCTTGTGGAGGCGGCCGCGCATGGGGTGATTACCGTGGAGGCCGAGGAGGAGAGACTTCGGAGTTTGAGGTCTAGGGGCCAAGGGTCACAAGCGGACTATAGGCCCAACAAGAAGAGCAAAAACACCTTTTCATCCCAATCTCAACCACAACAGTCTAGATCTACCTTTCCCTTGCCTAGTGCAGGCTCGGGAAGGAGCTCACCAAGTGGGTTTTCTTGCTTCAAGTGTGGCCAACTGGGTTACAAGGCCTTTGCATGTCCACAAAAGGGAGGAGGTCAACAGATGTTGCCTAAACCACCACCTAACCGATCTCAGAGTTAGCCTCAGAGTAAAGGGCCGAGGCTTACTTGCTATCAGTGCGGTCAGTTAGGGCATATGAAGAGAGCTTACCCGCAGTTGGGAGGCGCATCTGGTGCATTAGGGTCGAGGCAGACTCAGAGCCACCAGCAGGCTCACTCAGTTCAAACTTCGCGAGTTAATCAAAGGAGCTGCTTCGGCTCTGTCAGTACAATAGGCCTATGCTCCGAGAGACGAGCAGGTTGATAAGAGGCCACAAGGGCGCGTGTATGCTGTTACCGTGCCAGAACAATTGCCAGGATCCTCAGTTGTGAGAGGTATTTTTTGTTGTGTGTAATTCTTTGGCTAATATGTTGATAGACACGGGTGCATCTCATTCATTCATATCTGCTACATTCGCATCTGCATTGGGGTTAGAGATGGCACAGTTAGCGTCTCCGCTCAGAGTAGAGTCGCCAATTGGGGGTACAGTTAACTTAGATCGGGGGTGTCGTGGTTGTGAGATAGAGGTTGCCAGGCACCGACTCCCGTTTGCTTTTGTGTTTCTAGACGTGTCGAGTTTTGATATTATTTCTAGGCATGGATTGGTTGTCCTCGTATCAAGCAGTGATTGATTGTTTTCGTCAGAGGGTCACAGTGTGCACCTCTAGTGATGATATGGTCATGTTGCCAGTATTTGACCCTGGTAGTAGAAACGAGCTTAGTGGCCTTCTTGCTACTCTCTTGGATAGTGAGAGTGATGGGACTCGGGCTGAGTTGCCAAGGGTAGTTTGTGAATATCCGGACGTATTTCCCGAGGAGCTTTCTAGTTTGCCACCCCACTGGGAGATTGTGTTCACCATTGACTTAGTGCCTGGAATGGCACCAATTTCTATGGCGCCATATAGATTTGCACCCGTAGAGTTGCATCAGTTGAAGAATCAACTCCAAAAGCTTTTAGACAAGGGTTTCATTCGACCTAGTACATCGCCTTGGGAAGCGCCGGCTCTTTTTGCAAAGAAGAAGGATGGGTCGTTGCGGTTGTAAGTTGAATCGAGTTACAATCAAGAAGAAACTTAGAGGGTCTTGTTGCTTTTCAAAGATAGATTTGAGGTCGGGGTATCATCAGTTGAGAGTCCAGGAGGAAGGCATCTAAAAAATGGCCTTTTGTGCGCGTTTTAGCCACTATGAGTTCCTTGTAGTGCCATTTGGGTTGACAAACGCACCAGCTTCCTTTATGGATTTGATGAACCGAGTTTTTAGAGAGTATTTGGATCACTTTGTGGTCGTCTTTGTGGACAAACATCTAATTTATTCGACTTCCAAGGAGGAACACGAGACTCACTTGAGGGTAGTGCTTGACTTGCTTAGAAAACATCAATTGTATGCCAAATTTGAGAGGCGCGAGTTTTGGCTCACCGTCGTCAAGTTTTTGGGCCATGTAGTGTCAAGGGAGGGAGTAACTGTAGATTCTTCAAAGATAGACTCTGTACGGGATTGAGAGCAACCTAAAAATTTTTTTGAGATCCGGAGTTTCTTGGAATTGGCGGGGTATTATCGGCGTTTTGTGAGGGACTTCACTAGATTAGCCGCGCCATTAACTAGATTGACTAGGAAGGGGGTTAAGTTTGTGTGGAGTGAGGCTTGTGAAAAGTCTTTCCAAGAGCTTAAAACTAGATTGACTACGACACCGGTGTTGATCATTCCGGAGAGAGGTTTGGGTTACACCGTTTATTGTGATGCGTCTCGAGATGGGCTTGGTTGTGTTTTGATGCAAGGGGGAAATGTTATAGCTTACGGTTCACGGCAATTGAAGACTCATGAGAAGAATTACCCTACCCACGATTTAGAGTTAGCTGCAGTAGTGTTTGCCTTGAAAATTTGGAGGCATTACTTGTATGGCGAGAAGTTTGAGGTTTTCTTCGATCATAAGAGTCTAAAGTATTTGTTTTCACAAAGGACTTGAATTTACGTCAACAGAGGTGGATGGAGTTTTTAGAAGATTGTGATTTCGAGTTACACTATCACCCGAGGAAGGCCAATGTAATGGCCGACACCGTAAGTCGAAAACCCATGAGTAGTTTGGCAAGTGTGGCCATTCGGGAATGGGTTATGTTGGGGCATATAGGCCAGTTTGAATTGAATTTTGGTGGGTCCGAAGAGGGTGCAACATTGTTTACTTTGAGTGCTCAACCTATCTTAATTAGCAAAGTTGTAGAGGCACAACAAGGGGACCGTAAAGTAAAGTTAATTCGCGACAGAATCTCCAATGAGAACGAAGAAAAGGGTTTGAACATTCACTCGGATCAGAGCATACGTTAGCTAGACTACGACACCAGTGTTGATCATTCTGGAGAGTGGTTTGGGTTACACCGTTTATTGTGATGCGTCTCGGGATGGGCTTGGTTGTGTTTTGATGCAAAGGGGAAAGGTTGTAGCTTACAGTTCACGGCAATTGAAGAGTCATGAGAAGAATTACCCTACCCATGATTTAGAGTTAGCCGCAACAGTGTTTGCCTTGAAAATTTGAAGGCATTACTTGTATGGCGAGAAGTTTGAGGTTTTCTCCGATCACAAGAGTCTAAAGTATTTGTTTTCCCAAAAGGACTTGAATTTACGTCAACGGAGGTGGATGGAATTTTTAGAAGATTATGATTTCGAGTTACACTATCACCCGGCAAAGGTCAATGTAGTGGCCGAGGGCTTAAGTCGAAAACCCGTGAGTAGTTTGGCAAGTGTGGCCATTCGGGAATGGGTTATGTTGGGGGATATAGGCTAGTTTGAATTGCATTTGGGTGAGTACGAAGAGGGTGCAACATTGTTTGCTTTGAGTGCTCAACCTGTCTTAATTAGCAAAGTTGTAGAGGCACAACAAAGGGACCGTGAAGTAGAGTTAATTCGTGATAGAATCTCCAATGGAAAGGAAGAAAAGGGTTTAAACATTCACTCGGATCAGAGCGTACGTTACCTAGACTGTTTGTTTGTACCTGAGTCTTGTAGAGAGGAAGTGCTTCGGGAGTTCCATCACTCACACCTCGCGGTACATCTGAGAGGCACCAAAATGTATCGGGACCTTAGCCATCAGTTTTGGTGGAGGGGTATGAAGTGGGATGTCGCATCGTTTGTGTCCAAGTGCCTTACTTGTCAAAAAGTGAAGGCTGAACATCAAAGACTAGCGGGTTTGTTACAACCCTTACTAATAGCCGAGTGGAAAAGGGAACACGTTACCATGGATTTTGTAATTGGGCTTCCTAGGACACAACGGGGCAATGACGCCATTTGGGTGATTGTTGATAGGTTGACTAAGTCTACGCATTTCATTCCGATGCATACCGGCGATTCAATTGAGCACTTGGCGGAGTTATACGTTAGAGAGATAGTTCGACTTCATGGGGTTCCAGTAACCATTGTATCGGATAAGGATCCTTGTTTTACCGCCCGGTTGTGGCAAAGCCTTCAAGAGGCATTGGGAACTAAGTTGACTTTTGGCACCGCTTATCACCCTCAAACCGCTGGGCAGTCGGAATGTACTATTCAGATTTTAGAGGACATGCTTAGAGCTTGTGTCCTAGATTTCAATGGGTCTTGGGAGAGGCATTTACCGTTGATTGAATTTGCCTACAATAATAGTTATCAAGTTAGTATTGAGATGGCACCGTTTGAGGCCTTGTATGGCCGACCTTGTAGATCACCAATTTGTTGGGCCGAGGTAGGGGATGCACCGTTGTTGGGCCTAGAGATTGTTAGAGAGATAACCGAGAAAGTTGCTCTCATTTGGAAAAGGTTAGCTACAGCCCCATTCGGAAAATTTTGCTATAGCCCAAAGCCGACAGAAAAGTTATGGCAATAAGAGGAGACAACCTTTGTCTTTTGAAGTGGGTGATCATGTATTCCTTAAGATCTCACCCCGGCGGGGTTTAATGAGATTCGATAAGAGTGGAAAGTTGTCTCCGTGGTTTTTTTAGCCCTTCGAGATATTGGAGAGAATTGGGGAAGTGGCATATCGATTAGCCTTACTGCCACAGCTTTCGGGGGTTCACAATGTGTTTCATGTGTCTATGCTTAGGAAATACGAACCTGACCCTTCTCACGTGCTAGATTGGGTTGATTTTGAGGTAGATGAGGATGCCTCTTATGAAGAGCGACAGGTTCAAATATTAGATACCCGGGAGCTAGTGTTACGAGGTAAAACTATATCGTTATTGAAGGTATTGTGGAGCCACCATGGGGTTGAGGAGGCAACCTGGGAACGGGGAGCGGAGGTCCACTCCAAGTATCCAGATTTTTTTGAAAATGCTTAGTAGTTTTAACTTGTAATATTCCCTAATGTTGGAGGGAAAGTGTGTTAAAATTGTTAATCATATGTTATTGAGAATCAGTGTAGATCCTTACTAGACATATTTGTTCATCCCACGCTATTTTTACCATTTTCAAGAACGCTGTCCGAAATGCCGGTTTGAAGATTTGAGAAGTCTATTTTCTTTTATGTATATTTGTAAAAGAAAGTGTGAATGAAAGATGTATTGTAATTTGGGATTGATGAGTGTTTAAAGTCACATATGTTTTCGGTTGTTGACTCATATGACCATTGTTTTATTGTTTCAATACCAGGAAGTAACTTCTCTTAGGCTGAGTAGCCGCCAGATTAGCCTCCTGCTTTCTTCGATTTGGGCACAATCCATCTCTCCTTCAAATATGCCTGGCAACTATGAAGCAATTGCTCATACATACAACCTAGTGTTGATGTTCTCTCGTTGCAAGGTAATTGTTGATTTGTATTTGGTTTTACGGCTTATTCTGATGTTCTTTTCTTTATCTTTTTCTTTTTTTTTCTAGAATATTATTTGGATTGTGGAAGTTTCATCTATGTTCATAACACATCTGCATCACAATTTCTATTAAAATCCTAAACAAGGAGGTTTAGTTTTTTGAATTTGTTTGGCCTCCCTTCGACCCTTGTAGAGACTTGGTTCCTTTAACTAGAGCATAAAACTTGTGCCATAAATCAGAACTAATTAATGTTATCTTGTAGATTTGGCTTCGATCAGCTTTGTTAACAGCATGTATGCGTATTTATGTGTTGTCTTGGTTCCCTTGCTTTTCCCTCTTTTCCCATTTTTTTCCTCCTTTACTCTTTCCCTCGTCTTTTGTTCTCTTTAGTCTTCCCCATACTCACTTAGCAACACATGTCTTGATATTGCTATGATTTACATTCACATTGTGCTTTCATTCATCAGTGATTCATTACATCTTTAAGTTTCATATTATTCAACTTTCAATAATTTGCCTTTGTTATAAGACAAATCGTACAACGGCTTCTTCTTCTTCCACCTCTTTTGTAGTATTTTAACAATTATTTATATTTATTTGACGAAAAGTTATTACAAACCATCTTGACCAACCACTGTCTGCCAGGTGGGAGTTGTTCCACTACCATCTTTCTGTCCCCCTCCCCCGGTTGCCAGAAAACAAGTGCCATGGCAGCTTTCTAGGCTATTGTAGAACTTCCTTTATCATATATAATTCCCCATGAGATCTGTGATTTTGGAAATTGATTCATTGAATCATTAGGCATGTTAAATCAGATTTTCCATGACATGTGGTAATCTGGTAGTCTATGGTAGATTTTGTTAATTCTGTTAAATTTGGTCAATTCACCATATGTAATAAGCATAATTATCCTCTGACTGTCTCAATATCTTTTTTTGGGCCTATTTTTTTTTTCTTTTTTCTTTCTTTCTTCGTTTTTTTTTTGGGTATACATTTGTAGGTCTTTTCTTATTACAACTCATCATATAGCGATTCTGGTTTTGACCCGTCACTTGTTGTACTCCGGATTCGGGTTTATGGTTTCTAAATGTTGTTCATTTTCTTTTGCTCTTTATTTCTCCTTAAATTTGGTTATTTGTTAATTTTGAGTGTGTTTGGAACAGGTTGGTTACTTAGTTTTCAAACCTTGTGTTGCCCAGAATTTTGGTCTTTCGCTCGAGTGGGCCTTCTTGCGCTCGACCGAGGTTTGCAAAAATTTAGTACTTTGCACGTCCACAAAGTACAGGAGGAGTGTTTTCCACACTTGAGCGGGTGGACGCTCGAACGTTCATTCTTGTGCTCGAGCGGTTTGTTTGTTGTTCGCAAAAGTACTGAACATGTGTATTCCGCACTCGAGTAGGTCTCTTTGGGCTCGAACGAAACAAATTTTTTGTGTCTGACGCTCGTGCATCAACTCTACCACTTGAGTGGACTGCGCGTATATCAGATTGCAAAAGTGACTTTTTACATCACTTTTTCATATTTTTTCATCCTAAACCCTAAAGTTGAGAGCCTCTCTCTCTAAAACCTACCTTCTCTTTACTTTTTCGTCTAGATCTAGTGATCTCTTCGCCCTACTTCCTTTAATAGAAAGATTGAGCTTCTCAAGATCTTCATTTTGATCTGAACGAACTTGGATTTCGGTGTCTTTGGAGTATCAACTTTGCTTCACTTGGTCTTCTCTTCTTGAGGTAGGGATTTTCTACACTTTGTTATGATTTTTAACTTAGTTATTTTGTGGTTGTGTAACAATGATGGGGTTTGGGGATATTTTGAGCCTAACCTAGGGTTTGGGTAAACTGTAAAAGAGTTGTTTTTGGTGGAAACAAAATAAATGAGCATGGCGTTTGAAAATGAAGTCATGTTGTGTCAAAATGAGTGATTTTGGTGTTTGGATTGGTATTTTGAAAAGGGGGATATTTGCCCTAAAATGATTATCATATCTATTTTGTATAAATGGTTAAAATTGGTGTCGCAAACATGGAATTGAGTGAGTATTGAAATAGATGAGGGAATTGAAAATATAATGCCTCACACCCTTGGAAATTTTGATTAAATTATCTGTTATAAGATTGTATATCTGTATTGGGCTATCGGTGGAGGATAACTTTGATTATTGTAGAAACTATATGTGGATTAGGTGAATTGAAACTAATCACTCGTTGGTTGTCATTGAATATGATTCTGTGTGAATACATTGTATATGTATCATTATTTGGTAGGAGAAAGGGGATGTACTCCATATGTGATTATGTGTTTAAATACATTGCATATGTATGATGTTTGGGAGGAGAAAGGGGATGGACTCCATTATAATTAAGTTGGCCGAAGTGTCCCAGGTGAAAGTCCTGAAATTTTATACATGGGTGCCGATCCGCAGACAAAATATCCGTAAAATGGCAATTTGAAGTGTTGATACATTGATGATGTGATTGTAGAACCATTGAGTTGTAGTCTCATTTGGGTTATGAAAGAAATAATGAAATTGACTTATATGTTGAAATGAATTGAAGGAAAACATATTGGAACATGAAATTGGAATTCTATGGCACTATAAAGTATGAATGTTTTATTCTGGGCATTGTATATGCACATAGCACTTGTACCTCTGTTAAATCTCATATATTGTGTTAGATTATTTCTACTGGGCCGTGGCTCACCGTATTTGGGAAAAATATTTTCAGGTAATGATGGCATGCCTCCACCAAGGCAATAGCACTGGAGGGACTTTCGGGAAGCAAGAGCTTCTTGTTTTGTTTTATTTTTGTATAGCCTAGTGCTAAAATTCTATGAGTCACTCTCACTTTATTGTAACCAAGTCAAGGCTTGGAAAGGTGTAAGCCCATAGGGCATTTATTTACGTTGGACAATTCTGTATCATTAACTTTATATAATGAAAGGACTATTCACTCTGATTTATGTTGTTATTCATATATGTTCTCGGATTATATTTATTATGTACTTTTGGGGACGTTGGACATCATGTTTGCAGAACTCCAGTCAAGAGGCTCTAGTCCGAAGTTTTCCGCTAGCTTGTTCCTTGAAAGGAATTTCACTCATTGAAGGAGGTTAGCATTCAAACCAACTATTATGCTTATATTTTTGCAGGTTGGATGGAATTGCATTTAATTTGCCTATATATGGTGCTTCTTCTTCTTCTTCTTTTTAATTTTTACTTTTTATATTTTTATATATGTTTAGTTCTTTATTTCTATTTTTGTTGTTTAATGAAATGTCATAATAGTGATGTAATGAATGAGTAAGATTGACTTAGTGGGACATCGACTGTGCCAACTCAAGACATGTCCTGTTGTTTCCACAGGGCCATTGCCACTGTCACGACGTAGATCCCTCTTTACTTTAGCAACTTCGATGATTATCCTTTCATTGAAAGCCTACAATGTACTTCCCCTTCTTCCATGTGTCAAGGTTGCTCTTATAGATAAAACGATACGTGGTTCATTGCAGATCAAGGTTTTATTTCCATATCCTTATCAATTATTTCCTAAAGCAATCAATGCGGCTGAATGCCATTTCTTTTTTTTTTTTTTTTGCATCGTCATTCTTATTTACATTATGAAGACTACCTCGTATTGTGAAAATAATATTAGTATAGTATTATGAAGACTACCTCGTCATTCTTTTTTTTTATTATGTTTAAGAGATGCTCGTTTTCTTAATTTCAATGATAGTTTAATGGGTATGATGGAAACTGGTCTTCATAAAGGTCCAGTACATTTTAATTGTTTTCCTGATTTTACTCTTAGTTTACGAGATCCAAATATTTTACATGCATTAACATTAAATATACAATTACATCGTTCATTTACCAATATGATGAATAAAACCCATAATATTGCTTTAATTTATCGTGTTCATTATAAGTGCATGAAAACTAATTTAAATGTTCACGCATTGCACAAGTCCCCTAAAGATTAAACTTTACTAATCCAAAGTAGTAGTACTGATACCCATATAAATGTTCTCCAAATGATTGAATGAAAAAATGTAGATTTACCTGATCAATGGATCACTGTCAATGAACATTACAAACATAACCAACAACAATCATCTATCCAAGATATTCAAGACATTCAACAAATCAATGATGGTACAGTTCGTACTAAATTTAATCATAGTCAATCATCCAGACATAGCACCTCTAGTGTACCTTCTGAGATTGAAACTGAAGATGAAATATTTAATACTCCACTGTTTCGAAAAAATAGTCAAATTCATTTAGGACAAACCTCTAAATTAAAAGGTGTTGATAATACTACTACTTCTCAAATTAGTAAACCTGTTTACTCTACACACACACATTTACCTGAAGAAGAAACTGCTTCTAATAATTCTCCAACTCAAACTGATTTTGAAGAATTTATACCTCCAGTCAATCCTCAACTTATGACCATTAAAAAGGATTTTAAACATGATCTTGATAAATTATTCATTGAATTTAAGTCCTTTAAAAATAAAAAAACTCCGACATACTTATTATGATACCTATGATAAACAACACCAATCCCGAATCACTAGACATTGGTATAATTTTATGATTGAATATAGTTTTGAATTACCTCTCTTAGAATATGTTGAAAAATATTACAAAAAGCTAAATACAATCACCAAATACAAATGGAAAACTTCTGAATCTACAACTGTTAGTTCTAGTCACCCTCCTCTTGAGAAAATAATTATCAAACAACAAGGTTCTGACATTCTTACTTCTCCTTTCAAATTACCTGGCGATGATGCTGAAATCAAAAAAGTCATTGAACAAAATAATTATACTAATCAATGTTTAAACACCATTGGTAAACAATTAGATAAAATAGAGACAAATTTAGAATCTGTTACATCTACTAAACCACAACCTTTAGATCAACCTTTACTTAATCTACCTAGTCATCGCTCCAAAAGAACTAGTTTTGTAACCACTGATCAATCTACTGTCAAAGCTATTGAAAAATTATTCACTAAACTATCTACCACTGATAATGCCTCACCTTCTAAAGATAAAGGTCTTACTGTTTTAAATTAACAACCAAATATTGACACTGTTTCTACCACATCTGAAACTGACACTACTGATGATGGAATAAATCAATTAGCCAACAATTCCAATCTTTTAATCTTAATAAAATTCATTATCCCAAAGTTAATCATCAAACCACCAAAAACTGGTATTCTCGACCTACTCCACCTGACCTCCAATATGAAGAAAATAATATTAGTAACCAATTTTCTGTTTCTGCTAAAAAACTATACGAATTGAACATTGATGGTCTTAGTGAAGATCAAATACTTCAAAAATTAAATCATTTATCTATGGTTTCAAATAGTTACCTCTCTAATTATCCCCAATATTCTCAATCTGAAATTGTTTCCTTAATTACTTCTGGTTTTACTGGTATGCTCAAATCTTGGTGGGAAAAATACTTAACTGAAAATCAACGAGACTCCATCATATATGCTAATCAAACTGATGATAATGGTCTCCCTATTTTTGATGAAACTATTGGATGTTGCCACCCTGATGGTTATTAATACATTAATTTATACTATTGTTCGACATTTTATTGGTACACCTACTAATATTTATTCTCACATACATGATCAGCTTAGTAACCTTACTTGCCTAACTTTAAGTGATTTTCGATGGTATAAAGATGTATTTACCTCTAGAGTTATGTTACGTGAAGACTGTACTAAATCATTTTGGAAAGAAAAATTCATTAATGGATTACCTAGTCTATTTGCTCACAAAATTAGAGATGTTCTTAGTCAACCTACTGGTGTTATTGAATATGACAATTTAACCTATGGTGATATAATTAGCACTATTCAAAAAGAAGGATTAAAAATGTGTGTTGATTTAAAACTTAGTCAAAAAGCCACTAAGGATAAACATAAAGCTAAATATGAATTAAGAAATTTCTATGAACAATATGGTTTACCTCCTGTTGCACCTTCCCGTAGGAAATCACACAAGTACTCCAAACATAAACATAAATCCAAATACTCTTCTAATAAATATCGCAAAGATTATTCACCTTCCAAATCTCATGATAAATTTTATACTAAACCCAAAAAGAAATATTATAAAAAATCACATCCCAAATCTAGATTCAATAAAGACATTACCTGCTATAATTGCGGTCAAAAAGGACATTATTCAAATAAATGTAAAGAAAAGTAAAAATTAAAGGATCGAGTTAACCAACTTCAAATTAATGATAATTCCAAAAATCAGTTATTTGAAATCTTCCAATTAAATCAATCTGTTAGCGACTCCTCTTCTGATCATCCAAGAACTTCATCTGATTATCATTCACCTAGTAACGATTCTGACAATAATATTAATCTAGGATGTAATGATGTCTGCTGTAAACCAGTTAAACAAATAACTGTTCTTACTAAAAACACCCAAGAAGAATCTGCCCTTATTGAATTACTTAGCAAATTAGATGATCCCAATTTAAAACAAAAATATATTGATAAACTAAAATCTTTATTAATTCATTCTGATGATAAACCTAAGATTGATAAACCTATTATCAGTTTATCTAAGACTTTAGAAAGATTTAAAAATAAAACTAAAGAAATTACACTTCAAGATTTACAATCTGAAATCAATCAAATCAAACAAACTATTAATGAATTAAGACAAAAAGATCGAAAATTAGAAGATGAAATTATTACATTAAAACTTAATAAAAGTTTAGATAATTTCCACAACTCAGTCCATGAATCTCCTAATGAATCTGAACATAATTCTGACCCTAATTCTTATCACACTAATCCCGATAAATTAATATTTGACAATAGATCACAATCCCATACTCTTGACGATAAAAGATTAAATCTAATCAATAAAATCTATATGCAAAAATGGTATTCACGAATTAAGATAGTTATTAATGATTTTGAATTAAACTTAATTGCTCTAATAGATACTGGTGCTGATTTAAACTGTGTACAAGAAGGTTTGCTCCCTACTAAATACTATGAAAAATGCCATGAGAAATTAACCTCTGCTAATGGTAGTAAGATGCGTATTAAATATAAATTACCTAACGTTCATGTTTGTCAAGAAAATGTATGTTTCAAAACCTCATTCGTTTTAGTAAAAAACATGACTGATAAAATCATATTAGGTACTCCATTTATATATTTACTTTATCCATTTACTACATCTGCTGAAGGAATTACTACTCATGTTTTAGGCCAACCTGTTACTTTTAAATTTTTATTTCCGCCTGAAATGTTCGAATTAAAACTGTTAAAAGATTGTTCTATTTCCCATACTATTAATCGCTTAACTAGGCAAATCAATTTTCTTAAAGAAGAAATTAATTATAAAAGAATTGATCAACAATTAACTAATCCTGTTATTATTTCTCAAATTAATGATTTTAAATTAAAACTAGAATCCACTGTCTACTCCTATTTACCTACCGCATTTTGGCATAGAAAAAAGCATGTAGTTACTTTGCCATATATTAAAAATTTTAATGAAAAACACATCCCTACTAAATCTCGACCTATTCAAATGAATTATGAATTACTTGAAATGTGTAAGAAAGAAATTAATGAGTTATTAAAAAACAGAATCATTAGTCCAAGTAAATCACCATGGTCATGTCCTGCTTTTTATGTTAATAAAAATGCTGAATTAGAACGAGGTGTCCCTCGCTTAGTTATTAATTATAAACCACTCAATGTTGTTTTAGAATGGATTAGATATCCTATTCCTAATAAAAAAGATTTGATTAAAAGACTTAGTCAAACTGTTATTTTTAGTAAATTTGATTTAAAAAGTGGGTTTTGGCAAATACAAATTCACCCTAAAGATCGATATAAAACTGCTTTTAACACACCCTTTGGTCAATATGAATGGAATGTAATGCCATTTGGTTTAAAAAATGCTCCTAGTGAATTTCAAAATATAATGAATGATATTTTTAATCCATTTAGTCATTTTTCTATTGTTTATATTGATGACATCTTAATATTTTCCAAATCCCTTAATGAACATTGGAAACATTTAACTACATTCTTTTATACAATTAAAAGTCATGGTTTAGTTATCTCAGCTCCTAAAATCAAACTCTTTCAAACTAAAGTTAGATTCTTAGGATATGATATTCACCACAATACTATTATGCCAATTAGTAGATCAATTGAGTTTGCATCCAAGTTCCCTGATGAAATTCTTGATAAAACCCAGTTACAAAGGTTTTTAGGTTCCCTTAATTACATTGCTGATTTTTACAAAGACCTTAGGAAGATTTGTCAACCATTGTTTGATAGATTAAAGGATAATCCTCCTCCTTGGTCATCTGTTCATACTTCTATTGTCCAAAACGTCAAACAATATGTTAAGTCTCTCCCTTGTCTTGGTATTCCTACTGAAAATTCATTCAAAATTATTCAAACTGATGCTTCTGATATTGGTTATGGTGGCATTCTTCTCCAGAAAGTCACTCCTCAATCATCTGAACAAATTGTTCGTTATCATTCTGGTGTCTGGAATAAAGCACAATTAAATTATAGTACTATTAAAAGATGTTCAAAATCTTGCTAGTAAACAAATTTTTGCTCGTTGGCAATCTATTTTAAGTATTTTTGATTTTGATATTACCTATATACCTGGTTGTCAAAATTCCCTTCCTGATTTTCTTACCCGGGAATTTTTACAGGGGGGTAAGGGATGAGTGCTACTCCACATATTCCATATTTAAAAACCCAAATTACCTTTTACCAAACCCTGCTCAAACAAGTTAATCGCCGTATTAACCGCCTCAAATCTGCCAAACCAACTACTAAAAGAGCCCAATACATCATTCACCAACAGATTCAAGCCCATCGTATTTTACGACATGATTATTACAACCATTTACATTATTTCCAGAATTATCTAGATTTCCTTTCTGGTTGTTAATATCTGCTACTGATCATTGTTTCTTGTTTCAACAGATGTCTCTCCCAAGGCCTCCTTCTAAGGCTTTGGTTCCTTCTAGTCAACCTTTTGTTCCTCCTCATTTGGAGTTAGTAGGACAATACCCTCAACCCATTCAAATGATCAACCATTACCAAATCCTTGGTAATATCCCCAGGCCTAATTACTCAACTGCTTTGGCTACTGATCCTTTTGCTCCAAGCCAATCAGTCTCAGTTACTCCATTCCCTGCTAATCCAGTCAGGTCATCTCGATCTGATTATACCAAATCACACACTGCTAATCTGTTCTATATAGAACCCAGTCATCCTAAAGGCCAAGTAATCCATGAAATTGCTAAATCCCATTTTGGCTCTGGATGCCATTTCATCCTCCCACATCCAGAGAAAACACTCACCTATTACAAAGATATTTTGATCCACCATCAATCAGTCTTGATTAAACCCATTTATGATCGAACCTATGCCAGCAAGGTTCTGTATCATTCCATTTACATCCATAGTATTGTTTCCCAAGCTAAATGGGGTCCTCCTTATCAGCTTCGAGATTTACCTGGTCATTCCATCCAGTATAATTACCATGATTATGTTGATGCCTGGTTCAAGATTTTCCTGTACCAAAATGAAACTTTTAGTCACTCCTGGTTCATCTCCTTTGATCAAAAATTCAAATCTGAGTTTCCTACCTGGTTTCTGAGATGATGGACTCATTATGGTGCCATTTCAGGCATCCTCCCTGGTGATCTCATTGAACTAGTTAACTATTTCTCTTCTGTTTACCCATTCACCACTCATCAGAGACAATTTCCATCTTTGTTAATTTTTATATCCAAATATAAACTCCCATGGATATTTAAATGGCATTATGGAATTGATGGTAACATAATCACCCGTCAACATTCAGTTAAATGGTGGGCTAAATTCAATGTGCCCAGAATTTTTGAAATTGTTCAAGAAGAATTCCCCATTGATCAATGTGCTCCAACTCCTTCTATGTCCAAAGCCCAGCAGAACCCAACTGCTGCAATCAGCCAAGGAAGCCAGCCCAGTCTTCCTCCAGTCAACCTTGGAAGCCCCTCATCTAGTGGTTCCAAGCCCAAATCCTCCAAATCCAAATCAGTTCAACCAGCCCAATCAAAATCCAAGATGAAGTGCAAAGCTCCTGCAATTCTAGACCAGCCCAAGGAACATTCACGGCCCAAATCAAAATCCAAAGCTAAGGCTAAGCCCATTTCACCTCCTGCTTAGCCCAAAGCTAAATCAAAGGTCAAGCCCAAGTTATCCCGAGATGAACTGCTCCAGTTAGCCCGTCAATTAACAGAGCAAGCTGAAGAAGCTCAATCACCCAGTTCAGAAAATTCAGAAGACAGTTCAGACCAGTCACAATCTTCTGAAGGATCAACTACTCAAGCTATCTCATATGGCAGATCTGAGTTCCAAGATGCTCAGGACCCATATGCCTGATCAACATAGGATTCCCTATAAATATAAATTAGCTTCAATCAATACTCTTTTGAGAAAAGCTGCTAATTTGTATCTATATTGATTCCTATATTCACATGTTCCACCAAAGGTGATGAATAGTAAAAGTTATTGTTCACTTTTACTGTTCACCGTCACTATTCACCCAATCAACTTTTGTTAAAGCTGCATATTCGTGCAATCACTCCACCAAAAGCAACCGACAGCATTTGCTTTGCCTTATGCGCTGCCAGCTGCTTTCATCAATCAAAGAAGTCACATGATTACTGTATTTTCCTTTTCTATATATTGTAATGTATTCATTCAGAAAGCTTCAAGTTTTTCATTCTTTAGTCTTAAGAAAAAACAGAGAGCTCTGAGTGACTATTACTCCTTTCCATTTGTAACCCAATTAAAGATCCTTGCAGTTGCTACAATTGTAATTGTAAGTTATTTTCTGTATTTTAAAATATGACGTTTTAATATTTACTTTAATTATATACTATACTAATATTATTCTCACACGTATATGCTTTACTATGTTTATATTTTCTCAGGTGGATCCGTTCCAGCATCTGGTGGAAGATTGCAAGTTATAGGTAGTTGACACTGGTTCTCCCCTTCCCAAAACTGTTTATGGATCTAAGGAAGACGATAGTTCTGCTTCAAAATCTCTCTTAGAAATAAAATTCACGGAGGACTAGTCTAGGGAATCCTTAGCATCTATTATTGTGAAGAATTTGGATAAGTCATCATTAGATGTAAGACTTTGGCTTCTTTTGGGAGTATTCTTTTTTGGATTTTTAGTTCGACTTATTTTTGTGTTTAGTGATTTTTTTTTAAATTATGTCGAATTTTTTAAATTAAAAAAAAAAAACCAAAAATACAAAGGTAAGCCAATTTTCGTAATTTTATATATATATATATATATATAATTTGGCTTATTTTTGTTTTTAGTTAAACTTTTTTTTTTTTCAAAATTGATTCAAATTTTGTAAATTTTAGAATGATCTAGTCACAACGGACTTAAAAAATAAAAAAATTGACTCAAAATTAAAAAAAAAAAATTCAAATAATGTACAAAATCTTTATAAAACATAAATCAGTGACAGAAATCTTTGTAAGCCATAAATCTTTGTATTAATATAAAAAGATCAGAATTATAAATAAATCGGTGATTTATGGCTTATAAATCTGAAAATCTTTATAAGCCATAAATCTTCATAAAGATTTATTCAGAGATAATTATACGAATGCTCATAATTAGTTCATTTATATATAAATAATTATAAAGATTTATGGGTATAAATAAAGGTTTATGGCAGCCACAAATCTTTATAAGCCATAAAGATTTATGATTGACAGAAATATTTTTATAATTATAAGCCATAAAAATTGACTCAAAATTAAAAAAAAATCAAAAAATACAAAGATTTATTTGTAGATAATTAAAAAAATATATAAAGATTTATGGGTATAAATAATTATAAAGATTTCCATCAACCCATTTGTTGAAAATTTCCTATAAATATAAGCCAAAAATTTCCTATAAAGATAATTATAAGCCAAAAAATTCTTTTATTATCCTTCTGCCCCTACTCCACAAACAAATAGTAAGTTATAATTGGTGAAAAAGGTGAGACTTACGATTTTGGTGAATGATGATAAGTGAAGGAGTATAGACATGTGATACTTTGAGAGTTTGTTGCATTGGGAGTGAGGCATTCAGCATTCTAAGGGTGAGCTCTAGGTATACCTCTTTACCTTTTCTTTGCTCAACCACAGACAACAAAATAATGGAAATCATTTTTATTTATTTATTTATTTTGTTTTTTAGATTGGTGAAGAACCCTCAAATGTTTTTTTAATTAAAATTAAAATAGACTCTTCTTAATTTTTTTGGGTCAATAGTATCATATGTATGAATGAGAGAGTGGAATTTGGAAATATACAAAGGGATGCTCTACCATTTTCTCTCTCTTTTCATGCTTGCTTTGCCTTTCACTCAACCACCTCTCTCTACCATCTCTTCTCTTTGATTTGGTTCAACCATTGATAAATCTCTAGCCTTTCCTTTCTACCTCCAACAAAATTCATCATTTTCAACGAAAGTCATCTTCTCCCCTAAATTTTAGGTGAGATTCACCATTTGCCAGTGACCTTGAAAAACCGATTTCATACCGATATTAATCAACCACGGAGGGAGAGATGAAAGAGATTTTTCTTAAGATTTAAAGATAAGAAAAACCAAGTTTGATAAGTACTGTGCTGCCGCAAATGTAATTTTTGAAATTTTAAGTGCATTCTTCGAACAATTTGGGGAGGGAAAAAAACTCTTTTTTTTTTCTTGGTATTGGTACTGCTTTAGTGACTGTGGTCTTTGCCATTAGAGAAATCATTTGGATGAAGAAAAAACACATTTCAGTTAGATTTCTCGATTTATTTGGCTTGATAAGCGCTCTCATGCAATTTTTCCTTTCAATGCTTCAACTGAAAGTATCACTCAAGTTCTTAGTTTTCTCACTCTTGCTTACGGCAGCCATCATGGGTCACAAGATTTTCTGGGAGCCACGTCATCGTCGCCGTTATGCCATGCTATATTGTGATGACTGGGTGTGTCACTAGTTTCCCTCATCCTTGTTTAACCTTGGGTTTGCCTTAATAGAGTGTCGGGATTGACTTGGAGCCTTGTTGAGTGTTTGGGGTTTGTGGTATCCGGAGGGTTTTTCTCAATTGAATACTTGTTCTTGTTATTCGGTACTGACTTTCACTTGTCCCGGAGAGTGTGAGGTCAAGTCCGGAGTGCATAGATTTGAGCTAAGGAAGTTTTGGGCTGGAGAACCAGGGCGGCACGTGCGGGGCACGTGGGCCGCACGTGCGGAGAGGGGCCGCACGTGGGAGAACTGAGGCCGCACGTGCAGAATTCAGGGGAGGTTTGGGGTAGCACACTGCAATATATGCAGGTGCGGAGCAAGGTGCGTATTGGGATGGCCACACGTGCAGGGATGAAGGCCGCACGTGCAGAAAGGAGGCTCCGCACGTGTGGGACGCTGGGCAGTCCAAAAACCTTTTTTTTTTTTTTAATCTTTTAGGGCTGAATGTATCTCATAGTTTCTACATCTCTCTCTCACTAAAAACACTTTTGCTCCTCCTCTCTAAAAACCCTCACCAAACACTAAAAATCTTTGATTTCTTACAATCCATTGGATCTAGATCCATCATCTCTCACAAGTCTTGAAGATCAAAGCTAGAATTTCACATTGTGTGGTGGAACTCGAAAATCCCTCATCTTTGGCTCTAGGGTTTCATCAACCTCTTCATCAAACTCGAGGTAGGGATTTCTTGAGTTATATATATAGGTTTTGCAAGGATTGATGAGGGT
This sequence comes from Camellia oleifera, assembly GCA_022316695.1. Taxonomy (NCBI): domain Eukaryota; kingdom Viridiplantae; phylum Streptophyta; class Magnoliopsida; order Ericales; family Theaceae; genus Camellia; species Camellia oleifera. The sequence goes on along the minus strand of CM039313.1, from coordinate 59,186,914 downwards.
TTTGGATTGTTTTTGGGTATAATGTGAGGGTTTAATTTTTGTTCATCAATATAAGTTTCTTTCAAAAAAGGGGTTTTAAAATCTTAATTTTTTTTTTAAAGATAATGTCGTGAGGGTCGAAACCATTTTGGTCAAGGGAATAGTGACTTCATTGGTATCACTTTCAAAGGTTCGGTGTGTGTGTGTGTGTTTTGTTAAAAAAAAAAAGAAGAAAACCTAGAAATTTTGGGGATTTTTCTTGAATAAAGGAAGATTAGGGTTTATGGGGTGCTATATATGTATATCTACATAAATTCATAGTTTCATGTCATGATAACTAAAGAAAGTGGAGACTTTCCTTATTTTATTACAATGTGTATATAAATATTGATGTTGGGTTCTCTACACATGAGAACTATTGAAATTGAAGATTATTGTCTAGTTTTTGCTATAACCTTAAAATGGTGAAAAGGATGGAAATGCATGAATTGGGGACATGTTGTTATGTTATTGATAATTGGTAACAAACTTTGGGCTATTTGTAGAATAGCATTGCAAGGAGAAAAAGGAAATTTGATCATGATAATATGTTGTTGATATTATGTTGGAAGTGGACAATTATGGCATTGCATATTCATTCAATCGAACATTACAAGATTATTATTTAACTTTGGCATGTATATAGACATTACAAGCATTATACTGTTGCAAGTTTTGAGTTAAGATGTGAAATCATTTACTTTGAGAAAGGAATAATGCAAAATGAAATTATTGAAATGTTTTGGGGCAAATACGTTGGTATGTCCAGATAGGAGGTGTAGATGAAACTGACTAAGTTGACCTGAGTGTCCGGGGTGAAAGACCGAAAACACGCACGGAGGAGGTACCACTTCCCTTCCGGTTTGCAACGGGTAAAGTGGGGTTTTTCGTAGTGCTTGTTGAGCCTACTTGCAGACACCAATCTAGGGATTACCCGAGTCGTATTTACCGCCCCTATTGATTAAGATTGGAAGTGTCGGAATTGTTGAGATTTGCAAACTGTTATTGAAATATGATGATTTTCAAGAAGAGCATGTAATGAAAATTTTCTTTAAAATGGCATTGCATGGCATTTGCATTTAACATTGGAAGGTTGCATAATTGTATATACTTTGTGAGAATTCTCTACGGGGCTTTATGCTAACCCCTATGGGTTTTGGTGCAGGAAAGGACGTGGTGAACCTGCCAAATTAGGGCGTGGAAATATGTTTTGAGAGCACAAGGCTCTTTGTTGTGATTGTGAATTTTTATAAGTTAAGGGCTAAACATGTATGGGTCCGAGAGACCATTTTGTGTAACCGGGCTTATGCCTTGGAAGATGTAAGCCCTTAAGGACATTTTAATTACTTGAGACTAGATGCTTCACATGCTATAGATTCATGTGTTTTTCATACCATTGAATGTATAATTCGCATGTGGAACTTTTTTATAAAATTTGTTGATTAATGATGTAAAGATGGGAAAATTGTTATTATTATTTAGTGTATTTTGGTTAACGTAGTTAATTTATATTGGATATTTTCGGGGCGTTACAACTTGGTATCAGAGCTACCAGGTTTGAATACTTGGGGCTCGCGGGAAGTAGTTGTTTTGCCACAATGGGTTCATTTCGCATGATTAGGAAATGTTTTGTTTTTCGTGATTATGTAATAACATGCTTATGTGACTATATGGGTATAGGATTGGGCTTTTGGGATGTTATTTGCGCCTATTAGATTCCTTGAGGTCTTATTAGAAGGATACTTGATCAATACTCGTTCTACTAAGAATTCCTGGTTTTTCGTGGGACGAAGCTCATCACTAAAGGATAATCCGTATGTTCTTACGTAACTATGTGCTTATGTGGAGTGAATTGAATTGTTTGTGTGATAGAGTATATATGATTGTTGTAGTTTAACGTGTGAGGCAAGTTGCGAGCACATTTGGAATTATGTGCTAAATTGTTTATCTTGATTCTCAATTAGGATGTTAGGAAGGGGTCAAACACGTGGTGGCAGAGGTGGAAAGCATGGTCGAGGTCACCGGGGTGTGCATGGGGTACCGGTCCATGAGGTTCTAGTACAAAAGGACGGATTCGGCCAGGCTAATATGGCCGAGCAAGTGGGGCAAGCTGAGATACTGGGGCAAGCGGGTCAAGCCGCAATGGGGGCCCTTGCCTGAGAAATGGCGGAGGCATTGAGGGAGTACATGAACATATTTAGGGTAGAGAACCAAGCTAGGAAGAATGCCATAGAGACAAGGGCGAGCTTTCTTATGAGGGAGTTTTTGCGGGCCAAGACGGATGAGTTCCATAGTGGCCCCGAATCTAAGGAAGCAGATGAATGGCTCGAATAGACAGTGAAGACATTCAAGATGCTTAACATAGAAGATAGTGAGCTTAGAGTGACTCTTGCGAGTTACTATCTCAAAGGGGACGCGGGTCAATAGTAGAAGTATGCTAAAGGCCGAATAGAACCGACATGGGAGGCAGTTGCGGTGGCCTTCCAAGAAAGTATCTACCTCCCACTGCTAGGGAGAGGTTGAGGTAGGAGTTCCAGGACCTTACGCAACTCAATATGTCCGTGGCCGAGTTTGAAGCGGCCTTTTCTAGTTTGTCCCAATTTGCACCGGAGTTGGTAGCGACGGAAGAATGTCGTTGCATTAAGTTTCAGAAGAAACTTAGAACCAATATCTTGTTCAAGGTTGCCGGGAACATGATCCGGAACTATGACCATCTTGTGGAGGCGGCCGTGCATCGAGAGATCACCGTGGAGGCCGAGGAGGAGGGACTTCGGAGTTCGAGGTCTAGGGGCCAAGGGTCACAAGGGGACTATAGGCCCAACAAGAAGAGCAAAAACACCTTTTCATCCCAATCTCAACCACAACAGTCTAGATCTACCTTTCCCTTGCCTAGTGCGGGCTTGGGAAGGAGCTCACCGAGTGGGTTTTCTTGCTTCAAGTGTGGCCAACCGGGTTACAAGGCCTTTGCATGTCCACAAAAGGGAGGAGGACAACAGATGTTGCCCAAACCACCACCTAACCGATCTCAGAGTAAAGGGCCGAGGCTTAGTTGCTATCGGTGCGGTCAGTCAGGGCATATGAAGAGAGCTTACCCGCAGTTGGGAGGCACATCTAGTGCATTAGGGTCGAGGCAGACTCAAAGCCACCAGCAGGCTCACAAGTTCAAACTTCGCGAGTTAATCTGGGAGCCGCTTCAGCTCTTTCAGTACAACATGCCTATGCTCTGAGAGACGAGCATGTTGATAAGAGGCCACATGGGCGCGTGTATGCTGTTACCGTGCCAGAATAATTGCCAGGATCCTCAGTTGTGAGAGGTATTTTTTGTTGTGTGTAATTCTTTGGCTAATATGTTGATAGACACGGGTGCATCTCATTCATTCATATCTGCTGCATTTGCATCTGCATTGGGGTTAGAGGTGGCAAAGTTAGCGTCTCCGCTCAGAGTAGAGTCGCCAATTGGGGGTACAGTTGACTTAGATCGGGAGTGTCGTGGTTGTGAGATAGAGGTTGCCGGACACCGACTCCCGTTTGCTTTTGTGTTTCTAGACATGTCGAGTTTTGATATTATTTCTAGGCATGGATTGGTTGTCCTCGTATCGAGCAGTGATTGATTGTTTTCGTTACAGGGTCACAGTGTACACCTCGAGTGGTGATTGTTTTTACTTTCTAGGAGACCGGGTTGATATGGTCTTGTTGCCAGTATTTGACCCTGGTAGTAGAAACGAGCTTAGTGGCCTTCTTGCTATTCTCTTGGATAGTGAGAGTGACGGGACTCGGGCTGAGTTGCCAAGGGTAGTTTGTGAATATCCGGACGTATTTCCCGAGGAGCTTTCTAGTTTGCCACCCAACTGGGAGATTGTGTTCACCATTGACTTAGTGCCTGGAATGGCACCAATTTCTATGGCGCCATATAGATTTGCACCCGTAGAGTTGCATGAGTTGAAGAATCAACTCCAAATGCTTTTAGACAAGGGTTTCATTCTCCCTAGTACATCGCCTTGGGAAGCGCCGGCTCTCTTTGCAAAGTAGAAGGATGGGTCGTTGCGGTTGTATATTGATTACCGTAAGTTGAATCGAGTTACAATCAAGAACAAACTTAGAGGGTCTTGTTGTTTTTCAAAGATAGATTTGAGGTCGGGGTATCATCAGTTGAGAGTCCAGGAGGAAGGCACCCAAAAACTGGCCTTTTGTGCGCGTTATGGCCACTATGAGTTCCTTGTAGTGCCATTTGGGTTGACAAATGCACCAGCTTCCTTTATGGATTTGATGAATCGAGTTTTTAGAGAGTATTTGGATCACTTTGTGGTCGTCTTTGTGGACAAACATCTAATTTATTCGACTTCCAAGAAGGAACACGAGACTCACTTGAGGGTAGTGCTTGACTTTCTTAGAAAACATCAATTGTAGGCCAAATTTGAGAGGCGCGAGTTTTAGCTCACCGACGTCAAGTTTTTGGTCCATGTAGTGTCAAGGGAGGGAGTAACTATAGATTCTTCAAAGATAGACTCTTTACGGGATTGGGAGCAACCTAAAAATGTTTTTGAGATCCGAAGTTTCTTGGAATTGGTGGGGTATTATCGGCATTTTGTGAGGGACTTCTCTAGATTAGCCGCGCCTTTGACTAGATTGACTAGGAAAGGGGTTAAGTTTGTGTGGCGTGAGGCTTGTGAAAAGTCTTTGCAAGAGCTTAAAACTAGATTGACTACGACACCGGTGTTGATCATTCCGGAGAGAGGTTTGGGTTACACCGTTTATTGTGATGCGTCTCGGGTTGGGCTTGGTTGTGTTTTGATGCAAGGGGGAAAGGTTGTAGCTTACGGTTCACAGCAATTGAAGACTCATGAGAAGAATTACCGTACCCATGATTTAGAGTTAGCCGCAGTAGTGTTTGCCTTGGAAATTTGGAGGCATTACTTGTATGGCGAGAAGTTTGAGGTTTTCTCCGATCATAAGAGTCTAAAGTATTTGTTTTCACAAAGGACTTGAATTTACGTCAACAGAGGTGGATGGAGTTTTTAGAAGATTATGATTTTGAGTTACACTATCACCCGAGGAAGGCCAATGTAATGGCCGACACCGTAAGTCGAAAACCCATGAGTAGTTTGGCAAGTGTGGCCATTCGGGAATGGGTTATGTTGGGGCATATAGGCCAGTTTGAATTGCATTCGGCAAGGTCCGAAGAGGGTGCAACATTGTTTACTTTGAGTGCTCAACCTATCTTAATTTTGCAAAGTTGTAGAGGCATAACAAGGGGACCATAAAGTAAAGTTAATTCGTGACAGAATCTCCAATGGGAAGGAAGAAAAGGGTTTGAACATTCACTCGGATCAGAGCATACGTTACCTAGATTACGACACCGGTGTTGATCATTCCGGAGAGTGGTTTGGGTTACACCGTTTATTGTGATGCGTCTCGGGATGGGCTTGGTTGTGTTTTGATGCAAGGGGGAAAGGTTGTAGCTTACGGTTCACGACAATTGAAGAGTCATGAGAAGAATTACCCTACCTATGATTTAGAGTTAGCCGCAGCAGTGTTTGCCTTGAAAATTTGGAGGCATTACTTGTATGGCGAGAAGTTTGAGGTTTTCTCTGATCATAAGAGTCTAAAGTATTTGTTTTCCCAAAAGGACTTGAATTTACGTCAACGGAGGTGGATGGAATTTTTAGAAGATTATGATTTCGAGTTACACTATCACCCGGGAAAGGTCAATGTAGTGGCCGACGCCTTAAGTCGAAAACCCGTGAGTAGTTTGGCAAGTGTGGCCATTCGGGAATGGGTTATGTTGGGGGATATAGGCTAGTTTGAATTGCATTTGGGTGAGTACGAAGAGGGTACAACATTGTTTGCTTTGAGTGCTCAACCTGTCGTAATTAGCAAAGTTGTAGAGGCACAACAAAGGGACCGTGAAGTAGAGTTAATTCATGATAGAATCTCCAATGGAAAGGGAGAAAAGGGTTTAAACATTCACTCGGATCAGAGCGTACGTTACCTAGACTGTTTGTTTGTACCTGAGTCTTGTAGAGAGGAAGTGCTTCGGGAGTTCCATCACTCACACCTTGCGGTACATCCGAGAGGCACCAAAATGTATTGTGACCTTAGCCATCAGTTTTGGTAGAGGGGTATGAAGCGGGATGTCGCATCGTTTGTGTCCAAGTGCCTTACTTGTCAACAAGTGAAGGCTGAACATCAAAGACCAGCGGGTTTGTTACAACGCTTACTAACAGCCGAGTGGAAATGGGAACACGTTACCATGGATTTTGTAGTTGGGCTTCCTACGACACAACGGGGCAATGACGCCATTTGGGTGATTGTTGATAGGTTGACTAAGTCTACGCATTTCATTCCGATGCGTACCGGCGATTCAATTGAGCTCTTGGCGGAGTTATACGTTAGAGAGATAGTTCGACTTCATGGGGTTCCAGTAACCATTGTATCGGATAAGGATCCTCGTTTTACCGCCCGGTTGTGGCAAAGCCTTCAAGAGGCATTGGGAACTAAGTTGACTTTTGGCACCGCTTATCACCCTCAAACCGCTGGGCAGTCGGAATGTACTATTCAGATTTTAGAGGACAAGCTTAGAGCTTGTGTCCTAGATTTCAAAGGGTCTTGGGAGAGGCATTTACCGTTGATTGAATTTGCCTACAATAATAGTTATCAAGTTAGTATTGAGATGGCATCGTTTGAGGCCTTGTATGGCCGACCTTGTAGATCACCAGTTTGTTGGGCCGAGGTAGGGGATGCACCGTTGTTGGGCCTGGAGATTGTTAGAGAGACAACCGAGAAAGTTGCTCTCATTTGGAAAAGGTTAGCTGCAGCCCCATTTGGAAAAGGTTTGCTACAGCCCAAAGCCGACAGAAAAGTTATGGCGATAAAAGGAGACGACCTTTGTCTTTTGAAGTGGGTGATCATGTATTCCTTAAGATCTCACCCAGGCGGGGTTTAATAAGATTCGATAAGAGTGGAAAGTTGTCTCCGTGGTTTTTTTGGCCCTTCGAGATATTGGAGAGAATTGGGGAAGTGGCATATCGATTAGCCTTACTGCCACAGCTTTCGGGGGTTCACAATGTGTTTCATGTGTCTATGCTTAGGAAGTACGAACCTGACCCTTCTCACGTGCTAGATTGGGTTGATTTTGAGGTAGATGAGGATGCCTCTTATGAAGAGCAACAGGTTCAAATATTGGATACCTAGGAGCTAGTGTTACGGGGTAAAACTATATCATTAGTGAAGGTATTGTGGAGGCACCATGGGGTTGAGGAGGCAACCTGGGAACGGGAAGCGGAGGTCCACTCCAAGTATCCAGATTTATTTGAAAATGCTTAGTAGTTTTAACTTGTAATATTCCCTAATGTTGGAGGGAAAGTGTGTTAAAATTGTTAATCTTATGTTATTGAGAATCAGTGTAGATCCTTACTAGACATATTTGTTCATCCCACGCTATTTTTACCATTTTCAAGAACGCTGTCTGAAATGCCAGTTTGAAGATTTGAGAAGTCTATTTTCTTTTATGTATATTTGTAAAAGAAAGTGTGAATGAAAGATGTATTGTAATTTGGGATTGATGAGTGTTTAAAGTCACATATGTTTTCGGTTGTTGACTCATATGACCATGTTTTATTGTTTCAATACCAGGAAGTAACTTCTCTTAGGCTGAGTAGCTGCCAGATTAGCCTCCTGCTTTCTTCGGTTTGGGCACAATCCATCTCTCCTTCAAATATGCCTGGCAACTATAAAGCAATTGCTCATACATACAACCTAGTGTTGATGTTCTCTCGTGGCAAGGTAATTGTTGATTTGTATTTTGTTTTACGGTTTATTCTGATGTTCTTTTTTTTTCTTTTTCTTTTTTTTTTTTCTAAAATATTATTTGGATTGTGGAAGTTTCATCTATGTTCATAACACATCTGCATCACAATTTCTATTAAAATCCTATACAAGGAGGTTTAGTTTTTTGAATTTGTTTGGCCTCCCTTCGACCCTTGTAGAGACTTGGTTCCTTTAACTAGAGCATAAAACTTGTGCCATATATCAGAACTAATTAATGTTATGTTGTAGATTTGGCTTCGATCAGCTTTGTTAACAGCATGTATGCGTATTTACGTGTTGTCTTGGTTCCCTTGCTTTTCCCTCTTTTCCCTTTTTTTTCCTCCTTTACTCTTTCCCTCGTCTTTTGTTCTCTTTAGTCTTCCACATACTCACTTAGCAACACTGTCTTGATATTGCTATGATTTACAATCACATTGTGCTTTCATTCATCAGTGATTCATTACATCTTTAAGTTTCATATTATTCAACTTTGCAATAATTTGCCTTTGTTATAAGACAAATCGTACAACGGCTTCTTCTTCTTCCACCTCTTTTGTAGTATTTTAACAATTATTTATATTTATTTGATGAAAAATTATTACAAACCATCTTGACTAACCACTGCAGGTGGGAGTTGTTCCACTACCATCTTTCTGCCCCCTCCCCCGGTTGCCGGAAAACAAGTGCCATGGCAGCTTTCTAGGCTATTGTAGAACTTCCTTTATCAGATATAGTTCCCCATGAGATCTGTGATTTTGGAAATTCGTTCATTGGATCATTAGGCATGTTAAATCAGATTTTCCATGACATGTGGTAATCTGGTAGTCTATGGTAGATTTTGTTAATTCTGTTAAATTTGGTCAATTCACCATATGTAATAAGCATAATTATCCTTTGACTGTCTCAATATCATTTTTTGGGCCTATTGTTTTTTTTTTTGGGTATACATTTGTAGGTCTTTTCTTATTACAACTCATCATATAGCGATTCTGGTTTTGACCCGTCACTTGTTGTACTCCGGATTCGGGTTTATGGTTTCTAAATGTTGTTCATTTTCTTTTGCTCTTTATTTCTCCTTAAATTTGGTTATTTGGTCATTTTGAGTGTGTTTGGAACAGGTTGGTTACTTAGTTTTCAAACCTTGTGTTGCCCAGAATTTTGATCTTTCGCTCGAGTGGGCCTTCTTGCGCTCGACTGAGGTTTGCAAGCATTTAGTACTTTGCACGTCTGCAAAGTACTGGAGGAGTGTTTTCCACACTTGAACGGCTAGACGCTCGAATGTTCATTCTTGTGCTCCAGCGGTTTGTTTGTTGTTTGCAAAAGTACTGAACATGTGTATTCCCCACTGGAGTAGGTCTCTTTTGCGCTCGAACGAAACAAATTTTTTGTGTCTGACGCTCAAGCGTCAACTCTACCACTTGAGTGGACTGCACATATATCATATCTCAAAAGTGACTTTTTACATCACTTTTTCATATTTTTTCATCCTAAACCCAAAAGTTGTGAGCCTCTCTCTCTAAAACCTACCTTCTCTTTAATTTTTCATCTAGATCTAGTGATCTTTTCACCCTACTTCCTTTGATAGAAAGATTGAGCTTCTCAAGATCTTCCTTTTGATCTTAACGAACTTGGATTTCGGTGTCTTTGGAGTATCAACTTTGCTTCACTTGGTCTTCTCTTCTTGAGGTAGGGATTTTCTACACTTTGTTATGATTCTTAACTTAGTTATTTTGTAGTTGTGCAACAACGGTGGGGTTTGGGGATATTTTGAGCCTAACCTAGGGTTTGGGTAAAATGTAAAAGAGGGGTTTTTGATGGAAACAAAATAAATGAGCATGGCGTTTGAAAATTAAGTCATGTTGTGTCAAAATGAGTGATTTTGGTGTTTGGATTGGTATTTTGAAAAGGGGGATATTTGCCCTAAAATGATTATCATATCTATTTTGTATAAATGGTTAAAATTGGTGTCGCAAACATGGAATTGAGTGAGTATTGAAATAGATGAGGGAATTGAAAATATAATGCCTCACACCCTTAGAAATTTTGATTAAATTATCTGTTATAAGATTGTATATCTGTATCGGGCTATCGGTCGAGGATAACTTTGATTGTTGTAGAAACTATATGTGGATTAGGTGAATTGAAACTAATCACTCGTTGGTTGTCATTGAATATGATTATATGTGAATACATTGTATATGTATCGTTATTTGGTAGGAGAAAGGGGATGTACTCCATATGTGATTATGTGTTTAAATACATTGCATATGTATGATGTTTGGGAGGAGAAAGGAGATGGACTCCATTATAATTAAGTTGGCCGAAGTGTCCTGGGTGAAAGTCCTGAAATTTTATACATGGGTGCCGATCCGCAGACAAAATATCCGTAAAATGGCAATTTGAAGTGTTGATACATTGATGATGTGATTGTAGAACCATTGAGTTGTAGTCTCATTTGGGTTATGAAAGAAATAATGAAATTGACTTATATGTTGAAATGAATTGGAGGAAAACATATTGGAACATGAAATTGGAATTCTATGGCACTATAAAGTATGAATGTTTTATTCTGGGCATTGTATATGCACATAGCACTTGTACCTCTATTAAATCTCATATATTGTGTTAGATTATTTCTACTGGGCCGTGGCTCACCGTATTTGGGAAAAATATTTTCAGGTAATGATGGCATGCCTCCACCAAGGCAATAGCACTGGAGGGACTTTCGGGAAGCAAGAGCTTCTTGTTTTGTTTTATTTTTGTATAGCCTAGTGCTAAAATTCTATGAGTCACACTCACTTTGTTGTAACCAAGTCAAGGCTTGGAAAGGTGTAAGCCCATAGGGCGATTATTTACGTTGGACAATTCTATATCATTAACTTTATATAATGAAAGGACTATTCACTTTGATTTATGTTGTTATTCATATATGTTCTCGGATTATATTTATTATGTACTTTTGGGGACGTTGGACATCATGTTTGCAGAACTCCAGTCAAGAGGCTCTAGTCCGAAGTTTTCCGCTAGCTTGTTCCTTGAAAGGAATTTCTCTTATTGAAGGAGGTTAGCATTCAAACCAACTATTATGCTTATATTTTTGCAGGTTGGATAGAATTGCATTTAATTTGCCTATATATGGTGCTTCTTCTTCTTCTTCTTCTTCTTCTTCTTCTTCTTCTTCTTAATTTTTACTTTTTATATTTTTATATATGTTTAGTTCTTTATTTCTATTTTTGTTGTTTAATGAAATGTCATAATAGTGATGTAATGAATGAGTAAGATTGACTTAGTGGGACATCGACTGTGCCAACTCAAGACATGTCCTGTTGTTTCCACAGGGCCATTGCCACTGTCACGACGTAGATCCCTCTTTACTTTGGCAACTTTGATGATTATCCTTTCATCGAAAGCCTACAATATACTTCCCCTTCTTCCATATGTCAAGGTTGCTCTTATAGATAAAACGATACGTGGTTCATTGCAGATCAGGGTTTTATTTCCATATCCTTATCAATTATTTCCCAAAGCAATCAATGCGGCTGAATGCCAATTCTTTTTTCTTTTTTTTTGCATCGTCATTCTTATTTACATTATGAAGACTACCTCGTATTGTGAAAATAATATTAGTATAGTATTAGTAAAGTATATACTATACTAATATTATTCTCACACGTATATGCTTTACTATGTTTATATTTTCTCAAGTGGATCCGTTCCTGCATCTGGTGGAAGATTGCAAGTTACAGGTAGTTGACACTGGTTCTCCCCTTCCCAAAACTGTTTATGGATCTAAGGAAGATGATAGTTCTGCTTCAAAATCTCTCTCAGAAATAAAATTCACGGAGGACTAGTGTAGGGAATCCTTAGCATCTATTATTGTGAACAATTTGGATAAGTCATCATTAGATGTAAGACTTTGGCTTCTTTTGGGAGTATTCTTTTTTGGCTTTTTAGTTCGACTTATTTTCGTGTTTAGTGATTTTTAGTTTAAAATTATGTCGAATTTTTTAAATTAAAAAAAAAACCAAAAATACAAAGGTAAGCCAATTTTCGTAATTATATATATATATATATAATTTGGTTTATTTTTGTTTTTAGTTAAACTTTTTTTTTTTCAAAATTGATTCAAATTTTGTAAATTTTAGAATGATCTAGTCACAACGGACTTAAAAAATAAAAAAATTGACTCAAAATTAAAAAAAATTTCAAATAATTTACAAAATCTTAAATATAAAACATAAATCAGTGACAGAAATCTTTGTAAGTCATAAATCTTCATATTAATATAAAAAGATCAGAATTATAAATAAATCAGTGATTTATGGCTTATAAATCTGAAAATCTTTATAAGCCATAAATCTTCATAAAGATTTATTTAGAGATAATTATACGAATGCTCATAATTAGTTCATTTATTTATAAATAATTAAAAAATAATTATAAAGATTTATGGGTATAAATAAAGGTTTATGGCAGCCACAAATCTTTATAAGCCATAAAGATTTATGATTGACATAAATCTTTTTATAATTATAAGCCATAAAAATTGACTCAAAATTAAAAAAAAAAATCAAAAAATACAAAGATTTATTTGTAGATAATTAAAAAAAATATAAAGATTTATGGGTATAAATAATTATAAAGATTTCCATCAACCACTTTGTTGAAAATTTCCTATAAATATAAGCCAAAAATTTCCTATAAAGATAATTATAAGCCAAAAAATTCTTTTATTATCCTTCTACCCCTACTCCACAAACAAATAGTAAGTTATAATTGGTGAAAAAGGTGAGACTTACGATTTTGGTGATTGATGATAAGTGAAGGAGTATAGACATGTGATACTTCGAGAGTTTGTTGCATTGGGAGTGAGGCATTCATCATTCTAAGGGTGAGCTCTAGGTATACCTCTTTACCTTTTCTTTGCTCAAGCACAGACAACAAAAAAATGGAAATCATTTTTATTTATTTTTTTATTTTGTTTTTTAGATTGGTGAAGAACCCTCAAATGTTTTTTTTAATTAAAATTAAAATAGACTCTTCTTAATTTTTTTGGGTCAATAGTATCATATGTCTGAATGAGAGAGTGGAATTTGGAAATATACAAAGGGATGCTCTACCATTTTCTCTCTCTTTTCATGCTTGCTTTGCCTTTCACTCAACCACCTCTCTCTACCATCTCTTCTCTTTGATTTGGTTCAACCATTGATAAATCTCTAGCCTTTCCTTTCTACCTCCAACAAAATTCATCATTTTCAATGAAGAAAAAACACATTTCGGTTAGATTTCTCGATTTATTTGGCCTGATAAGTGCTCTCGTGCAATTTTTCCTTTCAATGCTATAATTGAAAGTATCACTCAAGTTCTCAGTTTTCTCACTCTTGCTTACGGCAGCCATCATGGGTCACAAGATTTTCTGGGAGCCACGTCATCGTCGCCGTTATGCCATGCTATATTGTGATGACTGGGTGTGTCACTAGTTTCCCTCATCCTTGTTTAACCTTGGGTTTGCCTTAATAGAGTGTCGGGATTGACTTGGAGCCTTGTTGAGTGTTTGGGGTTTGTGGTATCCGGAGGGTTTTTCTCAATTGAATACTTGTTCTTGTTATTCGGTACTGACTTTCACTTGTCCCGGAGAGTGTGAGGTCAAGTCCGGAGTGCATAGATTTGAGCTAAGGAAATTTTGGGCTGGAGAACCAGGGCGGCACGTGGGCCGCACGTGCGGAGAAAGGCCGCACGTGGGAGAACTGAGGCCGCACGTGCAGAATTCAGGGGAGGTTTGGGGTAGCACACTGCAATATATGCAGGTGCGGAGCAAGGTGCGTGTGGGGATGGCCGCACGTGCAGGGATGAAGGCCGCACGTGCAAAAAGGAGGCTCTGCACGTGTGGGACGCTGGGCAGTCCAAAAACCTTTTTTTTTTAATCTTTCAGGGCTGAATGTATCTCATAGTTTCTACATCTCTCTCTCACTAAAAACACTTTTGCTCCTCCTTCTCTCTAAAAACCCTCACCAAACACTAAAAATCTTTGATTTCTTACAATCCATTGGATCTAGATCCATCATCTCTCACAAGTCTTGAAGATCAAAGCTAGAATTTCACAATGTGTGGTGGAACTCGAAAATCCCTCATCTTTGGCTCTAGCGTTTCATCAACCTCTTCATCAAACTCGAGGTAGGGATTTCTTGAGTTATATATATAGGTTTTGCAAGGATTGATGAGGGTTTTGGATTTTTTTTGGGTATAATGTGAGGGTTTAATTTTTGTTCATCAATATAAGTTTCTTTCAAAAAAGGGGTTTTAAAATCTTAATTTTTTTTAAAGATAATGTCGTGAGGGTCGAAACCATTTTGGTCAAGGGAATAGTGACTTCATTGGTATCACTTTCAAAGGTTCGGTGTGTGTGTGTGTGTTTTGTAAAAAAAAAAAGAAGAAAACCTAGAAATTTTGGGGATTTTTCTTGAATAAAGGAAGATGAGGGTTTATGGGGTGCTATATATGTATATATACATAAATTCATAGTTTCATGTCATGATAAGTAAAGAAAGTGGAGACTTTCCTTGTTTTATTACAATGTGTATATAATTATTGATGTTGGGTTCTCTACACATGGGAACTATTGAAATTGAAGATTGTTGTCTAGTTTTTGCTATAACCTTAAAATGGTGAAAAGGATGGAAATGCATGAATTGGGGACATGTTGTTATGTTATTGATAATTGGTAACAAACTTTGGGCTATTTGTAGAATAGCATTGCAAGGAGAAAAAGGAAATTGGATCATGATAGTATGTTGTTGATATTATGTTGGAAGTGGACAATTATGGCATTGCATATTCATTCAATCGAACATTACAAGATTATTATTTAGCTTTGGCATGTGTATAGACATTACAAGCATTATACTGTTGCAAGTTTTGAGTTGAGATGTGAAATCATTTACTTTGAGAAAGGAATAATGCAAAATGAAATTATTGAAATGTTTTGGGGCAAATACGTTGGTAAGTCCGGATAGGAGGTGTAGATGAAACTGACTAAGTTGGCCTGAGTGTCCGGGGTGAAAGACCGAAAACACGCACGGAGGAGGTACCACTTCCCTTCCGGTTTGCAACGGGTAAAGTGGGGTTTTTCGTAGTGCTTGTTGAGCCTACTTGCAGACACCAATCTAGGGATTACCCAAGTCGTATTTACCGCCCCTATTGATTAAGATTGGAAGTGTTAGAATTGTTGAGATTTGCAAACTGTTATTGAAATATGATGATTTTCAAGAAGAGCATGTAATGAAAATTTTCTTTAAAATGGCATTGCATGGCATTTGCATTTAACATTGGAAGGTTGCATAACTGTATATACTTTGTTAGAATTTTCTACGGGGCTTTATGCTCACCCCTATGGGTTTTGGTGCAGGAAAGGACGTGGTGAACCCGCAAAATTAGGGCGTGGAAATATGTTTTGAGAGCACAAGGCTCTTTGTTGTGATTGTGAATTTTTATAAGTCAAGGGCTAAACATGTATGGGTCCGAGAGACCATTTTGTGTAACCGGGCTTATGCCTTGGAAGATGTAAGCCCTTAAGGATATTTTAATTACTTGAGACTAGATGCTTCACATGCTATAGATTCATGTGTTTTTCATACCATTGAATGTATAATTCGCATGTGGAACTTTTTTATAAACTTTGTTGATTAATGATGTAAAGATGGGAAAATTGTTATTATTATTTAGTGTATTTTGGTTAACGTAGTTAATTTATATTGGATATTTTCGGGGCGTTACAACTTGGTATCAGAGCTACCAGGTTTGAATACTTGGGGCTCGCGGGAAGTAGTTGTTTTGCCACAATGGGTTCATTTCGCATGATTAGGAAATGTTTTGTTTTTCGTGATTATGTAATAACATTCTTATGTGACTATATGGGTATAGGATTGGACTTTTGGGATGTTATTTGCGCCTATTAGATTCCTTGAGGTCTTATTAGAAGGGTACTTGATCAATACTCGTTCTACTAAGAATTCCTGGTTTTTCGTGGGACGAAGCTCATCACTAAAGGATAATCCGTATGTGCTTACGTGACTATGTGCTTATGTGGAGTGAATTGAATTGTTTGTGTGGTATAGTATATATGATTGTTGTAGTTTAACGTGTGAGGCAAGTTGCGAGCACATTTGAAATTATGTGCTAAATTGTTTATCTTGATTCTCAATTAGGATGTCAGGAAGGGGTCAAACACGTGGTGGCAGAGGTGGAAAGCATGGTCGAGGTCACCGGGGTGTGCATGGGGAACCGGTCCATGAGGTTCTGCTACAAAAGGAGGGATTCGGCCAAGCTAATATGGCCGAGCAAGTGGGGCAAGCTTAGATACTGGGGCAAGCGGGTCAAGCCGCAATGGGGGCCCTTGCCTGAGAAATGACAGAGGCATTGAGAGAGTACATGAACATACTTAGGGCGGAGAACCAAGCTAGGAAGAATGCCATAGAGACAAGGGCGAGCTTCCTCATGAGGGAGTTTTTGCGGGCCAAGACGGATGAGTTCCATGGTGGCCCCGAATCTAAGAAAGTAAATGAATGGCTCGAATAGACAGTGAAGACATTCAAGATGCTTAACATAGAAGATATTGAGCTTAGAGTGACTCTTACGAGTTACTATCTCAAAGGGGACGCGGGTCAATAGTGGAAGTATGCTAAAGGCCAAATAGAACTGACATGGGAGGCATTTGCGGTGGCCTTCCAAGAAAGTATCTACCTCCCACTGCTAGGGAGAGGTTGAGGTAGGAGTTCCAGGACCTTACGCAACTCAATATGTTCGTGGCCGAGTTTGAAGCGGCCTTTTCTAGTTTGTCCCGATTTGCACCGGAGTTGGTAGCGACGGAAAAATGTCGTTGCATTGAGTTTCAGAAGAAATTTAGAACCAAGATCTTGTTCAAGGTTGCCGAGAACATGATCCGGAACTATGACCATCTTGTGGAGGCGGCCGCGCATCAGGAGATTACCGTGGAGGCCGAAGATGAGAGACTTCGGAGTTCGAGGTCTAGGGCCAGGGGTCACAAGGGGACTATAGGCCCAACAAGAAGAGCAAAAACACCTTTTCATCCTAATCTCAACCACAACTGTCTAGATCTACCTTTCCCTTGCCTAGTGCGGGCTCAGAATGGAGCTCCTCGAGTGGGTTTTCTTGCTTCAAGTGTGGCCAACCGGGTTACAAGGGCTTTGCATGTCCACAAAAGGAAGGAGGACAACAGATGTTGCCCAAACCACCACCTAACCGATCTTAGAGTAAAGGGCCGAGGCTTACTTGCTATCGGTGCGGTGAGTCAGGGCATATAAAGAGAGCTTACCCGCAGTTGGGAGGCGCATCTGGTGCATTAGGGTCGAGGCAGACTCAGAGCCACCAGCAGGCTCACAAGTTCAAACTTCGCGAGTTAATCAGGGAGCCGCTTCGGCTCTGTCAGTACAACAGGCCTATGCTCCGAGAGACGAGCAGGTTGATCAGAGGCCACAAGGGCGCGTGTATGCTGTTACCGTGCCAGAACAATTGCCAGGATCCTCAGTTGTGAGAGGTATTTTTTGTTGTGTGTAATTCTTTGGCTAATATGTTGATAGACACGGGTGCATCTCATTCATTCATATCTGCTGCATTTGCATCTGCATTGGGGTTAGAGGTGGCACAGTTAGCGTCTCCGCTCAGAGTAGAGTTGCCTATTGGGGGTACAGCTGACTTAGATCGGGGGTGTCGTGGTTGTGAGATAGAGGTTGCCGGGCACCAACTCCCGTTTGCTTTTGTGTTTCTCGACATGTCGAGTTTTGATATTATTTCAAGGCATGGATTAGTTGTCCTCGTATCGAGCAGTGATTGATTGTTTTCGTCAGAGGGTCACAGTGTGCACCTCGAGTGGTGATTGTTTTTACTTTCTGGGAGACCGGGTTAATATGGTCTTCTTGCCAGTATTTGACCCTGGTAGTAGAAACGAGCTTAATGGCCTTCTTGCTACTCTCTTGGATAGTGAGAGTGACGGGACTCGGGCTGAGTTGCCAAGGGTAGTTTGTGAATATCCGGACGTATTTCCCGAGGAGCTTTCTAGTTTGCCACCCCACTGGGAGATTGTGTTCACCATTGACTTAGTGCCTGGAATGGCACCAATTTCTATGGCGCCATATAGATTTGCACCTGTAGAGTTGCATGAGTTGAAGAATCAACTCCAAAAGCTTTTAGACAAGGGTTTCATTCGCCCTAGTACATTGCCTTGGGAAGCGCCGGCTCTCTTTGCAAAGAAGAAGGATGGGTCGTTGCGGTTGTATATTGATTACCGTAAGTTGAATCGACTTACAATCAAGAACAAACTTAGAGGGTCTTGTTGTTTTTCAAAGACCGAAAACACGCACGGAGGAGGTACCACTTCCCTTCCGGTTAGCAACGGGTAAAGTGGGGTTTTTCGTAGTGCTTGTTGAGCCTACTTGCAGACACCAATCTAGAGATTACCCGAGTCGTTTTTACTGCCCCTATTGATTAAAATTGGAAGTGTCAGAATTGTTGAGATTTGCAAACTGTTATTGAAATATGATGATTTTCAAGAAGAGCATGTAATGAATTTTTTTAAAAAAAATGGCATTGCATGGCATTTGCATTTAACATTGGAAGGTTGCATAATTGTATATACTTTGTGAGAATTCTCTACGGGGCTTTATGCTCACCCCTATGGGTTTTGGTGCAGGAAAAGACGTGGTGAACCCGCCAAATTAGGGGGTGGAAATATGTTTTGAGAGCACAAGGCTCTTTGTTGTGATTGTGAATTTTTATAAGTCAAGGGCTAAACATGTATGGGTCCGAGAGACCATTTTGTGTAACCGGGCTTATGGCTTGGAAGATGTAAGCCCTTAAGGACATTTTAATTACTTGAGACTAGATGCTTCACATGCTATAGATTTATGTGTTTTTCATACCATTGAATGTATAATTCGCATGTGGAACTTTTTTATAAACTTTGTTGATTAATTATGTAAAGATGGGAAAATTGTTATTATTATTTAGTGTATTTTGGTTAACGTAGTTAATTTATATTGGATATTTTCGGAGTGTTACAACTTGGTATCAGAGCTACCAGGTTTGAATACTTGGGGCTCGCAGGAAGTAGTTGTTTTGCCACAATGGGTTCATTGTGCATGATTAGGAAATGTTTTGTTTTTCGTGATTATGTAATAACATGCTTATGTGACTATATGGGTATAGGATTGGGCTTTTGGGATGTTATTTGCGCCTATTAGATTTCTTGAGGTCTTATTAGAAGGGTACTTGATCAATACTCGTTCTACTAAGAATTTCTGGTTTTTCGTGGGACGAAGCTCATCACTAAAGGATAATCCGTATGTGCTTACGTGACTATGTGCTCATGTGGAGTGAATTGAATTGTTTATGTGGTAGAGTATATATGATTGTTGTAGTTTAACGTGTGAGGCAAGTTGCGAGCACGTTTGGAATTATATGCTAAATTGTTTGTCTTGATTCTCAATTAGGATGTTAGGAAGGGATCAAACTCGTGGTGGCAGAGGTGGAAAGCAAGGTTGAGGTAGGAGTTCCAAGACCTTAAGCAACTCAATATGTCCATGGCCGAGTTTGAAGCGGCCTTTTCTAGTTTGTCCCGATTTGCACTGGAGTTGGAAGCGACGGAAGAATGTCGTTGCATTAGGTTTCAGAAGAATCTTAGAACGAACATCTTGTTCAAGGTTGCCGGGAACATGATCCGGAACTATGACCATCTTGTGGAGGCGGCCGCGCATGGGGAGATTACTGTGAAGGCCGAGGAGGAGAGACTTCGGAGTTCGAGGTCTAGGGGCCAAGGGTCACAAGGGGACTATAGGCCCAACAAGAAGAGCAAAAACACCTTTTCATCCCAATCTCAACCACAACAGTCTAGATCTACTTTTCCCTTGCCTAGTGCGGGCTCAGAAAGGAGCTCACCGAGTGGGTTTTCTTGCTTCAAGTGTGGCCAACCGGGTCACAAGGCCTTTGCATGTCCACAAAAGGGAGGAGTACAACAGATGTTGCCCCAACCACCACCTAACCGATCTTAGAGTTAGTCTCAGAGTAAAGGGCCGAGGCTTACTTGCTCTCGGTGCGGTCAGTCAGGGCATATGAAGAGAGCTTACCCGCAGTTGGGAGGCGCATCTGGTGCATCAGGGTCGAGGCAGACTCAGAGCCACCATCTGGCTCACTTAGTTCAAACTTCGCGAGTTAATTAGGAAGCTGCTTCGGCTCTGTCAGTACAACAGGCCTATGCTCCGAGAGGCGAGCAGGTTGATCAGAGGCCACAAGGGCGCGTGCATGCTGTTACCGTGCCAGAACAATTTCCAAGATCCTCAGTTGTGAGAGGTATTTTTTGTTGTGTGTAATTCTTTGGCTAATATGTTGATAGACACGGGTGCATCTCATTCATTCATATCTGCTGCATTCGCATCTGAATTGGGGTTAGAGGTGGCACAATTAGTGTCTCCGCTCAGAGTAGAGTCACCAGTTGGGGGTACAGTTGACTTAGATCGGGGGTGTTGTGGTTGTGAGATAGAGGTTGTCAAGCACCTACTCCCATTTGCTTTTGTGTTTCTAGACATGTCGAGTTTTGATATTATTTCTAGGCATGGACTAGTTGTCCTCGTATCGAGCAGTGATTGATTGTTTTCATTAGAGGGTCACAGTGTGCACCTCGAGTGGTGATTGTTTTTACTTTCTGGGAGACCGGGTTGATAGGGTCTTGTTGCCAGTATTTGACCCTGGTAGTAGAAACGAGCTTAGTGGCCTTCTTGCTACTCTCTTGGATAGTGAGAGTGACAGGACTCGGGCTGAGTTGCCAAGGGTAGTTTGTGAATATCCGGACGTATTTCCTGAGGAGCATTCTAGTTTTGCCACCCCACTGGGAGATTGTGTTCACCATTGACTTAGTGCCTGGAATTGCACCAATTTCTATGGCGCCATATAGATTTGCACCCGTAGAGTTGCATGAGTTGAAGAATCAACTCCAAAAGCTTTTAGACAGGGGTTTCATTCGCCCTAGTACATCGCCTTGGGAAGCGCCGGCTCTCTTTGCAAAGAAGAAGGATGGGTCGTTGCGGTTGTATATTGATTACCGTAAGTTGAATCCAGTGACAATCAAGAACAAACTTAGAGAGTCTTGTTGCTTTTCAAAGATAGATTTGAGGTCGGGGTATCATCAGTTGAGAGTCCAGGAGGAAGACATCCAAAAAATGGCCTTTTGTGCGCGTTATGGCCACTATGAGTTCCTTGTAGTGCCATTTGGGTTGACAAATGCACCAGCTTCCTTTATGGATTTGATGAACCGAGTTTTTAGAGAGTATTTCGATCACTTTGTGGTCGTCTTTGTGGACAAACATCTAATTTATTCGACTTCCGAGGAGGAACACGAGACTCACTTAAGGGTAGTGCTTGACTTGCCTAGAAAACATCAATTGTATGCCAAATTTGAGAGGCGCGAGTTTTGGCTCACCGACGTCAAGTTTTTGGGCCATGTAATGTCAAGGGAGGGAGTAACTGTAGATTCTTCAAAGATAGACTCTGTACAGGATTGGGAGCAACCTAAAAATGTTTTTGAGATCCGGAGTTTCTTGGAATTGGAGGGGTATTATCGGCGTTTTGTGAGGGACTTCTCTAGATTAGCCGCGCCTTCGACTAGATTGACTAGGAAGGGGGTTAAGTTTGTGTGGAGTGAGGCTTGTGAAAAGTCTTTCCACGAGCTTAAAACTAGATTGACTACGACACCGGTGTTGATCATTCCGGAAAGAGGTTTGGGTTACATCGTTTATTGTGATGCGTCTCGGGATGGGCTTGGTTGTGTTTTGATGCAAGGGGGAAAGGTTGTAGCTTACGGTTCACGGCAATTGAAGACTCATGAGAAGAATTACCCTACCCACGATTTAGAGTTAGCCGTAGTAGTGTTTGCCTTGAAAATTTGGAGGCATTACTTGTATGGCGAGAAGTTTGAGGTTTTCTCCGATCATAAGAGTCTAAAGTATTTGTTTTCACAAAGGACTTGAATTTACGTCAACAGAGGTGGATGGAGTTTTTAGAAGATTATGATTTCGAGTTACACTATCACCCGAGGGAGGCCAATGTAATAGCCGACACTGTAAGTCGAAAACCCGTGAGTAGTTTGGCAAGTGTGGCCATTCGGGAATGGGTTATGTTGGGGGATATAGGCCAGTTTGAATTGCATTTGGGTGAGTCTGAAGAGGGTGCAACATTGTTTACTTTGAGTGCTCAACCTATCTTAATTAGCAAAGTTGTAGAGGCACAACAAGGGGACCGTAAAGTAAAGTTAATTCGTGACAGAATCTCCAATGAGAAGGAAGAAAAGGGTTTGAACATTCACTCGGATCAGAGTGTACGTTACCTAGACCGTTTGTTTGTACCTGAGTCTTGTAGAGAGGAAGTGCTTCGGGAGTTCCATCACTCACGCCTTGCGGTACATCCAGGAGGCACCAAAATGTATTGTGACCTTAGCTATCAGTTTTGGTAGAGGGGTATGAAGCGGGATGTCGCATCGTTTGTGTCCAAGTGCCTTACTTGTCAACAAGTGAAGGCTGAACATCAAAGACCAGCGGGTTTGTTACAACCCTTACTAATAGCCGAGTGGAAATGGGAACACGTTACCATGGATTTTGTAGTTGGGGTTCCTAGGACACGGCGAACAATGACACCATTTGGGTGATTGTTGATAGGTTGACTAAGTCTACGCATTTCATTCTGATGCGTATCGGCGATTTAGCTGAGCACTTGGCAGAGTTGTACGTTAGAGAGATAGTTCGACTTCATGGGGTTCCAGTAACCATTGTATCGGATAGGGATCCTCATTTCACCGCCCGGTTGTGGCAAAGCCTTCAAGAGGCATTGGGAACTAAGTTGACTTTTAGTATCGCTTATCACCCTCAAACCAATGGACAGTCAGAACGTACTATTCAGTTTTTAGAGGACATGCTTAGAGTTTGTGTCCTAGATTTCAAAGGGTCTGGCGAGAGGCATTTACCGTTGATTGAATTTGCCAACAATAATAGTTATCAAGTTAGTATCGAGATGGCACCGTTTGAGGCCTTGTATGGCCGACCTTGTAGATCACCAGTTTGTTGGGCCGAGGTAGGGGATGCACCGTTGTTGGGTCCGAAGATTGTTAGAGAGACAACCGAGAAAGTTGCTCTCATTCGGAAAAGGTTTGCTACAACCCAAAGCCGACAAAAAAGTTATGGCAATAAGAGGAGACGACCTTTGTCTTTTGAAGTGGGTGATCATGTGTTCCTTAAGATCTCACCCAGGCGAGGTTTAATGAGATTCGGTAAGAATGGAAAGTTGTCTCTGAGGTTTTTTGGGCCCTTCGAGATATTGGAGAGAATTGGGGAAGTGGCATGTTGATTAGCCTTACCACAACTTTTGGGGGTTGACAAAGTGTTTCATGTGTCTGTTCTTAGGAAGTACGAACCTAACCCTTCTCACGTGCTAGATTGGCTTGATTTGGAGGTAGGTGAGGATGCCTCTTTTGAAGAGCGATAGGTTCAAATATTTGATACTCAGAAGCAAGTGTTACGAGGTAAAACTATACCGTTAGTGAAGGTATTGTGGAGGCACCGTGGGGTTGAGGAGGCACCGTGGGGTTGAGGAGGCAACCTGGGAAAGGGGAAGCGGAGGTCCGCTCCAAGTATCCAGATTTATTTGAAAATGCTAGTAGTTTTAACTTGTAACATTCCCTAATGTTGGAGGGAAAGTGTGTTAAAATTGTTAATCATGTGTTATTGAGAATCAATGTAGATCCCTACTAGACATATTTGTTCATTACACATGATTTTTACCATTTTCAGGAACTCAGTCGGAAACGCCGGTTTGAAGATTTGAGAAGTCTATTTTCTTTTATGTGTATTTGTCATATAAAGTGTGAATGAAAGATGTATTGTAATTTGGGATTGATGAGTGTTTAAAGTCACATATGTTTTTGGTTATTGACTCATATGACCATTGTTTTATTGTTTCAATACCAGGAAGTAACTTCTCTTAGGCTGAGTAGCCACCAGATTAGCCTCCTATTTTCTTCAGTTTGGGCACAATCCATCTCTCCTGCAAATATGCCTGGCAACAATGAAGCAATTGCTCATACATACAACCTAGTGTTGTTGTTCTCTCGTGGCAAGGTAATTGTTGATTTGTATTTGGTTTTACGGTTTATTCTGATGTTCTTTTTTTTCTTTTTTTCTTTTTTTCTTTTTTTTCTAGAATATTATTTGGAATGTGGAAGTTTCATCTATGTTCATAACACATCTGCATCACAATTTGTATTAAAATCCTAAACAAGGAGGTTTAGTTTTTTGAATTTGTTTGGCCTCCTCTCGGCCCTTTTAGAGACTTGGTTCCATCAACTAGAGCATAAAACTTGTGCCATACAGCTCATCTAGTCTTCAGAACTAATTAATGTTATCTTGTAGATTTGGCTTCGGTCAGTTTTGTTAACAGCATGTATGCGTATTTACATGTTGCCTTGGTTCTCCTGCTTTTCCCTCTTTTCCCATTTTTTTTCCTCCGTTACTCTTTCCCTCATCTTTTTCTCTCTTTAGTCTTCCCCTTATTCACTTAGCAACACATGTCTTGATATTGCTATGATTTACATTCGCATTGTGCTTTCATTCATCAGTGATTCATTACATCTTTAAGTTTCATATTATTCAACTTTGCAATAACTTGCCTTTGTTATAAGAGAAACCGTACAATAGCTTCTTCTTCTTCCTCCTCTTTTGTAGTATTTTAACAATTATTTATATTTATTTGACGAAAAATTATTACAAACCAACCTGACCAACCACTGTCTGCCAGGTGGGAGTTGTTCCACTACCATCTTTCTATCCCCCCCCCCCCCCCGCCCCCGCTCCCCCTCCCCCCTCCCCAATTGCCAAAAAACAAGTGCCATGGCAGCTTTTTAGGTTATTGTGGAACTTCCTTTATCAGATGTAGTTCCTTATGGGATCTGTGATTTTGGAAATTCATTCATTGGATCATTAGGCATGTTAAATCAAATTTTCCATGACATGTGGTAATCTGGTAGTCTATGGTAGATTTTGTTAATTCTGTTAAATTTGGTCAATTCACCATATGTAATAAGCATAATTATCCTTTAACTGTCTCAATATCTTTTTCTGGGCCTTTTTTTTTTTTTTGGGTATACATTTGTAGGTCTTTTCTTTTTACAACTCATCATATAGCGATTCTGGTTTTGACCCGTCACTTGTTGTACTCCGGATTCGGGTTTATGGTTTCTAAATGTTGTTCATTTTCTTTTGCTCTTTATTTCTCCTTAAATTTGGTTATTTGGTCATTTTGAGTGTGTTTGGAACAGGTTGGTTACTTAGTTTTCAAACCTTGTGTTGCCCAGAATTTTGGTCTTTCCCTCGAGTGGGCCTTCTTGTGCTCGACCGAGGTTTGCAAACACTTAGAACTTTGCACGTCTACAAAGTACTGGAGGAGTGTTTTCTACACTCGAGCGGGTGGACGCTCGAACGTTCATTCCTGTGCTCGAGCGGTTTGTTTGTTGTTTGCAAAAGTACTGAACATGTGTATTCCGCACTCAAGTAGGTCTCTTTTGTGCTCGAACGAAACAAATTTTTCGTGTCTGACGCTCGAGCGTCAGCTCTATCACTTGAGTGGACTGCGCGTATATCAGATCACAAAAGTGACTTTTTACATCACTTTTCATATTTTTTCATCCTAAACCCTAAAGTTGAGAGCCTCTCTCTCTAAAACCTACCTTCTCTTTACTTTTTCATCTAGATCTAGTGATCTCTTCACCCTACTTCCTTTGATAGAAAGATTGAGCTTCTCAAGATCTTCATTTTGATCTTAACGAACTTGGATTTCGGTGTCTTTGGAGTATCAACTTTGCTTCACTTGGTCTTCTCTTCTTGAGGTAGGGATTTTCTACACTTTGTTATGATTTTTAACTTAGTTATTTTGTGGTTGTGTAACAATGGTGGGGTTTGGGGATATTTTGAGCCTAACCTAGGGTTTGGGTAAAATGTAAAAGAGGGGTTTTTGGTGGAAACAAAATAAATGAGCATGGCGTTTGAAAATGAAGTCATGTTGTGTCAAAATGAGTGATTTTTGGTGTTTGGATTGGTATTTTGAAAAGGGGGATATTTGCCCTAAAATGATTATCATATCTATTTTGTATAAATGGTTAAAATTAGTGTCGCAAACATGGAATTGAGTGAGTATTGAAATAGATGAGGGAATTGAAAATATAATGCCTCACACCCTCGGAAATTTTGATTAAATTATCTGTCATAAGATTGTATATTTGTATTGGGCTATCGGTGGAGGATAACTTTGATTGTTGTAGAAACTATATGTGGATTAGGTGAATTGAAACTAATCACTCGTTGGTTGTCATTGAATATGATTATGTGTGAATACATTGTATATGTATCGTTATTTGGTAGGAGAAAAGGGATGTACTCCATATGTGATTATGTGTTTAAATACATTGCATATGTATGATGTTTGGGAGGAGAAAAGGGATGGACTCCATTATAATTAAGTTGACCGAAGTGTCCCAGGTGAAAGTCCTGAAATTTTATACATGGGTGTCGATCCGCAGACAAAATATCCATAAAATGGCAATTTGAAGTGTTGATACCTTGATGATGTGATTGTAGAACCATTGGGTTGTAGTCTCATTTGGGTTATGAAAGAAATAATGAAGTTGACTTATATGTTGAAATGAATTGGAGGAAAACATATTGGAACATGAAATTGGAATTCTATGGCACTATAAAGTACGAATTTTTTATTCTGGACATTGTATATGCACATAGCACTTGTACCTCTGTTAAATCTCATATATTGTGTTAGATTATTTCTACTGGGCCGTGGCTCACCGTATTTGGGAAAAATATTTTCAGGTAATGATGGCATGCCTCCACCAAGGCAATAGCACTGGAGTGACTTTCAGGAAGCAAGAGCTTCTTGTTTTGTTTTGTTTTTGTATAGCCTAGTTCTAAAATTGTATGAGTTAGTCTCATTTTGTTGTAACCAAGTCAAGGCTTGGAAAGGTGTAAGCCCATAGGGCATTTATTTAAGTTGGGCAATTCTGTATCATTAACTTTATATAATGAAAGGACTATGCACTCTGATTTATGCTGTCATTCATATATGTTCTCGGATTATATTTATTATGTACTTTTGGGGACGTTGGACATCATGTTTGCAGAACTCCAGTCAAGAGGCTCTAGTCCGAAGTTTTCCGCTAGCTTGTTCCTTGAAAGGAATTTCTCTCATTGAAGGAGGTTAGCATTCAAACCAACTATTATGTTATTCGATACTGACTTTCACTTGTCCCGAAGAGTGTGAGGTCAAGTCCGGAGTGCATAGATTTGAGAAAAGGAAATTTTGGGCTGGAGAACCAGGGCGGCACGTGCGGGGCACGTGGGTCGCACGTGCGGAGAGGGGCCGCAGGTGGGAGAACTGAGGCCGCACGTGTAGAATTCAAGGGAGGTTTGGGGTAGCACACTGCAATATATGCAGGTGCGGAGCAAGGTACGTGTGGGGATGGCCGCACGTACAGGGATGAAGGCCGCACGTGTAGAAAGGAGGCTCCACACGTGTGGGATGCTGGGCAGTCCAAAAACCCTTTTTTTTTTTTTTTAAATCTCTTAGGGCTGAATGCATCTCATAGTTTCTACATCTCTCTCTCTCTAAAAACACTTTTGCTCCTCCTTCTCTCTAAAAACCCTCACCAAACACTAAAAATCTTTGATTTCTTACAATCTATTGGATCTAGATCCATCATCTCTCACAAGTCTTGAAGATCAAAGCTAGAATTTCAGATTGTGTGGTGGAAGTCGAAAATCCCTCATCTTTGGCTCTAGGGTTTCATCAACCTCTTCATCAAACTCGAGGTAGGGATTTCTTGAGTTATATATATAGGTTTTGCAAGGATTGATGAGGGTTTTGGATTTGTTTTGGGTATAATGTGAGGGTTTAATTTTTGTTCATAAATATAAGTTTCTTTCAAAAAAGGGGCTTTAAAATCTTAATTTTTTTTTTAAAGATAATGTCATGAGGGTCGAAACCATTTTGGTCAAGGGAATAGTGACTTCATTGGTATCACTTTCAAAGGTTCGGTGTGTGTGTGTGTGTGTGTGTGTTTTGTAAAAAAAAAAAGAAGAAAACCTAGAAATTTTGGGGATTTTTCTTGAATAAAGGAAGATGTGGGTTTATGGGGTGCTATATATGTATATATACATAAATTCATAGTTTCATGTCATGATAAGTAAAGAAAGTGAAGACTTTCCTTGTTTTATTACAATGTGTATATAAATATTGATGTTGGGTTCTCTACACATGGGAAATATTGAGATTGAAGATTGTTGTCTAGTTTTTGTTATAACCTTAAAATGGTGAAAAGGATGGAAATGCATGAATTGGGGACATGTTGTTATGTTATTGATAATTGGTAACAAACTTTGGGCTATTTGTAGAATAGCATTGCAAGGAGAAAAAGGAAATTTGATCATGATAGTATGTTGTTGATATTTTGTTGGAAGTGGACAATTATGGCATTGCATATTCATTCAATCGAACATTACAAGATTATTATTTAGCTTTGGCATGTGTATAGACATTACAAGCATTATACTGTTGCAAGTTTTGAGTTGAGATGTGAAATCATTTACTTTGAGAAAGGAATAATGCAAAATGAAATTATTGAAATGTTTTGGGGCAAATACGTTGGTAAGTCCGGATAGAAGGTGTAGATGAAACTGACTAAGTTGGCCTGAGTGTCCGGGGTGAAAGACCGAAAACACGCACGGAGGAGGTACCACTTCCCTTCCGGTTTGAACGGGTAAAGTGGGGTTTTTCGTAATGCTTGTTGAGCCTACTTGCAGACACCAATCTAGGGATTACCCGAGTCGTATTTACCGCCCCTATTGATTAAAATTGGAAGTGTCGGAATTGTTGAGATTTGCAAATTGTTATTGAAATATGATGATTTTCAAGAAGAGCATGTAATGAAAATTTTCTTTAAAATGGCATTGCATGGCATTTGCATTTAACATTGGAAGGTTGCATAACTGTATATACTTTGTGAGAATTCTCTACGGGCTCTATGCTCACCCCTATGGGTTTTGGTGCAGGAAAGGACGTGGTGAACCCGCCAAATTAGGGCGTGGAAATATGTTTTGAGAGCACAAGGCTCTTTGTTGTGATTGTGAATTTTTATAAGTCAAGGGCTAAACATGTATGGGTCCGAGAGACCATTTTGTGTAACCAGGCTTATGGCTTGGAAGATGTAAGCCCTTAAGGACATTTTAATTACATGAGACTAGATGCTACACATGCTATAGATTCATGTGTTTTTCATACCATTGAATGTATAATTCGAATGTGGAACTTTTTTATAAACTTTGTTGATTAATGATGTAAAGATGGGAAAATTATTATTATTATTTAGTGTATTTTGGTTAACGTAGTTAATATATAGTGGATATTTTCGGGGCGTTACAACTTGGTATCAGAGCTACCAGGTTTGAATACTTGGGGCTCGCAGGAAGTAGTTGTTTTGCCACAATGGGTTCATTTCGCATGATTAGGAAATGTTTTGTTTTTCGTGATTATGTAATAACATGCTTATGTGACTATATGGGTATAGGATTGGGCTTTTGGGATGTTATTTGCGCCTATTAGATTCCTTGAGGTCTTATTAGAAGGGTACTTGATCAATACTCATTCTACTAAGAATTTCTGGTTTTTCATGGGACGAAGCTCATCACTAAAGGATAATCCGTATGTGCTTACGTGACTATGTGCTTATGTGGAGTGAATTGAATTGTTTATGTGGTAGAGTATATATGATTGTTGTAGTTTAACGTGTGAGGCAAGTTGTGAGCACATTTGGAATTATGTGCTAAATTGTTTATCTTGATTCTCAATTAGGATGTCAGGAAGGGGTCAAACTCATGGTGGCAGAGGTGGAAAGCATGGTTGAGGTCACCGGGGTGTGCATGGGGTACCGGTCCATGAGGTTCTGGTACAAAAGGAGGGATTCGGCCAAACTAATATGGCCGAGCAAGTGGGGCAAGCTAAGATACTGGGGCAAGCGGGTCAAGCCGCAATGGGGGCCCTTGCCCAAGAAATGGCAGAGGCATTGAGGGAGTACATGAACATACTTAGGGCGGAGAACCAAGCTAGGAAGAATGCCATAGAGACAAGGGCGAGCTTCCTCATGAGGGAGTTTTTGCGGGCCAAGACGGATGAGTTCCATGGTGGCCCCGAATCTAAGAAAGCAAATGAATGGCTCGAATAGACAGTGAAGACATTCAAGATGCTTAACATAGAAGATAGTGAGCTTAGAGTGACTCTTGCGAGTTACTATCTCAAAGGGGACTTGGGTCAATAGTGGAAGTATGCTAAAGGCCGAATAGAACCGACATGGGAGGCATTTGCAGTGGCTTTCCAAGACAAGTATCACTACAAGAAAATCGGTTTTTGGCGACTAAAAAATGAAATTTAGTCGCTAAAAGTAGGACAATCGGCGACTAAAATGGTTTAGTCGCCAAAAGTGCAGATTATTGGCTACTAAAACAAATTTAGTAGCTAAATGGAGGGTT
This sequence comes from Camellia oleifera, assembly GCA_022316695.1. Classification (NCBI taxonomy): domain Eukaryota; kingdom Viridiplantae; phylum Streptophyta; class Magnoliopsida; order Ericales; family Theaceae; genus Camellia; species Camellia oleifera. The sequence goes on along the minus strand of CM039313.1, from coordinate 59,156,453 downwards.
TTGCCGACTAAACCGAACTTTAGTCGCCAAAAGTGGTATTTTTGGCTACTAAAAAAAATTTAGTAGGTAAATGGAGAGCTTTTGCCGACTAAACCTAAATTTAGTCGCTAAAAGTTCTGTTTTTGGCTACTAAACAGAAATTAGTAGCTAAATGGAGGCCTTTTGCCGACTAAACCTAACTTTAGTCGCTAAAAGTCATTTTTTTTGGCTACTAAACAGAAATTAGTAGCTAAATGGAGGCCTTTTGCCGACTAAACCTAACTTTAGTCGCTGAAAGTCATTTTTTTTGGCTACTAAACAGAAATTAGTAGCTAAATGGAGGCCTTTTGCCGACTAAACCTAACTTTAGTCGCTGAAAGTCATTTTTTTTGGCTACTAAACAGAAATTAGTAGCTAAATGGAGGCCTTTTGCCGACTAAACCTAACTTTAGTCGCCAAAAGTGCCAGAATTTTTTTTTTATAAATAATATATTTTTTAATTAATTATATTGAATTAAAATAATTATATTTGTATATATTACTATTTTATATTAATCCGAATAATATAATATATAAATAATATATATTGCGTATTTATACATGTGAAGTTGTGGTGGCATAGTGGAGGGCGGGTGTTGCCAAAAAGGCGTGGAGTGTGAATGGTTGGGGTTCGAAACTCAGCAGAAGCAAAAAAAAAGTGGACTTTTTTTTTTTTTCCGTCGGAAACACCTTTGGCGACTAAAAATTTAGTCGCCAAAGGTCTTTATTTCCAAAACTGAAAACCACTATTGGCGACTAATTTTTAGTCGCTAAATGTATTATTTCCAAAACTGAAAAACACTATTGGCGACTAATTTTTTAGTCGGTAAAGACCTATTTTTGGCGACTAAAAAAATTTTAGTCGCCAATACCCTCCGCCGACCACAAATATGCGACTAATATAGCGACTAAAAAATTTCGTCGGGGAAGGTGAAATTTGGACTTTCGGCGACTAAAAGTAGACTTTTGGCGACTAAAAATTTAGTCGCCAAAAGTCATTTTTCTTGTAGTGTATCTACCTCCCACTGCTAGGGAGAGGTTGAGGTAGGAGTTCCAGGACCTTAAGCAACTCAATATGTCCGTGGCCGAGTTTGAAGCGGCCTTTTCTAGTTTGTCCCGATTTGCACCGGAGTTGGTGGCGACGGAAGAATGTCCTTGCATTGAGTTTCAGAAGAAACTTAGAACCAAGATCTTGTTCAAGGTTGCCGGGAACATGATCCGGAACTATGACCATCTTGTGGAGGCGGCCGCGCATGGGGAGATTACCGTGGAGGCCGAGGAGGAGAGACTTCGGAGTTTGAGGTCTAGGGACCAAGGGTCACAAGGGGACTATAGGCCCAACAAGAAGAACAAAAACACCTTTTCATCCCAATCTCAACCACAATAGTCTAGATCTACCTTTCCCTTGCCTAGTGCGGGCTCGGGAAGGAGCTCATTGCTTCAAGTGTGGCCAATCGGGTTACAAGGCCTTTGCATGTCCACAAAAGGGAGGAGGACAACAGATGTCGCCCAAACCACCACCTAACCGATCTCAGAGTAAAGGGCCGAGGCTTACTTGCTATTGGTGCGGTCATTCAGGGCATATGAAGAGAGCTTACCCGCAGTTGGGAGGCGCATCTGGTGCATCAGGGTCGAGGCAGACTCAGAACCACCAGCAGGCTCACTCAGTTCAAACTTCGTGAGTTAATCAGGGAGCCGCTTCGGCTCTGTCAGTACAACAGTCCTATGCTCCGAGAGACGAGCAGGTTGATCAGAGGCCACAAGGGCGCGTGTATGCTGTTACCGTGCCAGAACAATTGCCAGGATCCTCAGTTGTGAGAGGTATTTTTTGATGTGTGTAATTCTTTGGCTAATATGTTGATAGACACGGGTGCATCTCATTCATTCATATCTGCTGCATTCGCATCTGCATTGGGGTTAGAGGTGGCACAGTTAGCGTCTCCGCTCAGAGTAGAGTCACCAGTTGGGGGTACAGTTGACTTAGATCGGGGGTGTCGTGGTTATGAGATAGAGGTTGCCGGGCACCGACTCCCGTTTGCTTTTGTGTTTCTAGACATGTCGAGTTTTGATATTATTTCTAGGCATGGATTGGTTGTCCTTGTATCGAGCAGTGATTGATTGTTTTCGTCAGAGGGTCACAGTGTGCACCTCGAGTGGTGATTGTTTTTACTTTCTGGGAGACCGGGTTGATATGGTCTTGTTGCCAGTATTTGACCCTGGTAGTAGAATCGAGCTTAGTGGCCTTCTTGTTACTCTCTTGGATAGTGAGAGTGACAAGACTCGGGCTGAGTTGCCAAGGGTAGTTTGTGAATATCCGGACGTATTTCCCGAGGAGCTTTCTAGTTTGCCACCCCACTGGGAGATTGTGTTCGCCATTGACTTAGTGCCTGGAATGGCACTAATTTCTATGGCGCCATATAGATTTGCACCCGTAGAGTTGCATGAGTTGAAGAATCAACTGCAAAAGCTTTTAGACAAGGGTTTCATTCGCCCTAGTACATCGCCTTGGGAAGTGCCGGCTCTCTTTGCAAAGAAGAAGGATGGGTTGTTGCGGTTGTATATTGATTACCGTAAGTTGAATCGAGTTACAATCAAGAACAAACTTAGAGGGTCTTGTTGTTTTTCAAAGATAGATTTGAGGTCGGGGTATCATCAGTTGAGAGTCCAGGAGGAAGGCATCCAAAAAATGGCCTTTTGTGCGCGTTATGGCCACTATGAGTTCCTTGCAGTGCCATTTGGGTTGACAAATGCACCAGCTTCCTTTATGGATTTGATGAACCGAGTTTTTAGAGAGTATTTCGATCACTTTGTGGTCGTCTTTGTGGACAAACATCTAATTTATTCGACTTCCGAGGAGGAACACGAGACTCACTTGAGGGTAGTGCTTGACTTGCTTAGAAAACATCAATTGTATGCCAAATTTGAGATGAGCGAGTTTTGGCTCACCGACGTCAAGTTTTTGGGCCATGTAGTGTCAAGGAAGGGACTAACTGTAGATTCTTCAAAGATAGACTCTGTACGGGATTGGGAGCAACCTAAAAATGTTTTTGAGATCCGGAGTTTCTTGGAATTGGTAGGGTATTCTCGGCGTTTTGTGAGGGACTTCTCAAGATTGGCCGCGCCTTTGACTAGATTGACTAGGAAGGGGGTTAAGTTTGTGTGGAGTGAGGCTTGTGAAAAGTCTTTGCAAGAGCTTGAAACTAGATTGACTACGACACCGGTGTTGATCATTCCGGAGAGAGGTTTGGGTTACACCGTTTATTGTGATGCGTCTCGGGATGGGCTTGGTTGTGTTTTGATGCAAGGGGGAAAGGATGTAGCTTACGGTTCACGGCAATTGAAGACTCATGAGAAGAATTACCCTACCCACGATTTAGAGTTAGCCGTAGCAGTGTTTGCCTTGAAAATTTGGAGGCATTACTTGTATGGCGAAAAGTTTGAGGTTTTCTCCGATCATAAGAGTCTAAAGTATTTGTTTTCCCAAAAGGACTTGAATTTATGTCAGCGGAGGTGGATGGAATTTTTAGAAGATTATGATTTCGAGTTACACTATCACCCGGGAAAGGTCAATGTAGTGGCCGACGCCTTAAGTCGAAAACCCATGAGTAGTTTGGCAAGTGTGGCCATTCGGGAATGGGTTATGTTGGGGGATATAGGCTAGTTTGAATTGCATTTGGGTGAGTCCGAAGAGGGTGCAACATTGTTTGTTTTGAGTGCTCAACCTGTCTTAATTAGCAAAGTTGTAGAGGCACAACAAAGGGACCGTGAAGTAGAGTTAATTCGTGATAGAATCTCCAATGGAAAGGAAGAAAAGGGTTTGAACATTCACTCGGATCAGAGCGTACGTTACCTAGACCATTTGTTTGTACCTGAGTCTTATAGAGAGGAAGTGCTTCCGGAGTTCCATCACTCACACATCGCAGTATATCCGAGAGGCACCAAAATGTATCGGGACCTTAGCCATCAGTTTTGGTGGAGGGGTATGTAGTGGGATGTCGCATCGTTTGTGTCCAAGTGCCTTACTTGTCAACAAGTGAAGGTTGAACATCAAAGACTAGCGGGTTTGTTACAACCCTTACTAATAGCCGAGTGGAAATGGGAGCACGTTACCATGGATTTTGTAGTTGGGCTTCCTAGGACACAACAGGGCAATGACGCCATTTAGGTGATTGTTGATAGGTTGACTAAGTCTACGCATTTCATTCCGATGTGTACCGGCAATTCAATTGAGCACTTGGAAGAGTCATACGTTAGAGAGATAGTTCGACTTCATGGGGTTCCAGTAACCATTGTATTGGATAGGGATCTTCATTCTACCGCCCGGTTGTGGCAAAGCCTTCAAGAGGCATTGGGAACTAAGTTGACCTTTGGCACCGCTTATGACCCTCAAACTGCTGGGCAGTTGAAATGTACTATTCAGATTTTAGAAGACATGCTTAAAGCTTGTGTCCTAGATTTCAAAGGGTCTTGGGAGAGGCATTTACCGTTGATTGAATTTGCCTACAATAATAGTTATCAAGTTACTATTGAGATGGCACCGTTTGAGGCCTTGTATGGCCGACCTTGTAGATCACCAGTTTGTTGGGCCGAGGTGGGGGATGCGCCGTTGTTGGGCCTAGAGGTTGTTAGAGAGACAACCTAGAAAAGTTATGGTGATAAAAGGAGACGACCTTTGTCTTTTGAAGTGGGTGATCATGCATTTCTTAAGATCTCACCCAGGCGGGGTTTAATGAGATTCGGTAAGAGTGGAAAGTTGTCTCCGTTGTTTTTTTGGCCCTTCGAGATATTGGAGAGAATTGGGGAAGTGGCATATCGATTAGCCTTACTGCCACAGCTTTCGGGGGTTCACAATGTGTTTCATGTGTCTATGCTTAGGAAGTACGAACCTGACCCTTCTCATGTGCTAGATTGGGTTGATTTGGAGGTAGATGAGGATGCCTCTTATGAAGAGCGACAGGTTCAAATATTAGATACCCGGGAGCTAGTGTTACGGGGTAAAACTATACCGTTAGTGAAGGTATTGTGGAGGCACCATGGGGTTGAGGAGGCAACCTGGGAACGGGAAGCGGAGGTCCGCTCCAAGTATCCAGATATTTTTGAAAATGCTTAGTAGTTTTAACTTGTAATATTCCCTAATGTTGGAGGGAAAGTGTGTTAAAATTGTTAATCATATGTTATTGAGATTCAGTGTAGATCCTTACTAGACATATTTGTTCATCCCACGCTATTTTTACCATTTTCGAGAACGCTGTCCGAAATGCCGGTTTGAAGATTTGAGAAGTCTATTTTCTTTTATGTATATTTGTAAAAGAAAGTGTGAATGAAAGATGTATTGTAATTTGGGATTGATGAGTGTTTAAAGTCACATATGTTTTCGGTTGTTGACTCATATGACCATTGTTTTATTGTTTCAATACCAAGAAGTAACTTCTCTTAGGCTGAGTAGCCGCCAGATTAGCCTCCTGCTTTCTTCGGTTTGGGCACAATCCATCTCTCCAACAAATATGCCTGGAAACTTTGAAGCAATTGCTCATATATACAACCTAGTGTTGCTGTTCTCTCATGGCAAGGTAATTGTTGATTTGTATTTGGTTTTACGGCTTATTCTGATGTTCCTTTTTTTTCTTTTTCTTTTTTTTTTTCTGGAATATTATTTGGATTGTGGAATTTTCATCTATGTTCATAACACATCTGCATCACAATTTCTATTAAAATCCTAAACAAGGAGGTTTAGTTTTTTGAATTTGTTTGGCCTCCCCTCGACCCTTGTAGAGACTTGGTTCCTTTAACTAGAGCATAAAACTTGTGCCATACATCAGAACTAATTAATGTTATCTTGTAGATTGACTTCGATCAGCTTTGTTAACACCATGTATGCGTATTTACGTGTTGTCTTGGTTCCCTTACTTTTCCCTCTTTTCCCATTTTTTTCCTCCTTTACTCTTTCCTCCCTCGTCTTTTGTTCTCTTTAGTCTTCCCCATACTCACTTAGCAACACATGTCTTGATATTGCTATGATTTACATTCACATTGTGCTTTCATTCATCAATGATTCATTACATCTTTAAGTTTCATATTATTCAACTTTGCAATAATTTGCCTTTGTTATAAGACAAATCGTACAACGGCTTCTTCTTCTTCCACCTTGTAGACACCCCATTTTTGACCGCCCTCAAGACTTGGACGTCACCGATTGAACACTCAGTGATCATCCATGTTTGTGTTTGTCTTGAGTTCCCGGAGGTCTCGGCTACGCACCTTGCCTCAGGATCTCTCGACTTGACTGTTTTGTGTCTGGTTTTGCACCGAACACTTGTGTTTTGCCTTGGAGGGACAGGGAATGGCTTGTGGGCCATCCCCACACTCCACCGGCCATGGCTTGAGGCCACCGGCTGTGTTTTGTTGCCACCGGCCAAATGTTTGGCCAGCCAGCACTATAGATGGCCGGCCGGCTATCTTTTTTTGGTCAATTGTATTTTTGGCCGGCCAACTACTGTGCATCTGCTTTTGCAGATATTTTGTCACAGCTGGATTGCACTTGGCTCCCCTCCATACACGTGTATGGAGGGATCTCTCTCTTTAGAAGCTTGTCTTGTAAGCTTACAAGACAAGAAGCTCTATAAAAGAGAGGGGCTTCTCTCTTGTTGAGGGTTAGACATTTTAGACAGCATTTTTAGGGTTTGAGTTCTAGGGTTAGGGTTTGCTCATATCCTATCTCCATATCTCTCTCTCTCTCTCTCTTGTGTGTGTTTTGGCTTAGATTTGTACACAAACACCCACCATCACACCTTTTCTTGGAGCTGAGGCCCTTGAGGGTTGTTTTTGGAGTTTTGGAGCTGGTTTCAACCTAAAGAAGCTGCTGGAGCTCTATTGGTAAAGAGGGTCTTCAAGGGTAAGAAGCTTGTCCCTTTATTCTCCATTTTTGCACACCCTTTTTACCTACCTTGCAACTGTTTTTGAGCTTTATGTATAACATATAAAAGTTCTGTTTTTTAGTGCTCTAAATAGTTGGTTAAGGTTGCTTTAAGCTTTGGGGTCGTTTGACCCCTCTTAAGCCTTGTAAGGCTCCATTTTGTGCCTTTTTGAGTGAGCTCCGGGACCATCGAGTTTGGGCCTCCTCACCACTGAAATCTTGAGGGATTTTAGAGGTGAGGATGGTGCCTTGAGGTCCTAGGAAGGAGAGGGCCACCCCCTCTCCTTGTTGTCCTTGAAAAGGGCCATTTTTGCCTCTTAAGGGAGCATCTAGTCTAAGGGCATGTTGACCATGCCTTAGTTGATTTTCATGCTTATTATGTCATAATATGCCTCTGTTTTTAGTTGGTTTTGGTACACCATGCTTGTTTAGCATATATGCCTTGTAATGCCATGGTATGCCTCAATACATGCTTAGCATTTAGACTACCATGCGTTTGTATTTTGGCCAAGCTTTGTGAAGCATATATGTATGTTTTGATGTGCTAAGGGACTGTTTTAGGTCATTTGAGTCATTCATGCCTTGCTTTGTATAGCTACCATGTGATCTCTCTTGTATGCCCTAAGCATTGACCCCTCTAGCATGCTATCTTTGCATCATTTCAGTGGTTTGGAACCACCTAACACGCCATTTCAGTCCTCATGGTGTGCTCATATGCTTGCCTTTAATGCCTCTTTGATGCTTTGGAAGCTTGTGTTGTATGCTCCATGTTTTGGGCCATTATGCATGCTTTTAGATTTGAGTCACATAAATGCCATGTAGGTGTTCCTTTGGTATTGCCTAGGTCTGCCTTGAACCTGTTTTAAGCCCTCTTAGCCTTGTGAGGCTTGGTTGGCTTAGCCATGGTTTAAGTCTTCTTGGCTTGCCCCAAGTTTTTGGACCTTAATGGCATCCCATGCTTGTCTTGTTCATTTGGTTTGGCACCATTTTAGCATGATTTTCAGAGCTCATGTGCATGCCATTAGTCCATGTTTAGTCTTTTTTAAGTGTGCTTAGAAGTTGTTTATTTGTGCTTAAGTGTTGGCTCATTAACACGTGCATGTGTGTGTGTGTGTGTGTTCGCCCTCATTTCTATAGCCTTGGCCACTGTTTTAGGATAGTTTGAGAGCTGCCTAAAGTAGTCTAAGTCCATCCCCTTTGCTTGTCTGCATGCCACCTTGTATGTTTGCTTGCATTGCTTGCTTGCATGGTCCATGTCGCATGCTAATTCACATGCTTAGGATTGCATTGCATGAGTATACATGCTTGGCCTCTTGTGGCCGGTGACCATTCTATATGGCCGGTGGTGTTCCTTAGCATCCAGAGAGCAGACCCTGGAACTTTGGCAGCTATCAGAGGAGCAGAGCAAGGAAAACAGAGGCAACTTGAGCATGGTGGCGGATTTTCGAGCAAAACCGAGCACGCATGCATTGAGCCCTCGCTACGAGGCTGCTGTTTACTGCTTTCTTAGATTAATTAATTTGCTTAATTAATTTAATGGTATGTAATATTAATTAGCTTGTAAGTTAATTGTATTATTCTTTCGGTCCCTCCGAGCGAGGGCAAATTTGTAATAAGTGTGGGTGCGTGTGTGCATGTCTTCCAACCCCCACTTCTTTCTCCCTTTTACTTACCTGCTTTGATGGTTAGTATTAGGACATATTTAAATTAGCATACCTTATGCTACGCATGCGTGCATCATTCATCAGTATTGCATGCACCGGGCTTGGCGCATCATGCTAACTGCATAAGTATTTCAAATCTAACTTGAATACATGCTACTTGCATTTTCACATGTCATTCTTAGATTAGCCGAGCCTATTCTAGATTGCATTTTGTATGTGATGCATTAGCCACTTAACATGGACTAGGGGTATGCATGTTTTGCTAACTAGCTTCATTGTTTTGGCACGGAGTACGATGTAAGTATTTATGCTTTAGCATCTCGCATGAGTGTGAATGTTAACATGACAGCATGCTTACCATGTGGCTAAATGCTTAGTTGATATAACTGCCTGAATGCCTGTGGGTGAAGGTTGGATTATTTGAGTTGGAACAATTCGTTGAAATCCGTGTTTTAGCCTACTTGCGAGTAGCAAATCTTAAAACATTTCCAAACAAACGGATAAGCAATGCCTTGTTCCAAATTAGACGATCTAGTCTATACTTTTGTGTTGTGCGATCACATAGTAATTCTAGCTAATTAACTGGAATACGAACACATAACATTTTCAATAACGGATATCATGGTTAGTAGAGGCCGATCTTCGGATCGGGCGAGAGGGGGTGCTCATAGCTAACCTTCCCCAATCGTACCCAAGTTCCCGAGCCGAGGTAACTTTGGTGATGACGGACACGTGGCCTTTGGCACCGAGTCAGGGTTTCCTAAATTCCCCCATTAAAAAATATTTAGGTGGCGACTCTGTATCTGGCAAAGCAGTCCATGTTTGGCACTTCTTTTCTAAAAATCTGTTTTCTCAAAACGATTTGCCGGATTTGGACTCTTTGGTCCGAGATTGAGAACCGTGACCCAAATCTAGTCCGAACTGTAGTGAGGTCCCTCGCGGACCTGTTACAGTTTCTGGCGACGCCGCTGGGGATTTAGAGAGCTTGACTCGAACTCATGATATCTTGTTTTGGTTGCACTTATGTGTTTCTTTGCATTGCATGTGCATTGGTGCGCCTAGGACACCGTGTTGGCCATCTGCTAGTCCTGAACGGTTTGCCGAAGGCTTGTCTTGTCAAGGCATGACCATAAGGCTGACCGGTTGCGGGCTCTGCCAGTATGGGGACACAAACCCCGATTTTTCCGGGGCACCCTTTTTGACCATTCGACCTAGTGCATATTCGGAATCCATAGTGACCATTCCAAACTAGGACAGGTTGCTTACCCGATGTTAGGTTGTTTGAAACTGCTGCGTGCGTAATGAAACCCTAGCTCCTGACAAAAATAGGACAGGGAAACCCTACCCCAACATAGGGGTGCTTTGACCCTCCTTTACTTGCTATGTGCTTTTAGAGTGTGTCTCTGCAGGAATGCACATATTAGTTTGCAAAGCTTGAGTATCAGGCCCGAGGGCACCAGTGTCACTATTTGACGGAATTAGTTATATCTGTGGGTATCCGATTCAGTGTTTTGGGACAGTGATTCTGGGGAACAGTGATCAGTAGTAGAGTACAGTTGTTCGGCTACACCTGCGTTTGATCTGTTTGAGCTGAAATGCTGTTTGTTTTTCCCTTCAGGGGGTTCAAAGAGTTGATCCAGAATAGCTAGTGTTCCTCCTTGCTGAGGCAGGACTTATGATGACACAGAATTCGGAAGAGATCGTGGTTATGGCAGCCGCGTTAGATCAAGAGGTCACTCTACAAAGTGAAACTAACGTTAATGTATCGCATCCACCTAGGTCACCCACTGCACACCCAGTCTGGACCTCCCAGCTATATCAAGCTCGTGAGCCCACCACGTTCGAGTTGATGGGGATGATAGGTGACCTCCAGAGGTCCGTGGCGGATCTCGCTTACGGAATGTCAGCTTCACCACCAGCCGCACCATATGCCGGGAGTTTTGTACCCCAGGAGCCCCCGCTATTGGAACGGATTGTGATCGAGCTTAGCCAACCGGAGCTTAGCCAACTATAATAATGATGTATCAACAGTAACCCAAACCCTAGATCAGGCTGAGGCCAGAGACAAAGGCAAAATGAAGACAGATGCCGATCCCATTGAACAACTGCTGTGGGCAGTAGAGGCTTTGAAAGCCGGGGGGATGAGTAAACAACAAGTATTCGCAGTCCTGACCAAGATTGTGGACGATGTTTTCCCCGCTCCAATTGAAGGCAGTACCAGCCAGTCAGAAAACTGGGACAGGCCCCATCGTGCCAGAACAGTTCCTTCCACTCCCAACCCTGCACCCGGGATAGATCAGAAAGTCAAGGCAGTGCCCGCCGACCCTTTCGCTAGTGCGTCTAGCAAGAATACTCAGACTTCAAAGTACCTGCCCCGGGGGCGCAGGGTCTTTCACGCTCTCTATATGCCTCTGTCCAAGGCACTTCAGATCCTGACCGAGAGGGGGCATCTTAAACCCTTGGAGCCTCGACCTTTGTCGAAGAATCTCCCTACTACACATGATGCTGCTTTGTACTGTGCGTACCACCAACAAATAGGACATGCTACCGATAATTGTTTCCGCCTCCGTCATGAGGTGCAAGACTTGATCGACAACGAGGTTATCCTCCCGCCCACCTCAGCCAAGTCCGTTACTACCCAGTTATTGGATTTTGAGGATGCTGATGTTGCGAGTATGTGATTAGGGTTGGACCACTTGTGGGTGGCGCCCAGTATTTTTGATGTGGCGTCTGGCACGCATTTTTGAGCATCTGCGAATGCTAGTCTTGTAAATTCTGGCTTGGGTATCGAGTCAGTCTTTTGTTTTGTTTTGAGTCTATCTCATTGTCGTGAGTCAGTCGCTTTTGCTTAAGGGTCTGTCTTGTTGTAACAAGTCAGTCCCCCTTGTATAGAATGTCGGGTGGTTCCGGGGTCGTTGCCTCGAACCCCGTTTTGTTTTGTAATTACCCTTTTGTTTTCTTTTTTAGTCTGTCTTTGCTGTGGAGCCAGTTACAACCAGGAAATCTATGAAACAGCTACGGCTATCCTGGTTCCGTGCTTATTGCTATTTTGAGTTAGTTGTGCCAGAAGATGTGGATTAAGCAGCAGCACATTCCACCTGCTCTTTTGTGCCCTGAAAATCATTGTAATGACCTAAGTTTTTCTAAAACCTTTTTGGGTACTGTGGTGATGAAAACGAAGAGGAAGGAATTCCTCAGGTTTTGCAAAACTTTGATCAATTTGAGAGAAGGCGAGGCGTGCTAAGCCTTTTAATGAATGAAATCATGTTTGTCAGCGTGAGTACTGAGAAGGATCCTGACTTGATCCAGATTGGTTCTACATTGTCTTCAGCGCGAGCGATTTGTCGCTTTCTTAAAAGATTTCAAAAACTGTTTTGCGCGCTCTTGCGAAGACCTATGTGGAATCACTCTTGAGATTGTGCAGCCTAGGATTGCTCTCAGCCTCAAGACTCGACCCCTTACTTTTAAACTTTGAACTTAGATTCAGAATGTTCAATGGTCAACCGCAACGTGAGGCCTGTGTGGCCAGATTCAAAGCAGCCCTCGAACAAGAGGCAAGAAAGTCAGATCAAGAAAATCAGATGTCATCAGAAGAAGCTTGTGAAGCTAGAACAAAAGCTCCCCCCGAACTAGGGGCAAAAATGTCAGATATGCTCGCAGAGCCGAAGATGGATCCTTCTACAAATCAACACAACAGCCACTCTCCTAGATACGGATGGCTTCAAAACCCTAAAACCATTTGGCATGGACTTGTTACACTTTTACCCTTTGAGAGGCTCGCTGGGCCGAAAGCCCGGAAGGGCGACCTAGGCAAAAGTTAGAGCAAGAAAAAGAAGAAAAAGAAGAAAAAGAAGAAAAAGAAAGAAGAAAAAGAAGAAAAAAAAGAAAAAAAAAAAGAAAAAAAAAAGAAGGAAAAAGAAAAAATGCAAAGAAAAGATGAAAAGAATTGAAAAAAAGAGAAAAGAAAAACAAAGCTCGCAAGGTCGAAAACCCGCAACGAGCGCCTTGGCAGAAGTTAGAGCCTAAAAAAGAAAGAAGAAAAAAAAAAAAAAAAAAGTGAAGGTTAAATACCCGAGTGTACCTTAACCGGAACTACGTGAGGCTTGATTCCCATGTTTGGGATACGTAGGCAACTTCGTCCTGAAGTCCAGCCCCCAATGCTTTCATAGCGTCTCAGTCTATGTAATGGTTTTGATCACTTTTGCTTCCTTTGAATCCGATAGTTCGGTTGTGACAACCGGAACCACGCAATCAACTTCATCCTGAAGTCCAGCCACCAATGCTATCACAGTGACTGTGTCCATATATTGGTTTTGGCCGTCTTCGTCTCCTCCGTGTCCGAGAGCTCATTTGCAATCATCATCAATGAGGACTGGCTTTCAGTATGCCGCGGATTCGCCCAAACAAGGGGCAACTTTCCATTGCCATAAGTTGCCATGAGTCGCCGTTCAAACCAGGGGCAACTTTCCGTTGCCATGCACCCCTTTTCAAGCAAGGGACAATTTTCCATTGCCTCCGATCCGAGGTCGCGCATCTCAAGAGTAAGTTCCGTGCTCGTTGAGCATTGACCGTTTGCAAAAATAGTTTTTGAAATTTTTTACTGAGGTTGACTATTTTCTCGAAAACTATTGCATTTTTCAAAACCGGACCATTTTCTTGGATCTAAAAAGGAAAGCTTTAAGTGCTCATGACCTGACTTGCATGATTTCAAATCAAAAATTGAACGAGCATGCTAATCTAACTCTCATTTTGGTCAAAACTGTTTTAGGAAGAAAACAAAAATGGTCAAAATGATGAACTGGGGGCACATTCGAGTCGGGTGTTCTGTCTTTCCCCCACCGTCAACATACTTGCCAGAAAGGCACCCTCTTCGGCGAAAGAAGCTTTCCCCATCCGGAATATCGACTAGACGTCACCGGAAGAAACAGCCGCGAGCTAACAGTGTTGGGCGTAAACCCACGACTTTCTATTCATCTATCAATCACGCTGGGAAGGGATGAAAAATGAGAGAATAAAGAATAGAGAGGTGTAAGTCGAGAGAAAAGTGAGGAAGAGGATTTTGAGAAAAAAAAAAAACCGAGCCTGAGAGCCGAGTGATATGAGAATCACAAATCATAAAGGGCGGGAATAACACCCGGAAGAACTGGCTCCTCGAGATATGAGGTCTTTTGTTTTTGTAAACACGTCCGTGTGTCGTGTCTTTTGTCTAGTTTACCTCAACTTTCGTTTTGAGTCTTTTCTGAGAATGTCTCGTCGTGTTTAAGTCATGTGCCTTTTGTTGGAGTCTTCCCCCGCTGTGTTCAGTTTTAGGCTCGATACCCCGGTTGCAAAACTCCTTTTTTCAAAAGTTAAAATTGTTTATGCTCAGAGTGCTGTGCCATTCTCTATATTTATACGAAGCAAAAAAAGAAAAGGGAAAATTTGGGGCATCTGAGTACGCTTCGACTTCAACCGGTTTCAACCTTTGTAGCCCGTCTTGTCAGATTGGGCTATTTGTTCAGGGATTTGCCGTATGCAGAATGAACCGAGTACTGTGTTATGGGCTGTGTGCAGATTAGTCCTCAGTAAAGTAAAGGCTGTGTGTTCAGAATCGAGTAGTGGTTGGCTTGGGTTGTTTTGCTGTTGGCTGTTTCGTTAGCTGATTATTGCAATACAAGTGTTCAATTTTCAAACAACAAATCAATTTCATTTACATTGAGGTGTAACATAATGCAATTCAATGCCAAGTATGAAATGTAAAGAAGTAAACACTTTTTCAGATAAAAAGTTTGTTTCATTTCATCGTCTTTTCAAGTACATAAGTTTTGGAAACAAAAATCTGCCTGCGGCAGTACAAGGTAAAAAAAAGGAAAAAGTGCAGAAAAGAAAAAAAACAGCAAAGGTCTGTATCAACATCAAGAGATCTCAGGCCTGGGAGTCCATCCTAGTCCTCTTCCTGGACAAAGGTCCAGGAGCATCATCAGCGCTGTCATCTGAGCCCAAGTCTGAGCCGTCTCTGGTCTCCTCCTCTGATGACTCTGCCTCTGCCTCCGCCTCGGACGACTCCTCGTCACCATCATCTGGAACTGGAGCCCGTGAGCTACACTCGACGTGAGTGCGCCCCGCCTTGGTGCGGGGGTATACTCTGCCATCCCGGGTGGAAATAGAAGGTCCGGCTGGAACACCACCCACCGGAGGAATCTAGAAGGGAGGCTGAAAAGTATAAGAGGCAAACGCATCAGTATGCCGTGAGCAGTTTATCAGTGTAGAATGCAGTGTATGAGTACAGTGTATGAATGTCGTGAGCAGTTTATCAGTGCAGAATGCAGTGTATGAATGCCGTGAGCAGTTTATCAGTGCAGAATGCAGTGTATGAGTACAGTGTATGAATGCCGTGAGGAGTTTATCAGTGCAGAATGCAGTGTATGAATACAGTGTATGAATGTCGTGAGCAGTTTATCAGTGCAGAATGCAGTGTATGAATACAGTGTATGAATGCCGTGAGCAGTTTATCAGTGTAGAATGTAGTGTATGAGTACAGTGTATGAATGCCGTGAGCAGTTTATCAGTGTAGAATGCAGTGTATGAGTACAGTGTATGAATGCCGTGAGCAGTTTATCAGTGCAAAATGTAGTGTATGAGTACAGTGTATCAAATGCCGTGGGCAGTTTATCAGGTGTTGTGTAGTGCATCGGGTCATGTGAGGCAGTTTATGTCTTGTTTGAGACTGTGGTTGAAGAACATACCGGAATACTGTAGAGGGCCAGGAGGTCAAAGGTCCACTGCAACATCCCTATCATGGAGGCATTCAGCTCCAAGGACTGCCGGGTATACTCGGAAGAAGCCTGCAAAAATATCAGATGCATCAATATTCTGCGGAATATCAAATAAACTGAAATGAAATGCCAATGCAAGATGCAAAATGCAATAATGTATACCGGAGGCAAGTCGGGGACACCGACCAACTCGTGATCAGCCAAGGGGGGAGCAAAGGGGTTCTGGTAGGTCACCCCGCCCTGCCCTCTGTATGTCAGCGAGGTGGGCAGTGCGGGCCAACCACCCCCCCGCCCTCTCTGGGCTCCGCCCCTGCCGCGGACTCGAACCCTCCTCGACGCCCCTGCTCCAGCCCCCGCTCCCGCTCTAGCCGCTGGCGCCGCAGGCCTCTCTCGCTCAGCTCGGCGGCCACGGCTCAGAGGTCGCATAATGAAGGTCCGGACATACTCTGAGTAGTCACCCTCGCCTCTGAAACCATCTGCCTCCCAGCCGATCGTATAATCAACCATCTGCTCGGCAGTGAACCTCTCGGTCTCCCTCATATGCTCGGGAGGGTGAACCGGGACTATCTGCTCAGGTAAACCTAGGGTCTGGCGTAGGAAACGCTCACCCAGGTACCAAGCCCGACAGACCGGACCCTCTAGAAAAATCCTAAAACGCGAGGTCTCCTCAGCACCAGTGAACCTCTCCCGCATCACGGCTGGCAAAGGAGCCCAAGGCTGCCAGGTGATCTGAAAATGAAATAGAGTTTGTTATCTACTATTATTAAACATACAGCGAAAAGCGAAGCTTAAATAAACTCTGAAGATTGAACATACCTCTGCGAGGGTGATGGTGTCAAAGTAGCGGCGGAAGAAGCTAAACGTCTCCCGGGGCCTCCGCACGCACCTCTCGTCGAAGCGGCGGGAGAATAGAACGACAAGAGGGGTCTCCGTGTCCGGCACTAGGGCTAGTCTGGGGAAGTAGGCGTAGACCCACAACTGCAAAGCAAATATCAGTACGCTTATCAGATAAAGCGAAGTACAGAATAAAGCAGAAATAGCAGAGCCGTGTGCCGTGTATTGAGTATATGTGTGCCGTGTGTACAATATACAGTCAATGTAAAGCAAATCACAGTGTGTGCAATGTACAGAGTACAGTACAAGAATACAGAAAATGTAAAGCAGGAAAGTAAAGCAGAAAAAGAAATGTACCTCCCAAGCGCGCCAATAGCCCCCGAGCAACTGCCCACTGCCGCGGGAAGCTGTATCCGTAAAGAGTAGCCAGAGCGGCGCCTCCCCAGTCGTAGTGCAGAATCTGCGTGACATCCACTAGGGCACTGAGCAGGCAGAGGGGCACGGTGTTCGCCCGGTCGGCGAAAATAGTCGTCCCCTGCAAGAACATGAGAAAGCCGCGGGCGTAGCGCTCCACCGCCTCCTGAGTCATCGGGGCCTCCTCAACTAGGGCTGGCTGGACCCTAAACTGCACCTCGAACCAGGAATATCGAACGAAGCCGGGGCGCACAAGAGGTGGCACCTCGCCAAGCAGATAGATCTGAACAGCAGTCCACTCGTCCATATCAGTGTCAAAGGGGATCGGATCACCCCCTACCTCGATGCCTGTGAGCATCGAGAAATCGTAGGGAGTCATCGTCATGTCTCCCGCAGCGGAGAGGTGGAACGAGTCGGTGGTGTCCCACCATCTCTCTGCTAGAGCGGCAAGGAGAGGCCTGCTCGTCGTCAGTCTGGAAAGCCCTCTGCAAAATGCGCTGAAGCTGGCCTGGTCCACAATGTGGCGAACCGCGTCAGGTAGCTCCGCATACCAATCCCGAGCGGCAATGTTCCCATACCCCCGGACGGTATGGGAATCTCCCTGTTCTCAAGCAAATAATGGCGAAGAAATGCTAAAGTACAGTTTTGAAAAGCATTTAGATTTGGTAGTGAACTACAACGTGTGATGTGTCAGCATGTTTGCATGGTCCAGTACAGATATAGCGTGTGTGCACGTTTTCGAGTTCAAACAGATACCGGGTGCCGGTGTGCGTACAGTGAGCTACAACATGTGATGTGTCAGTATGTTTGCGTGGTTCAGTGCAAATATAGCATGCGTGCATATTTCCAGATTCAAACAGATATCGGGTGCTGGGGTGCTCGCAATGAAATACAGTGTGTACTGTGTTAGCATGTTTGAGTGGTTCAGGGCCAGTGCAGTGTGTGTGCACGTGTCAGTTTCAAACAGATATAGGTTGCGAGTGTGTTCACAGTTAACTACAGTATACAGTGCCTCAGTGTATTTGAGCTAAGCAGTTAAGAACAGAATCAGCTATGGCAGTTAAGCGTTCTACATTGCGGAAAATAAAACAGAGGAAGAAATGTTACCTCGGAAGCGCCGAAAGACAGATGTGACTCTGGCTCACGCAGTAATAGCTCGGGTGACATACCCCTCTCGAAGCTCCTGAACTGGCGCAGTCCATCAGGAGGCAGGATGTGAATCGCCGGCCGGTAGGTCGCCGGGTCGAATGGACGGATGCTCAAGGGGAGGAGCTCGGCCCCGGGATCCATCTCGTGATCCGGGGGAGTCCCGCCCTGTGGGATATCATCCGCCATGTCAATGGTCGTGAGAAAATGGCTGGAAAAGTGAAAATCAGGCTGGAATGTGAAAGGTCAACGAAAAGTCAACCCCGAGAGGGTGGAAAATGGCCAGAAAAGCCGGGAAGTGAAAAAGGTATGGAAATCAAGAAAAACTTGGGGGAAACAAACCCCAAGAAGCGGAAATAGCAAAAGAGACACCGAAACAAAGAAATGTTCGGTTCAAAATGGCCGAAACGCGAAGGTATTCGCGAATCAAACGTTGAAACAGGGGCTAAAACGCAGGAAAACGGAGAAAGGAATAGGGGAAAATGTTCTAGAGAGAGAGGGGATGAGATTTCAGCCAAGGAGAATGAGTAAAATAGGGTTTGAAACCCTATTTTAAAAGACCCAAGGTGAAAAGTCAAAACTGCCCCGATTCAGGCATTTTTGGCCGGTCGGCTACATTTTTGGCCGACCGGCCAAATATTTGGCCGGTGATGTTTTTTTGTGGCCGGTGGGTCGCCGGTGGCCTTCCCATGTGGCCGGTGAAGCTCCTACAACCTTTTTTGGGTCAGATCTGTAATTTGGGGTCTTCATTGCTCAAGATAGTGCAAGAACAGTGCATTTCCGAAGCTCAACCGGCCTCCGTTTTGACCTCGGACCGTGTCTTCTGTGCATGGCACTCAAATATGTGCAAGGCGTATCCTTTCGGTATCCTTTTGCCTTTTACAAAGATTCGAAAGTTGCCCCATGTGCATTTCAATTCAATTACGCTGTTTAGCACCTCGCACTGTCTTGTGCACCGCATTTCAATCGCGATATTTTGCGCAGCGCTTTGCATTTGGCATGCATTCATTGTTCGCGCTGTTTTACGCACCTCACTTGCATTGTCATGCATTTCTTGAGCATCCCGGTCCGATGGGACCGTAAACACGCTCAGTCTGGCGAGACCTTAAAAACGTACGGTCTGGTGAGACCTTAAACACGCTCGGTCTAGGAGACCTTAAATCCTTTGAAGGTGCAAAACCTTTGTTATTGCGCATGTCTGCGTGCGTTGTAGCACTCATCATCCGTTGAATCGTTATGTATGCATACACGCATCGTAACGCGTATAACTTGCATTGATATGCACAGTTCGTTTGCATTGTCATGCATATCTTAAGCTGCACGCCATTGCGCATTTCAAATTCACTCGCATTCTTATGCACACGGTCTAGGAGACCTTAAATCCTCGAAAGGTGCAAGTCATTTGGTGCGTGGATGCGTACAGTTCATTTGCATTGTCACGCATCTCAAGAGTCGCGCGTTATCGCGCATTTTCACAATCATGCATTTTCATGCATTCAAAAACAAAAACAACAAAGTTCACGCATTTTCATGCACCTCAAAAGTCGCGCGATGTCGCGCATTTCGAAATCGTGCATTGTCATGCATTCCAAGCGACTTGCGTTGTCGCGCATTCCATGCAACATGCATTTCAAAAAAAAAAAACAAAAACATGCATCATTAGCATTTCAAAAAAGAAAAACAACAAAAATAGTGCATATGTCGTGCATTTCATTGTAAATAGTGCATATGTCATTCATTTCATTGTAAATATTGCATATGTCATGCATTGTATTGTATATACTGCATATGTCATGCACCATTGTAGATAATGCAAAAACATGCATCATTTTATATAGTACCGCATATGTCATGCATCTCGTTGTGAATAGTGCATATGTCATGCATCATTGTAGATAGTGCATATGTCATGCATTTTTCATCATGAATATCCACCCCATTGCATATTGTAAATATTACATTGTAGCTTGCGTGCATCCATTGCATCCTCTTCCATCTACAGCTCGCACCTTTCCTTGTTGAGCTTGGTTTAGTATGTGCTCATACTGCTCATGTTGAAGCACAGTTCTGCATGTGTACGCGCCTATTCCTTGATGAACTTGGTTTGAGGGTAGCGGCACCTTTTCTGTGTTAGACGAGGTTCGTTTGTGTACATGCCTTTCCTAGGCAAGATTTGGTTTAGCATGCGTGCCTTATCCATCGTATCTATCCGTCCCATTGCATATTGTAAATATTGCATTGTAGCTTGCTTGCATTCACTGCATCACCCCTTCCATCTAGGGCTTGCACCTTTCCTTGTTGAGCTTGGTCTGGTATGTGCTCATACTTTTCACGTCGAAGCACAGTTCTACATGTGTACACGCCTATTCCTTGATGAACTTGGTTTGAGGGTAGCGGCACCTTTTCTGTGTTAGACATGGCTTGTATGTGTACATGCCCTTCCTAGGCAAGATTTGGTTTGGCTGCATGCCATATCCACTGTATATATTACATTGTAGTGTAATTTTTGCATCCAGCATTAGGATCATTGTCCTTTCGTTAGCGGGTTGTTTCCCCACTTATGTCATTCTACCTAGTACTTGTTCTTGCGTTCGTCTACATCACTCATAGTTCTGCATGTGTACGCGCTTTGAGGGTTGCGACACTTTTTCTATGGTAGACGGACTTGTTACTTCCATCAATCTATTTGACATTTGTGTGGTTTTGAACCGCTCATGATTGGATCATGATTCAATTGCATTGCATTTTGTTTGCATTGTTTCGATTGCATTGCACTTTCATTTGCATTGTTATACATAGTTTTGTATATATTGCATATCATTTTGCACTTGTTTTGCATTGTCATGCATGTTGCTAACAATATTGTACCTGTTAAGTTTACTTTCTTTGCAGGCACGATATTGTAGGTACAGTTCATTTGAGGCTGGTGCAACCAAACGAACCGCACAGGTATTGTATCCTCCGAGTGAGACGTATCGAGAATGGCATAATTCTCTTACATCCTTTCTGCATTGTAGTGTAGTTTGGTGTATGCTAGCTTAAAACTGTCGCATGTTATGCTTCGTTACAGCTTTCTTTGCATGATCATAAGTTATGTTCGGCCTTGTGCATTGTCTTGCATTTTGCCCTTGCCTTCGGGCGCATACCTGATTTGTCTTGCATGCCTTGTCTAAGTCTTTGGCCTTGTCAAAAATGGGTCGTCACTAGGCTTTGAAAATCACTCTCGTCATTATTATGACTTCCAAGTTCTGTCAATGAGGGGCAACTGTAGACACCCTATTTTTGACCGTCCTCAAGACTTGGACGTCACCGATTGAACACTCGGTGATCATCCATGTTTGTGTTCGTCTTGAGTTCCCGGAGGTCTCGGCTACGCGCCTTGCCTCAGGATCTCTCGACTTGACTGTTTTGTGTCTGGTTTTGCACCGAACACTTGTGTTTTGCCTTGAAGGGGCAGGGAATGGCTTGTGGGCCATCCCCACACTCCACCGGCCATGGCTTGAGGCCACCGACTGTGTTTTGTTGCCACCGGCCAAATGTTTGGCCGGCCGGAACTATAAATGGCCGGCCGGCTATCTTTTTTTGGTCAATTGTACTTTTGGCTGGCCAACTACTGTACATCTGCTTTTGCAGATATTTTGTCACAGCTGGATTGCACTTGGCTCCCCTCCATACACGTGTATGGAGGGATCTCTCTCTTTAGAAGCTTGTCTTGTAAGCTTACAAGACAAGAAGCTCTATAAAAGAGAGGGTCTTCTCTCTTGTTAAGGGTTAGACATTTTAGATAGCATTTTTAGGGTTTGAGTTCTAGGGTTAGGGTTTGCTCATATCCTATCTCCATATCTCTCTCTCTTGTGTGTGTTTAGGCTTAGATTTGTACACAAACACCCACCATCACACCTTTTCTTGGAGCTGAGGCCCTTGAGGGTTGTTTTTGGAGTTTTGGAGCTGGTTTCAACCTAAAGAAGCTGCTGGAGCTCTATTGGTAAATAAGGTCTTCAAGGGTAAGAAGCTTGTCCCTTTATTCTCCATTTTTTCATACTCTTTTTACCCACCTTGCAACTATTTTTGAGCTTTGTGTATAACATATAAAAGTTCTGTTTTTTAGTGCTCTAAATAGTTGGTTAAGGTTGCTTTAAGCTTTGGGGTCGTTTGACCCCTCTTAAGCCTTGTAAGGCTCCATTTTGTGCCTTTTTGAGTGAGCTCCGGGACCATCGAGTTTGGGCCTCCTCACCACTGAAATCTTGAGGGATTTCAGAGGTGAGGATGGTGCCTTGAGGTCCTAGGAAGGAGAGGGCCACCCCCTCTCCTTGTTGTCCTTGAAAAGGGCCATTTTTGCCTCTTAAGGGAGCATCTAGTCTAACGGCATGTTGACCATGCCTTAGTTGATTTTCATGCTTATTATGTCATAATATGCCTCTGTTTTTAGTTGGTTTTGGTACACCATGCTTGTTTAGCATATATGCCTTGTAATGCCATGGTATGCCTCAATACATGCTTAGCATTTAGACTACCATGCGTTTGTATTTTGGCCAAGCTTTGTGAAGCATATATGTATGTTTTGATGTGCTAAGGGACTGTTTTAGGTCATTTGAGTCATTCATGCCTTGCTTTGTATAGCTACCATGTGATCTCTCTTGTTTGCCCTAAGCATTGACCCCTATAGCATGCTATCTTTGCATCATTTCAGTGGTTTGGAACCACCTAACATGCCATTTCAGTCCTCATGGTGTGCTCATATGCTTGCCTTTAATGCCTCTTTGATGCTTTGGAAGCTTGTGTTGTATGCTCCATGTTTTGGGCCATTATGCATGCTTTTAGATTTGAGTCACATAAATGCCATGTAGGTGTTCCTTTGGTATTGCCTAGGTCTGCCTTGAACCTGTTTTAAGCCCTCTTAGCCTTGTGAGGCTTGGTTGGCTTAGCCATGGTTTAAGTCTTCTTGGCTTGCCCCAAGTTTTTGGACCTTAATTGCATCCCATGCTTGTCTTGTTCATTTGGTTTGGCACCATTTTAGCATGATTTTCAAAGCTCATGTGCATGCCATTAGTCCATATTTAGTCTCTTTTAAGTGTTCTTAGAAGTTGTTTATTTGTGCTTAAGTGTTGGCTCATTAACACGTGCATGTGTGTGTGTGTGTGTGTGTGTTGGCCCTCATTTCTATAGCTTTGGCCACTGTTTTAGGATAGTTTGAGAGCTGCCTAAAGTAGTCTAAGTCCATCCCCTTTGCTTGTCTGCATGCCCACCTTGTATGTTTGCTTGCATTGCTTGCTTGCATGGTCCATGTCGCATGCTAATTCACATGCTTAGGATTGCATTGCATGAGTATACATGCTTGGCCTCTTGAATTGCTTATGATAGAGGTTAAGTTCCCCTTTGTGTGTTTATGTGCATTGCATTCCATATCAAGATGCACACTTGATTCTTTGAGCCATCATGCATGGAAATGCGCGATTGGTGGTCCGAGAATCGAGGCTCATGTCCCTTTGAGTCATAAACATGATAAGGGATGTGATTGGTGCATACATTGCTTGAAATGCATTGCCATGCCAAGTATTGTCCTCTGCTGTTGTCAACACAGATTCTGCAGGAAGCTTTGGCCGGCCGGCCATCTATACTGCCGACCGGCCATCATTGTTGGCCGATGGACAAAATTTGTGGCCGGTGACCATTCTATATGGCCGGTGGTGTTCTCCTCCAGCCGGTGGTATTCCTTAGCATCCAGAGAGCAGACCCTGGAACTTTGGCAGCTATCAGAGGAGCAGAGCAAGGAAAACAAAGGCAACTTGAGCATGGTGGCGGATTTCCGAGCAAAACCGAGCGCGCATGCATTGAGCCCTCGCTTCGAGGCTGCTGTTTACTGCTTTCTTAGATTAATTAATTTGCTTAATTAATTTAATGGTCTGTAATATTAATTAGCTTGTAAGTTAATTGTATTATTCTTTCGGTCCCTCCGAGCAAGGGCAAATTTGTAATAAGTGTGGGTGCGTGTGTGCATGTCTTCCAACCCCCACTTCTTTCTCCCTTTTACTTACCTTCTTTGATGGTTAGTATTAGGACATATTTAAATTAGCATACCTTATGCTACGCATGCGTGCATCATTCATCAGTATTGCATGCACCGGGCTTGGCGCATCATGCTAACTGCATAAGTATTTCAAATCTAACTTGAATACATGCTTCTTGCATTTTCACATGTCATTCTTAGATTAGCCGAGCCTATTCTAGATTGCATTTTGTATGTGATGCATTAGCCACTTAACATGGACTAGGGGCATGCATGTTTTGCTAACTAGCTTCATTGTTTTGGCACGGAGTACGATGTAAGTATTTATGCTTTAGCATCTCGCATGAGTGTGAATGTTAACATGACAGCATGCTTACTATGTGGCTAAATACTTAGTTGATATAACTGCCTGAATGCTTGTGGGTGAAGGTTGGATTATTTGAGTTGGAACAATTCGTTGAAATCCGTGTTTTAGCCTACTTGCGAGTAGCAAATCTTAAAACATTTCCAAACAAACGGATATGCAATGCCTTATTCCAAATTAGACGATCTAGTCTATACTTTTGTGTTGTGCGCATCACATAGTAATTCTAGCTAATTAACTGGAATAAGAACACATAACGTTTTCAATAACGGATATCATGGTTAGTAGAGGCCGATCTTCGGATCGGGCGAGAGGGGGTGCTCATAGCTGACCTTCCCCAATCGTACCCAAGTTCCCGAGCCGAGGCAACTTTGGTGATGACGGACACGTGGCCTTTGGCACCGAGTCAGGGTTTCCTAAATTCCCCCATTAAAAAATATTTAGGTGGCGACTCTGTATCTGGCAAAGCAGTCCATGTTTGGAACTTCTTTTCTAAAAATCTGTTTTCTCAAAACGATTTGCCGGATTTGGACTCTTTGGTCCGAGATTGAGAACCGTGACCCAAATCAAGTCCGAACTGTAGCGAGGTCCCTCGCGGACCTGTTACACACCTCTTTTGTAGTATTTTAACAATTAGTTATATTTATTTGACGAAAAATTATTACAAACCATCTTGACCAACCACTGTCTGCCAGGTGGGACTTGTTCCACTACCATCTTTCTGCCCCCCCGGTTGCCAGAAAACAAGTGCCATGGCAGCTTTCTAGGCTATTGTAGAACTTCCTTTATCAGATATAGTTCCCCATGAGATCTGTGATTTTGGAAATTCATTCATTGGATCATTAGGCATGTTAAATCAGATTTTCTAGGACATGTGGTAATCTGGTAGTCTATGGTAGATTTTGTTAATTCTGTTAAATTTGGTCAATTCACCATATGTAATAAGCATAATTATCCTTTGACTGTCTCAATATCTTTTTTTGGGCCTTATTTTTTTTTTCTTTTTTCTTTCTCTCTTTGTTTTTTTTTTTTTTTTGGGTATACATTTGTCGGTCTTTTCTTATTACAACTCATCATATAGCGATTCTGGTTTTGACCCGTCACTTGTTGTACTTTGGATTCAGGTTTATGGTTTCTAAATGTTGTTCATTTTCTTTTGCTCTTTATTTCTCCTTAAATTTGGTTAGTTGGTCATTTTGAGTGTGTTTGGAATAGGTTGGTTACTTAGTTTTCAAACCTTGTGCTGCCCAGAATTTTGGTCTTTCGCTCGAGTGGGCCTTCTTGCGCTCGACCGAGGTTTGCAAACACTTAGTACTTTGCACATCTGCAAAGTACTGGAGGAGTGTTTTCTACACTCGAGCGGGTGGACGCTCGAACGTTCATTCTTGTGCTCGAGTGGTTTGTTTGTTGTTTGCAAAAGTACTGAACATGTGTATTTCACACTCGAGTAGGTCTCTTTTGCGCACGAACAAAACAAATTTTTTGTGTCTGACG
The DNA here is from genome assembly GCA_022316695.1 of Camellia oleifera. Lineage (NCBI taxonomy): Eukaryota > Viridiplantae > Streptophyta > Magnoliopsida > Ericales > Theaceae > Camellia > Camellia oleifera. The sequence goes on along the minus strand of CM039313.1, from coordinate 59,130,844 downwards.
CTCGAGCATCAACTCTACCACTTGAGTGGACTGCGCGTATATCAGATTGCAAAAGTGACTTTTTACAGCAGTTTTTCATATTTTTTCATCCTAAACCCAAAAGTTGAGAGCCTCTCTCTCTAAAACCTACCTTCTCTTTACTTTTTCATCTAGATCTAGTGATCTCTTCACCCTACTTCCTTTGATAGAAAGATTGAGCATCTCAAGATCTTCATTTTGATCTGAACGAACTTGGATTTCGGTGTCTTTGGAGTATCAACTTTGCTTCACTTGGTCTTCTCTTCTTGAGGTAGGGATTTTCTACACTTTGTTATAATTTTTAACTTAGTTATTTTGTGGTTGTGTAACAACGGTGGGGTTTGGGGATATTTTAAGCCTAACCTAGGGTTTGGGTAAAATGTAAAAGAGGGGTTTTTGGTGGAAACAAAATAAATGAGCATGGCGTTTGAAAATGAAGTCATGTTGTGTCAAAATTAGTGATTTTGGTGTTTGGATTTGTATTTTGAAAAGGGGGATATTTGCCCTAAAATGATTATCATATCTATTTTGTATAAATGGTTAAAATTGGTGTCGCAAACATGGAATTGAGTAAGTATTGAAATAGATGAGGGAATTAAAAATATAATGCCTCACACCTTTGGAAATTTTGATTAAATTATCTGTCATAAGATTGTATATCTGTATTGGGCTATCGGTGGAGGATAACTTTGATTGTTGTAGAAACTATATGTGGATTAGGTGAATTGAAACTAATCACTCGTTGGTTGTCATTGAATATGATTATGTGTGAATACATTGTATATGTATCGTTATTTGGTAGGAGAAAGGGGATGTACTCCATATGTGATTATGTGTTTAAATACATTGCATATGTATGATATTTGGGAGGAGAAAAGGGATGGACTCCATTATAATTAAGTTGGCCGAAGTGTCCCGGGTGAAAGTCCTAAAATTTTATACATGGGTGCCGATCCGCAGACAAAATATCCGTAAAATGGCAATTTGAAGTGTTGATACATTGATGATGTGATTGTAGAACCATTGAGTTGTAGTCTCATTTGGGTTATAAAAGAAATAATGAAATTGACTTATATGTTGAAATGAATTGGAGGAAAACATATTGGAACATGAAATTGGAATTCTATGGCACTATAAAGTATGAATGTTTTATTATGGACATTGTACATGCACATAGCACTTGTACCTCTCTTAAATCTCATATATTGTGTTAGATTATTTCTACTGGGCCGTGGCTCACCGTATTTGGGAAAAATATTTTCAGATAATGATGGCATGCCTCCACCAAAGCAATAGCACTGGAGGGACTTTCGGGAAGCAAGAGCTTCTTGTTTTGTTTTATTTTTGTATATCCTAGTGCTAAAATTGTATGAGTTAGTCTTATGTTGTTGTAACCAAGTCAAGGCTTGGAAATGTGTAAGCCCATAGGGCATTTATTTACGTTGGACAATTCTATATCATTAACTTTATATAATGAATGGACTATTCACTATGATTTATGCTGTCATTCATATATGTTCTCGGATTATATTTATTATGTACTTTTGGGGACGTTGGACATCATGTTTGCAGAACTCCAGTCAAGAGGCTCTAGACCGAAGTTTTCCGCTAGCTTGTTCCTTGAAAGGAATTTCTCTCATTGAAGGAGGTTAGCATTCAAACCAACTATTATGCTTATATTTTTGCAGGTTGGATGGAATTGCATTTAATTTGCCTATATATGGTGCTTCTTCTTCTTCTTCTTCTTCTTCTTCTTCTTCTTCTTCTTCTTCTTTTTAATTTTTACTTTTTATATTTTTATATATGTTTAGTTCTTTATTTCTATTTTTGTTGTTTAATGAAATGTCATAATAGTGATGTAATGAATGAGTAAGATTGACTTAGTGGGACATCGACTGTGCCAACTCAAGACCTGTCCTGTTGTCTCCACAGGGCCATTGCCACTGTCACGACGTAGATCCCTCTTTACTTTGGCAACTTCGATGATTATCCTTTCATCGAAAGCCTACAATATACTTCCCCTTCTTCCATGTGTCAAGGTTGCTCTTATAGATAAAACGATACGTGGTTCATTACAGATCAGGGTTTTATTTCCATATCCTTTTCAATTATTTCCTAAAGCAATCAATGCTGCTGAATGCCAATTCTTTTCTTTTCTTTTTTGCATCGTCATTCTTATTTACATTATGAAGACTACCTCATATTGTGAAAATAATATTAGTATAGTATTAGTATAGTATATACTATACTAATATTATTCTCACACGTATATGCTTTACTATGTTTATATTTTCTCAGGTGGATCCGTTCCTACATCTGGTGGAAGATTGCAAGTTACGGGTAGTTGACACTGGTTCTCCCCTTCCCAAAACTGTTTATGGATCTAAGGAAAATGATAGTTCTGCTTCAAAATCTCACTTAGAAATAAAAATCACGGAGGACTAGTCTAGGGAATCCTTAGCATCTATTATTGTGAAGAATTTGGATAAGTCATCATTAGATGTAAGACTTTGGCTTCTTTTGAGAGTATTCTTTTTTGGCTTTTTAGTTTGACTTATTTTTGTGTTTAGTGATTTTTTTAAAAAATTATGTCGAATTTTTTAAATTAAAAAAAAAACCAAAAATACAAAGGTAAGCCAATTTTCGTAATTATATATATATAATTTGGCTTATTTTTTTTTTTCAAAATTGATTCAAATTTTGTAAATTTAGAATGATCTAGTCACGATGGACTTAAAAAATAAAAAAATTGACTCAAAATTTAAAAAAAAAATTCAAATAATTTACAAAATCTTTATAAAACATAAATCAGCGACAGAAATCTTTGTAAGCCATAAATATTTGTATTAATATAAAAAGATCAGAATTATAAATAAATCAGTGATTTATGGCTTATAAATCTGAAAATCTTTATAAGCCATAAATCTTTATAAAGATTTATTTAGAGATAATTATACGAATGCTCATAATTAGTTCATTTATTTATAAATAATTAAAAAATAATTATAAAGATTTATGGGTATAAATAAAGGTTTATGGCAGCCACAAATCTTTATAAGCCATAAAGATTTATGAGTGACAGAAATCTTTTTATAATTATAAGCCATAAAAATTGACTCAAAATTAAAAAAAAAATCAAAAAATATAAAGATTTATTTGTAGATAATTAAAAAATAAATATAAAGATTTATGGGTATAAATAATTATAAAGATATCCATCAACCCCTTTATTGAAAATTTCCTATAAATATAAGCCAAAAATTTCCTATAAAGATAATTATAAGCCAAAAAATTCTTTTATTATCCTTCTACCCCTACTCCACAAACAAATAGTAAGTTATAATTGGTGAAAAAGGTGAGACTTATGATTTTGGTGAATGATGATAAGTGAAGAAGTATAGACATGTGATACTTCGAGAGTTTCTTGCATTAGGAGTGAGGCATTCAGCATTCTAAGGGTGAGCTCTAGGTATACCTCTTTATCTTTTCTTTGTTCAAGCACAGACAACAAAATAATGGAAATCATTTTTATTTATTTATTTATTTTGTTTTCTAGATTGGTGAAGAACCCTCAAATGTTTTTTTTAATTAAAATTAAAATAGACTCTTCTTAATTTTTTTGGGTCAATAGTATCATATGTATGAATGAGAGAGTGGAATTTGGAAATATACAAAGGGATGCTCTACCATTTTCTCTCTTTTTTCATGCTTGCTTTGCCTTTCACTCAACCACCTCTCTCTACCATCTCTTCTCTTTGATTTGGTTCAACCATTGATAAATCTCTAGCCTTTCCTTTCTACCTCCAACAAAATTCATCATTTTCAACGAAAGTCATCTTCTCCTCTAAATTTTAGGTGAGATTCACCATTTCCCAGTGACCTTGAAAAACTGATTTCATACCGATATTAATCGACCATGGAGGGAGAGATGAAAGAGATTTTTCTTAAGATTTAAAGATAAGAAAAACCAAGTTTGATAAGTATTGTGCTGCCGCAAATGTAATTTTTTAAATTTTAAGTGCATCCTTCGAACAATTTGGGGAGGGAAAAAACTCTTTTTTTTCTTCCTCGTATTGGTACTGCTCTAGTGACTGTGGTCTTTGCCATTAGAGAAATCGTTTGGATGAAGAAAAAACACATTTCGGTTAGATTTCTCGATTTATTTGGCTGGATAAGTGCTCTCGTGCAACTTTTCCTTTCAATGCTTCAACTGAAAGTATCACTCAAGTTCTCAGTTTTCTCACTCTTGCTTACGGCAGCCATCATGGGTTACAAGATTTTCTAGGAGCCACGCCATTGTCGCCGTTATGCCATGCTATATTGTGATGACTAGGTGTGTCACTAGTTTCGTTCATCCTTGTTTAACCTTGGGTTTGCCTTAATAGAGTGTCGGGATTGACTTGGAGCCTTGTTGAGTGTTTGGGGTTTGTGATATCTGGAAGGTTTTTCTCAATTGAATACTTGTTCTTGTTATTCGGTACTGACTTTCACTTGTCCCGAAGAGTGTGAGGTCAAGTCCGGAGTGCATAGATTTGAGCTAAGGAAATTTTGGGCTGGAGAACCAGGGCGGCACGTGCGGGGCACGTGGGCCGCACGTGCGGAGAGGGGCCGCACGTGGGAGAAGTGAGGCCGCACGTGCAGAATTCAGGGGAGGTTTGGGGTAGCACACTGCAATATATGCAGGTGCAGAGCAAGGTGCGTATGGGGATGGCCGAACGTACAAGGATGAAGGCCGCACGTGCAGAAAGGAGGCTCCGCACTTGGGGACGCTGGGCAGTCCAAAAACCCTTTTTTTTAAAAAATCTTTTAGGCCTGAATGTATCTCATTGTTTCTACATCTCTCTCTCTCTCTAAAACACTTTTGCTCCTCCTTCTCTCTAAAAACCCTCACCAAACACTAAAAATCTTTGATTTCTTACAATCCATTGGATCTAGATCCATCATCTCTCACAAGTCTTAAAGATCAAAGCTAGAATTTCACGTTGTGTGGTGGAACTCGAAAATCCCTCATCTTTGGCTCTAGGGTTTCATCAACCTCTTCATCAAACTCGAGGTAGGGATTTCTTGAGTTATATATATAGGTTTTGCAAGGACTGATGAGGGTTTTGGATTTGTTTTGGGTATAATGTGAGGGTTTCATTTTTGTTCATAAATATAAGTTTCTTTCAAAAAAGGGGTTTTTAAATCTTAATTTTTTTTTTAAAGATAATGTTGTGCGGGTCGAAACCATTTTGGTCAAGGGAATAGTGACTTCACTGGTATCACTTTCAAAGGTTCGGTGTGTGTGTGTGTTTTGTAAAAAAAAAAAAAAAAAAAAAAAAAAAGAAGAAAACCTAGAAATTTTGGGGATTTTTCTTAAATAAAGGAAGATGAGGGTTTATGGGGTGCTATATATGTATATATACATAAATTCATAGTTTCATGTCATGATAAGTAAAGAAAGTGGAGACTTTCCTTGTTTTATTACAATGTGTATATAAATATTGATGTTGGGTTCTCTACACATGGGAACTATTGAAATTGAAGATTGTTGTCTAGTCTTTGCTATAACCTTAAAATGGTGAAAATGATGGAAATGCATGAATTGGGGACATGTTGTTATGTTATTGATAATTGGTAACAAACTTTGGGCTATTTGTAGAATAGCATTGCAAGGAGAAAAAGGAAATTTGATCATGATAGTATGTTGTTGATATTATGTTGGAAGTGGACAATTATGGCATTGCATATTCATTCAATCGAACATTACAAGATTATTATTTAGCTTTGGCATGTGTATAGATATTACAAGCATTATACTGTTACAAGTTTTGAGTTGAGATGTGAAATCATTTACTTTGAGAAAGGAATAATGCAAAATGAAATTATTGAAATGTTTTGGGGTAAATACGTTGGTAAGTCCGAATAGGAGGTGTAGATGAAACTGACTAAGTTGGCCTGAATGTCCGGGGTGAAAGACCGAAAACACGCACGGAGGAGGTACCACTTCCCTTCCGGTTAGCAACGGGTAAAGTGGGGTTTTTCGTAGTGCTTGTTGAGCCTACTTGCAAACACCAATCTGGGGATTACCCAAGTCATATTTACCACCCCTATTGATTAAAATTGGAAGTGTCGGAATTGTTGAGATTTGCAAACTGTTATTGAAATATGATGATTTTCAAGAAGAGCATGTAATGAACATTTTCTTTAAAATGGCATTGCATGGCATTTGCGTTTAACATTGGAAGGTTGCATAACTGTATATACTTTGTGAGAATTCTCTACGGGGCTTTATGCTCACCCCTATGGGTTTTGGTGCAGGAAAGGACGTGGTGAACCCGCCAAATTAGGGCGTGGAAATATGTTTTGAGAGCACAAGGCTCTTTGTTGTGATTGTGAATTTTTATAAGTCAAGGACTAAACATGTATGGGTCCGAGAGACCATTTTGTGTAACCGGACTTATGGCTTGGAAGATGTAAGCCCTTAAGGACATTTTAATTACATGAGACTAGATGCTTCACATGCTATAGATTCATGTGTTTTTCATACCATTGAATGTATAATTCGCTTGTGGAACTTTTTTATAAACTTTGTTGATTAATGATGTAAAGATGGGAAAATTGTTATTATTATTTAGTGTATTTTGGTTAACATAGTTAATTTATATTGGATATTTTCGGGGCGTTACAACTTGGTATCAGAGCTACCAGGTTTGAATACTTGGGGCTCGCGGGAAGTAGTTGTTTTGCCACAGTGGGTTCATTTCGCATGATTAGGAAATGTTTTGTTTTTCGTGATTATGTAATAACATGCTTATGTGACTATATAGGTATAGGATTGGGCTTTTGGGATGTTATTTGCGCCTATTAGATTCCTTGAGGTCTTATTAGAAGGGTACTTGATCAATACTCGTTCTACTAAGAATTCCTGATTTTTCGTGGGACGAAGCTCATCACTAAAGGATAATCCGTATGTGCTTACGTGACTATGTGCTTATGTGGAGTGAATTGAATTGTTTGTGTGGTAGAGTATATATGATTGTTGTAGTTTAACGTGTGAGGCAAGTTGCAAGCACATTTGGAATTATGTGCTAAATTGTTTATCTTGATTCTCAATTAGGATGTCAGGAAGGGGTCAAACTCGTGGTGGCAGAGGTGGAAAGCATGGTCGAGGTCACCGGGGTGTGCATGGGGTACCGGTCCATGAGGTTCTGGTACAAAAGGAGGGATTCGGCCAAGTTAATATGGCCGAGCAAGTGGGGCAAGCTGAGATACTGGGGCAAGCGGGTCAAGCCGCAATGGGGGCCCTTGCCCAAGAAATGGCAGAGGCATTGAGGGAGTACATGAACATACTTAGGGCGGAGAACCAAGCTGGGAAGAATACCATAGAGACAAGGGCGAGCTTCCTCATGAGGGAGTTTTTGCGGGCCAAGACGGATGAGTTCCATGGTGGCCCCGAATCTAAGAAAGCAAATGAATGGCTCGAATAGATAGTGAAGACATTCAAGATGCTTAACATAGAAGATAGTGAGCTTAGAGTGACTCTTGCGATATCTCAAAGGGGACGCGGGTCAATAGTGGAAGTATGCTAAAGGCCGAATAGAACCGACATGGAAGGCATTTGCAGTGGCCTTCCAAGACAAGTATCTACCTCCCACTGCTAGGGAGAGGTTGAGGTAGGAGTTCCTGGACCTTAAGCAACTCAATATGTCCGTGCCCGAGTTTGAAGCGGCCTTTTCTAGTTTGTCCCGATTTGCACCGGAGTTGGTAGCGACAGAAGAATGTCGTTGCATTGAGTTTCAGAAGAAACTTAGAACCAAGATCTTGTTCAAGGTTGCCGGGAACATGATCCGAAACTATGACCATCTTGTGGAGGCAGCCGCGCATGGGGAGATTACCGTGGAGGTCGAGGAGGAGAGACTTCGGAGTTTGAGGTCTAGAGGCCAAGGGTCACAAGGGGACTATAGGCCTAACAAGAAGAGCAAAAACACCTTTTCATCCCAATCTCAACCACAACAGTCTAGATCTACCTTTCCCTTGCCTAGTGCGGGCTCGGGAAGGAGCTCATCGAGTGGGTTTTCTTGCTTCAAGTGTGACCAACCGGGTTACAAGGCCTTTGCATGTCCACAAAAGGGAGGAGGAGAACAGATGTTGCCTAAACCACCACCTAACCGATCTCAGAATTAGTCTCAGAGTAAAGGGCCGAGTCTTACTTGCTATCGGTGCGGTTAGTCAGGGCATATGAAGAGAGCTGACCCGCAGTTGGGAGGCGCATCTGGTGCATTAGGGTCGAGGCAGACTCAGAGCCACCAGCAGACTCACTCAGTTCAAACTTCGCGAGTTAATCAGGGAGCCGCTTTGGCTCTGTCAGTACAACAGGCCTATGCTCCGAGAGACGAGCAGGTTGATCAGAGGCCACAAGGGCGCGTGTATGTTGTTACCGTGCCAGAACAATTGCCAGGATCCTCAGTTGTGAGAGGTATTTTTTGTTGTGTGTAATTCTTTGGCTAATATGTTGATAGACACGGGTGCATCTCATTCATTCATATCTGCTGCATTCGCATCTGCATTGGGGTTAGAGGTGGCACAGTTAGCGTCTCTGCTCAGAGTAGAGTCACCAGTTTGGGGTACAGTTGACTTAGATCGGGGGTGTCGTGGTTGTGAGATAGAGGTTGCCGGGCACCGACTCCCTTTGCTTTTGTGTTTCTAGACATGTCGAGTTTTGATATTATCTCTAGGCATGGATTGGTTGTTTTCGTCAGAGGGTCACAGTGTGCACCTCGAGTGGTGATTGTTTTTACTTTCTGGGAGACCGGGTTGATATGGTCTTGTTGCCAGTATTTGACCCTGGTAGTAGAAACGAGCTTAGTGGCCTTCTTGCTACTCTCTTGGATAGTGGAGTGACGGGACTCGGGCTAAGTTGCCAAGGGTAGTTTGTGAATATCCGGACGTATTTCCCGAGGAGCTTTCTAGTTTGCCACCCCACTGGGAGATTGTGTTCACCATTGACTTAGTGCCTGGAATGGCACCAATTTCTATGGCGCCATATAGATTTGCACCCGTAGAGTTGCATGAGTTGAAGAATCAACTCCAAAAGCTTTTAGACAAGGGTTTCATTCGCCCTAGTACATCGCCTTGGGAAATGCCGGCTCTCTTTGCAAAGAAGAAGGATGGGTCGTTGTGGTTGTATATTGATTACCGTAAGTTGAATCGAGTTACAATCAAGAACAAACTTAGAGGGTCTTGTTGCTTTTCAAAGATAGATTTGAGGTCGGGGTATCATCAGTTGAGAGTCCAGGAGGAAGGCATCCAAAAAATAGCCTTTTGTGCGCGTTATGGCCACTATGAGTTCCTTGTAGGGCCATTTGGGTTGACAAATGCACCAGCTTCCTTTATGGATTTGATGAACCGAGTTTTTAGAGAGTATTTGGATCACTTTGTGGTCGTCTTTGTGGACAAACATCTAATTTATTCAACTTCCGAGGAGGAACACGAGACTCACTTGACGGTAGTGCTTGACTTGCTTAGAAAACATCAATTGTATGCCAAATTTGAGAGGCGCGAGTTTTGGCTCACCGACGTCAAGTTTTTGGGCCATGTAGTGTCGAGGGAGGTAGTAACTGTAGATTCTTCAAAGATAGACTCTGTACGGGATTGGGAGCAACGTAAAAATGTTTTTGAGATCCAGAGTTTCTTGGAATTGGCGGGGTATTATCGGCGTTTTCTGAGGGACTTCTCTAGATTAGCCGCGCCTTTGACTAGATTGACTAGGAAGGGGGTTAAGTTTGTGTGGAGTGAGGCTTGTGAAAAGTCTTTGCAAGAGCTTAAAACTAGATTGACTATGACACCGGTGTTGATCATTCCGGAGAGAGGTTTGGGTTACACCGTTTATTGTGATGCATCTCGGGATGGGCTTGGTTGTGTTTTGATGCACGGGGGAAAGGTTGTAGCTTACGGTTCACGGCAATTGAAGACTCATGGGAACAATTACCCTACCCACGATTTAGAGTTAGCCGCAGTAGTGTTTGCCCTGAAAATTTGGAGGCATTACTTGTATGGCGAGAAGTTTGAGATTTTCTCCGATCATAAGAGTCTAAAGTATTTGTTTTCACAAAGGACTTGAATTTACGTCAACAGAGGTGGATGGAGTTTTCACAAAGGACAATTCTGTATCATTAACTTTATATAATGAAAGGACTATGCACTCTGATTTATGCTGTCATTCATATATGTTCTCGGATTATATTTATTATGTACTTTTGGGGACGTTGGACATCATGTTTGCAGAACTCCAGTCAAAAGGCTCTAGTCCGAAGTTTTCCGCTAGCTTGTTCCTTGAAAGGAATTTCTCTCATTGAAGGAGGTTAGCATCCAAACCAACTATTATGCTTATATTTTTGCAGGTTGGATGGAATTGCATTTAATTTGCCTATATATGGTGCTTCTTCTTCTTCTTCTTCTTCTTCTTCTTCTTCTTCTTCTTCTTAATTTTTACTTTTTATATTTTTATATATGTTTAGTTCTTTATTTCTATTTTTGTTGTTTAATGAAATGTCATAATAGTGATGTAATGAATTAGTAAGATTGACTTAGTGGGACATCGACTGTGCCAACTCTAGACATGTCCTGTTGTTTCCACAGGGCCATTGCCACTGTCACGACGTAGATCCCTCTTTACTTTGGCAACTTTGATGATTATCCTTTCATCGAAAGCCTACAATATACTTCCCCTTCTTCCATGTGTCAAGGTTGCTCTTATAGATAAAACGATACGTGGTTCATTGCAGATCAGGGTTTCATTTCCATATCCTTATCAATTATTTCCTAAAGCAATCAATGCTGCTGAATGCCAATTCTTTTTTTTTTTTGCATCGTCATTCTTATTTACATTATTAAGACTACCTCGTATTTTGAAAATAATATTAGTATAGTATATACTATACTAATATTATTCTCACACGTATATGCTTTACTATGTTTATATTTTCTCAGGTGGATCTGTTCCTGCATCTGGTGGAAGATTGCAAGTTACAGGTAGTTGACACTGGTTCTCCCCTTCCCAAAACTGTTGATGGATCTAAGGAAGATGATAGTTCTGCTTCAAAATCTCTCTAGAGAAATAAAAATCACGGAGGACTAGTCTAGGGAATCCTTAGCATCTATTATTGTGAAGAATTTGGATAAGTCATCATTAGATGTAAGACTTTGGCTTCTTTTGGGAGTATTTTTTTTTTTGGCTTTTTAGATCGGCTTATTTTTGTGTTTAGTGATTTTTTTTTTTTAAATTATGTCGAATTTTTTAAATTACAAAAAAAAAAACTAAAAATACAAAGGTAAGCCAATTTTCGTAATTTTATATATATATATATATAATTTGGTTATTTTTGTTTTTAGTTAAACTTTTTTTTTTTCAAAATTGATTCAAATTTTGTAAATTTTAGAATGATCTAGTCACGACGGACTTAAAAAATAAAAAAATTGACTCAAAATTAAAAAAAAAAATTCAAATAATTTACAAAATCTTTATAAAACATAAATCAGCGACAGAAATCTTTGTAAGCCATAAATCTTTGTATTAAAATAAAAAGATCAGAATTATAAATAAATCAGTGATTTATGGCTTATAAATCTGAAAATCTTTATAAGCCATAAATCTTTATAAAGATTTATTTAGAGATAATTATACGAATGCTCATAATTAGTTCATTTATTTATAAATAATTAAAAAATAATTATAAAGATTTATGGGTATAAATAAAGGTTTATGGCAGCCACAAATCTTTATAAGCCATAAAGATTTATGAGTGACAGAAATCTTTTTATAATTATTAGCCATAAAAGTTGACTCAAAATTAAAAAAAAAAAATCAAAAAATACAAAGATTTATTTGTAGATAATTAAAAAATAAATATAAAGATTTATGGGTATAAATAATTATAAAGATTTCCATCAACCCCTTTATTGAAAATTTCCTATAAATATAAGCCAAAAATTTCCTATAAAGATAATTATAAGCCAAAAAATTCTTTTATTATCCCTCTACCCCTACTCCACAGACAAATAGTAAGTTATAATTGGTGAAAAAGGTGAGACTTATGATTTTGGTGAATGATGATAAGTGAAAGAGTATAGACATGTGATACTTCGAGAGTTTGTTGCATTGGGAGTGAGGCATTCAGCATTCTAAGGGTGATCTCTAGGTATACCTCTTTATCTTTTCTTTGTTCAAGAACCCTCAAATGTTTTTTTTAATTAAAATTAAAATAGACTCTTCTTAATTTTTTTGGGTCAATAGTATCATATGTATGAATGAGAGAGTGGAATTTGGAAATATACAAAGGGATGCTCTACCATTTTCTCTCTCTTTTCATGCTTGCTTTGCCTTTCACTCAACCACCTCTCTGTACCATCTCTTCTCTTTGATTTGGTTCAACCATTGATAAATCTCTAGCCTTTCCTTTCTACCTCCAACAAAATTCATCATTTTCAACGAAAGTCACCTTCTCCTCGAAATTTTAGGTGAGATTCACCATTTCCCAGTGACCTTGAAAAACCGATTTCGGTTAGATTTCTCGATTTATTTGGCTTGATAAGTGCTCTCGTGCAATTTTTCCTTTCAATGCTTCAACTGAAAGTATCACTCAAGTTCTCAGTTTTCTCACTCTTGCTTACGGCGGCCATCATGGGTCACAAGATTTTCTGGGAGCCACGCCATCGTCGCCGTTATGCCATGCTATATTGTGATGACTGGGTGTGTCACTAGTTTCGCTCATCCTTGTTTAACCTTGGGTTTGCCTTAATAAAGTGTCGGGATTGACTTGGAGCCTTGTTGAGTGTTTGGGGTTTGTGGTATCCGGAGGGTTTTTCTCAATTGAATACTTGTTCTTGTTATTCGGTACTGACTTTCACTTGTCCCTGAGAGTGTGAGGTCAAGTCCAGAGTGCATAAATTTGAGCTAAGGAAATTTTGGGCTGGAGAACCAGGGCGGCACGTGGGCCACACGTGCGGAGAGGGGCCGCACGTGGGAGAAGTGAGGCCGCACGTGCAGAATTCAGGGGAGGTTTGGGGTAGCACACTGCAATATATGCAGGTGCGGAGCAAGGTGCATGTGGGGATGGCCGCACGTGCAGGGATGAAGGCCACACGTGTGGAACGCTGGGCAGTCCAAAAACCCTTTTTTTTAATCTTTTAGGGCTGAATGTATCTCATAGTTTCTACATCTCTCTCTCACTAAAAACACTTTTGCTCCTCCTTCTCTCTAAAACCCTCACCAAAAAATAAAAATCTTTGATTTCTTACAATCCATTGGATCTAGATCCATCATCTCTCACAAGTCTTAAAGATCAAAGCTAGAATTTCACATTGTGTAGCGGAACTCGAAAATCCCTCATCTTTGGCTCTAGGGTTTCATCAACCTCTTCATCAAACTCGAGGTAGGGATTTCTTGAGTTATATATATAGGTTTTGCAAGGAGTGATGAGGGTTTGGGATTTGTTTTGGGTATAATGTGAGGGTTTAGTTTTTGTTCATAAATATAAGTTTCTTTCAAAAAAGGGGTTTTAAAATCTTAATTTTTTTTTTAAAGATAATGTCGTGAGGGTCGAAACCATTTTGGTCAAGGGAATAATGACTTCATTGGTATCACTTTCAAAGGTTCGGTGTGTGTGTGTGTGTTTTGTAAAAAAAAAAAAAGAAGAAAACCTAGAAATTTTGGAGATTTTTCTTGAATAAAGGAAGATGAGGGTTTATGGGGTGCTATATTTGTATATATATATATAAATTCATAGTTTCATGTCATGATAAGTAAAGAAAGTGGAGACTTTCCTTGTTTTATTACAATGTGTATATAAATATTGATGTTGTGTTCTCTACACATGGGAACTATTGAAATTGAATATTGTTGCCTAGTTTTTGCTATAACCTTAAAATGGTGAAAAGGATGGAAATGCATGAATTGGGGACATGTTGTTATGTTATTGATAATTGGTAACAAACTTTGGGCTATTTGTAGAATAGCATTGCAAGGAGAAAAAGGAAATTTGATCATGATAGTATGTTGTTGATATTATGTTGGAAGTGGACAATTATGGCATTACATATTCATTCAATCGAACATTACAAGATTATTATTTAGCTTTGGCATGTGTATAGACATTACAAGCATTATACTGTTGCAAGTTTTGAGTTGAGATGTGAAATCATTTACTTTGAGAAAGGAATAATACAAAATGAAATTATTGAAATGTTTTGGGGTAAATACATTGATAAGTCCGAATAGGAGGTGTAGATGAAACTGACTAAGTTGGCCTGAGTGTCCGGGGTGAAAGACCGAAAACACGCACGGAGGAGGTACCACTTCCCTTCCGGTTAGCAACGGGTAAAGTGGGGTTTTTCGTAGTGCTTGTTGAGCCTACTTGCAAACACCAATCTGGGGATTACCCAAGTCATATTTACCGCCCCTATTGATTAAAATTGGAAGTGTCGGAATTGTTGAGATTTGCAAACTGTTATTGAAATATGATGATTTTCAAGAAGAGCATGTAATGAAAATTTTCTTTAAAATGGCATTGCATGGCATTTGCATTTAACATTGGAAGGTTGCATAACTGTATATACTTTGTGAGAATTCTCTACGGGGCTTTATGCTCACCCCTATGGGTTTTGGTGCAGGAAAGGACATGGTGAACCCACCAAATTAGGGCGTGGAAATATGTTTTAAGAGCACAAGGCTCTTTGTTGTGATTGTGAATTTTTGTAAGTCAAGGGCTAAACATGTATGGGTCCGAGAGACCATTTTGTGTAACCGGGCTTATGGCTTGGAAGATGTAAGCCCTTAAAAACATTTTAATTACATGAGACTAGATGCTTCACATGCTATAGATTCATGTGTTTTTCATACCATTGAATGTATAATTCGCATGTGGAACTTTTTTATAAACTTTGTTGATTAATGATGTAAAGATGGGAAAATTGTTATTATTATTTAGTGTATTTTGGTTAACGTAGTTAAATTATATTGGATATTTTTGGGGCTTTACAACTTGGTATCAGAGCTACCAAGTTTGAATACTTGGGGCTCGCGAGAAGTAGTTGTTTTGCCACAATGGGTTCATTTCGCATGATTAGGAAATGCTTTGTTTTTCGTGGTTATGTAATAACATGCTTATTTGACTATATGGGTATAGGATTGGGCTTTTGGGATGTTATTTGTGCCTATTAGATTCCTTGAGTTCTTATTAGAAGGGTACTTGATCAATACTCGTTCTACTAAGAATTCTTGGTTTTTTGTGGGACGAAGCTCATCACTAAAGGATAATCCGTATGTGCTTACGTGACTATGTGCTTATGTGGAGTGAATTGAATTGTTTGTGTGGTAGAGTATATATGATTGTTGTAGTTTAACGTGTGAGGCAAGTTGCGAGCACATTTGGAATTATGTGCTAAATTGTTTATCTTGATTCTCAATTAGGATTTCAGGAAGGGATCAAACTCGTGGTGGCAGAAGTGGAAAGCATGGTCGAGGTCACCGGGTGTGCATGGGGTACCGGTCCATGAGGTTCTGGTACAAAAGGAGGGATTCAGCCAAGCTAGTATGGCCGAGCAAGTGGGGCAAGCTGAGATACTGGGGCAAGCGGGTCAAGCCGCAATGGGGGCCCCTGCCTGAGAAATGGCAGAGGCATTGAGGGAGTACATGAACATACTTAGGGCGGAGAACCAAGCTAGGAAGAATGCCATAGAGACAAGGGCGAGCTTCCTCATGAGGGAGTTTTTGCGGGCCAAGACAGATGAGTTCCATGGTTGCCCCGAATCTAAGAAAGCAAATGAATGGCTTGAATAGACAGTGAAGACATTCAAGATGCTTAACATAGAAGATAGTGAGCTTAGAGTGACTCTTGCGAGTTACTATCTCAAAGGGGATGCGGGTCAATAGTGGAAGTATGCTAAAGGCCGAATAGAACCGACATGGGAGGCATTTGCGGTGGCCTTCCAAGACAAGTATCTACCTCCCACTGCTTGGGAGAGGTTGAGGTAGGAGTTCCACGACCTTAAGCAACTCAATATGTCCGTGGCCGAGTTTGAAGCGGCCTTTTCTAGTTTGTCCCGATTTGCACCGGAGCTGGTAGCGACGGCAGAATGTCGTTGCATTGAGTTTCAGAAGAAACTTAGAACCAAGATCTTGTTCAAGGTTGCCGGGAACATGAACTGGAACTACGACTATCTTGTGGAGGCGGCCGCGCATGGGGAGATTATCGTGGAGGCTGAGGAGGAGAGACTTCGGAGTTCGAGGTCTAGGGGCCAAGGGTTACAAGGGGACTATAGGCCTAACCAGAAGAGCAAAAACACCTTTTCATCCCAATCTCAACCACAACAGTCTAGATCTACCTTTCCCTTGCCTAGTGCGGGCTCGGGAAGGAGCTCACCGAGTCGGTTTTCTTGCTTCAAGTGTGGCCAACCGGGTTACAAGGCCTTTGCATATCCACAAAAGGGAGGAGGATAACAAATGTTGCCCAAACCACCACCTAACCGATCTCAGAGTTAGTCTCAGAGTAAAGGGCCGAGGCTTACTTGCAATCGGTGCGGTCAGTCAGGGCATAAGAAGAGAGCTTACCCGCAGTTGGGTGGCGTATCTAGTGCATTAGGGTGGAGGCAGACTCAGAGCCACCAGCAGGCTCACTCAGTTCAAACTTCGCGAGTTAATCAAGGAGTCGCTTCAGCTCTATCAGTACAACAGGCCTATGCTCCGAGAGACGAGCAGGTTGATCAGAGGCCACAAGGGCGGGTGTATGCTGTTACCGTGCCAGAACAATTGCCAGGATCCTCAGTTGTTAGAGGTATTTTTTGTTGTGTGTAATTCTTTGGCTAATATGTTGATAGACATGGGTGTAGACACCCCATTTTTGACCGTCCTCAAGACTTGGATGTCACCGTTGGAACACTCGGTGATTATCCATGTTCGTGTTCGTTTGGAGTTCCCGGAGTTCTCGGCTACGCGCCTTACCTCAGGACCTCCGAACTTGACCGTTTTGTGTCTGGTTTTGCACCAAACACTTGTGTTTTGCCTTGGAGGGGCAGAGAATGCCTTCTGAGGCATCTCCATATACCACCGGCTGTGGCTAGAGGCCACCGGCTGGCTGGTGTTGCCATCGGCACTATATTGTGCCGATCGGCACTATATTGTGCCGGCCGGCACTATTTTTGGCAAAATGACCATTTTGCCCTGCCGACTGCTTTACAGCTGCTTTATGAGATATTTTTAGACAGCTGTTTAGCTCTTGTTTCCCCTCCATACACGTGTATGGAGGGATGAGCCCTTGGATGACTTAGTTTGTAAGTCTTTGTTGCCTATAAGGAGAAGCTCTCTTCTCTTGGCTCAAGGGTTAGAAAATTTAGAGAGTTAGAGAGAAAAAGAGAGAGAGAAGCTCTGGTTTTTCTAGGGTTTGAGTTGCATACACCTTCTATCTCTATCCTTCTCTTGTGTGTCTAGGTGTTTTGTGCCTTACTATTGCACACAAACACCTAGTGTTTCACCTTCTCCTTGCAACTGAGGTTCTAAGGGCTGTTTTTTGAAGTTCTTGACAGATTTTGAGCCTAAGGAAGCATCAACTACATCTTTGTCAAAGAGGTCAACAAGGGTGAGACACTAACTCTCTTTTTATCCCATTTTTGTACCTTATTTTTACCTAGTTTAGAACTGTTTTTGTGCTTAGTATATAACACATAAAAGTTCTTTTTTTTAAGCCTCTTTATTGTTCATTAAGAGTGTTTTGTGGTTTGAGCAAGTTTGACCACCCTTAGGCCTTGAAAAGGCCACTTTTTGTGCTATTTTGTGGGAGATCCGAGACTTTGGTGTTAGGATCTCTTCACCACTGAAATCTTGAGGGATTTCAGTGGTGAAGAGCATGCCTTAGAGTCTCAAGAAGGAGAGGGCCACCCCCTCTCCTTGATGTCCTTGAAAAGTGCAAGTTTTGCTTCCTTATGGAGCTTCATGCTTGAGTGTGTGTTGAGCATGTTTGACTTATTTTTCATGCTTATATTGTCATATTATAACATGATTTTAAGTTATCTTTAGCACTCCTTGCATGTTTTGCATAGATGCTTTGTAATGCCATAATAGTCCCTTAACATGCCTAGGTTGTGTGCCTTAGTTTCTAGCATGTTTTAGGCTTGCATTTGTGAAGCTTGTATGCTTATTTTGACATGCTTTAGCTCTGTCCATGGTCATTTTGGTCAATCTTAGCATGTATATTGTAGCCTCTTTGCATTTGGCTTGTTAGCCTTAAGAGCATGAATATGTAGCATGTCTTGCTTGCATTGTTTTTGGTGGTTTGGAACCCCCTAGCATGCTATTTCAGACCTTATGATGTGCTTATATGCTTGCCTTAGTGGCTTCTTTAATGCTTTAAAAGCATGTGTTAAATGCTCCATGTTTTGGTCATGATTGTGTGCCTTTGTGCTTGAGCCTCTTAGATGCCATCTAGGTGCTCCTTAGGCTTTGTTTAAGTCTGCTTGTGACCTGTTTTGAGTCCCCTTGGCCTTGTGAGGCTTGGTGGACTTGACCTTAGTATAAGCCTCCATGGCTTGCTTCAAGTATTTGGACCTATTGTTGCATACTTGGCTTGCTTTGTTGCATGATTTGGCATCATGTTTTGTGCGATTTTCAGAGCTTTATATGCATGTCAATTGTCCATGTTCAACCCATTTCAAGAGTGCTTGAATGTTGTTTGTTTTGCTTAAGTGTTGGCACCTTAACATGTGTGTGTGCATATGTGTTTGGCCCCCATAACTTAGCATTTGGCCACTGATTTTGGGCCCTTTTGGAGCTGCCTAGATCATGCCTAAGCCCATCCTCCATGTGGTTTGCATGCTTGCCTTGTGTGCTTACTTGGGTTTGCATTGTATTGCCATATTGCATGCTAGTTGCCATGTCTAGGAGTGCATCACATTGGCATGCATGTTAGGCCTCTTGACCAAGTCATGATAGAGGTTTAACACCCTTGTTTGCTTGTTTGCATTACATGCATTTGAAATCAAAGTTGCATTCTTGATCCTTGGGCCATCATGCATGGAAATGCGTGATTGGTGGTCCGAGAACCAAGGCACACCTTCCTTTGAGTCACCAACATGATAAGGATTGTGTTTAGTGCATACATGCTTTGAATTACATTGCCATGCAAGTTGTTGCCCTCTGCTGCTGTGAGTTGCAGGTTTTGCAGGCATTTTGTGCCGACCGGCAGTAAATTGGCAGCCGATAGCTTCATTTAGTGCCCGTGGCCACATCCTTTAGCCGGTGGTGTTCTACTCCAGCCGGTGATGATCTCCAGTGCCCAAGGAAGTGTTTCTGAGACTTTGGCAGCCTTCAGAGAAGGGTAGCAGGGAAAACAGAGGCACACTTGCATGACAGTGCGATTCCGAACGAGTCCCGGGCGCGCGACGCATTTGAGCCCTCTTCCCGAGGCATTTATTGTTTAATTAGATTAATTATTTATTTAATTAATTTAGTTAATTTCTAATAATTAATTAGCTTGCGTAGTTAATTAGTTATTCGTTTCTATATATTCTTTCGGTCCCTCCGAGCGAGGGCGAATCTGTAATAAGTGTAGGTGAGTGGGTGTATGTCTTCCAACCCCCATTTCTTTCTCCCTTTTATTTACCTGCTTACAATGGTAGATTAGGGCACATCTAAATTAGCATACCTTATGCAATGCATACGTGCATTCATGCATTTGTTTACATACATCGGGCTCAGTACATCATACAAACTGCATCGTACTTTCAATTCCAAATTGAATACGTGATAGTTGTTGCATTTCACGTGCCATGCTTAGGATAGCCGAGCCTGTCTAGATTACACTCCGTATGCGATGCATTAGTCACTTAACATAAACTAGGTCATGCATGTTTTGCTAACTGGTTTCTTGTTTTGGCACGGAGTACAATGTAAGTTTTATGCTTTAGCATGTCGCATGCGTGTGAATGTTAACATGACAATATGTCTACCATGCGGCTAAGTGCTTATGTGATAAACTGTTTGAATGCCTGTGGGTGGAGGTTGGATTGCCTAAGTTGGAACAACTCGTTGAAATCCGTATTTTAGCCTACTTGCGAGTAGCAAAATCTAACACGTTTTTCGAGACAAAATGGACATGCAATGTTTAGTTCCAAGTTAGGCAATCTAGTCTATACTTTTGTGTTGTGCGCATCACATAGTAATTCTAGGTTAATAACCGGAATAAGAACGCATAAAGTTTTCAAAAACGGATATCACGGTTAGTAGGGGCCGGTCTTCGGACCGGGCGAAAGGGGGTGCTCATAGCTGACCTTCCCCGATCGTACCCAAGCTCCCGAGCCAAGACCACTTTGGTTATGACGGACACGTGGCCTTCGGCACTGAGTCAGGGTTTCCTAAATTTCCCATTTTAAAATATTTAGGTGGCGACTCTGTAATCTGACAAAGCAGTCCATGTTTGGCACTACTTTTCAAAATCTGTTTTTCTTCAAAACGATTTGCCAGAGTTGGACTCTTTGGTTCAGATTTAGAACCGTGACACAAAAAGAAAGAGTCCGAGCTGTAGCGGGGGTCCCTCGCGAACCTGTTACAACGGGTGCATCTCATTCATTCATATCTGCTGCATTCGCATCTGCATTGGGGTTAGAGATGGCACAGTTAGCGTCTCCGCTCAGAGTAGAGTCACCAGTTGGGGGTACAGTTGACTTAGATCGGGGGTGTCGTGGTTGTGAGATAGAGGTTGCCGAGCACCGACTCCCGTTTGCTTTTGTGTTTCTAGCAATGTCGAGTTTTGATATTATTTCTAGGCATGGATTGGTTGTCCTCGTATCGAGTAGTGATCGATTGTTTTCGTCAGAGGGTCACAGTGTACACCTCAAGTGGTGATTGTTTTTACTTTCTGCGAGACCGGGTTGATATGGTCTTGTTGCCAGTATTTGACCCTGGTAGTAGAAACGAGCTTAGTGGCCTTCTTGCTACTCTCTTGGATAGTGAGAGTGACAGGACTCGAGCTGAGTTGCCAAGAGCAGTTTGTGAATATCCAGACGTATTTCCCGAGGAGCTTTCTTGTTTGCCACCCTATTGGGATATTGTGTTCACCATTGACATAGTGCCTGGAATGGCACCAATTTCTATGGCGCCATATAGATTTGCACCCGTAGAGTTGCATGAGTTGAAGGATCAACTCCAAAAGCTTTTAGACAAGGGTTTCATTCGCCCTAGTACATCGCCTTGGGAAGCGCCGGCTCTCTTTGCAAAGAAGAAGGATGGGTCGTTGCGGTTGTATATTGATTACCGTAAGTTGAATCGAGTTACAATCAAGAACAAACTTAGAGGGTCTTGTTGCTTTTCAAAGATAGATTTGAGGTCGGGGTATCATCAGTTGAGAGTCCAGGAGGAAGGCATCCAAAAAATGGCCTTTTGTGCGCGTTATGGCCACTATGAGTTCCTGTAGTGCCATTTGGGTTGACAAATGCACCAGCTTCCTTTATGGATTTGATGAACCGAGTTTTTAGAGAGTATTTGGATCACTTTGTGGTCGTCTTTGTGGACAAACATCTAATTTATTCGACTTCCAAGGAGGAACACGAGACTCACTTGAGGGTAGTGCTTGACTTGCTTAGAAAACATCAATTGTATGCCAAATTTGAGAGGCGCGAGTTTTGGCTCACCGATGTCAAGTTTTTAGGCCATGTAATGTCAATGGTGGGAGTAACTGTAGATTCTTCAAAGATAGACTCTGTACGGGATTGGGAGCAACCTAAAAATGTTTTTGAGATCTGGAGTTTCTTGGAATTGGCGGGGTATTATCGGCGTTTTCTGAGGGACTTCTCTAGATTAGTCGCGCCTTTGACTAGATTGACTAGGAAGGGAGTTAAGTTTGTGTGGTGTGAGGCTTGTGAAAAGTCTTTGCAAGAGCTTAAAACTAGATTGACTACTACACCAATGTTGATCATTCTGGAGAGTGGTTTGGGTTACACCGTTTATTGTGATGCGTCTCGGGATGGGCTTGGTTGTGTTTTGATGCAAGGGGGAAAGGTTGTAGCTTACGGTTCACGGCAATTGAAGACTCGTGAGAAGAATTACCCTACCCACGATTTAGAGTTAGCCGCAGTAGTGTTTGCCTTGAAAATTTGGAGGCATTACTTGTATGGCGAGAAGTTTGAGATTTTCTCCGATCATAAGAGTCTAAAGTATTTGTTTTCACAAAGGACCTGAATTTACGTCAACAGAGGTGGATGGAGTTTTTAGAAGATTATGATTTCGAGTTACACTATCACTCAAGGAAGGCCAATGTAATGGCCAACACCGTAAGTCGAAAACCCGTGAGTAGTTTGGCAAGTGTGGCCATTCGAGAATGGGTTATGTTGGGGGATAAGCCAGTTTGAATTGCATTTGGGTGAGTCCGAAGAGGGTGCAACATTGTTTACTTTGAGTGCTCAACCTATCATAATTAACAAAGTTGTAGAGGCACAACAAGGGGACCGTAAAGTAAAGTTAATTCGTGACAGAATCTCCAATGAGAAGGAAGAAAAGGGTTTGAACATTCACTCAGATCAGAGGGTACGTTACCTAGACTACGACACTGGTGTTGATCATTCCGGAGAGTGGTTTGGGTTACACCGTTTATTGTGATGCGTCTCGGGATGGGCTTGGTTGTGTGTTGATGCAAGGGGGAAAGGTTGTAGCTTATGGTTCATGGCAATTGAAGAGTCATGAGAAGAATTACCCTACCCATGATTTAGAGTTAGCCGCAGCAGTGTTTGCCTTGAAAATTTGGAGGCATTACTTTATGGCGAGAAGTTTGAGATTTTCTCCGATCATAAGAGTCTAAAGTATTTGTTTTCCCAAAAGGACTTTAATTTACGTCAACGGAGGTGGATGGAATTTTTAGAAGATTATGATTTCGAGTTACACTATCACCCGGGGAAGGTCAATGTAGTGGCCGACGCCTTAAGTCGAAAACCCATGAGTAGTTTGGCAAGTGTGGCCATTCGGAAATGGGTTATGTTGGGGGATATAGGCTGGTTTGAATTGCATTTGGGTGAGTCTGAAGAGGGTGCAA
This sequence comes from Camellia oleifera, assembly GCA_022316695.1. Classification (NCBI taxonomy): domain Eukaryota; kingdom Viridiplantae; phylum Streptophyta; class Magnoliopsida; order Ericales; family Theaceae; genus Camellia; species Camellia oleifera. The sequence goes on along the minus strand of CM039313.1, from coordinate 59,107,775 downwards.
CATTGTTTGCTTTGAGTGCTCAACATGTCTTAATTAGCAAAGTTGTAGAGGCACAACAAAGGGACCATGAAGTAGAGTTAATTCGTGATAGAATCTCCAATGGTAAGGAAGCAAAGGGTTTGAACATTCACTCGAATCAGAGCGTACGTTACCTAGACCGTTTGTTTGTAACTGAGTCTTGTAGAGAGGAAGTGCTTCGGGAGTTCCATCACTCACACCTCGCGGTACATCCGAGAGGCACCAAAATGTATCGGGACCTTAGCCTTCAGTTTTGGTGGAGGGGTATGAAGTGGGATGTCGCATCGTTTGTGTCCAAGTGCCTTACTTGTCAACAAGTGAAGGCTGAACATCAAAGACCAGCGGGTTTGTTACAACCCTTACTAATAGCCGAGTGGAAATGGGAACACGTTACCATGGATTTTGTAGTTGGGCTTCCTAGGACACAACGGGGCAATGACGCCATTTGGGTGATTGTTGATAGGTTGACTAAGTCTACGCATTTCATTCCGATGCGTACCGGCGATTCAATTGAGCACTGGGCAGAATTATACGTTAGAGAGATAGTTCGACTTCATGGGGTTCCAGTAACAATTGTATCGGATAAGGACCCTCGTTTTACCGCCCGGTTGTGGCAAAGCCTTCAAGAGTTATTGGGAACTAAGTTGACTTTTGGCACCGCTTATCACCCTCAAATCGCTTGGCAGTCAGAATGTACTATTCAGATTTTAGAGGACATGCTTAGAGCTTGTGTCCTAGATTTCAAAGGGTCTTGGGAGAGGCATTTACCGTTGATTGAATTTGCCTACAATAATAGTTATCAAGTTAGTATTGAGATGGCACCGTTTGAGGCCTTGTATGGACGAACTTGTAGATCACCAATTTGTTGGGCCGAGGTAGGGGATGCACCGTTGTTGGGCCTGGAGATTGTTAGAGAGACAACCGAGAAAGTTGCTCTCATTTGGAAAAGGTTAGCTACAGCCCCATTTGGAAAAGGTTAGCTACAACCCAAAGCCGACAGAAAAGTTATGGCGATAAGAGGAGACGACCTTAGTCTTTTGAAGTGGGTGATCATGTATTCCTTAAGATCACACCCAGGCGGGGTTTAATGAGATTCGGTAAGAGTGGAAAGTTATCTCCGTGGTTTTTTTGGCCCTTCGAGATATTGGAGAGAATTGGGGAAGTGGCATATCGATTAGCCTTACTACCACAGCTTTCGGGGGTTCACAATGTGTTTCATGTGTCTATGCTTAGGAAGTACGAACCTGACCCTTCTCACATGCTAGATTGGGTTGATTTGGAGGTAGATGAGGATGCCTCTTATGAAGAGCGACAGGTTCAAATATTAGATACCCTAGAGCTAGTGTTACGGGGTAAAACTATACCGTTAGTGAAGGTATTGTGGAGGCACCATGGGGTTGAGGAGGCAACCTGGGAACGGGAAGCGGAGGTCCACTCCAAGTATCCAGATTTTTTTCAAAATGCTTAGTAGTTTTAACTTGTAATATTCCCTAATGTTGGAGGGAAAGTGTGTTAAAATTGTTAATCATATGTAATTGAGAATCAGTGTAGATCCTTACTAGACATATTTGTTCATCCCACGCTATTTTTTCCATTTTCAAGAACGTTGTCCGAAATGCCGGTTTGAAGATTTGAGAAGTCTATTTTCTTTTATGTATATTTGTAAAAGAAAGTGTGAATGAAAGATGTATTGTAATTTGGGATTGATGAGTAATTAAAGTCACATATGTTTTCGGTTGTTGACTCATATGACCATTGTTTTATTGTTTCAATACCAGGAAGTAACTTCTCTTAGGCTGAATAGCCGCCAAATTAGCCTCCTGCTTTCTTCAGGTTGGGCACAATCCATCTCTCCTACAAATATGCTTGGCAACTATGAAGCAATTGCTCATATATACAACCTAGTGTTGCTGTTCTCTCGTGGCAAGGTAATTGTTGATTTGTATTTGGTTTTACGGCTTATTCGATGTTCTTTTTTTTTCTTTTTCTTTTTTTTTCTAGAATATTATTTGGATTTTGGAACTTTCATCTATGTTCATAACACATCTGCATCACAATTTCTATTAAAATCCTAAACAAGGAGGTTTAGTTTTTTGAATTTGTTTGGCCTCCCCTCGACCCTTGTAGAGACTTGGTTCTCTTAACTAGAGCATAAAACTTGTGCCATACATCAGAACTAATTAATGTTATCTTGTAGATTTGGCTTCGATCAGCTTTGTTAACAGCATGTATGCGTATTTACGTGTTGTCTTAGTTCCCTTGCTTTTCTCTCTTTTCCCATTTTTTTCCTCCTTTACTCTTTCCCTCGTCTTTTGTTCTCTTTAGTCTTCCCCATACTCACTTAGCAACACATGTCTTGATATTGCTATGATTTACATTCACATTGTGCTTTCATTCATCAGTGATTCATTACATCTTTAAGTTTCATATTATTCAACTTTACAATAATTTGCCTTTGTTATAAGACAAATCGTACAACGGCTTCTTCTTCTTCTACCTCTTTTGTAGTATTTTAACAATTATTTATATTTATTTGACGAAAAATTATTACAAACCATCTTGACCAACCACTGTCTGCCAGGTGGGAGTTGTTCCACTACCATCGTTCTGCCCCCCCCGGTTGCCAGAAAACAAGTGCCATGGCAGCTTTCTAGGCTATTGTAGAACTTCCTTTATCAGATATAGTTCCCCATGAGATCTGTGATTTTGGAAATTCATTCATTGGATCATTAGGCATGTTAAATCATATTTTCCATGACATGTGGTAATCTGGTAGTCTATGGTAGATTTTGTTAATTCTGTTAAATTTGGTCAATTCACCATAGGTAATAAGCATAATTATCCTTTGACTGTCTCAATATCTTTTTTTGGGCCTTTTTTTTTTTTCTTTTTTCTTTCTTTTTTTGTTTGTTTGTTTGTTTTTTTTTTTTTTTTTGGGTATACATTTGTAGGTCTTTTCTTATTACAACTCATCATATAGCGATTCTGGTTTTGACCCGTCACTTGTTGTACTCTGGATTCGGGTTTATGGTTTCTAAATGTTGTTCATTTTCTTTTGCTCTTTATTTCTCCTTAAATTTGGTTATTTGGTCATTTTGAGTGTGTTTGGAACAGGTTGGTTACTTAGTTTTCAAACCTTGTGTTGCCCAGAATTTTGGTCTTTCGCTTGAGTGGGCCTTCTTGCGCTCGACCGAGGTTTGCAAACATTTAGTACTTTGCACGTCTGCAAAGTACTGGAGGAGTGTTTTCCACACTCGAGCGGGTGGATGCTCGAACGTTCATTCTTCTGCTCGAGCGGTTTGTTTGTTGTTTGCAAAAGTACTGAACATGTGTATTTCGCACTCGAGTAGGTCTCTTTTGCGCTCGAACGAAACAAATTTTTTGTGTCTGACACTCGAGCGTCAACTCTACCACTTGAGTGGACTGCACGTATATCAGATCTCAAAAGTGACTTTTTACATCACTTTTTCATATTTCTTCATCCTAAACCCTAAAGTTAAGAGCCTCTCTCTCTAAAACCTACCTTCTCTTTACTTTTTCATCTAGATCTAGTGATCTCTTCACCCTACTTCCTTTGATAGAAAGATTGAGCTTCTCAAGATCTTCATTTTGATCTGAACGAACTTGGATTTCAGTGTCTTTGGAGTATCAACTTTGCTTCACTTGGTCTTCTCTTCTTGAGGTAGGGATTTTCTACACTTTGTTATGATTTTTAACTTAGTTATTTTGTGGTTGTGTAACAATGGTGGGGTTTGGGGATATTTTGAGCCTAACCTAGGGTTTGGGTAAAATGTAAAAGAGGGGTTTTTGGTGGAAACAAAATAAGTGAGCATGGCGTTTGAAAATGAAGTCATGTTGGGTCAAAATGAGTGATTTTGGTGTTTGGATTGGTATTTTGAAAAGGGGGATATTTGCCCTAAAATGATTATCATATCTATTTTGTATAAATGGTTAACATTGGTGTCGCAAACATAGAATTGAGTGAGTATTGAAATAGATGAGGGAATTGAAAATATAATGCCTCACACCCTTGGAAATTTTGATTAAATTATCTGTCATAAGATTGTATATCTGTATTGGGCTATCGGTGGAGGATAACTTTGATTGTTGTAGAAACTATATGTGGATTAGGTGAATTGAAACTAATCACTCGTTGGTTGTCATTGAATATGATTCTGTGTGAATACATTGTATATATATCGTTATTTGGTAGGAGAAAGGGGATGTACTCCATATGTGATTATGTGTTTAAATACATTGCATATGTATGATATTTGGGAGGAGAAAGGGGATGGACTCCATTATAATTAAGTTGGTCGAAGTGTCCCGGGTCAAAGTCCTAAAATTTTATACATGGGTGCCGATCCGTAGACAAAATATCCATAAAATGGCAATTTGAAGTGTTGATACATTGATGATGTGATTGTAGAACCATTGAGTTGTAGTCTCATTTGGGTTATGAAACAAATAATGAAATTGACTTATATGTTGAAATGAATTGGAGGAAAACATATTGGAACATGAAATTGGAATTCTATGGCACCATAAAGTATGAATGTTTTATTCTGGACATTGTATATGCACATAGCACTTGTACCTCTGTTAAATCTCATATATTGTGTTAGATTATTTCTACTGGGCCGTGGCTCACCGTATTTGGGAAAAATATTTTCAGGTAATGATGGCATGCCTCCACCTAGGCAATAGCACTGGAGGGACTTTCGGGAAGCAAGAGCTTCTTGTTTTGTTTTATTTTGTATAGCCTAGTGCTAAAATTGTATGAGTTAGTCTCATTTTGTTGTAACCAAGTCAAGGCTTGGAAAGGTGTAAGCCCATAGGGCATTTATTTACGTTGGACAATTCTATATCATTAACTTTATATAATGAAAGGACTATTCACTCTGATTTATGCTGTCATTCATATATGTTCTCGGATTATATTTATTACGTACTTTTGGGGACGTTGGACATCATGTTTGCAGAACTCCAGTCAAGAGGCTCTAGTCCGAAGTTTTCCGCTAGCTTGTTCCTTGAAAGGAATTTCTCTCATTGAAGGAGGTTAGCATTCAAACCAATTATTATCCTTATATTTTTTGCAGGTTGGATGGAATTGCATTTAATTTGCCTATATATGGTTGCTTCTTCTTCTTCTTGTTCTTCTTCTTTTTAATTTTTACTTTTTATATTTTTATATATGTTTAGTTCTTTATTTCTATTTTTGTTGTTTAATGAAATGTCATAATAGTGATGTAATGAATGAGTAAGATTGACTTAGTTGGACATCGACTGTGCCAACTCAAGACATGTTCTGTTGTTTCCACAGGGCCATTGCCACTGTCACGACGTAGATCCCTCTTTACTTTGGCAACTTTGATGATTATCCTTTCATCGAAAGCCTACAATATACTTCCCCTTCTTCCATGTGTCAAGGTTGCTCTTATTGATAAAACGATATGTGGTTCATTGCAGATCAGGGTTTTATTTCCATATCCTTATCAATTATTTCCTAAAGCAATCAATGCTGCTGAATGCCAATTCTTTTTTTCTTTTTTTTTTGCATCGTCATTCTTATTTACATTATGAAGACTACCTCGTATTGTGAAAATAATATTAGTATAGTATTAGTATAGTATATACTATACTAATATTATTCTCACACGTATATGCTTTACTATGTTTAAATTTTCTCAGGTGGATCCGTTCCTGCATCTGGTGGAAGATTGCAAGTTACAGCTAGTTGACACTGGTTCTCTCCTTCCCAAAACTGTTTATAGATCTAAGGAAGATGATAGTTCTGCTTCAAAATCTCTCTTAGAAATAAAAATCACGGAGGACTAGTCTAGGGAATCCTTAGCATCTATTATTGTGAAGAATTTGGATAAGTCATCATTAGATGTAAGACTTTGGCTTCTTTTGGGAGTATTCTTTTTTGGCTTTTTAGTTCGACTTATTTTTGTGTTTAGTGATTTTTTTAAAAAATTATGTCGAATTTTTTAAATTACAAAAAAAACCAAAAATACAAAGGTAAGCCAATTTTCGTAATTATATATATATATATAATTTGGCTTATTTTTGTTTTTAGTAAAAAAAAATTTTTTTCAAAATTGATTCAAATTTTGTAAATTTTAGAATGATCTAGTCACGACGGACTTAAAAAATAAAAAAAAAATTGATTCAAAATTTTAAAAAAAAAATTCAAATAATTTACAAAATCTTTATAAAACATAAATCAGCAACATAAATCTTTGTAAGCCATAAATCTTTATATTAATATAAAAAGATCAGAATTATAAATAAATCATTGATTTATGGCTTATAAATCTGAAAATCTTTATAAGCCATAAATCTGTATAAAGATTTATTTAGAGATTATTATACGAATGCTCATAATTATTCATTTATTTATAAATAATTAAAAAATAATTCTAAAGATTTATGGGTATAAATAAAGGTTTATGGCAGCCACAAATCTTTATAAGCCATAAAGATTTATGAGTGACAGAAATCTTTTTATAATTATAAGCAATAAAAATTGACTCAAAATTAAAAAAAAAAATCAAAAAATACAAAGATTTATTTGTAGATAATTAAAAAATAAATATAATAGAGTGTCGCCATGTCGCTGTTATGCCATGCTATATTGTGATGACTAGATGTGTCACTAGTTTCGCTCATCCTTGTTTAACCTTGGGTTTGCCTTAATAGAGTGTCGGGATTGACTTGGAGCCTTGTTGAGTGTTTGGGGTTTGTGGTATCCGGAGGGTTTTTATCAATTGAATACTTGTTCTTGTTATTCGGTACTGACTTTCACTTGTCCCGGAGAGTGTGAGGTCAAGTCCGGAGTGCATAGATTTGAGCTAAGGAAATTTTGGGCTGGAGAACCAGGGCGGTACGTGCGGGGCACGTGGGCCGCACGTGCGGAGAGGGGTCGCACGTGCAGAATTCAGGGGAGGTTTGGGGTAGCACACTGCAATATATGCAGGTGCGGAGCAAGGTGCGTGTGGGGATGGCCGCACGTGCAGGGATGAAGGCCGCACATGCATAAAGGAGGCTCCGCACGTGTGGGACGCTGGGCAGTCCAAAAACCCTTTTTTTTTTAAATCTTTTAGGGCTGAATGTATCTCATAGTTTCTACATCTCTCTCTCTCTCTAAAAACACTTTTGCTCCTCCTTCTCTCTAAAAACCCTCACCAAACACTAAAAATCTTTGATTTCTTACAGTCCATTGGATCTAGATCCATCATCTCTCACAAGTCTTGAAGATCAAAGCTAGAATTTCACATTGTGTGGTGGAACTCGAAAATCCCTCATCTTTGGCACTAGGGTTTCATCAACCTCTTCATCAAACTCGAGGTAGGGATTTCTTGAGTTATATATATAGGTTTTGCAAGGATTGATGAGGGTTTTGGATTTGTTTTGGGTATAATGTGATGGTTTAATTTTTGTTCATAAATATAAGTTTCTTTCAAAAAAGGGGTTTTAAAATCTTAATTTTTTTTTAAAGATAATGTTGTGCGGGTCGAAACCATTTTGGTCAAGGGAATAGTGACTTCATTGGTATCACTTTCAAAGGTTCGGTGTGTGTGTGTGTGTGTGTGTGTGTGTGTGTGTGTTTTGTAAAAAAAAAAAAAAGAAGAAGAAAACCTAGAAATTTTGGGGATTTTTCTTGAATAAAGGAAGATGAGGGTTTACGGGGTGCTATATATGTATATATACATAAATTCATAGTTTCATGTCATGATAAGTAAAGAAAGTGGAGACTTTCCTTGTTTTATTACAATGTGTACACATGGGAACTATTGAAATTGAAGATTGTTGTCTAGTTTTTGCTATAACCTTAAAATGGTGAAAAGGATGGAAATGCATGAATTGGGGACATGTTGTTATGTTATTGATAATAGGTAACAAACTTTGGGCTATTTGTAGAATAGCATTGCAAGGAGAAAAAGGAAATTTGATCATGATAGTATGTTGTTGATATTATGTTGGAAGTGGACAATTATGGCATTGCATATTCATTCAATCGAACATTACAAGATTATTATTTAGCTTTGGCATGTGTATAGACATTACAAGCATTATACTGTTGCAAGTTTTGAGTTGAGATGTGAAATCATTTATTTTGAGAAAGGAATAATGCAAAATGAAATTATTGAAATGTTTTGGGGTAAATACGTTGGTAAGTCCGAATAGGAGGTGTAGATGAAACTGACTAAGTTGGCCTGAGTGTCCGGGGTGAAAGACCGAAAACACGCACGGAGGAGGTACCACTTCCCTTCCGATTAGCAACGGGTAAAGTGGGGTTTTTCGTAGTGCTTGTTGAGCCTACTTGCAGACACCAATCTGGGGATTACCCGAGTCATATTTACCGCCCCTATTGATTAAAATTGGAAGTGTCGGAATTGTTGAGATTTGCAAACTGTTATTGAAATATGATGATTTTCAAGAAGAGCATGTAATGAAAATTTTCTTTAAAATGGTATTGCATGGCATTTGCATTTAACATTGGAAGGTTGCATAACTGTATATACTTTGTGAGAATTCTCTACGGGGCTTTATGCTCACCCCTATGGGTTTTGGTGCAGGAAAGGACGTGGTGAACCCGCCAAATTAGGGCGTAGAAATATGTTTTGAGAGCACAAGGCTCTTTGTTGTGATTGTGAATTTTTATAAGTCAAGGGCTAAACATGTATGGGTCCGAGAGACCATTTTGTGTAACCGGGCTTATGGCTTGGAAGATGTAAGCCCTTAAGGACATTTTAATTACTTGAGACTAGATGCTTCACATGTTATAGATTCATGTGTTTTTCATACCATTGAATGTATAATTCGCATGTGGAACTTTTTTATAAACTTTGTTGATTAATGATGTAAAGATGGGGAAATTGTTATTATTATTTAGTGTATTTTGGTTAACGTAGTTAATTTATATTGGATATTTTCAAGGCATTACAACTTGGTATCAGAGCTACCAGGTTTGAATACTTGGGGCTCACGGGAAGTAGTTATTTTGCCACAATGGGTTCATTTCGCATGATTAGGAAATGTTTTGTTTTTCGTGATTATGTAATAACATGCTTATGTGACTATATGGGTATAGGATTGGGCTTTTGGGATGTTATTTGTGCCTATTAGATTCCTTGAGTTCTTATTAGAAGGGTACTTGATCAATACTCGTTCTACTAAGAATTCCTGGTTTTTCGTGGGACGAAGCTCATCACTAAAGGATAATCCGTATGTGCTTACGTGACTATGTGCTTATGTGGAGTGAATTGAATTGTTTGTGTGGTAGAGTATATATGATTGTTGTAGTTTAACGTGTGAGGCAAGTTGCGAGCACATTTGGAATTGTGTGCTAAATTGTTTATCTTGATTCTCAATTAGGATTTCAGGAAGGGATCAAACTCGTGGTGGTAGAGGTGGAAAGCATGGTCGAGGTCACCGGGATGTGCATGGGGTACCGGTCCATGAGGTTTTGGTACAAAAGAAGGGATTTGGCCAAGCTAATATGGCCGAGCAAGTGGGGCAAGCTGAGATACTGGGGCAAGCGGGTCAAGCCGCAATGGGGGCCCTTGCCCGAGAAATGGCAGAGGCATTGAGGGAGTACATGAACATACTTAGGGCGGAGAACCAAGCTAGGAAGAATGCCATAGAGACAAGGGCGAGCTTCCTCATGAGGGAGTTTTTGCGGGCCAAGACGGATGAGTTCCATGGTGGCCCCAAATCTAAGAAAGCAAATGAATGGCTCGAATAGACAGTGAAGACATTCAAGATTCTTAACATAGAAGATAGTGAGCTTAGAGTGACTCTTGCGAGTTACTATCTCAAAGGGGACGCGGGTCAATAGTGGAAGTAGGCTAAAGGCCTAATAGAACCGACATGGGAGGCATTTGCGGTGGCCTTCCAAGACAAGTATCTACCTCCCACTGCTAGGAAGAGGTTGAGGTAGGAGTTCCAGGACCTTAAGCAACTCAACATGTCCGTGGCCAAGTTTGAAGCGACCTTTTCTAGTTTGTCCCGATTTGCACCGGAGTTGGTAGCGACGGAAGAATGTCGTTGCATTGAGTTTCAGAAGAAACTTAGAACCAAGATCTTGTTCAAGGCTGCCAGGAACATGATCCGGAACTATGACCATCTTGTGGAGGCGGCCGCGCATGGGGAGATTACCGTAGAGGCCAAGGAGGAGAGACTTCGGAGTTCGAGGTCTAGGGGCCAAGGGTCACAAGGGGACTATAGGCCCAACAAGAAGAGCAAAAACACCTTTTCATCCCAATCTCAACCACAACAGTCTAGATCTACCTTTCCCTTATATATTAGAAAGGGTAGGAAATAATACTTGAAGAAGTAGTGAACTCCCCACAAATCTGGTGGTCTCTCACTAATGAAAAGCACCTAAACCTATCAGGGTCTCGGCTAGTGCTAAACCGATGCAACTCTTACCCTCTTTTAGGCATTGGGTCACTTCGATTAACCGAATGCTAGCTCCACCACAACTAGGAGCAAGAAAAAAATGTGCAAGCATGCATAAGCAGAGGGCATGTTGCCAAAAACCTCGCTAGAGAGGGTCGCCTCTGTCACCGATGTTAGAAAATTAATGAATCAAATTGGGTATATCTAGCTCTCCATCATGGGCCAAAGATCAAGCTTCGTGCAAAGTGAGCCCGCACATTTGTCCCAAAGCCTGGGCATGGCCAAAAATGGGCTAAAGTATGATTTTCTTATCACGCTGGGTTTTCATCAATGCTCGAAATTCTTCAAGAGTTGGGCACATTTCCTGTGCGTCGAAGCAAAACACATGCATAACCGAGTCCCAACATCGGACCGCGACATGGAGAAGCGGAAAACAAATTGGAGTACGACTTAACAAAAAAAGTGCATTTATGCTAAAACCTCAGAAATTTACCTTTTTCGTGCTGTGTAATGTGGCTATCTAATCTGTGAGCTTCTCGACAAGAAATATCTCCATTTGTGGAAGAAATAGCAGCAAAAATAAGGTTTTGGTGAAGAAATCATGAAGAAAGACCTTTTGTAGAAGATAGGGCTGTGAGTGGAGGCCAGCTGTCAGCCGTCTGGTAGATCCATCACAAGTGGCCAGCTGCCCACTTTTTGTGGCCTGTCGCCCAGTTGTGTGGCCTGCCGTCCACTTGTGGGCCTGGTAGTTTTGGCAGTCTGGTTTTGTCTTGATCTTTGTGTTTTAAGGTCTTATTTTGAGTCTTTTGGTTTTAGCATGTGTACATAGCTATGTTTAGTTATTTTTACTTTGTTTTTTTACTTATCGAGTTGTATTTTGGTTGTTGGTCGGCTCATTATCCGATTAAGAACATTGTTCCAATACAATCTGTTTTTATGTTATGCAAATGTGGTGTTCATGATGCAAAAGCAATAACTCTTTAAATAAAACTATAGAGTTTTCCCTGATCATAGTTTTTACAAAAGGGAGTGCGAGTTTTCAAAAGCAAAAGTAAAAGCCTAACTGAAGTTATACATGTGCTGAACTACCAAAATAAAAGAAACTAAGCAAAAAAGTACAAAAATTGGTACCAATCATCTCAAGCTCAAGAGGCCCTCTTCGCCCTTTTCTTCGAAGGGGACTCAGGGGCTCTGTCTCCGTCAGCACCGCTATCAGAATCAGACTCTGAGCTAGAGCCTGTATCATCATCTCCGATCCCTGCCTCAGAGCCAGCCTCGGCATTATCTCCGCTCCCTGACCCCGAGCCAACATCATCGTCCCCGCTCTCAAACTTAGAGCATTGGCTCACTGCCTCCTCGGAGTCACTGGTCTCGGTATCATCGCCACTCAAAACTAGCTCTGAGGAGCAGCTCCGGCCCTGAGCACCCCTATCTCTGCCTCGAACTCTGCGCTCATTTCGGCTACGTACTGCGGCCTGTCTACTTCTCCTCTTTGTTGCTGGAGGAGGTGCTACCAATGCTGGTGTCCTCGGTACTGATGGGATTTGAAAAACAAGTGTCGACATATCAAATACAGTGTATATATTGTCGTTACTAAATGTAGTATGCGGAATGAGTGCAAAAGGTAAAGTATAAGTACAGTGTGTCAGTGTAGTGAATTAGTGTAGTGTGGGATGGTATAAATGTTACGGTATGAGTATCAGTGTACCAGTGGGAATATGATGGTGTGGTGCACAACAGTGTGAGGTAGCAGTGAAATGTAAACGAAAAATAAGAGAAAATACCTGGATACCGTGGAGACCAAGCAACGTCTCTCTCCTTTGCACCATGCCAACCAGAGAAGCAACCAACTAGAGCAAGCCCTTTGTGTACTTAGTAGATGTCTACAAGTGTATTTGAATGATCAGTATCTGGAATAATCAATATTTGAAAAGGGAGGGTGCAGTTACAAGCTGTAAAGTGCAGTCCATACCTGAGGTGCGCCCCGAGCTCTAACATACCCATGCCCTACCTCAGGTGGCTCTATCAGAATCTGACAGGCTGTCCCGATCGGCCGCCAACCAGCAACCTGCACAACATGAGGGCCCCTCCCAATATCGGCCTCAATCTTCTGAGCAGCCTCACCTGCTAAGGGAGCACATGCTGTATCGCCCTCCGCTCTGAAATAATCGGCATCCAACCCCACCATAAACTGAATATTAGCCTTGACTGAGAAGCTATCAGCTGTTCTCATGGATACTAGGGGTGACATAGGAACGACTAGAACGGGTGAGCCCAAAGTCTGGCACATGCAACGCTTACCCAGGAACCAGGCCCAGCAGAATGGGCCCTCCAGTAAAATCTGATATCGAGATGTGGCCCAAGCTCCAACATACTAGTCCCTCACTCCAGCTGGTATCGTCACCCAAGGCTACTACATGATCTGTAAATAGAGAATGTACAGATCGTTAGTTGCCATCAGTTATTAAAGTATGAATCAGAATACAAGCAAAAATGACTATGAGTTTTGAATTACCTCGCGGGCAACCACTGTATTGAAGTATCAGTGGTAGAAGGCGAATGTCATATCATCGCGGCTCTGGTGCCGACATCGGCCGTCATATCGTCGCGAGTAAGGCACGGTTGGAGGGATCTCATCCACTGGCTCTGGAGCCAGAGCCAGGAAATAAGCGTAAACCCATAACTGCAAGAAAAGGTCAGCAGTGTTATCAACCATGTATCAACAGATATAAAACAGAAAGTGCAAAGCAAAAAGCACAATGTGTCAACAAATATAAAATAGAAAAGTGCAAAGTAGAAAGCACAATGTGTCAACAAAAAGTGCAAAAGCAGAAAGGTGTGGTGCATACCTCCCAAGCTCTCCAGTAGCCTCCGACCCACTCTCTCTTCATGTAGAAAGTGAAACTCATATAGCCATAGAGTGTGGCGAGGCCAACTCCACTCTAGTCGTAAAATCGGACCCGAGGTAGGGTCACAAGGGCACTCAGTAAGTACAAACCCACGGTGTTCCACCTGTTTGCAAACAAGGTGGTACTGAGGAGGAACATCAAGAAGCCCAGGACATACTGCTCTACGTCCAAGCCGCTTCCCACTCGCCCATATCCATGTCAAAGGGGATTGGATCGTCCCTACTCCTAAGCCTGTGATCATCGAGAAGTCGTAAGGGGTCATCGTCATCTCTCCAGCGGAAGAGAAGTGGAAAGAGATAGTAGTATCCCACCACCTCTCCACCAATGCTCCGAGTAAGGCCTGGCTAGCCATATGTCATGAGAGCCCTGTGCAGAATAAGCCAAAGCCAGCCTCATCAACAAGGTCGCGGACCTCGGGCGGGAGCTTATGATACCAATCTCTGGCCGTCACCTCCCCGTAACCCCTGCAAGAACGAGAGTTCCCCTGTAGCAAACAAAGAGTGAATCAGATGAAGGACAATGATAAAAGAGCAGTCAGATGAAAGGCAGTGCAAGAAATACAATCAAATGAAAGGTAAGAGAGCATGTAAATAAAGTTTGTACCTCGGTAGCACCGTAGGAAATGTGGGAGTCCAGCTCTCTCAGCAAGATATCCTCCGACATGCTATCAGTAAAATCGTCAAAGTGCATAATAAGTGACAGGATCAAAGGGCCTTATCCCCAATGGTAGTGGCTCAGGCTCGAGCCCTAAAGCAAACTCTACCTCGAAATCGGCGGCAATGTCTTCCGCCGCCTCGTCGACCTCAGCGACCGTCGGCTTCTCGACCTCTATGGGTAAAAGTACACGTGGAACCTCGAGAGGGGCATTATCATGAGGAATGTCGTCTGCCATCTGAAAAGTGGGTGAAGACTGGCGAAAAAGCGAAGAAAATGAAGAAAAAGAGGAAAAACTTGGAAAAAGTCAACCCTAGAAGAGAGAAAATGAGAGAAAAAGTCAAAACTCGGGAAAATTCACAAAACCCAAGAGAAACTCGAGGAAAACAAGCCCAAAGTGTCGAAAACTCGAGAAAATCAACTAAATCAAAATCTGATTGGTTCAAGGTGTAGAGGATCAAAGAGGGTTTACGAATGAACTTTGCGTGAGGCGTTGGAAAATGCGTGCAAAGAACAAATCTAGAGAGAGGAAACACCTAGAGAGAGAGGGAGTGTAATAACCCAACCCTCTTATTTGCTTTAGGTTTTAATTATTTGGGTAATTATATGCTTGATGTGAAATTCCACGAGAAATTGTGTTTAATTATGAGCGTTGTTTCCATTTTAGAATTATATCTGTCGGTTGTGAGAAAAACCTGTTAAAGTCAAGACCTTTGGATTGGAAATTGAAAGCCTTAGAGGTGCAGTAATCCGAAATTGACTTTACAGTTTTGATCACCATGATTTTTAAGCCGTCATGTGAATTTTTATAAAAATTTAATTCGTAACGAATTAAATCGATTTAATTGAGCCCAATTCTCAAATTAAGCTTATTGGAACTCATGACTTAAGCATATGGATAGATATAGGAAATGTAGAGGACTTAGAATCAAAAAGAGATAAAAATATCTTCTAGAGGAAAGAAAGGAAGAGAAGAGAAAGAAAAAGAAAGCAAAGGGCAAATCAACTAGGAGCTTGGTAGATATGAGGAAGAGTTCAAGGATTTGAAACTCCAAGTAAGTGTAAGCAACCTAATTACTCTAAATCTACTTTTAATTCCTTATTCTCAAGTATTTGAAGGAGGTTTTTCACTCTTTAGACTAGGGTTTTGGATGTGATTGAGAGGATAAACATGAGACTCACCAATTTTCCTTGTATTTGCTTAATTTAGGGGTTAAATGATGACGTATGGGAGTACTTTGAGATAACAGAGGGAAATTCATCTTTCAATCTCCAAGTTTTGCATATTATGATCTTCTTATGTTGTGTCTCTTTTCTATATATGTTTACATCTCTTGTGGCTATGAAATAAAGTATGATCAAATTGTAGGAACTCCTTTTTGCATGAGTTATGAGTTAATTATTTGTCAAAGTCATGTTTAGTATGTTATATGCTGTGATAATGAAGGAATTTTGCTTATAATTGAGCCTTGGGATGCCTTGGAAGGATTGGATTTTTGTTGAACTTCGGAGTGCACAAAACAAAGGCTCTGACCGCACGTGCGGGGCCCATGGCCGCACGTGTGGGGCACAGTCGCACGTGCAGGGCTCACAGCCGCACATGCGGAAAATAGGGGAACTGGAAGATGGCATTCTGAAATAAAAGCACGTGCGACGCACCTTCCCGCACGTGCTGCTAGGGACTTCCGCACGTTCGGCTTGAGGAGAGAAATTCTGTTGACTTTTTATGCTTTTCTCAACCCTCTAAATATGTTAAAATGTCCATTTGACTCTTCTATAATGTGTATAATTAAACAGAACTTAACGAATCGAATAACAAGTGAACAAGAAGAGACTAAAGAAGAAGCGAATGCTTACAAGTGTGTGCGCTGTGTCGGTCACATACCGGAAGAGACTGGCGTGCAACCATGTCACTGTGAGTAATAGTAGTATAAGTTATGTTTTGTTTATTGCTTTGATCATGCTTTTGTTTATGAATAGCATATGTGATGGATTTGACTACGTGATTGGAACTAACTGGGATAATTGCACAATGTCACTACCATAGACTCGAGGTCATTGAGAACCACGGAATAAAGGTGGGCCCAAGGACGTTATGATATGAATGGTTAATGATTTATGACATACAGCTCAAAGGCCAGGATAGATGGATCATGCCAATGTTCCATTTACTTTGTAACGATATGGATCACATGTGACCAATGGCGTTAAGGCCAAGGGAGGTGGGGACATGTCAATGTTCCATCTACCCTACATTGATCTAGACAGCTGTTGAATTTTTGGCTTAAAGCTATTCCGAACTGTATTGGGCCTAAGGTCATTTTGTAACATATGTGGGCCTGAGGCCGTTCTGTATCAAATTATGGGCCTAAGGCCATTCTGAAGTATGTTTACAATAAGACCTGTACCTAGTTTATATATAATCTCTAACTCTTGTGCTTATGCAATTATCTTTTCTACATTGCTATTATTCACTGAGCCTTGCTCACTTTGTGTTTATGTATGTGTGTATAGGTCATCAACAAGGAGATCAACCCTAGGTCAGCTTCAAGAGCCTTTAACTGTACTTGTTTCATAATATCCTCGTTATGGACATTTGATGTATAATTGGGACCCTTTTTTTTTTTTTTTTTTTTTGGGAGGTCCTATGTATGGATAGATAATGGCATGTTTTGATGGCTTTGGGTGACTTGTCTTAGATGGTTGTAATGTATAGCCTACGGATTGCCACCCTTTATGTACAAACACTCATGTATGGACTCTATATATATATGTAAATATGATGTATAATGTGACATGATCCTGGCATATAGGCACGACTCAATGGCTGTTTATTTTGATATTATATTTGCTTCCGTTCAGGCCCCACAGGGAATATAGTTAAGAATATTTAACTCCGAGGCTAAATTTCAGGATGATCATGCCCAAACTTTTAGGGGCAAGTTGGGTTGTGATAGGGAGAATGGTTTCGGCCTTGGGTGTGTGAGAAAATGAGGTGTGGTGATGCGTTTAAAAAGACCCGTGCCGATATGACAAATCTGTCCTCGAAATTGCATTAGTGGCCGGTAGGCCTCATTTGTGGCCGACAGCCCTCTTTTGTGGCCTAGTGCTGGTTTTGTTCCTCTTTTGCCCTAACAGTGTATGAGAGGTTCTCTTTTGGGTCCAGATTGATTTTCGAGGAGCTCGAAACTGTGTTCTGATTACGCTGTTCCCAATAACCATTGTGTTCCGACACGTGAACGTGCTCTACTTGCCAATATGAACAAGGTGTATCCTTTTTTAGCATTTTGAAAAGTCGGTAAGTCGAAGGTTGTTTTCGAACATCGCTTTTTTTCATTTTGTCAAGTTACATATCTATTATTTTCTTTTGCATAAAACATGTACTTTCGCATGATTTTTTATCTTGCTTTCGAATCTTGCATAAAACATGCTTTCGTTTTGAACATGCTTTTAATTTATGCATAGAACATGCTTGCAATCTTGCAGAGAACATGCTTTTGATTCTTGCATGGAACATGCTTTTAATTAACGTCATATGTCGGTTGTCTATCTTGCATAGAACATGCATTGTCACTGTATTGATTTTCAATTTTGTTTAGTTTGTGCATCTATCGCACCCACCCACTTTTTGCATGTATAAAGTTATCTCAGGATGTGTGAAACACGACCCTGAGCGGTTTTTCTCCTCTTCTAACGATTTCAGCGTGATTAGAGTATTTCAAGAAATGGGACCCTAAGCGATTTTTACCTCCAGATGCGTTAAACGTGACCCTGAGCGGTTTTTCTCCTCTTCTCACGATTTCAGCGTGATTAGAGTATCTCAGGATGCATGAAACGCGACCCTAAGGGGTTTTTATCTTAGGACGCGTGAAACGCGACCCTGAGTGGTTTTTCTCATCTTCTCACAATTTTAGCATGATTAGAGTATCTCAGGACGTATGAAATGCTACCTTAAGCGATTTTTATCTCAAGACACGTGAAATGCGACCCTGAGCGATTTTTCTCTTCTTCTTACGATTTTAGCGTGATTAGAGTATCTTAGGACGTGTGAAACGCAACCTTGAGCGGTTTTTATCTTAGGATGTGTGAAACACGACCCTGAGCGGTTTTTATCTCAAGACGCATGAAATGCGACCCTGAGCGATTTTTCTCCTCTTCTCACGATTTCAACGTGATTAGAGTATCTCAGGACTCGTGAAAGGCAACCCTGAGTGATTTTATCTTAGGACACATGAAATGCGACCATGAGCAGCTTTTCTCTTGTTCTCACGATTTCAGCATGATTAGAGTATCTCAAGACGTGTGAAACGTGACCCTAAGCGGTTTCTCTCCTCTTCTCACGATTTCAACGTGGGTAGAGTTATCTCAGGATGCGTGAAATGTGACCTTGAGCGGTTTTTCTCTCCTCTTTTCACGGCTTAGGCGTGGTTAGATTGCGCATTTTTAGTTCTTTTTGTATGAAACCCATTTCGATTTAAGCTTAACGCTCATTCATATGTTGTTATCTTGTTATTTCTTATTGCATCTGTTATTGCTTAGTGCATCATCTTGCATGATCATGAATTTTCAAAATAGTTGGCTTCGCGAAACGTGTAAGTCCAGCTTTCAAAGTATATATTTTGTGCATATCATTTGCATCTTGCCCCTGAACTACGTTGGTTTAATTCCTTGTAAAAAGATACGTAGGTAGCTTGCGAGCTCAACCAATTTAATTTATGTCTTGATTGTTTGCCCAAGTCTTAAGGCCTTGTCAAAATGGGTCGTCTTCGGGCTTTGACATTCACTCATGTCATTTCATGACTCCAAGCTCTATCAAAAAGGGGGCAACTGTAGACACTCCATTTTTTACGACCCTTAAGACTTGGGCGCCACTGACTAATCACTCAATGATAAATGTGTACACTTGTCAAATGCTTGATTTCCTCAGCAGGAAACCTCAGTTTTGAACCTACAAACCCTGTGCCTTGTTTTGGACCAAAATAGTAGTTTTTCAAGCCTGGGCATCCAGGGACCTGCAGACCCACTAGTGTGGCCTACCGCCCACTAGTAGTGGCCTGCCGACCACTTGTGTAAATTTTTAGATCTTTTTGCCAACTGTGCCAGTTGTCTCCACATATGCATGCACTGCACCAGCTGTGTCTGTGTAGATATTTCTGAGGTGGTCTAATATATTTCTATATATACTTGACCCTCTCTCATTTTTTTAGTGTTAGAAAATTTTGGAGAGCAAAAGTTTTGGAAAATATTTCTCTCTCTCTCTCTCTCTCTCTCTCTCTCTCTCTCTTGCAACTTACATAACTTTTGCCTAGACACTCTAAACCAAACCTTGAGGGATCTTTGCTGAGGTGCTTAAACTTGCATTTTAGCACTTGAGAGTGTGAAATTAGTGGTTTGGGAATTCAATGGATCATTCCTCTTCAAGAGGTATACATTCTAATTCCTTTGTACCATCTCTTTCTCATCTTTTCTTGCTATTTTTGAGTTGTTTATCATCTTTATTTTTGGGCTGAAACTTTTGATTTAAAGCCATTAAAGGTAGAGGGGTGGATCACCTTTCTTTGAACCTTGTTTCATAGGCTTTTACCCTTGTGTTTTCTACCTTTTTATCAACTTTTTTTGAACTTTTTACCACTAGTTTTCAGAGTTTTCCAGAGGCTAAAAATCATGTTTTGAAGTCCCAAAAATGGAGAGGGTAGCCTCTCCTCCTTGTGCTTGTTTATTAGCTTAATTGTTCCATGTTTTTAGCTTACTTTTTTAGCTATTTTTACTTTAATTCCAGCACTATTTTGAGCTAATTTAGGACTGTTTTTATGCGTTAGTTTCATTTATGCTTTGTATTGCATGCTTGTAGTGTAATAGTCCTCGTATGCTTGGTGGTTTAGGCTTTAGCCACCAATCTATTTGAGTTGATAGCATTTATTTCTTACTTTCCATATTTGTGTTCACCTCTAAGCATCTCTGCAATCTCCCTCATTTCTTGGCCTTTTCTCTTTGTTTTGAGAGTTGCTCCAAAAGGAGTGTTGTTTAAGCTTGAAGGGTGATATTGTGCTTAATGATTTAATCCCTTTGGGGGTTCATTACCAACAGCATGATCTCCCTCTCATGCCTAAAACAACATTTGGTTTGACACTTCTCTCTAATAGTGGACTTAAAGCTCATTATTGGACTTAATTGACTAATGAATGGAAGGTAATTAAAATGGAGTAATAAAATTGGGATTAAAATGAAGCAAGATAATAAAATGGTTTGGGTTCAATAAGACCTCAATTGAACCTATTGAGTCTTAAGTCGTTTCATACTTGTTAGTGATAAAAACGGTTCAAGAGTCAATGTCAACCCCTTCCCATGATCAATTTATGATAGGGAGGAGGTTTTGTTGGTCTTTTCTTACATTTATTGAAATTGTATCCCTTGGTTCATAAGTCATCACACAATGAAATTGTGTCGATTGATGGCTTATGAATCAAGCCTACCCCTTCTTTGAGCTGTTTGATGATAAGGAGAGGTTAGGTGGACAACATCCCCTGAGAATGCTCTGTTTGTGCTCTGTTTATTTTCTGTTACAGCAGGAGAAATCCAACATTAATGGTCGGCAGGCCACCTTTACTGGGCGACAGGCCACTACTTCTGGCCTGTCAACCACTTTTTCCAACAAGGCAGTGTACTGTTTCCTGCTAAACATAGCAAAAACTGAGGTAAAAAATCAGTGCAATCTTTTGACTGTGCAACAGAAACATTCCGGTAACAAAATGGAGAGCATTTTTGGGTGGAAATCCACATCCATGCATGAACCATCCTTCGATTCTCAGGATCCGTTAAAATAATGTTGTAATAGTAGTATGATGTACTTAAAGTAGTGGACTTATAACTAATTAGTTAGTTTAGTTAGAATAGTTAGTTAGTTTTGTGTTGTACTTAATTAATTAGCTAAAGTAATTAGTTAATTTGTAGTGTTGTAATAATTAGCTAGCATAGTTCATTTATTTTATTTGGATTGTAATAGATTAGTTAATTCATAGTAATTAGCTAGGGCATTTATTCGGACCCTCCTGTGCGAGGGCAAAAATGTAATAATGTATATGTCTTCCAACCCCACGTCTTTCTCTATTTTATTTACTCGCTTATGATAGGTAGCTTAAAACATCATATTTCTTTTACATTTCCCATGTTTGCATCCATTTGTTTTGCATGCATGAGGTTCGGCTCATCATTCTAACTAAGCATTGTAGTTTACATACTTCGTTGAAAACGTGTTGAAACTGCATGCTATCAAGTTGTTTCAAATGCCATATTAGTAGCTGAGCCTCTTAATTACATCTTGTATGTGTTGCATTAGACATATTTTGCATTAGTTAGGACCATGCATTTTTCTAACTAGTTTCTCTTTTGGCTCGCCTCGGGAATTGGGGCAAGCATTTATTACTTTAGCATATTGCATGCGTGTGATTGTTGCTATGATAAGCATGAATACTGTCACGACCCAAACCCGCCCCTAAGGGTTTAGCATCGTAACCGGCCAGTAATCCGTGATTACCAAAGGCCTGCTTAACAGTAATGACAATAATACAGAGTAAGGGGCTGGCGGAAGCCAAACAGTAAGTAAAAGATATCCAATAAGCTATGAAAATCTGAATGGAAAAAGACTTTTATGGACTAGTCCACATTCATAACCATAACATATATACATGTCGGATGCACGTAACATACAGGTTAGGGATCCAATCCCTTTAACATAACTGTACAGTCAAAAGTCTTAAACATTCATTACAAGACAAGGACAAAAGGGTGAATCTGAAACACCCCAAAATAGCCTTGGCTTGAACGGACTTGGAACCTCGAAGTGAGGCACAATGGTTGGCTTGACAAAACGTGAGCTTAACTTGATGCTTCTAGCTTCGGTCCGGTACTTGGCCACCTATATACATATATAAATTGTGAGCTAAAGCCCGGTGAATAACAACTGTGTAAAAGGGTTAAGAATGAATGTCCTTTCAGTGATTAAAGCAGTCATTTGCATCAGTAGATCAGTTGTTCAATCAGTGGCTCATATTTCATGCCATATCAGTCAATTAGAAATTGTAGCAGTCATACGTGGTACACCCAATAGCAAGACAGTACAGTAGGTCTTAGTAGACCGAACAGTCAATTGATAGCCATCAAACAGTAAACAGTAGTAGTTCCAAACATTGGAACTGACGGAGATCTCTGTAACAGTAGCAGTAACAGTAACAGTAACAGTACATTAATAGTAACAGTAAGTTACTACGGATGCCATGAGTACAGTTTATAAAATAGGACAAACATTCCTTCAGTAAACAATGTTCCTTCAGAAAGCAGTACAGTCGATCATTCAGAAAATAATTATAATTGAACATATCTTTACAACATTGTCATTCACAGATTACTGGGCTATAGACAGGCTAATCAGCGTCCTCGGGTGCCAACCCTCCACAATTGCAGAACGAACACACACTAAGTTACACACTTGGGATTAATAACTTAGCCCCTATTTGGCTTGGTGTGGTTCTATAACATTATCCTCATTAAGATGCCTTAAACATGGCCTAGGAATGCCTAGGATGGGATGAGGATGCGAAAATGTACTTTAAAACACTTTTCAAAATTTGCTGAAAACAGGGGTCTTGCTCGAGCGTAGCTTTCTCCGCTCGAGCAAGCTTACCAAAACAGAGGGGTCACTCGAGCATATACTCCCTCGCTCGATCGGTCTGTAAAAATGCAAAATGTATTGGTTGCTAAAATTCTCCGCTCGATGCTCGCTCGATGCTCACTCGAGCGTGAGACACGGTTCTTCGCTTGAGCGTAGGTCTCGTCGCTCGAGCGTGCGTCTGCACACGCAAAAACCTGAGAGCTTGCAATCTACGCTCGAGTCAGCATTCCGTTGCTCAAGTGGAGCTCTGAACACAAAAGTGGTCGCTCGAGCGTGGAATCATTCGCTCGAGCGTGGAAACCAAAATCTGGGTTCTCCAGATTTGTTTCCAAAGCTCAAACCAAGAATCAAACATGCCAAAACTCAAACTTTTGGGCCAATTTTTTGGAAAACACCTAGAAACTCATAATACAACATGTTTCAAAGATCATTTTATAAAATCAAGCCCAAAGGTGTGACAATTGAACACAATTTTGAATGAAACTTGAAGAACAATGCAAGAACATAACATGCATGAGTTCCCATGAACTTTAATGCTCCAAAGCATGATCAAATGCAAGCTTGAACTCAAAAACATGGTGAATTTCTAGAGTACAACCACAATATGGACATGCATGCAAGGGTTTCATGAAAACAATCTCAAAATTCTATGATATGGACATGCATGCATGAATTCACTCTCAAATCAACACTTTGAGCAAATTCTTGGCTCTAATCACCAATTGAACATAATTTCAATGAAACTTTCATGAACAATGCAAGTAACAACTTAAATTCATAATCAAGAGAATGAATTTCTTACCTTAAGTCTTAAATTCCAAGTGTAGAAGCCTAATCTCTCAAGCCTTCTTCAATTTCTTCTGAGTTTTAAGCCAATCTTTTGTTGAATCAAGTTTTTTCTTCCAATTCTCTCTCTCTCACATTTTGGTCAAGAAGATGGATGAAAAGTGGTGCCAAACAAGTATAAGGTCAAGCAAATGGCCTTGAAAAGGCCCACTAGTGGCAAGAGTGTAAATAACTCTAGCTAATGTAATTTAACATTATTTATTCTAATTTAATCATTCCAAATTGAATTTTAATTAAACTTACCATAAAATTCTATAAATCCTAATTGGCATATAACACTAATCAATTTCTGAATCGGTCGCCGATAAGACTTTCAATTCGTAGTTCGAAATCAAACATGAACAAATCATTCAGTAACAAACAGATAGAAATGCATTTAAGGCAACACACTCATGTAATCAATTTAGGATTTCATTATAATCAATTACTTATCATGCTAAATTACGAATTAACGCTAATCAGAGGTGAGGGTTGTCACAAATACCATGAGGCTAAGTGCTTAAATGCTATATTTGCTTGAATGCCTGTGGATGAAGGCTAATTGCTTAAATTGGAATAATTTGAGTAATGTGCATATGAGATCACTTTTTCAAGTGGTACATATTCGAAACAATTTTCAAAAAACAAACATGGGATCAAAGAGTTCCAATTTTTGCAAATTAGTATATACTTGTGTGCAACACATAGTAAAGTTAGTCTAATAATCAGAACAAGAGTATATAATGTAAATAAGAAACACATCATGCTTAGTAGAGGCCGATCTTTGATCGGGCGAGTGGAGTGCTCAATTCATGACCTTCCCCTCTCGTACTTAAGTTCCCGAGCCGAAACACTTTGGTGATGACGGATAAGTGGCCTTTGGCATGAGTCTCGGGTTTCTTAAATTTTTCAAAAATATTTAGGTGGCGACTCTATATCTGGTAAAGTAGTCCGTTTTTGGTATTTTGATTCAAAATCGATTTTCCAAAAGATTTGCCAAATTTTGACTCTTTTGTGTTTATCTATTTCACATTGCACTTATGAGATCATATTCAGAACCACGGGAGTCCAAACTGTAGGGCTATCGTATCCGAAAGGAGCACAAAAGTCAAGCTACAGCACGTCAGTTGGGACGCCGTACTCCTCATGAAACTCGGCTAATGTGTCTGGCGTGTTTACCAAGAAGCGATGTCACCCTATGTAGCCTAGTGTGATTTGCTCGGCAGAGTGTGTTAGTTAAATTATGCAGCGACTGCTCGGTCTTTGAGAGCGCTTGTGTTGGTGTGCCTGATCTCCTAGGATTTTGCATGGTGAAAAAGCACAATTAAGTGCGAGTGACAACGCGGTCGTGCACATAAGCACGATTTTAGCTCAATCTTGCGGATAAGTTGGATTTTAGCTCAGCCGCACAGACGAGCTAGGTTTTAGCTTGGTTGACAAATGAGCCAAATTGCAGCTCGATTTTGTATTGAGTAGGGTCTTAGCTCGATCTGCCTGATAGGTGTGGAGTTCGCTTAGCCACCCGAGCATAGATTTTTAGCTCGATCGCGAGGCCTTTATGTCACTTGGTTTATAGCTCGGTTTCTTCCTCAAACATGACAAACATGAAGTTTTCTCGGCCGATTTGTGATTTTCGATTAAAAGTTGGGTTTTTGCTTGGTCTGGCCTAGATCTATCCATGTTTATCTTAGGAGATGAATAGTGAGATGAATAGCCAAGGCTTAGAGGCCATTTAACACTAGGGGTGGTTCGAAACCCCTGTAAAGACGTGTTTTTAGCAAGATTTGTTTGTTGTTATCATGATTTGAAGGTGGATAATAATAGTTTAAACTCAAAGGCATGAAGAACAGGAAAAATTTCATAGAGGGCAATGAAGAACACTTAGGCCCTGTTTGTTTGAAGAGTTAAAGGGAGATTGGGATTGGTAGTGAGGTGGGGCCCATTAACATTGTATTTGTTTTGAGAGATTGGGAGATGATTGATAGTAAACTCTGGATTATGAATCCCCTTGAGGAGGGGATTTGGATGGGCCTCCAAGACTTGGTATTAGAAAAATAGTCTGTTGGACTAGAAATTTTTTATTTTTTATTTTATTTTTTTCATGTTCGGCATTTTTTTTTTAACATTAATGTTTAATTTTTTTTTGTATTTTTTGTTAAATAAAAATCATTATTTTATTTGTTTTATTTTTTTCTGGAAATTTTTTATTTTTTAAAATTTTTTTACATGTTGGGCATTTTTTTAAAACATTAATGTTTAATGTTTTTGTATTTTTTTTATTTGTTTTATTATTTTATATTAAAATAATTTAACAATCCCTACACTAACAACTATCATCAAAACAAACACAATTTTACTTAATCCCCTCACTATCAATCCTCTCACTAATAATCCCCTCATTATCAATCCCCTTCATTCTACCTCTGAAAACAAACGGGTCCTTACGAAAATGGAGAGCTTGTGAGGTTAAAACTCCAATTGGCACTTCCATCGGTGGGAAATGCTCCGATGATGGAGATGAAACAGAATCTCCGATGGAAATGCTTTAAGTTGGGCATTGGACGCAAGAAATCAAGGCTATATGCTTTGGTTCACTGGGTATTCCGTCTGAAATGGTGATGAACAGTGAAGAGTAAATGGGGAGACGACAACAGCATATATGTCTTGCACTCGAATGAGGGGATTTGAAAAACTTCTTAGGGAATCGCGCCCATCATCATGACAAAACGATGTGTGTCCCCCTAAAAAGATGTTGCGTTAGAGTAATGGGGGGACCCAGGCTCTCTGATGCATCAGATTTGCACCGGCCATATCAATGAACTGGGCGTGGAATCAAGCTCGACCAATTATGGGCAATCCGGCTCATGCTGAAGCAAACCAGATTAAGGGAAAATTGAGAGGGGAGTTTTGTGTCGTGCTAAAGGGGTCGAGCTATGATAGGCCAAGCCCGGCCCACTACTTTGTGGTCAGCTGGGCCACTAAAGATGGACTTGAGTCTGCCTTACAGAACTAGCCAAGCTCCCTCTTACTGGTCAAGATGTTTTTCATGTGGATCAAGCTAAGACAACTGTGTTGTATAGGACTGAGCAGAATTGGATCCTTGTTTTGAGTGGCAACATGGCACAGGATTCGCAGGCAAAGATCACAGGCTTAACTGAGCTGTTGGTAGCTCAGTCAAAGGATGCTCGATTGAGTGCTTCTCGTGCCCCAACAATTTGTGGGGTACAAACAATAACCTGTCCAAGTTAATGTTGTCCCTGACAAGTATATATGTATAAAGGAATAATGGAACATAACGTCCTTGCCCCAAGACAATGGGGATAATGTGCACTACATGGAGAAGTGAGACAAGTTGTCTATATAAGGCCTACGAGTCCATTTTGAAGGGTAAGCAATCTTGAGCCAAAGAACTCTCTCATTCTCCTATATTCTCTAAGGGTACTAATTTGACCGTCGAAAGGGTTTTTCGATGATACACCCGCTGGTTAGCTCACTTATGTTATGTTTACAGGAGAAACGACGCCATTAAAATGAATAGAATACGGAAGCAAGGAGTACGGAAGTGAAGATTATTTGCTCTGTGTACATGGCACATCTCCCTTTTCTTCTTCTTTTTTTATTAAATTTCTAGATCAATACCCTTACCAAAATTCTTTCTAGAATTTAATATTTAAAAGACTTCTACTAAAACTATTATCCATAAACAAAACTTAATAGAATTATACATACTAAAAATATTTCACAAATTAATTTTATTCTACATTTTTTCACTTTTTTAAAATTAAATATTAAAAATATTTATTTTTATGAAATTTATTATATATATTTATGTAAGTTATATTTTTATAATATGATAGAGCTAAAATTATTAAAATAAACATAAATAATTTATTTAAAATTAATATATGTGTTGATTTAAGTAGTGCTTTTATGGAACAATACGATTAAAATTATTAAAATAATAATTAGAATCATTATTTAAATTTTAAATTATTGTTTCTTTTTTTCTCCAATTTGACGACAATTTAACTAAATTTTATATAATAAAAAAAATATGTTTAGCGTATGCATTGCACAAGTTAACTACTAGTTAAATATGTAATGAAAATCATCCATTACATACATAAAATGAAAAGGATAAAAAAATTGAAAAAAAAAAAAAAATCCATTCACGAATGAGCTATAAATAAGAATTGTCATGATTGGTAGTTGAGCTCAGGAGTTGACAATTGATAGAGAGAGGAATTATAAAGGAAGAAAGGGAAACACAAAAAAGTATCGCTTGGCCAAAATTACAATTATATTACAGCATAGTGAAGTAGTTTTAGAGCCGTACCTTTCGAACTCAATACAATTTTTAGAAAATTCTGTTAATTCAAAAAAAGTTCTGGAATCTATCGAGCCAAATCGAATATCAACACACAACCTGATCATTGTTTTAGAATTCATGTTAAGGCATTATTGATTGTGACTGAATAAAAATTTTACTAACAGCAATTGTGACGAATTGAATTTATTCTCATCTATTGATTTAGTAAAAAACATCATTCATATTCATTATTAATATAATAATAACATATCACATAATAAACATATTATGATATAAAAAAAATTAACATCATATTATTATTATTATTATAGAAGGGATTGCATTATATATTGTTATAGTCAACTCAAATCATGGTTTAATAAGTTAAACGGATTTGTTAACAAAAAGGAATAGCAATATGTGCATAAATTTTTTTACATACTTTTCAATATTAACAATTTTAGCATTTTCTTTGTAGATTTGACTTCTTTCATATTTATATTTTAACTTGAGAGAACTTGAAGAGTCCATGGGGCTTATTATAGATCCTGTTTTGACAATTTGAACCATTTATTTTGTAGAATTCTCCATCTATATCATTCACACAAAAAAAAAAAAAAAAAAATTAAGTCGATCCGATAATTGTAATATTCTTATTTTATCACGTTTGTCTTTTAAAAAAAAATAGACGACAAATATATATTTAAAAATAGATCTTCTATTTTTCTGAGACAAATACAATAAATATTACGAATATCGAACTAGCTTAACTTTTTCATAGATGATATGTAGAGGGTCCTACAAAATGAATGGTTCAAATTATCGAAATGAGACTTATGATAAGCTCCATGGGCCTCTCAAATTCTTTCAAGGTGATATTTGAACTTAAGAAAAGTCCAATCCTTTGTTAAGTTTTTAAATTAATTACAACAATTTATTACTCGGCTCGATTAATTTATATATTAATTCAAATCAAACTTGAAAAATCTACTACTCAACTCGATAAATTTATATTTTATATATCTATATATAGATATATAAAACAATGTTATTTGAACTCAGCTCATGTTTGATTAGTTACTTGTTAGAGATGGACTTGTTATGCAAATAAGTTAAATTGGGTTGTTTGAAATGTACTATATAAGTGCAATTTTTAATTTTTTGACTAAAAAAGTAAAAAGAAAAAATATGTACGTTTGAGATAACATTTTGAGTTTTACGAAACAATTTGTAATAAAATCAAAATGGCCATTCTATTCTTTTTGACTTTTAACTTTTTGACTTTTAGGTAGTTGAATTCAAATGACAAAATAATAATTTTGCCCTCTAGGCTTCCCCCACAAGCTTCAAATGGGAAATTATTTAATAATCTCGGAACACCACGTAGCCATACTCCAAACCAGTCACCTAGGGGTGGGCAGCAGGTTATCCGACCCGCACAACCCGCCCGAACCGATCCGAACCGCATGCATATGGGCGGTTTCGCAAATACATTAGGGTAGGATGCGGTTTGGAAAATGGAAAATTTTCGGATTGCGGGCAGGTTGCAGGTTTTACCCGCACCCGACACAACCCGCCCGCATTATATAAATTTTATTTTTTTTTTAAAGAAAAATCTGAGCTGTTCATCTAGATTTTTTTTGGCCCAAACAAATCTGGACCGTTTAAACAAACCCTAACCTAATCTGAGTCAAAACAAATCTCTCATTCATTTCATTTCATTTCACTCTCTCACACCGCCGTTGTTCTTCTCTTCCATCTCTGTCTCTGCGAGAAGCGACAACCGATCGGCGATCAAACTCATCATCTCAGGCATCTATCTCTCTCAGCAAAGCAACCACTGATCACTCTTATCATCTCAGGTAAGCATCTCTCAAAACATCTTCTCACAGTTCTCTTCTCATCTCACTCTCTCACTCTTGTTCTTCCATCTCTCTCTCTCTCTCAGCGAAGCGACCGATTCCATCTCTCTCTCTCAGCGAAGCACCGATCGACCTTCGGCAACTCTCAGGTAAGTCTCTGTCTCCGTCTCTCTCTCTCTCTCTCTCTCTCTCTCTCTCTCTCAACGAAACACCGATTCCATCTGATAAATAATATGATCTGTGTTGATATATTTTTTTTTTGATAAATAATGATCTGTGTTGATATTCAACAAAGATCTGATCTGATCTGCTTCAGAGTTGGTATAGTTGGGTCGATTTAGTTGGTATAATGATCTGTGTTGATTTGTAAATCTGATTTGTTGATTTGTAAAATCTGTGGAATGGAAAAATAATAATAATAATAATAATAATAATAATAATGGAAAAATATACCAAAAGAAAACTTGTTTGGTTTTGTTTCAGTTTATTTATGTATTTTTTCTTTGTAGGCTCAAATTTGATAAACTTGAGATACGTATATGGGTGGATTGCATGGTTCTATGTGGGTCAGAGCATTTAGTAAAGTTCATAAAATTATTTTTATTCAATTTTGATGGATTTTGTTTTAATTTTTTTTATTTCTATTTTTAAGATGTTTAGTCCCTCTTTTTTTTTTAAAAAAAATAATTGAAAAAAGTTTGACAAATTGTTATCACAAATTTTTAAATGAAAGATAATGGTAATCAGTTTAGTCCTGAGATGATGACAAATAGAAATTTGTGTGAAATGGAGAAAACAGAAGTCTGATTGGATCCTTGTGAAGGGAAAAGAAAATTGAACGAAAAAGTAAGAAAAGCGAATGAAGTAGAAACTACTTTTTTTTTTCATTTTTTTTCTCTTTCCTTGCACAAATTCAAGATTCAAACACAATATAAAGACTTCACACCCTAAAGAAGTGATTGATAGTACAAAATGTAGTGTAACAAGCACACCAAGATGTAGCAGATTAGGGAAAAACTGGCCTCCAGAACATATCATGAAGAAGACAATTACCCAAAAAAATATCATGAAGAAGAGAATCAGAGCACAAAACAGAACAATGAAAAAAAAAAAGAACTAAAACTACATCAGTTGTTAACTTCACAAAATAATGAGCACAAATAACATCAACAATTAAGTTCCAACAAACATCAAGTTCGAGTTCCACAAAATTACCACAATGGGGTAAAGTATATGAACTAATCAGCAATTAAGATTAACAATTCACTTCCTCTGAATCCTAGTTTGGGTCTCTGATCTGTAGTTACGAATATGAATGAAATCAGCAATCCAACTTAACTATAGACTAGGAAAATCAGATGAAAATGTAATCATTCCATTTTATTTTAGCATAGCATTATGAAATGACATTCTCTTTTATATATCAAATGCAGAATATGTCAATGTGATATCAAGCATGGATTGTCCAAACAACTTCAAGAACCGACTCCTAGGTGTTAGATTTGAGCCTCCAAACAACAGCCCAGAAATTCTTTCCTTGTCACTTCTAATATTGATTTCAACGAAAAGGCTGCTGAAACCAAGTCAATGAGTGTTCTAGATCCAGATTTTTATGAGTTTGATAAGGATCGGGCAGAGGAATCCTTCGGTGAAAACCAAGTTTGGGCTGCCTATGATGATGATGATGGCATGCCTTGGTATTATGCTTTAATTCATAATTTGATATCTACGAAGCCCTTCAAGGTGCAGATTAGTTGGCTGAACTCTAAAAGTAATGCTGAACTAGGCCCTCTAAATTGGATTGTATCTGGCTTTTCCAAGACTAGTGGGGATTTCAGGCTAGGCAAGCATGTAATCTTTAGCAATCTCAATTCCTTCTCGCACAGGGTCAAGTGGATGAAAGGCAAAAGAGGGGTCATTCAAATTTTTCCCAGAAAGGGAGACATTTGGGCTCTTTACAGTAACTGGTCTCCCAATTGGAATGTTCTTACACCAAATGAGGCGGTACACAAATATGATGTGGTAGAAGTGCTTGAAGATTATAACAAGGAGCGAGGTGTAGTTGTAGCTCCACTAGTCAAAGTTGCTGGCTTCAAGTCAGTGTTTCACCAAAATTCGGACCTGCGAGAAGTGAAAACAATTCCAAGAGAGGAAATGTTTCGTTTCTCTCATCAGGTCCCTTCTTACATGCTGACAGATCAAGAAGCTAAAAATGCTCCCAAGGGTTGCCGGGAGCTTGACACAGCAGCTATACCTCCAGAACTTCTCAAGGTCATTAAAGAAGCCAAGGAGGTAGAAACAAACGAGAAAGCTAAAAAGGCTACCAAAAAGGATGATGGGGTGGAGAGTTTCGGAAAAGCTAAGGAAGACTTGGATTTGGAGGAGAGTGGCAAAAGCACTGCACAGGAAGGGATGATTGAAGATTTCAAAAATATCGACACAAAAGCAAAGTCAAGCAATGCAAAGGAATCTGAGCAAGAAGAGATTGTGAAGGATACAAATGAAGGACGAAGCCAAGGAACAAACAAAGCTAAGAGATGGTGAAAAATACCAAGGAAGCCAAGGAATAAACAAGGCTGCTTTGTGGTAAGTAATCACCAGTTCCGGTTTTCTTTTAATCTACAATGGTTGGGTAGAATAGAATTAGAAATCTGAAAATTACCCACATTAGGTAGTTGTAAGATTCTATGCTCTCTTTTCTTTTCTTTTCTTTTTTTCCTTTTTTCTTTTTTTTCCCTTTTTTTTTTTTTTTTTCCTTTTGTCTTTTCAATCTCGGCAGTCGAACAATGTTTTTCCTAAAGCCCTTAAGAATACTGAAACTGATCCAGCAGTGTTTGCAGTCACTGCTTTAAAGTTTTGGAGACCTTACAGTTTTCTTTTGAAGTCACAACTCTTTTCTACTAGTTAAAAGACAGTTTGGAAGGGGTACTTACATGGCATACAGAGTTTGTGGAAGCTTGACAGCTGAATCTTTGTTAAGCTTAGCCCATAGTTTGCAGTATGTAATAGCTTATTTGCTTGATTTGTGTTCTGATATTCTGCCTGATTTGCTTGGTTGCTGAATATTTGTGTTTCTAAGTGGTCCTGTCCTGTGACCATCAAGGAATGGCTTTGGATGTTCAAACTGACCATACAATATGAGGGCTTTTCGGCTGGTCACTATTTGTGTTGTAAGACAGAGAAGGTTCATAGGTATAGAATGGAATCAAGGAAGCCCTTTGAAATACTCATTGAACAGTTCTTGTCGGAAATCTGACAGTAGGAGAAGCTTAAGACCCTTCTTTCTTTTTTGGGCCAAAAATATTTTCTTGAGCATTTTTTTTTTTTTTTTTTTTTTTTTTTTTTTTTTTTTTTTGTGAAAACTGTTTTTCTTGTGTTTGATTGAAACCCTACGTAGTGTGCTGTACAAGGTTTTCAATAATGGTAGTGGCCACCATAACAGTAACTGTGGTGTTGACATGGTTGCGGGGTGTAACAGCTGTAGTGTAACGGCAGCCATAGCCATGATTTTTTTTACTTTTTTTCACAACTTTGGAAAAAATTGCCGATACATATGTTCTTATTTCAAAAATTTCAAGATAGCTTTTTGTGGGTTTTGTTTAGTTCTTTAACATAATCTAATATATGTATTAATTTTTTACTCCAGTCTTAAGCCTCTATAGAAATTTTTCCTATAACTTTACTGATTGTATATATGGCTATGAATAACTTCTCCCTTGAAATGAGAAAAAAAAATAACAATAATAAAGAATATTTAATATTAAAAATGATAGTTACAAAATGCCAACATATTTACTAATGTAAAAATACATAACATGATATCAAATGAGATATAATATGATCGAAATGAAGGAGAGATTTAATCTAAAACTAAATAGATATAACGAAGGAATGGAATCTAACTATTAGAGTAATAACGAAGGAATGGAATCAAATGAGAAAAGTAATGAAAGTTTGAGGGGGTAAAGAACTAAGCTCATCTAACTATGATAGAAACTTAAGTCTTGTAGAATTTAAAGATTTGACACCCAAAGCATGTAGATTTAAAATTTTCACGTAAGTTCTATGTGCCTTTTCTATGATTTTAACAAATTATTAAATTTTTTTTATAAAAGGTGGCTTTACTAACGCAGCGGAATACACAAGAGACTAGATATTGTTCCAGTAGACGAAAAAGGCTCTCAAATCCACAAGAAAATAGAACCTTGAATTCACAAGGAAGAGAAAATATCTTAATATTATTGAATAAAAGTTATTTTTCCATAAGGCTTGCATAACTATTTATAATAGCCTAAACCTTGGAGACCAAGTATTCCTAGACACCAAGAAATCTAAAATTAAGAAACAATCCAACTAGTCTAATTCTTGCGAAACAAGTAGCCCACAAATTAGGAAAACAAAATAAATCTAAATTAAGAAACCTAATTCTAAATATTTATACTAAATTACAAAAATCCTAATAAAATAATATATAAAAAATATTAAAACTAAAAATACAAAAATTCTTAAAAACTTGTCCTACATCACTTATATACAGAATATGTTGAAAACAGAAGCATAACGATCGTAACGATACTGTAATAGCTTTTATGTAACAGCGGCGGCCATTACAGTTGAAAATTTCTATCACACTACTATAGTGGCCATAACTACAGAAACCATTACGTAACGATTACGGCCGCTTTTTAAAACCAAGGTGGTGTATTATGGAGGTGGTGACATTGGTAAGATTTTGGTTTGTCTCAATAGGTTTGAAAAAAAAAAAAATTCACTTGTAAAATATAGAAAATATTTTGTCCAAATTAACACATTTTTCATTGACAACAAAAATTATTTTGTTAAATTTCATTATTTATCGCACTAAACACTAAAAAAAAAATAAAAAAATAACCACCAAGGGGCCAGCCTAGTTGGTAAGGGAGTATGCTCCTCTCCTTACTGACCAGGTTTCGAATCCCCTTCCACTCAAGTGGGAGTCCGACGGATGAGGTGGATCGGCTAGCCCCCCCCAGTTTGGCTTGTAGGGTCGGATCCAAAGGGTCCGGCCTTGGGGGTGTTCTGGGCATCAAAAAAAAAAAAAAAAAAACACTAAAAAATGTGAAAAGCAATTCTCACTAAAAAAATGTGAAAATTATTTTTCACCGAAACAAATTAAGTATATGGTCAAGGTTTATATGTTGATCCAGCCCTTCTCAAGAGTATGGGGTGAAAGGTCTCACCAGTAACGAAACGGTGGTGCATCTCAGATCACTCCCATGTGCCCGAAGTGAACTTTATGCATGGTTTCATTCCGTTTGCACCTTTGGTTGTGCAAGGCCTTTGTCCTTCATCTTCTCCATGCTACTCCTTCGTTCAAGAACTGACAAAGTCCCATCTTCAATTCCCATTACTCAAATTAAACACAAAGATAGTGGTCTCACAGATGGCACTAATTGTGTGATGATGAATTTCACAATTATAGAATTGGAGCTCTATGACTGATTGAGGGAATCTAGGAACCATGACTTGCGTGGCAAAGAACACTGCAAGCACTACCTAGCTGGGGTATGGCCCGAAAAACCCCTCCAATGCTAAAGTCAAGAATCTAGGAATGAGAGTTTAAAAGCAAATAAATACAGAGATTTAGGCTTTAGAGAGATTGAATGTCCGCTAAAGAAGACGATGGTAACCCTTTATAGTGGTGTTCTCCTTCCCTGCTCTTCAAGGTGCACATGAAATAATTGTCTCACATCCTCCATGCTCAAATCATCAATGTGATCAAAGAGGAGGAACTGCATATTCGATTAAGCTTCCCTTCAATGAGGGTAATCTGTTACCTATATGACAAAAGATCTTTCCTAATCTAATCTTATTCAACATCTAGAACTTCTCGTGGTGTAGACCTCTCCATGGACATACCATCTCCAATTTACATAGGCACTTTGGTTAGTTCTTCCTTGGTCCTAAGTCTACTTCTATGTATTGTCACTTCTGAGGGCACTCGGTCAAAGGTGACCAACCAAGCTCATGGTGGTCCAGTCCAATCCAATCCAATCCAATCCAAAATCCAGTCTGCCCATAAGGCCTATCCACTCGGCCCTGCTAATTGCACACTACCCTACCCTACCCCCATTCGAGTTTGGATTTGCTAAAGTTGAAGATCTCAACTTCATAAGTAAAGTTGACATATTATGGGACTAATCTATACTCATGTTTATAATTTAAACCGTTCATCTCATATGACAAGTTAAGAATAACATGAATGCAAAAAATTAGTTTGATCAGACATAAGTATTTCACATGATCAAATCACATATATATTATAACAAATGGATGGTCTATTCTTAAAAACATGTTGGCCATATAGAGCGCGTCACTTTTGTGATAACCGAAGTAACATTCTAAGTCTTTTGACCCCAAACATCTTCCCAAGCATTGAGCACCTAATCTCTCATTCATGAAATTACACAGTTGTAAGAGCCAAAAATAGCACAGAATTATGTGGGACCAGGCGCAGACACATGGCACAATGGTGGTAGGTAAAAATACTTTGTTCGGCCAAGTTGGTTGTATGTCCAGGCAGTCATTTGTTTGGCTGCTCTACTCTTTCCAAATATTCTATTTGGATGCTCTGTCCGCGCTATTTGGCCACTCTATTAGGCCATTTTGATAGAGACAATCAAGGAGAATCCCAACAGTTTTATTTCTGGATAATGCTTATTACTTTCAAATACGGGGGCACTATCCTACAATTAATAAAGCAACAATTTGAGTTAATTATTCCATATGGAGGTATCCATGCACAATATAAAGAGCACAATCCCAAAGGGTCAAGTACACAATACACCATCTTTACAGTAAATTGATTAATCATTATATTCATGAAGGTGGTGCGGACTTAAGCATCGAAGTGCAACAATGGCAGTGCTCTTTTTTGCAAATTCATTGCACGTTGGTCATTCCTTCGTTAATCTCTCTATGTGGTTTATTTTTTTCCCCACACAACTCTTTTTTAGGCAATGCATTAAAGTGCAGAGAATCCCATATCTCTCTTTTTCAATATCATCAACCTCCAAAATAGTTAGGTTACATATGTTATCAACCATGTCTAATGATCCAAGTTAAAGAAACCTAGGTTTCATATGTTAGGTTGCATTACTTTTCCGATGAGAACAATACAAACACAAGATTTAAATAAGAAAATGCCAATTTTCCCCAATTTTTTCGGGAAGCAAACAGAGTGCACAGAGTAACAAGAAGAAGAGGTGTATGTAGGCGTGGGTATTGAAATTTGAAAGTGGTTTACATACCTTTGTGATGCGAGGAATCAGAGGAAACGTCGCCGAGTACGGTGTTGGAGGCGGTGTTGAAGATGTCCATTACTTGGCTTGCTGCTGAGTTGCAAAGCTCCATTGGCAAACTCTTGTGTGCTCTTGGCGCTCCAGATCAAACCCTTCTCTTCCATTGATTCAAAACTGCTTGCTTTGCAGTACTAGCAGTTGGCACACAAATAAATAAAATGAATTAATCCTCGTAGCTCGAAAAATTCGGCCCGAATTTGGCTCGAATCTGTGAGGAAGAGGGAAGAGGGAGAGAAGAGAGGAAGAAGAGGGAGAGGGAGAGGGAGAAGGAAGCAGAGGGGAAGAAGAGGGGATCGTCGCCATCGTCGCTGTCGATCGTCGCTCCAGCCCCGCCGCCGCTCCGTCGTCGTCCTCGTCGCCCCAGCCCCGCCGCTCCGTCGCCCCGCCTCTTCCTCTTCCCCCTCCCTCCTCCTCCTCCTCCTCCCCCTCCCTCCTCCTCCTCCTCCAGCCGATTTTATGGCCCCCTCCCCTCCCTCCTCCCCCTCCCCCTCCCCTCCCCCTCCTCTTCTTCTTCTCCCTTCTTCCCTCTCCCGATCTGCAACAAAACCAGGGGAAAAAAAAAAAATTCGACCCCAAAACGACGTCGTTTTGGGGTCGAGCCAAACACTCGAGCCAAATATTCGAGCTACCAATCACTACTCAAATAAAATATGTGACATATAAATCTCAAGTGATTAGAGTTTTAGTATTCTTCAATCAAATTTAATTTTTTTTTTTTTTTTAAAAAGTTAAATTTTATTTTTTTTGCTTATCATTAAATTTAGGATTTTTCAAAATTTTCATTAAATTAAAAACGGATGTGTCTTTTATCAAATCATTTCATATTTATTGTCACTAAATTTTTACTACCAGATGTCTATCTCAAGGTAAAAATTTGTGAAAAATTTATACTGACCGATTGACTGGCCAGACATTTAACAGGTTATCTTTTTTATTTTATTTTTTACTAAATTTGAGTAAAAACTTATTTTGATATCAAGTACACTCCAAGGGAGCTTCATCAAACTACCGGTCTATCTGATGGACGATCGGGTGAATGTCTGGCCAGTCAATCGGTTAGTATAAATTTTTCACAAATTTTTACCTTGAGGTAGACATCTGGTAGTAAAAAATTAGTGACAATAAATATGAAATGATTTGATAAAAGACACATTCGTTTTTAATTTAATGAAAATTTTGAAAAATCCTAAATTTAATGATAAGCAAAAAAAATAAAATGTAACTTTTTTTTTTTTAAAAAAAAAAATTTAAATTTGATTGAAGAATAGAAAAACTCTAATCACTTGAGATTTATATGTCACATATTTTATTTATTTGTGTGCCAACTGCTAGTACTGCAAAGCAAGCAGTTTTGAATCAATGGAAGAGAAGGGTTTGATCTGGAGCGCCAAGAGCACGCAAGAGTTTGCCAATGGAGCTTTGCAACTCAGCAGCAAGCCAAGTAATGGACATCTTCAACACCGCCTCCAACGCCGTACTCGGCGACGCTTCCTCTGATTCCTCGCATCACAAAGGTATGTAAACCACTTTCAAATTTCAATACCCACGCCTACATACACCTCTTCTTCTTGTTACTCTGTGCACTCTGTTTGCTTCCCGAGAAAATTGGGGAAAATTGGCATTTTCTTATTTAAATCTTGTGTTTGTGTTGTTCTCATCGGAAAAGTAATGCAACCTAACATATGAAACCTAGGTTTCTTTAACTTGGATCATTAGACATGGTTGATAACGTATGTAACCTAACTCTTTTGGAGGTTGATGATATTGAAAAAGAGAGATATGGGATTTTCTGCACTTTAATGCATTGCATAAAAAAGAGTTGTGTGGGGAGAAAAAATAAACCACATAGAGAGATTAACGAAAGGAATGACCAACGTGCAATGAATTTGCAAAAAAGAGCACTGCCATTGTTGCACTTCGATGCTTAAGTCCTGCACCACCTTCATGAATATAATGATTAATCAATTTACTGTAAAGATGGTGTATTGTGTACTTGACCCTTTGGGATTGTGCTCTTTATATTGTGCATGGATACTTCCATATGGAATAATTAACTCAAATTGTTGCTTTATTAATTGTGGGATAGTGTCCCCGTATTTGAAAGTAATAAGCATTATCCAGAAATAAAGCTGTTGGGATTCTCCTTGATTGTCTCTATCAAAATGTCCTAATAGAGTGGCCAAACAGCGCGGACAGAGCATCCAAATAGAATATTTGGAAAGAGTAGAGCAGCCAAACAAATGACTGCCTGGACATACAACCAACTTGGCCGAACAAAGTATTTTTACCTACCACCATTGTGCCATGTGTCTGCGCCTGGTCCCACATAATTATGTGCTATTTTTGGCTCTTACAACTGTGTAATTTCATGAATGAGAGATTAGGTGCTCAATGCTTGGGAAGATGTTTGGGGTCAAAAGACTTAGAATGTTACTTCGGTTATCACAAAGGTGACGTGCTCTATATGGCCAACATGTTTTTAAGAATAGACCATCCATTTGTTATAATATATATGTGATTTGATCATGTGAAATACTTATGTCTGATCAAATTAATTTTTTGCATTCATGTTATTCTTAGCTTGTCATATGAGATGAACGGTTTAAATTATAAACATGAGTATAGATTAGTCCCATAATATATCAACTTTACTTATGAAGTTGAGATCTTCAACTTTAGCAAATCCAAACTCAAATGGGGGTAGGGTAGTGTGCAATTAGTAGGGCCGAGTGGATAGGCCTTACGGGCAGACTGGATTTTGGATTGGATTGGATTGGATGGACTGGACCACTATGAGCTTGGTTGGTCACCTTTGACCGAGTACCCTCAGAAGTAACAATACATAGAAGTAGACTTAGGACCGAGGAAGAACTAACCAAAGTGCCTATGTAAATTGGAGATGGTATGTTTATGGAGAGGTCTACACCACGAGAAGTTCTAGATGTTGAATAAGATTAGATTAGGAAAGATCTTTTGTCATATAGGTAACAGATTACCCTCATCGAAGGGAAGCTTAATCGAATATGCAGTTCCTCCTCTTTGATCACATTGATGATTTGAGCATGGAGGATACGAGACAATTATTTCATGTGCACCTTGAAGAGCAGGGAAGGAGAACACCACTATAAAGGGTTACCATCGTCTTCTTTAGCGGACATTCAATCTCTCTAAAGCCTAAATCTCTGTATTTATTTGCTTTTAAACTCTCATTCCTAGATTCTTGACTTTAGCATTGGAGGGGTTTTTCGGGCCATACCCCAGCTAGGTAGTGTTTGCAGTGTTCTTTGCCACGCAAGTCATGGTTCTTAGATTCCCTCAATCAGTCATAGAGCTCCAATTCTATAATTGTGAAATTCATCATCACACAATTAGTGCCATCTGTGAGACCACTATCTTTGTGTTTGATTTGAGTAATGAGAATTGAAGATGGGACTTTGTCAGTTCTTGAACGAAGGAGTAGCATGGAGGAGATGAAGGACAAAGGCCTTGCACAACCAAAGGTGCAAACGGAATGAAACCAGTGCATAAAGCTCACTTCGGGCACATGGGAGTGATCTGAGATGCACCACCAGTTTCGTTACTGGCGAGACCTCTCACCACCATACTCTTGAGAAGGGCTGGATCAACATATAAACCTTGACCATATACTTAATTTGTTTCGGTGAAAAATAATTCACATTTTTTTAGTGAGAATTGCTTTTCACATTTTTTAGTGTTTAGTGTGATAAATAATGAAATTCAACAAAACAATTTTTGTTGTCAATGAAAAATGTGTTAATTTGGACAAAAAATATTTTCTATATTTTACAGGTGAATTTTTTTTTTTTTTTCCAAACCTAATGAGACAGAACAAAATCTTACCGATGTCACCACCTCCATAATACACCACCTTGATTTTAAAAAGCGGCCACAATCGTTACATAATGGTTTCGGTAGTTACGGCCACTATAGCAGTGTGATAGAAATTTTCAACTGTAATGGCCGCCGCTGTTACATGAAGGCTATTACAGTACTGTTACGTTCGTTATGCTTATGTTTTCAACATATTCTGTATATAAGTGATGTAGGACAAGTTTTTAAGAATTTTTGTATTTTTAATTTTAATATTTTTGATATATTATTTTATTAGGATTCTTGTAATTTAGTATAAATATTTTAGAATTAGGTTTCTTAATTTAGATTTATTTTGTTTTCCTAATTTGTGGGCTACTTGTTTCCCAAGAATTAGACTAGTTGGATTGTTTCTTAATTTTAGATTTCTTGGTGTCTAGGAATACTTGGTCTCCAAGGTTTAGGCTATTATAAATAGTTATGCAAGCCTTGTGGAAAAATAACTTTTATTCAATAATATTAAGATATTTTCTCTTCCTTGTGAATTCAAGGTTCTATTTTCTCGTGGATTTGAGAGCCTTTTTCGTCTACTAGAACAATATCTAGTCTCCTGTGTATTCCGCTGCGTTAGTAAGGCCACCTTTTATAAATTTTTTTAATCATTTGTTAAAATCATAGAAAAGGCACATAGAACTTATGTGAAAATTTTAAATCTACATGCTTTGGGTGTCAAATCTTTAAATTCTACAAGACTTAAGTTTCTATCATAGTTAGATGAGCTTAGTTCTTTACCCCCTCAAACTTTCATTACTTTTCTCATTTGATTCCATTCCTTCGTTATTACTCTAATAGTTAGATTCCATTTCTTCGTTATATCTATTTAGTTTTAGATTAAATCTTTACTTCATTTCTATCATATTATATCTCATTTGATATCATGTTATGTATTTTTACATTAGTAAATATGTTGGCATTTTGTAACTATCATTTTTAATATTAAACATTCTTTATTATTATTATTTTTTTTTCTCATTTCAAGGGAGAAGTTATTCATAGCCATATATACAATCAGTAAAGTTATAGGAAAAATTTCTATAGAGGCTTAAGACTGGAGTGAAAAATTAATACATATATTAGATTATGTTAAAGAACTAAACAAAACCCACAAAAAGCTATCTTGAACCTTACTAAATGTGATTTTGAAATAAGAACATATGTATCGGCAAGTTTTCCCAAAGGTTGTGAGAAAAAGTAAAAAAATTCATGGCTATGGTTGCCGTTACACTACAGCTGTTACACCTCGCAATCATGTCAACACCACAGTTACTGTTATGGTGGCCACTACCATTATTGAAAACCTTGTACAGCCACACTACGTAGGGTTTCAATCAAACACAAGAAAAACATTTTTCACTAAAAAAAAAAAAAAAAATTCTCAAGAAAATATTTTTGGCCCAAAAAAGAAAGAAGGGTCTTAAGCTTCTCCTACTGTTAGATTTCCGGCAAGAACTGTTCAATGAGTATTTCAAAGGGCTTCCTTGATTCCATTCTATACCTATGAACCTTCTCTGTCTTACAACACAAATAGTGACCAGCTGAAAAGCCCTCATATTGTATGGTCAGTTTGAACATCCAAAGCCATTCCTTGATGGTCACAGGACAGGACCACTTAGAAACACAAATATTCAGCAACCAAGCAAATCAGGCAGAATATCAGAACACAAATCAAAGCTATTACATACTGCAAACTATGGGCTAAGCTTAACAAAGATTCAGCTGTTAAGCTTCCACAAACTCTGTATGCCATGTAAGTACCCCTTCCAAACTGTCTTTTAACTAGTAGAAAAGAGTTGTGACTTCAAAAGAAAACTGTAGGGTCTCCAAAACTTTAAAGCAGTGACTGCAAACACTGCTGGATCAGTTTCAGTATTCTTAAGGGCTTTAGGAAAAACATTGTTCGACTGCCGAGATTGAAAAGACAAAAGGAAAAAAAAAAAAAGGGAAAAAAAGAAAAAAAGAAAAAAAGAAAAGAAAAGAAAAGAGAGCATAGAATCTTACAACTACCTAATGTGGGTAATTTTCAGATTTCTAATTCTATTCTACCCAACCATTGTAGATTAAAAGAAAACTGGAATTGGTGATT
The DNA here is from genome assembly GCA_022316695.1 of Camellia oleifera. Classification (NCBI taxonomy): domain Eukaryota; kingdom Viridiplantae; phylum Streptophyta; class Magnoliopsida; order Ericales; family Theaceae; genus Camellia; species Camellia oleifera. Next base: position 59,064,806 of record CM039313.1, on the reverse strand, counting down.
ACTTACCACAAAGCAGCCTTGTTTATTCCTTGGCTTCCTTGGTATTTTTCACCATCTCTTAGCTTTGTTTGTTCCTTGGCTTCGTCCTTCATTGGTATCCTTCACAATCTCTTCTTCCTCGGATTCCTTTGCATTGCTTGACTTTGCTTTTGTGTCGATATTTTTGAAATCTTCAATCATCCCTTCCTGTGCAGTGCTTTTGCCACTCTCCTCCAAATCCAAGTCTTCCTTAGCTTTTCCGAAACTCTCCACCCCATCATCCTTTTTGGTAGCCTTTTTAGCTTTCTCGTTTGTTTCTACCTCCTTGGCTTCTGTAATGACCTTGAGAAGTTCTGGAGGTATAGCTGCTGTGTCAAGCTCCCGGCAACCTTTGGGAGAATTTTTAGCTTCTTGATCTGTCAGCATGTAAGAAGGGACCTGATGAGAGAAATGAAACATTTCCTCTCTTGGAATTGTTTTCACTTCTTGCAGGTCCGAATTTTGGTGAAACATTGACTTGAAGCCAGCAACTTTGACTAGTGGAGCTACAACTACACCTCGCTCCTTGTTATAATCTTCAAGCACTTCTACCACATCATATTTGTGTACCACCTCATTTGGTGTAAGAACATTCCAATTGGGAGACCAGTTACTGTAAAGAGCCCAAATGTCTCCCTTTCTGGGAAAAATTTGAATGACCCCTCTTTTGCCTTTCATCCACTTGACCCTGTGCGAGAAGGAATTGAGATTGCTAAAGATTACATGCTTGCCTAGCCTGAAATCCCCACTAGTCTTGGAAAAGCCAGATACAATCCAATTTAGAGGGCCTAGTTCAGCATTACTTTTAGAGTTCAGCCAACTAATCTGCACCTTGAAGGGCTTCGTAGATATCAAATTATGAATTAAAGCATAATACCGAGGCATGCCATCATCATCATCATCATAGGCAGCTCAAACTTGGTTTTCACCGAAGGATTCCTCTGCCCGATCCTTATCAAACTCATAAAAATCTGGATCTAGAACACTCATTGACTTGGTTTCAGCAGCCTTTTCATTGAAATCAATATTAGAAGTGACAAGGGAAGAATTTCTGGGCTGTACTGAATTATTAGTGTCCACAAATGCAGCATTTTTATTTCCATCTTTCTTCCCACCATTTGGTTTTTCCTTTACCATCTTCTTACCCTCTTTAATTGAAGCCTCCAATGTAGTTTTCTTGTTCCATTCATTGAGCTTCTTCCTGATCTCCATCTGTGACTTTGCCATCAGCAAATTGCGAATTTCTAACTGTGACATCTCCTGTACACTGTTATTCTTGACAGTTCCTGAAGTGTTAAGGCTTTCTGTTCCCAAGCAAACCTTCTGATTAGGCATTGCCATTTGATTAAGCACCTCTCTTCCAGTAACATTCACCTGAATGCGACTCTTTTTCATAGGCCCAGAAGTGGATCCAGCATTGGAAGCTAACATGGCACTCATTTTCATAGAAGCAATGTTTGGACTTTTGATTGAACCAACGCCTGCAGACCCTAGTTTTAACATATTTGAAGCAGATGTGTTGTTTGTCAGATGACGGTTTACATTTTGCTGCTGCTGCTGGTGGTAGAAGGGCCATGAGGTGGTTGGATTCGGACCATTTTTTTGGGTGGGGCAGGCATCTCAACAGCATAACAGGGTTCATGACAGTTTGGACAGCGAACTTTTTGATTGAGGTAATCTCTTAAATGCTCATATTGGATCTTACATCGGTTGCATGCAGTCCAAAATGTGTTTGATTTTGATGGACGAGGTGCAATTGGAATAAGTCGGGGACTAGCAGCACTCTTCTGATCCTTTATACTGGAATCATCATTGTTGGTTGGCGTTGATGAATTCCCAGTTTCATTTTTCTTATAAATACCACTTAGATTCCGTTTCTGGTCATATGCTTCTCTCTTAGCCTTATCAGACAACAAGGTCAATGCTTCAGCGATAATTTTGAAGGCCCCTTTAACCCCAACTGACTTGTCAGGGTGAAGACTGCGATACAATTTCCTGTAGTGTCTCCTCAACGTTTCAGTATCAGCCAAGGGATTCACGCCTAGAACCCCATACCAGTCTACTTCACCGTTTATCTTTTTCTCAGCAGAAATGTACACATCAAGGGTTGCCATGAATTGAGGAAGACCCTCAAGCATGGGAAACAATTTTTGAGCTTTCAAAGCAAATTTTTTGGCTCCAGCAAAGTCCCTCTCTTTCAACTTCTGCTCTGCAATTTCTTTAGCTCTCACAGCATCATTCTTATTACACTCCATTTCTTCAATGTTTCGCACTCTCTGTTTCTTATGCAATTCTTATGTTCCTCCCGTGTGCAGAGGTGGCTCAAGTTTGTTCACCTAAGGCATAAAAAACTTAAATGAGGCCTTTTTATATTTTTTTTGAAATACATTTCTTTTATGTTGAAATGCAAAAATACTAATTACGCTAAAGTTTAAAACTTTCAATTCCCAAAACCAATTTAAACCAACAATATAATCTTTTAGAAAACATTGAAGATTAAGAAAGCTTTCCTTTCTTTTTTAACTATTAGTGTGATTGCAATTTATTTTTATAATATTAAAAGACATAAAAGTGGGGCCTCTTACTGTGCAAGGCCTTAGGCAAAGTCTTATTTTCTTGGCACTCGAGCTGCTTCTGTCTGTGTGCAAGCCCTAATACACCAAAATAATGAATTGACAATAAGAACCCACTTTTGGCAAAAAAGGAGAATAACGACAAGAAGTTATCAGCGTATAATTAGGTCATTGTTAGTCTCATAATCATAATGATAAAATCAAATAACAAATAAATGCATCTTTCTATTTACCAAATCCAAAGGTTCATCTCTCCTTGTAATGAGCAAACGACAAAACTATAAAGATAATGATCATAATTGATTAACTAGAATACCGAACTTTAAAAATCCCCAGATTAATAGGCGGTAAGAAGTTCACAGAACACTATTTGATCAAAATATTATCGGCGCATAATCAGGTCATTTTTGTTAGTCATAACAACCATAACAATCAAATGAAACACAATTAAATGCATGTTTCTATTTATGAAATCCATAGATTTCATAAATAGTCCTCATGTCGAAAAATTCTTAATGAACGACCAACAATTAAAAGGTAATGATGTAATCGACTAACTAGAATGCTGAACTTTTGGAAAACCCAAATGAATGGGAGGCAAGGAGTTGATAAAACACTATTTTAACGCCACTTGAATTAGTCATTCCTATTAACAAAATCCAAAAATTTATATATATATATCCTTTGATCTAGAAACCTTCTTAATGACCAACCGTTATGAAAACAAACCAACTAAAATACTGAACTTTGAAAAACACGAATAAATTGGTGATAAGAAATTCAAAACACAGTACTTTGATCACCATCTACATTAATGACCAACTGTTATGAAAGTGGACTAACTAAAAATACCGATCTTCTGAAAAGCACAAGGAACAGTAGTTGGCACACCATCTGCATTAGTCATTCCTACCCAATTTCAGTGATCATGAAACAAATACAGAGAAAATGATAACATAAAAACCCTCTGTCTCTTCAACCACTAACAGAAAACTTTGTCATGAGATACATTGTACGGACTGAACAAACCAGAATAGAATCCAAAACTCAAGTAAGCAGAAAATGCGCAAGTGTTAACTACTCAATCTTACTTGCAAAGAGCAAAATTAACCAAACCCATCAATCATAATCTGGTAAACTCGAGATTTCACATCTACAGTACCCAGATTCAGTATATCAGACCAAACCCTAGAAAGCCCTTATCATCATCAATGCACAATCTAAAAAACACACTTAATGATTAAAATCACTTCCATGCAAAGTACAAATCAAAGACAGTGTACATAGATATACAGATGCATAGATAGAATTCAGATTAAAAAGAGAGATACGATTGCTTACCCTATTTGAGAAATGAGAACTGTATACAGATACATAGATAGAATTCAGATTAAAAAGAGAGATACGATTGGTTGCCCTATTTGAGAAATGAGAACTGTAGAGAGAGACACCATCGATGAATTTCCACCAAATTAGATTCTGTTCTTATTTTTACCAGCCAGATCATACACAGTGATAATTCTCGAAACAACATTTATTGTGAAAATTTCTCATACCCTAGTAGAGATTTAACACAGAAAATATAACAAGAAGTAAAATAAAAATATACGTATATAATAAAAAGTAGTACATTTTTTCCTTCTGTTTATGAAGTATTTTGTCACCCAATGCCAAAACCAAATAACCTACCTTTTGGCATTGGGTTTAACTCTGGTTTTTGTCAACTACTTTGTCTAAATATAGTAAATTAATTAAAGTGAGTATACATATTCTAGAGCACTCAATTAAATTTCTTTTGTCATTATTAGAAATTACAAAAAATTTGGTAAGTAATAGTAACCATATTTATAACCCCCAAGAGTTGGCCTAGTGGTGGAGGCTTGGGACTTAGGAGTTTGCTCCTCTCTAGGTCTCAGGTTCAAAACCTCTTAGGTGCTATCAACTCTTGTGTTGGGCCAGTCCATACAGAGCTTTGCTCTGGCTTTAAATGGGCCCCCCGCTAGTGGACGGTGGGATTGGTCCCCCAGGGATTAGTCGAGGTGCGCGCAAGCTGGCCCGGACACCCTGAGTTATCAAAAAAAATAGTACCATATTTATTGTTTTTTGTTTTTCAAAATTGAATTAGCATTTAATGCCTGTTTTTAATTTGAGTTATGTTTTTATTTTTACAATCCCTGTTTCTTTCAAAGTTGAATTTTGTCTAATTTCAAATTTGAATTTAGCTCTTCAGCCTAAGTTAGTGAATTTCATATAAATAAAGTTGATCCAAGAATATCAAATAATTAAGAAATTAATAGAAGTACATTGAAAAGCTAATTTTCGAAGTTCTTTACATTTTTCTATTGTTTAGCTAAATCTTTGAATGCATGAACTGAAATTGTACGTCTGATGACATAATGTATAATAGTAGCAAGATGAAATTTCCTTTGTACTTCAGAGTATAGGACAGCAGAGTTGAGTCGAGTAATGTAACGCCCCCCAAAATAATGCAATAATTACAACCCAAAACATGTGTTAATAACTACATCAATCAAAGTAAATAGTCTTTTCATTATGTAGAGTTGATACAAAAGAGTTTAACAAAGTAAATGCCCTATCAGCTTACACCTTTCCAAGTCTTGACTTGGTTACAACAAAAGAGAGACTAGCTCATACACATTTAGCCTTTGGCTTTACAAAAATATACTATTCAAATAAAGAAGCTCTTGCTCCTAAATGTCCCTCCAAGCTATTGCCTTGGCGGAGGCATGTCACCAACACCTGAAAATGGTTTTCCCAAATAGGGTGAGCCACAATCTAGTAGGAATAATCTAACACAATATATGAGGTTTAACAAAAGTATAAGTACAATATGCATAAACAATGCCCGTGATAAAACATTCACAGTTTATATAGTTATAAGATACCCAATCCAATTTCTAATCCATTTCCATTCGATTCGTTTCATTACATGAGCCAATTTCATCATTTTTCAATAACCCAAATGAGACTAGCAACTCATTAGTTCTATAATCACATCATCAACATGTAAACATTTCAAACTTGTCATTTTATGGATATTTCGTCTGCGGGATCGGCACCCTATATATAATTTCGAGACTTTCACCCAAGACACTCCGGCCAACTTAATTATAATGGAGTCCATCCCTTTTCTCCTTCCAAACAATGGAGTTCATCCTCTTTCTCCTCCCAAACAATCATTCATATATGTGCAATGTATTTAAACACATAATCATACGTGGAGTGCATCCCCTTTCCACTTCCAAATAATCATACATATACAATGTATATAAACATAGTCATATTCAATGCCAATCAATAAGAGATTAGTTTTAATTCACCTAATCCGCATGCAATTTCTATAACAATCATAGCTATTCTCCACCGATAACCCAATACAGATATTTCTAAACAGATATATAATCTGATGACAGATAATTTATCCAAGATTTCGAAAGATGTGAAGTGTTATATACTTAATTCCACCATCTATTTTAACCCTCGCTTAATTTCATGTTTACCACACCAATTTCAATTATTTATACAAAATAATCATGATAGTCATTTTAGGGCAAAAATTCCCTTTCTCCAAATATCAACCCAAATATCAAAATCAACCATTTTAACACAACATGATCTCATTTTCAAATCTCATACTTGTTTATTTCATTCTCACCAAAACCCCTCTTTCCATTTCATACCCAAACTCTAGGTTTGTTCACATTACCCCCAAATCCCACCATTGTTACACAATTGACAAATAACTAAGTTAAAACTCATAACAAAGTGTAGAAAATCCCTACCTCAAGAAGAGAAGATGAGCAAAGCAAGGTTGAAACTCCAAAGACACCGAAATCCAAGTTTGTTTGGATCAAAATGAAGATCTTGATGCACTCTACCTTTTTCTCAGAGACACTAGGGTGAAGAGATCAACGGATCTAGATGAAATATAAGAGAGAAGGTGAGTTTTAGAGAGAAACTCAAGATCTAGGTTTTTGGAAAGTTTTAGAGAGGAATGAAAAAGTGATACAAAACATCATCTTTACGGACTGTTATACACGCAGTTCGCTCGAGTGTGGAAAGTGACGCTCTTGCGTCAGACACAAAGGTCCGCTCGAGCGTAGAATACACAATTCCAGAAGTTTTGTAGACTGAAGGACCCTGCTTGAAGCGTGAGACTGGACGCTCGAGCATCCAATGCACTCTCCCAGTATTTGCAGATCTGCAAAAAAATACTAAGAGTTGACAAATCCCGCTCGAGTACAAGAATGGCTGCTCGAGTGGAGGAGCAAAATTTGTGAAGCCCGCTTGAGCGTAAGAATGCCCGCTCAAGCAGAAGAGTCAAAATTTGGGCGTCACAAGGTTTGGAAAAAAAACAAGAACCAACCTGTTCCGAACGCACAATTACAACCCGATAATCAAAATAGAGGGGAGAGAAGGAAAACAAAATATGAATAAGCCATTCAAAACCGTACGGATCCGAGTCCGGAATACGATAAGTGACGGGTCAAAACCGGAATCGCTATAAGTAATATGTTTGTTTAAGTTCGGACTAAAAACTTAACAAACTTTAAAATGTATTTTAGCTTGGCTTGTTTACTTTTTGAGCCGATTTGAAATGAGTTTTAATTGTGTTTATCACCAGCCAAAATCAAATAATTATTTATAGAGCGTATAACGGGGTCGAACTAAGCTGTGTAGGTTATTCAAGTTTGGCATGAAAACTTAACGAGTTACAAATATGTTCAAGCTTGGCTTGTTTACATAATGAACCAATCTCAATTCAAACTTTTAAGAAGTCGAGTTAGAGCAGTACTTTAAAAGGCTCTAGGCGCACCAAGGCGATAAGGTTTCCTATAGCCTAAGTGCGAGACGAGGCAAGGCGAGGCGAGGCAAGGCACACACCTTACCAAAGCGAGGCGCAAGTAGTAGAAGAAAATCAAAATTATAAAAGGCAAACTTTTCAACATAACAAATATATATAGAATTCCAAAAATAATAAGGCAAGCTTCACCATTTCAAATAACTGATAAACATAACATTCAATCTTCTAAAAGTGAAATAGAATATCTAACAAAAGATATAAAGTATCTCATTCACATCTCCCAAAATCCTCCAAAAACCTCAAGTTTTAAGGTCATTCACATAAAGTTCAAAACAACTAAGCTTCTAGTTTGCAGTTCAAAAAAGAAATAAAAAGCACTTAATCAACAGTTGGAGTAGAAAAATAGGTAAAGCCTATGAAGCCCATGCCTCGCACCTCAAAAAACAGCTCTTGCCTTAGCACCTAAGTTGCGCCTTGCGTATTACGCCTTGCCTCGACCTATTCGAAGCGCAAGGTTGTACCTCGTTGCGCGTCGAGCTTAGGCGCGAGCCTAAGCGTGCCTTTTAAAACACTGAGTTAAAGTAGCTTGGTTTGTTTTACAACCCGGTCAAATTTTAAGGCCAATCATAGTTAATTGTTGTCTTTGGTCTAAATTTGTTAATATTTTGCAGGGTTGGTTCTTTCACTATTGGAATGAAGGTGTCAAAAAGCGGTGCTACGTAATAGTTGCGGCTATTACGTAATGGTTGTGGCGGTAGGCGCTATCCGTTGCACCTGCTTGTGCGGTGTGACGGAAATTCACGTGTAACAGTCGTTTCAGTGTTATGTAACGGCTATAGCAGTATTGTAATGGCCATAACGCCTGATTACACACATTTACAATATTTTGAATAGCTTCCATTCCCAAAAAAAAAAAAAAAAAAAGCTTATAAAAAAAGAGTGAATACTCAAGCTTATAAAAAAAGCTTAATATTTTGGGATGGAATGAACCACAATTTATATATATTTTTATTTTACATGCTAATGTAATGAAATAAAAATTTTAAAAAAAAAATTATGAAGAAAAAAAATTTATAGAAGATTTTTTTTTTGGGCTTGGATTACTTGAGTATTTGTTATTTTTTTGGAGAATGGAAGATATTTAGTATATTGTAAAAGGGTATAATGGTGTGTAACAGACCATTACGACCGTTATGGTACTGCTACAACCGTTATGTGACATTGAAACAGTTATTGCACATGTGAATTTTTGTCACACCGCTATGGCGGCCGTAACGGGTGGTGGCAACCACCACAACCGTTACGTAACAGCGTTACGTAATGGTTGCAGCCACTTTTTAAAACCTTGGTAAGAATGTATTTATTTAGATATGACAACCATGACTATAATGGAGAAACTTCTAGGAATCATTTTTACACCAAAACAATTGATTTACTTTATTTTCTTTCCTTAATTTCTACTCCTTTTTCTCTATATTTTTTTAAGCCATGTTCAATACATGACAGTCTAATGTACGAGTACAATTTCTGACCAAGTAATCATTCATTAACTGTGGAGCACCAACTCAGCACGTTGAGGTTCACACTGTAAAGATTATAAGGTCCACTCTGTACTTAAGGTAAGCTGAATAGGATATGAGAGAAGCATGCACTGTCAATATCTCATTGATGGCAAAAGATGCCTGACTGTGCTCATTAAAAATATAGATAGATGCAGCACTTAGACAGATAGATAGATGCCTTACTTTGTAGAGATGTTTGGGGAAGGATTGGCCATACTGATGTACTTCCTCTTGAATCCACCTCTCATGATTCTCCGATTTCATTGATTTCAGAAAATAAATTAGGCGTTCCAGTATATAGTCTGTGTTTTTATATGTTTTTGTTATAGGGAAAGTATCAAAGCATTTTTTCACCAGGGAAGTTGATAAAAAAGAAACCATAAAAGTGAAATAATCTACCTGAATGGAACATTTTCAACCATCCAAACAAACAAACAGCTTCCTCCATACAGAAAGTCGAGTTCGACAAGTGGTGAGCTGCCACGTTATCAGATTTCCTAGTGAATCCAAAATTCTCAATCACTGCCTGCATATATACCTAAATAAAAAGAGCCACAAATCACAATTCCCAGTCATCAACTGGAAAATCACTTGGTTAAGATGCTGCACAACCTCCTTTTGTAAATCAATCAACCAAAAGATTACAATCACCAAGCTCATGGAGACCTTTTGACTATAGAGTATCATTATATAACTTCCATCTGAATTAGTAGTCATTAAAGGTTTTGTGACAAGTAAATATTCCACTGGAAGCTAGATATGAATGAAAAAAAAGGGAGGACCTGAAATAAATGTAATCGATATTTTTTTCAGTTATAATAGTATTAGCTGCAAATGCAAGTTACAAGCCATGTCCTTGGTTCATGGTTTACAAAAGAATGAAACAGCCTTGTGTAGACACTTTATTTTGACCAGCCCTAGGACTTAGGCATTTTGGATGCTCCCCAATAAACATTTCCAATTCTCGGGCCGCTGTTGAGACTGAGGACTATTTTCTATCCCCTAAGCCCATTCTCCCAAAAACATCGTTTTGCTTGGCTGAAATTACCTTTTCAAACATCTTTCCAAAAGGAGATGGGATATGTGCCCGGTCAACTTCGAATTGTCAATTTTCTAAAGAAAAACTTATGCTATGATAAAAAAATAATGTCAACTTGGAGTTGATCATACGCATAAAAGTAACAAAATTGTTCGAAAGTCAAAATTGTTGACTGAGACATCGTGGGGTCCAATGGTCAACCATGTGTGGCTGCACATTCTGAGTCAAACCACAGGTGGCACCTGCGGCCGCATTATGGGATTACGGCCACACATTCCATGAGCTGCCACATGTGCTTAAGCAGCACATATTTGATTTTCAGAAGATTTTGTTTACTAAAATGGTGTATTGCACCTGCTAGGCTGTGTATATTCGCATTAGAGTTCCGACCTAATGTGTATATACTTGCCCCCCAAGCCTCCCCTCCTTTCTGAGGATAGCCAAGAATTTTCTAGCAAAACTTCCTCTCTCTCTCTCTCTCTCTCTCTCTCACACACACACACACACACACACACACACACACATACTTTAGCTTCCTCTCTCTCTCTCTCTCACACACACACACACACACACACACAGAGACACACACACACACACTCTAGCTTCGAAAGTCGCACCAATTCTAGCAAGTAATACAGTGCCCTTTAGCATCCAAAAGCAAAGGAAATCAAAGCAGATTGTGAAATATGTTATGTTTATGTTCTTGTTATTTAGTTTAGTCATTAAGGGTAGTTTAGTCTTATTATTTGTAATTAAGCTTTTAGGGTTTCATTAAGGGTAGTTTAGTCTTATTATTTGTAATTAGGGTTTTCGGGTTTTGGTTGCCTTATTTATATTGTTCTTCCGTCTTTAGTGATGAATAACACACTACATACTTTTGCTCACCTTTTGTAATATGGTATTAGAGCCAATTAACGGCATCCCTACCAACTAGGCATTCTGGCACCGGACCACCATTGCAGGTTGAAGTTTGCAAGCCGAAAGTCAGTCGGCAGTCACAGTTTGCACCATCACAGCAGTTCGCAGCCTTCGCATCACCATTACAGCGGTTCGCAACTTTCACATCACCATTACAGCAGTTCGCAACCTTCGCATCATTGCACCAATTCGATTCTTGCAGTTCTTCACAGGTTTGACTTCGCAGGTAGTGAAACATGTTATGTTTCTGTTTGGGTGAAGCTTTATGGTTCTGACAAGGCTTCCCTATGATCCTTGTGTGCTTTATACACTGAACTTTGCGACGGCAACACTAGGACTTGAGTTCCTCCGTCATCAAAAATTGCATATTGCAGGCCATCTATCTCTCAGGTCACTTGGCAGCCTGTGTCTTCTCTCAGCCACATCGCAGCTTATCGCAGGTGCTCTTTCTCTGTCGCACCTTCTCGTCTTCAGTTCTTTGCAGCAACAGTCCTGCTTCAGTGCACTTCGCAGCCCTTGATTGCAGCCTTGACGAATCAGTCCTTCTTGTGATTCTGCCATTCATCCTGGTTCTTCTTTGATTTGTCTCTTTTGTTCGTCTATGTTTTTTCGTCATTCATGGCTGCTCATCAGGACCTTTCTTCTCAGGCTTTTGCTATGACCACCACCTTGTTAGGTTTGCATAGTTCTTTACCTCAGGTATCTCTCTACTACATGGATTTTTGACTCTGGTCATTCTCATCATATGACTCCCTATTACTTTTGCTAGTGCTAATGGATCCCCTATGTTTGTTAGTTCAATCAATTTTATATCTTATTTCCTCTTGTCCATACCTCATGTCTTTTATAATCCTCAACTGTCTCTAAGTCTCCTATCTATTAGTCAACTATCTGAGTTGGGTTTTGATGTTGTATTCTCTATTTCTGATTGTGTTGTGCAAGATCGGGTATCCAAGAGGCAAATTGGGATTGAGCGTAGAGTTGGTGAACTTTATGTCTTGGAGCATTTGCATCTCCCTCTAACATTGCCTTTCACTACTATGTCCTCTTTTTGTCTTAATCACCAGTCCTTTCCTTTTTAGCTTTGGCATTCTCGACTAGGGCATTTATGTAGTGATCATTTGAAACTTTTAGTCAAATTTGGTCATTTAGGCAGTATCTTTGTTAATGGCATTTCTGAGTGTAGAGGGCGTAAGTTTGTATAGCTGTTTGCTCTTCCCTTTAATAAAAGTAGTTCTATTTTTTCAGTCCCTTTTCAATTGGTACATATTAATTTATGGGACCTTCCCCAATTGCTACAAAGGGTGAGTCCCAATATTATGTATATTTTGTGGATGACTATAGTAGGTTTACATGGATTTACTTAATGACCCGAAAATCTAATTTGTATAAGACTTACTATAATTTTCACTTTATGGTTAACACTCCATTCTCTTACCACCCTTAAAATTCTTCAAGTTCTTCCTTGCTGAGTTTATTGAGTTCTTAGCTACAAATGGTACCATTCATCAATCCTCTTGTTTTGATACTTCTGCACAAAATGGTCGAGCTAAAAGAAAACTTCGTCATCTCCTTGACATTGCTTAATCCCTTCTTATCTCCTCGTCTCTCCTTTCTGTCTTTTAGGGGGAATTTGTGCTTACTGTTGCCTATCTTCTTAATCGCATGCCTACCCCTCTTTTCTCTAGGTGCTTCTCCATATGGGTGTTTTTTTGTTGAGATTCCAATTATTCTCTTCTTCGTGTGTTTGGTTCTACCTGCTTTGTTCTTCATTCCAAATGGGACTGTTCCAAGCTTAGTCTTGTGTGCTTTCTTGGGATATAGGACTCATCAGAAGGGTTATCGTTGTTATGATCCTGTGGCCAAAAAAAGCTCTATGTGACTTGACATGTCACCTTTCTAGAGAAATTACCTTACTTTACTCTTACTCCCATCTCCAAGGATGAATTAATTCATATTAATCCCTTTCCTCTTGATGTACCCGTAGATGAGTTTGTCTTTGACCTCTGAGGTGTCCACTTTGCCTCCTGAAAGTGCTCTAGCTCTTTTGCTTGCTCCTCTTCTCCGAGCTCCCCTTCCTCTAGCTCTACACCTCCTCCCTTTGTCGCTTTGGATCTCGCTTCTCTTGCTTCTTATTATCCCACTCGGGACCTGTGATCTTCTGGTAAGACTTGATTTTACCAACTACATGTATCTCTTCCTCCTATCATTCATCACTTTCTTGTTTGCATACTTATTATGAGCCCAGGTCCTACAAAAAAGCTTGTTATGATCTGAATTGGGTTACTGCCATGAATGAAGAGTTAACTGCTTTGACTAAAACTTAGACTTGGGACTTGGTTCTGTTACTTGCTGGCAAGAATCTTGTGGGTTACAAATGGGTCTACAAGGTTAAGATTCTTTCTGATGGCTCTTTGGAACGTTACAAAGCCCATTTGGTTGCAAAGGGATTTTCTCAAGAATATGGGATTGATTACGAAGAGACTTTCGCTCTTGTTGCCAAAATGACCACTGTTCGTACTCTTATCTTCGTTGTTGCTGCCCATTAATGGCCTTATTTCAGTTAGATGTCAAGAATGCTTTTTTTGATGGACATCTTGCAGAGGAAGTGTATATGCGACTCCACCTAGTTTGTCTCATCCTCCAGGTCTTGTTTGCAATCTTTGCCGTGCTCTCTAAGTAGTCACCACATGCATGGTATGAGCGGTTTCAGTCTGTTGTTCTCTAGATTGGTTTTTGATTCAATTATTTACATCCTCCGAGCCTTTAAGCTTAGGTTGAACCTTGTCTCTCGGGCTTTAAATACTTCAAATTAAGGACAATTCATTTCGCAAACCTGAATGACCTACACATATATAAACTCATTAAAACAGTTAAGTAACAATAATTCAAGGGCTAACAATTATATTTTAGGGGCCTAAATGTGTTCAATTTTGGCACCTATCAGTTTCTATCATAGCTTACATGATTCGGCTGTTTTTGTTCGTCTGCATATCTTGTTCTTCTTCTCCTATATGTGGATGATATGATCATCACTAGATCCGACTCTAGTACTATTCAAGTGCTCAAGCAATAGCTTTTTTAGGAATTTGAGATGAAGGATTCGGGGTATCTTTGGTATTTTCTCGGTATTGATTGCCTTTTGTTCTACTGGGTATCTTCTGTCTCAGACTAAATATGTTAGTGATATCCTTTCTTGTGCCAATCTTACTGATGCCAAGACTGTAGATACTCACATTAGATTGCATGCTAAGTTTTCTGCTTTTGATGGGGTTCTTCTTGATGATTCTACTGTATATCGTGAGTTGGTTGGTTATCTTGTTTACCTTACTGTGACTCGCCCGAATCTCTCTTATACTATGTGCACATTCTCAGCCTGTTTGTCTTTGCTCCTTATTCCACCCACTAGGCTACCTTGTTACATGCTCTTCACTACATTTAGGATACCTTGTTGTACTGCTTTTTATTGTCCTCCTCTTCGGATTTGACTCCTTGTGCCTGTGCTGATTGGGCTAGTGATATCTCTTATCACAAGTTTATCTTTGGTTTATATGTTTTTCTTGGAGATTCTCTCATCTCTTGAAAAAGTAAGAAACAATTTGTTGTTGCTCGCTTCATCACTGAAATTGAGTATCGTGCCATGGCTCATGCTACTCCTGAAGTGGTTTAGCTTCGCTGGCTTCTTTTTGATATGGGAGTTTGTCTATCTTCCTGGACTTCGTTGTATTGTGACAATTAGAGTGCTGTTTAGATTACCCATAATTCGGTTTTTCATGAGTGTACAAAGCAAATTGAGATAAATTATCATTTTGTTCGGCAGCGTCTTCATGCTGGCACTCTTACTCTCCCTTTTGTTCCGTCCTCTCTCCAGTTGGCTGATTTCTTTACAAAGAATCACGCTATTGCTCGGTTTCATTTTCTTCTTAACGAACTTTCAATGCTATTTCCAGTCGCATCCTCAGTTTTGTGTGTTTTTTTTGGGTGAATAGTTTTATGTTTATGTTCTTTTTATTTAGTTTAGTTGTTAAGGGTAGTTTAGCCTTATTATCTATAATTAGGCTTCCAGGGTTTCATTAAGAGTAATTTAGTCTTATTATCTGTAATTAGGATTTTAGGGTCTTGGTTGCCTTATTATTTATGTTGTACTTTTGTCTTTAGTGATGAATAAACAATACATACTTTTGCTCACCTTTTTGTGATATAAACAACTCCTAAAACCTGAGGGAAGCATCCGACTTTTCAACCCTACACGTTTCATTGCGTTTTCTTCGGTTTGACTTAACAAACCAGCGGTTAGTCCCCCTTTTCTCTTTTATTTATTGTTTTTGATCATGTTCTATCTCTTTGATAATGCTTAGGGTAGTATTCATGCACATGTCATCATATAGCTTAGATTTTACTGTTATTTTGTCAATTTCCTTACTTATTTCATGTTAAATCATTAGTTTAGGTTGCATATCATACATATCATGCATATAGGCCTGGTTAGTTGCTATTTATACATGTTTATCACTGTGTTTTATTATTCTTGGTTGATTTACTTGTTTAAACCATTGAGTTTACTGCATATATGTCATATTTAGTGGATTCTAGGTCTTTAAGCTTTCATATTATGTATGTTTGCATTAGTTGTTATAGCATCTAAGATCACGCATTTAGATGGCTGTTCTTCTTTTTCTTCCATGTTCTTGAGTATGTGTGCATGTTCTTCATCCTTAGCATATTACCATGATTTATTTACCATATGTTACATATTCGATATGATTGCATATTTGGAAGAGTTGCTTGCTATACGTGGTGTATTTGAGATATGTTCATGCTTGGAGGTCATATCCTTCTAATTAGGATACTTGCTACTGTTATTTTCAGAAAATCTTCATTTTCAAAAAACTTTATATTTTGTGGGAGGACTCCCCTAATTGGAGATTGATCAAATCCTTATACAAATATGCAAGTATTCAAGTTAGAATGATGTGGTCTGTATTGTGTGTATCACATAGATGGGAGGTTTAGTTTAAAGGAATAAGTGAAATTAAATGAGTATGTGAAATCAAATAATGAAATAAATCTCAATAAGAAGAATTAGTGGAGGCCAATTAATTGATTGGGCGAAAGGAGGTGTTCACTTTAATGATCTTCCCCTTTCGTACCTAAACTTCCAAACCAAGATTTTTGAATGTGATAGATCAGTGACCTAAACTAACATGGAGTTAGGGTTTCCAAATTTTCCCTAAAAATTAAGTGGCGACTCCTATCTTTGTGAATCGATCTCTGTTTGTCAATTTGTAAGCTAAATCGATTTGTGGGAATATTATGGTATATTGCCAATTTAGACCTCAATGATTCACATATTTTCAATAGTCAAATCCAATTGTGGGTGCACCAAAAGGCATGGTATCCACACCGTGATATCTTAAAAACTTAAGAAACGAATTGTTCAAGGAGAACCAGTTCCAGTAAATTATGCAAGATGAGAATCAAGATGAATTTTCTGCATTTAATGCCAAACATTAATGGGCTCAATTATGAGAGAAACTAATACCAATCAATAATAATGTGGTTTGTTTTTGGTTTTTTGTTTTGGGAACACGAGCAGGTAAATGCTGGCTTCAAGTTTGCTCCCACTTAATTTATCTGGAAAATATTTTCAGCTAAATAACTGAGAGATGAGGGAAGTTTCCACACCCTCGTGCTTATGCAACGTCTTTAGCAACATGCCCATCTCCATGCATCTCAAACATGCGACTTTCCGTAGAATTGTGCATACACACTCTTAGTCCGATAGACAACAATCAAACTCCCCATGATTGCATGAGTGCAAAGTCTTGACATAATACAACAAGTGAGCGAGTAAAATTTTACTGGTACAAGAGAGTGATTCATTCTCCATATGAGGTAGTCAGGATAGGTTCCAAAACTTGCTGCTTGAGAGAAGCTTGTTTCTTTGCTTCATAGTTGTAAGCAAAGTTTTCAAAAGCGTTCTTAAGGTGCGCATCGAGGCGAGGCGTGAAGAAAACGCACCTGTGCGTGGATTTTTAGGCACAGAACCAGAACCTAAGAGGCATTTGCATCAGGCACATCTTTTGTGCTTTTCACACATCAACAAGTGAGGCGTATGACTTCGAATAAGAAGATATACATACCATATATGCAGAATTGCAAAAGATCAACCTTCTTGGAATTCCAAATGACTTCAGCTTGACTTCAAGAACAACAGTTTAGGGTTTTCATGCTTGATCGCTGTCGCGCCATTTTCTCTCTCTCTCGTTTCTCTCTTGGTCTCGCTTCCTCTCTCTCTCTCTCTCTCTCTCTCTCTCTCTCTCTCTCTCTCTCTCGTTTTCTACTGTTGGTCTGTCTCTCTCTATTTTGGCTGAATGACCTTTGGTTGGACTCTTTGTATTATCACATAGTAGGTCTCTTCCTCCCTCTTCTTTCTCTGTTTTTTTGGCTGAATGATCTTTGGTTGGACACTTGTATTTATTGCATAATAGGTCTCTTCCTCTTTCTTCTTTCTTTTTATTTATTTTTTCGTTGAATGACCTTTGGTTGGACTCTTTGTATTTATTACATAATAAATCTCTTCTTTCTTTTGTTTTTTATTAATGTTACTGTCTTGCTTATTGGCTGATTTATTAATTCATTTTTTTTTTTAGGCATAAAATGGTTTTTATGAATTTTATTTTCTATTTCTTATTTTTTATACTCTTTTAATGCTATATTTATTTAATTTTATATTTTATAATTAAAAAAATCAAAATTCAAAAGGCTTACGCCTCAACACCTCGAGGCTTACGCCTTGCCTCATCAAGAGTAAAACGCATCGCCTTGCACTTTCACCTTCAAAAAACATTGGTTGTAAGGGTGGTCAAGCGAGGAAGTTTTAAAATCTCACTGGAGGAGTCAATCTCCAAGATTGCTTCAGTAGGTCAAGCATGACCATGCTTCTAGAAATCACAATCCCTCAATTTTGGTGCTAAGTAAAGGAGCCAACAGTCATCCTTATGTTGTACAAGCAAGCATGACGAAGTGTCAATGATTAGCTAGCAATCAAAAGTTCTGTCTCACTGTCATGAGGGACTTCCAGATCTGTGAGAACATGGTTAGATTAGAACGGTGAGGACAAACGAAGGCTGAGCTCGGATAATTTGAACCACTTTGTTCACTAAAGGGTGCACTGAGCTCTAGATCGATGAGTGTCTTCACATTTCTCCCTGAAGATTGAAGCACTGGAACCCTCAGAAGTTCTCACACCCCAATTGTACAATCTATGATTGGTTGATGGACAGCATCACCCATGTTAGCTACTATTGTCGAGTGATGTCACTCTAGAATAGGAATGATGCCTTGATGTGCAAATGGTTAGGCTATGTTGGTTCGATTGTTTGGAGATTGGATCAATATTTGATTGGAAGCAACTCTCTGAAACCTATTTGGCCTGTTTCATCACCAACAATAAGATCCCGAAGGAGGTGGATGGATGCTCTTCTCAACTTGAAGGGAAATAATGGATTGCTAAAGGACTATCCTCGCTAATATTTGGGGACATACAATGATATCAACACCAGTACCTGCAACGAGCAATTAGCCATTGTGTTGGTCAAACATGACTTGCTTTCGAAACACTCAGGATGGTTTACAAGGAGCCCCATAGCGGCTGGGAAGGAAAGCATAGGGAAGCCAAGGCCAAATTGTAAACGTAGTCTTCAAGGAATTGATCTACAAACTCCTAAACAAAATCAAGGATGAGCCCTTCTTTTGGCCACTTAAGATGATAGGGGACCTAAGTGGAACCAAAAGTTGAGGTGTTCTTACCACAAGGACTGATGGCACATGATGCATAATTGCAAGGCCTTCAAACAACACCTAGAAGATTTGATGGCAATTGGGCATCTTTAGGACTATGTCGATGCCGAGCAGGCCGTCCCAAAATTGTCATCAATATGATCCATGGAATGGTGGATACCGACCATGATGAGAACACCCTCCAGGGGGAGATATAGAAAGTCATTCATCTCAAGGAAGTCATGTTAATCAAGCGGGTGGCTAAGAGGATGAAAACCAAGTCCTTAGTTGCCAGTTTGATGTAGCTTTTACAGACAGAGATTTGGAGGGAATCCAACACCCTTGCACTGATGCCCTTATTGTCACCATTGGAATATGGAAGAAAAATGACATGAAGAGGACTCTTGTGTATCAAGGTAGCTCAACTGAAATCATGTACTTCAAATTGTTCAAAAAACTCAGTCTTGAGTAAGCAAGACTTGAAGTCGGTTATCATCACTCTGATCGGATTTAATTCACAGCCAAAGTGGCCTTCGGGTAAATTAACTTTGCCCATACAAGTTGAATTAGTAACCTTGTATGCTGAGTTATTGGTGAACATTCAAGAAGGATAACAGTGCGTAGGAGATTGGTTCAAGCGGAAAAAGCCTCAAGAAGGATAAAACACTTGGAGGTCGTTTGTTTAAATGCTTGGCTATTTGTAAAAAAAATATTTACTTTTAATTTGGAATAATGCAAAAATTAAGGTTATTGGTTTAGCCATTGTTTGGGAAGTGGGTTTGGGTGAATTTGGGGCTAAAGTAGTCACAAAAAACAAAATAGGCTTTTTAGCCCCAATAAGATAAAACATCACATCTAACCCATAATCATTACATTCTCTCTCACAAAAAAGTCAAAAAAGCCAAAAGTCCTTCCAAACTAGGCTTTTTAGCCCTGGGCTAAAATAGCCAAAAAGTCAACCCACTTTCCAAATCAAGCCTTAGTTGGTTAAGATCCAACCTACAATTCACATTTAATGTCAAAAGTAAGGTATATCCTAAGAAACACGGACACTTCTACAAAGGAAGCACAAGATGCCCGTATCGAATATTGACTCTTCGGATACTCCGAAATATGTGTCTGACACTTCCTCAACGTATCTTAATTTAAAAAATCAAATTTATAATATCGAACATTTATCAACACATCAACGACACTTCTTGAACCCTCTAGATATGTCCTATGTAATAACAATATTCTGCATTCTTCTATGCATTTTGAATATGATTTGAAACATTAATAAAATGAATACATCATGTATTGTAATGTTCTATATATAAGTATGTAATTGTCATGTAAATGGTGTCTTAGTGTATTTAAGTTATGGAGTATATACCTTTTAATGTAATTAGTGTTATTTTACATATTTTTTTATTATCTTTGAATAAATTACTCATATATATTATATATGACATAATAATTTTGTAAAAATATAAATTTTTAACGTGTCTCAAGTGTGTCGTGTCCTGCATTATTTGAAAAGTGTCGGCACATCAATGTTGTTTCACGGGTCTGTGTCTATGCTAGTTAGGTAATAAACCAAAATTCAATGTCATCATATTAAATTACTATCAAACCAAATTAAAAAAAATAAAAAAAATAAAAAAATAAGGGTCTAATGAAATTGGCTTCACCTCTGCATAGAAGAAAACATTATTCCAGCTGAGGTATGGCTTATTCTAGGTACATCTGGGATGCAACAAAACTTAAGGAGAAAAAATTTAAGTACGTGTTTCGTGTACCCATGTTTCGTTTACGTATGTAGAATTACCATGCAAAGTACGAGTACTTGGTACGGGTATGGTGTGTTTGTCAAAGTACCCATGCTTCACAAGGTAAGACTAATTAACCATAATAAATTTCACTTGTTGGACAAATAGCTTCTGTGCCTCCTACCTATCAAATTTTGGATTATAGACAGCTTTGTATTGAGCCCACCGAGTCCAGTCCCTAGGCATCTGGCATCTATACACTTTTAATCCCTGTGTGAGAGGCTGTCTGCTATAAAGAAGTAAAAACAAATGTCACTTTAGTGTTCTCCCCATCTTGGATGTTCAGGCCAGGGGGATGGCTTCATTTCTTACTAGCTTGTTGATGTTGGTGGGAGAGGATTGTGTGGACTGTAGAATGTTTGTCTATAACGCTTTCAATATATTCTTGGTTTTTTATTTTGTGAAAACAACAATGATACATTCCTTTAAATCAATGAGCTCTAATGACATGGAAAGCCAAAAAAAAAAAAAAAAAAAAAAAAAAAAAAAAAAAAAAAAAACACAAGACACAAACATCACTATCACAGTGGGACCCACATCCCATTAGAGCTATTAGAGCTCTTTTATTAGAGTTCCAAAACATTTTTATTGTGAAAATACACTTAACTGTTCATTTTTACATCTCTGTCATAATAACACAATTTATCTAAATAATTGTTCACCATTCATCAGAAATTTTGTCCAGATCTTAAGATATGGTAAACATTTCTAATTAATAAATATATATCTATAAAAAATTATAACTGATAAATGGAAAATTTTCTGCTCCCATTTTAATGCATTAATCGTCAAGATTTAATCTTCTTGTGAAAAGGTTTATTGCTGAGAAAAATTGGGGACTTTTAGGCCGTAGATATGCTTGTGTTGTGCCTACTATTCTAGAACCATGTTTTCCATAACTAGTTGATTAAGCTAACACCATCTAATTTTTCTCTTATGATAGGCAAAAGAATATGCCCGTTCAACAAGAAGCAGTTCAATATCCACTGCAAGCCAAGCTGAAATTGGGAAGAAGTTGGAAGAGTGAACTTCTGCGTTAAAACAGGTACTACTGTGATTGCAGATTCAGATTATGAATTTACCGTTTGTAGGATTTGCATTTTGTCATTGCATTTTGTTGCAATGGCAGGACTCTATGTGGGTGCTAATGTATGGTTTAAATCATTAGCTTGCTTTGTGCCTTTGGGCAGGCGCAGTGCTACCATCTGGGCTGTGTAGCTGTTTTCATTTATTTGATTTTATTCGAAGTTATTGCATGCATTTGGATTTTTTGGTTCCCCATAGTGGTATGATTTTATTTTACTTGTATAAAAAAGAGGAATTTCCTTTTGGAGAAACCGAGCTTTTATTAGGAACCTTCGTAAAGATCTCGCTCTTATAGTATGTAGTATCAAAATTTCTGTAGAAAATTTACTGATATCTGTTTCTTGTATTGTAGGAGCTTGCAAACAAAAACAAGTATCTCAAGCTTCTCATAGATCAGCTACGGGATCTTATTGCTGATATATCAATGTGGCAAAGTCCTTGTTCTATCTGAAGTTCACCGTACTAGATATACTTGTTCTTTCTGGGATTCATGAACTTGAGACTAATTGAGTTTGACAATCTTTGAGGTGATTATACTTGAATCTCTACATTGTTGGTTCAGTGAAGCTGCAAATTTATTCATCAAAGCTGTTCTTAGATTGATCAGATGTGGGTGACTAGGTTCTATGAGACGAACCATCCCCTGGTTGCAGAAATGCTATGAAACAAATGGTGCATCTTTAAGGTTCTTGATATGTTAACACTACAGATGAAGTTATTGATCAAACAAATCATCAATATTATGGGTGATTTTTGCGGTCATTTAAATGATTGAATCTGTTGTTTCAATAAATGTACATGTTGACATCAATTGAAGTCAATAAATACACTTTCTTGTGGTCAATTTCGTGGTACTTTCATTTCTCGTTTATTGTTAAGGTGGCTTTGAGGTATGGCTTGTGGATCATATTCTTAGGAACATTATCAGTTCATTGACGCAATTATCAACTTTCCGTGGTCCTGTAATCTGGCAATCTCTCTCTCTCTCTCCAGCACAAACAAGCGCGCACACAATATTAAAAAGGTGTCAGACCTTTAAAGCCCAGAGAGTTATTAATGATAGTCCATGTTTCAGTCTAGATATAGATAATGGTGTCATTTTGTCGCCCTTTCGGAGTCATGGACCAAGGAAAAATTTAACTTATTCCTATAAATTTTTTTATTTCTGTTTTTATGTTTGTCCATCGAGCAGCATTATATTGTAATTGTTTGCTGCATTCTATTTAACATCCATGATTACCACGTGAGTTTCTTTGGCAGTTATGACTCTGAGCAAATTAACTAATGTTTCTGTGAGGGCGTTTGCAGTTGGATTCTATTGGAACTTACTTGATTCAAAGTTGTCCCCAACTAGATGACAATTGGGTAAGCTTTTTAACAGTTCTTTGTCACTTGTGTCTGATCTTGTAAAGCTCTGGTTGTGTGGTGGTGAGATAGTAGTGGTGGCTGTGATGGTAGAGATAGAGACGTGTTCTGGGTCTACCCTATAGCCCATGAGATGAGACTCATTTGCGATTTACATGTCATAAAGCATTGTCACAAGAACTCCAGCAAATAAGGACCCGTCTACATAACCATTGATTCTGAACACCAGCCAAGATTAACAACAAAAGTTAGAGCTCAATATCTCTCAATTGCTGCAAAGGTAATTATTTATGAAAGTCCATTGCCATCTTTCAAGACAAACAGAGGATTGATTATATGATGCAAGCACACAAACTCGACTTTATAAAACATTTTTTAGAAACAGCTTTAAGAAGCGGGTTACTTCAAGCAAGCTGTTTTGGTTCGATGCTTGGAAAGGCCACAGAAGCAACCAACAAAATGACTTTTGACTAGCTTTCTTTTTATGGGTTCACTAACTAAGAACAGACATTCCTAAAGTGTATATCAACTAGAAACATTGAGACAAGAAGAACAAAAAGGGTGGTAGGATGATTTTGATTAGTTGTGGAGTGGAGATCTGGTGGTGAGAGAGGACCTCATGTCGACAATGGCAGATTGGTCTGCACCCAACTTGATGGCCTCTTTGCTTGCCCTTATAAACCTCGACACAGCACCCCTTACATACTCATGAGCTTCCTTGACATTCATTTTCTTGCTCATCTCATCTGGAAAACTGCTCAGAAAGTGGTCGCCGTTAAGAACAGCAGCCAGTTGGACTACCTCGCTCTGAAACTCGGACAACCCCCTATTTTCATCTGCTTCAGTTCTTCTCAATGGAGCCACATCTGGCAGGACCTCTGTTACCAATACAACATAATCCATAAATATACAAATATATATTTCTTGTATGAGCTTATAGTTACAAGCTGTAAAAGTAGAGCAGCATATAGCATTGTGACGAGTTCTTTAATTTTTTGAGGCAGCAGGTTCTGAATATAATTGGTTTTTTTTCACTATAATCCTTTTATGAATCTCCCAAACACTCTGATAAATTCTAGCAGATCAGTGTCAATAAATTGTAATCTATTCGAAAGCCATGATCAATCCTAGAATTGATTTGCACAACTCTTTTCATTTCATAATACCATGATGACAGCCTATGTTACTCAATGCTTCCTGTTTTCTGGTATAGTTCAAATGACCTATGCTACCTCACTGTCTTCCTTTCCCATTTAGCTTAGATTTTGTATGCTTCTTGCCTGACATGCATTTATATTTTTCCAATCAAAATATGTTCCAAGGTAGCCTTAGCAGCAAATAATTTCAATTGTGTTGTGATTTTTAAAAACAAATACCTGGGCAATCAGCTCTGGGAGAGGCTAATTCTCCAACAACCTGCTCGAACGTGCCAGCCCAAGCATCTCTGTGAGTCAAGAAGTTAGAGGACAGGTTGAACATTTTCTTTATCGTCGCAGGGATCGAAGAATGCTCGTATTCTGAATTCGGAGCAGGTCCTTTTGGGCTGCTTATGACTGCATAGAGAACAGGGAATGAACAAAGATTGCTAAGATTACTCTTGATATTGATGAAGATTGGTAAGATTACTTCACTTATTATTTTCTGTTTTTTAGTTAAATTTCCCCCTTATGAATGTCAATATTTGACCAGTTTCTAATATGACATATGAAGGGCAGTGCATAAATTACCAGTTCCTTTCTTGATCCAAGGAGAGACCATAATTGTTGGGACACGAACTCCGAGCCGATCGAACTTGAAGAAATATGGAGCAGGCCCAGTGTTCCCATCTGGATTGGGTACATTTTCATAAGGTGTTTGCACATGGTCATAGAACCCACCATGCTCATCATAAGTAATAACCAACAGTGTCTCATTCCACTGAGGACTAGCTCTCAGTGTCTCATAAACCTCCTTCACTAGCTTCTGCCCATTAGCAACATCATGTGATGGATGATCATCATTTGCAGGCAGTCCCTTTATGTCAAAGTACCTCGGCTCGATCACCGACAAGTTAGGTAACTTACCATCTCTAGCATCTTTCTTGAACTTCAAACCATACAGATGGAACTTGCATATGTACTTCAATTTCCTCAAATTTCTATAGAAAAACGTTGTGGGTATGTTTTGAAAGTATATACCAAAATTGAACCCATTGTCATGAAGTGAATCAAATATGGTCTGTTGTGGGTACCCTGTAGCTAATTGTTTCTTGACATGGCTTGTTGAGCCATGAGAGGTTGCTGAGTACACAAATAGCCTATTGGGTTGGGTTGGACCCGGAATTGAACAGAACCATCTATCAAAAACAGCAAATTCTTGAACCAAAGCTGCGAAAAACCGGCACATTTTGGGGTTTAAAGCCTTTCATTACAGTTTCAGTGAGGTTCTGAGACATGGAAAGAGCTTGTTCTACAAAGCCAGTCATTGAAGGGATGGGACCAGACCCAAATACCTGTTGTTCAACAGCTTCAAATGAGTGACCCGGATCCGGATCCACAAACTCAGCATCATCTTTGAAACAGATGGATTGAGTTTGAGGGTGGTCTTGGTCTTTGGTTGAAACTGGGTTGCATTCTTTACCTGTGACACCATTGATTGATGGGTTGATAGAGTTCTTCATCCACCCAATCATGTGATCAAAAGATCTGTTCTCCAAAACCAACACAACAATGGTTTTGATGGGTTGCTGCTGCTGCTGTGCAATTGCATACCCATGATTGTTGTGCTGGGAAACTGTAGAAAGGGTGAGAAAGAGCAAGAAAATGGAGGAAAATGGAGGTGCTCTGGCCTTCAACCTTCCCATTTCTTGATTTTCTTGGAGAGATGTTTGTCAAGCCTCTGCTTTTTAGCTCTCTCTTTGGCCTTTCGGTAGTGGAGCAAGCAATGTGGAAATTAAAGATGACTACTTTTGTGTGGAGCAGAGTTGATTAGGTACCTTAAAGTGTGTGCATATACAGACATATAGAGATATCAGTATAGATGTATGTGTA
Organism: Camellia oleifera; assembly: GCA_022316695.1. NCBI lineage: Eukaryota > Viridiplantae > Streptophyta > Magnoliopsida > Ericales > Theaceae > Camellia > Camellia oleifera. Next base: position 59,038,798 of record CM039313.1, on the reverse strand, counting down.
TATATACCTGAATCTGTTAGAAGAGCAAAATTGGTGTTTGAATGAAGATATTTTTCATTTATGATTTACTGGGTACAGAATGGAGAGAGAGAGAGAGAGAGAGAGGATGTGAGGGAGGGAAGAGAGAAAGGTTCTGGTTCTATCACTATCATGTGTGTTCACTGTGAGAAATAAAGATAGGAAGCAATATTAAAAATAGTGATACTGTTAAATCTTTGTAATTTTGAATGGTTAATTTGCAATAAAGGTGGCCAACTAGCCTTGTCTTTAGCAAATTCTGTTTTCCTAGGAAATGATTGCATGTTGCAAGGTACCACCATTATAATTAATCTCAAATATATATAATTTTTAATTTTTTATCACAAAGTACGAGACTTAATACATTGTACATCTGCTAATAAGTCATTTAATAAAGTACATTTACGCGTAAGAAGAATAACAAACCTCCATGAAGAGAGAAAGCTTTTATACAAAGAGATATTATTACAATAAAAAAATTAAATAAATAAATAAAAAAACAAAAACAATAAACACCATCAAATAATTTGACCGATAATTATGCTGTAATTCTCACCTTTACGTTACAGAATAAATTATTTTAAATGAGGTATAATCTAGTATGTATAAAAACGTATTTAGCAGGGTAATTTAAAATACGAAAATGCGGGATACACCCAGTACTGGGCGACCCCCAGTGACTCCCAGCCCACGTGGCTGTGGGTGATTGGCTGGGAAAAAAAAAAAAAAAAAAAAAAAAAAAACAAGAAACTGACCATTGGGAGAGCCCCACGTCACTGGGGGTCGACCTCCACTGGGGGTACATAGCAGTGTTGTTTAAAATATTTGACGGAAAGGGATTGGTGATAAGTAAACATTATACCAAGATTGTTTCTTTTATCTTTGACAGTGAGTAAAGTTTTTTTTTTTTTTTTTTTCTCTTTAATATCAAAAGTAAAGCTTTTACTTTTAAAAAGAAAAGATTGCACTAATTTACTTGATTAATCAACCAATGACAACTCTATGAACCGTCATTAAGATTAAAAAAAATGTCAAAATGGTAGAATTTCAATTAACGTTTTTGGACCTACATATTTTTATACTTTTCTAACACATTTTAATATATTTTTTTTTATACATATATCCATATTAATGATAGTCATTAATATTTTTTTTCTATTTGTTTGTCTGGCGTGAAAAATGAAAACTTAAATATATACTGTATTCACGTAGTAAAATTTATTTTTAAAAAATTACTAATTAAAATATCTCTTCGAGTACTTTTAATTTGTGATTTTTCAATAAAAAATTATACATAATTATTTTTAGATCTTCGTTTTTCGTCGAATAAGCAATTTGAATTAGAGGGAGGAGTATTTCTTTTCAGGATTTCAATAACTAGATTTTCAGGTTATCCAAAGTAGAGAAACATCATTACCTGATATTTGAAGAACATATAATACGCAATAGAGGTTTAAAAAAAAAAAAAAAAACCTTTGATTTAGGGTTGGTTTAGAAAATAATTTTTTTGATTAAAATATAAGGTAAAAAAATTGAAGTGTTTTGAAATAACTTTTGATTTTTTACAAAAAAAAAAAAAAAAAAGTGTAGAAAATAGATAACAAAAATAAATTTTTAACTTTTTTATATAATTTTTTGACTTTTTAATTAGGATAAATTATAGTTACTTTCCCTGATATTTCTGACAATTACAAAGATCTCCTTTGATATTTTAAAAGTTACAATGACCTTCTTATGCAAATACTTCTATCATGTTAATTTTTTCTTAGACACCGTTAACTTTTACAATGAAATATCAAAATTATTCTTTATTTACTCTTTTCTTATCTCTTTTCCATCACCAATCATTACGTATTGCCTCTCCCACTTTGTAAGCTATTGCTCTCTGCCTGTAATTCAATTTCTGAAGTGAAATTATATATTTTTATGATAATGTTATGCCTTTTTATCAAAATATTACTCAATAATTTGAAATATGATATAATCTATTATGATTTAATAACATTTTGATAAAAATAAAAATTAAAAAAATAAAAAGAATACTACTATCAAAAGTACATAACTATATCACAATTGTTATAACAAACAATATCTAATAATAAATTATCATAGCATTATCAGAAAATTAGATAACATTTATTACAAAAATTTGTAACATTTGAAAAAAAAAAATACATAATAAAATGGTGTATTTGTATATTGTTAGCTAAAGTAAGGGTGGTTAGTATAATTTTCAAAACCTGAGGAGAGGTCCCTATAATTATTAAAAACTTCAAAGGAGATAAGTATAATTTGCCCTTTTAATTATATTAGTGTGTTGTCAAATGATGCCTTAATTATCTAGAGAGAAATGCATTATAGTATGCTTTCCCCCAAAAAGAGAGTAAATTATGCAAATGGCCCATGTAGTTTACACGATGTTTCAATTTGGTTCATGTTATTTTAATTTGCTTAATTTTGTCCCTTAATTTAACAGATTGTGTCCTATTAATCCAATAAATAATAGCCGTTAGGTTTGGTAGATGGAAAGTTATCACGTGTTCAAACGATGTGCTAATTTAGTCTTTGTAGTTTACACGATATGTCAATTTGGTTCCTATTGTTTTAATTTGCTCGATTTTAACAGGGACCAAATTAATACATCGTATAAATTACAAGGACTAAATTGATACATTGTTTAAGTTTCAATCCACCAAACTTAATGGCAATTATTTATTGACTAATATGATATAATCCATTAAATTAAAGGTTAAATTTAAGAAAATTAAAATAATATGAATTAAATTGACACATCATAAAAATTATAAAATTATTTACATAACTTAAAAAAAAAAAAAAAAAAACCCTACTGGAGCTCTAGCAAGCGGTGTGTAGAAAGTTGAATATTGATGCCAACCCATATGTTCACACAAAACAACAATCACATGTGATCATATGTGTGACACTGAGCATTTATTATTATTTCTCTTTATTTAGAGCAATTCCAATCCTGATGATTAAATGCCTAGAAAAAATATACTACATAAAAATATTCTTTTTATTTTATCGAACCAATTTAATTAACTAGTGTTAATTTGATTGGTTAGCTAATATATACTGCCGCCACAACATTATTTATTTTACTTAATTAATTAAATTATTTTTTTTTAAAACTACTGTAAAACATAAATAAAAATTAGAATTTTTTTTATCACATGTCACATGATATGATTGTTGATGTGACATTTATAAATATTTATATTTTAAGATTTATTATTAAATTATTCTTTTTAATAATACTTTTATATAATCATATTCTTGAGAATAAAGTTATATGTATTAATTGATGTACCAATTAATCTATTAACAGATGATGTGGTATAATTTTAAAATTTTAAATATTTATAATTTGTATAATGGGTATGATTTATAGTTTTAAAATGATAATATCATAGTAAATATTGGCACATACTAATTAATATAACAATTGATGCAAGTAACACTCGGAGTTGTTTGGAATGTTCTAAATAAGTGTACTTTTTGACTTTTTATGAAATATGGGTTGGGTTTGAAGTGATGTGATAAAGAGACGATGTAACTTAAATAAAATAACGTGACTTAAATATGATAGTAACTTTTTAACTTTTTTAAGGGATGCCAAACCTATCCTTAATCTTTGAAAAACTCATCGTTGGAAGACTGAACAACGAATTTGCAAAGATGATGTCATTCTTAATATGTTCTTTATCTGAGGGTTTATTATATTGTTCACAACAAGTAATTATTTGATACTTTGGGAACACTGTGTTATTGTTTATGTAGTAGTTTAAATCAATAGTGTAGCAAAAAATATTATAAATTAGATATAATTAATTCATTATTTTCAAGTAATTGACATACCACTTAGTGTGATTTGTAATTTTTTATACTTTGAGTATTACGTAAGTAACATCATATGATACTCTAAGACTGTTTAATAATTTTCATTCAAAACACATCATTTATAAGCAATGTCCTCTCTTTAATATTTTTCTGTCAAATAAAAATTAAATAGATTTTATAATAATTTGTGATATAAACGATGTGTTTTTATTTTTTAAAATTAGGAATTTTGATCTATAATTTTTTGTACTAAAATTGCAAACTTACATAATCATTCCACACTAAGCTATTCCACACTATTATAGAATTTTGATTTGTTTTTATTAATAATGAATATGTAATTTTTATGTATAAATTTATCTCATAAAATTATTATTATCTTAATGTTACTCATGATTTTTTTTTTAAAATAAAAAATTATAATTAATAAGTGCCCCCTCTAACTTAATTTCCTGACTCAACCACTACTTATAGGTAGTGTTTGGTAAAGTTTTAGAATTATGATTTGAGAATAGAGTTGTATTTTGAACTTGTGAGTTTTGAAATTATGATTTGACAAGAAAAAATTTGTTTGGTTATGAGTTTTGAAAAGAGTTTTGAATTTTTGATGTGACATGAAATCAGAAAAGTTATTTGATTCAAAAAATTATAACTTATAACCAAATACACAACTCAATTTTATTCAAAATTCATAATTTTTTTTTAAATTCTGAAAATAATTTTATTTAAAGTATAAAAATAATAGGTGCCAATTGCCAAAAAAAAAAAAAAAAAAACAACAACAACAAACAAACACTGTTCCGGTCAAACTGTTGGTCGACCGGGGGACGTCGGGGAGGATGATCAGGTAGATGTGTTTTCAAAAGTGGGTGTAAAATCAATTTTGAAAATTCTAACTAAACACAACACTCAAACCAAGGTGTGGAATCACGTTTTTAAAACTCTACGAAACACAAGTTGTGTAGAGTTTGTTGGAAGCTATAAATTAGAACAATGCCAAGGCTGCTAGGCAAAATGCCTTCTAAAAGTATACAACAAAATGCAATCTTTATTTTACCTAACTAATTTAGTTACTGTGCATTCTAATCATACTCTTTATTTTAACTAATCAATCAAACTAACTAAATTAATTTTTAAAAGAAAAATACTATAAACATAAATAATAAAAAAATATAATTTTTTTTTATGAATATGTTGTTTATCCACCTAGTATTGACGTGACATTTACAAATAATTTTTTTAACTATATAATTAAGAGAAAATTAAATGGAAAAGATCCACAATATTATTTTATGATAGTCTAGGTCCCTCAACCCCACACTCATATATTACAGAGAAATTTGACTCTCTCAAATCAACTTACCGATCTCTATGTCTCTTTCTCTCTCTAAAATCTCTGACTCTCTCTTTTTCTCTTTCTTCCATTTTCTTCATCGCTCCAGTCTCGAAATCTCCTGCACAGTTTCAACAATGGCAAAGGGCACATCGTAGTCCTAATCATCATTCTTCTCCACCTCCCGTCCCGGCTTCGTTGCTGGAATGGCTCCCCACAGCTCAGCCTTAGGCCACCTCCGGTATGCATCGCCGCCGCCTCGGCTCCTCTTCCTCCTCCACTGGATTTGGTGGTGGCGGCATCGGAAGCAACGTCATTAGGTTCTACAACGTCTTTAGGTTCAAAAGAAAAGTTCCTTAGTTCTATCTTCTCATTGTTGATAAATGTATATATATATATATGCATATATTGTTTTTGTTGACAGTGTTGAATACAATGTTTCCTACAAGCTAGAGAAATTTTGTGTTGACAGTGTTGAATTTCTCTGGATTGTCGGAATTTCTCTAGATTTGGCCACTTTTCTCTAGATTTGGAAATTTTTTCTAGATCAAATTTTCTCTAGATTTGGCATTTTCTTTGGATTACCCTTGAATTTTCTCTGAATTTGGTAATTTTCTCTAGATTATCCCTTGAATTTTCTCTAGATTTGACAATTTTCTCTGGGTCAAATTTTTAGACGATGGGCTTTTAATTTGTTATTTTCTATTGAGACAAATGAAGCTTTAGTTTTGACAAAACAATAATTTCTTTATGAACAACTTTCTAGCCATAATATTTGAGGTTTGCACCATATTTGACAATGGTACTGTAGTTTCTGTAGAATGATGATTGCTTGTTAAGGTAGAATCATTGGCTTGGGTTGGTTCTATCTCAATGCGTAGGAGATGTAGTCATAAAAGTTGAAACTTGTTTTCACAATATTAAGAAGCAAGGTCCAAGAATGAAGATGGGTTGGAATTTCTGTTTGCATTCATGCTATCAATTGGAGACCATTCGACAATTAATATTGTGATACTTGACTGAAACAAGCCTTCTATGTAAAATTTTTGAATTTGTATCTGATGCAGATTTACCCTGTAATATAAATACATATACATATATCAATTATGACTTTTACTTCTTGATTAATAGTTCATTTATCTTTTGTTTTGTTATCTTTTAATATTTTCTTGGTTTGGAAGAGATGGATTCATGTAGTGACCTTGAGTATTTGAAACAAAGACTCGTTGAGTTGAGTGAAGTTTTCTTAGTTTTGAGTAGTTCAAGATTTATATGTTTTTCACTTGTGGCATTATATTAATAACTGGTTAAAAAAAATGAAGAGTCTTGGAAAACTATCACTCAAATATGATGTTCAATTACAGGAAAGTGAAAGTGAAGAAAATATTCTTGATGAAGGTGATGAGGAGGTAGATGGAGAGCATGATCAAGAACCAGAGGTCCCAGTACAACCCGAGCCTGTGGTGAATAAGGCCCCTGAAGTTTCTTTAGCACCTAAAGAGGCAACCAGAGAAAATTTCTTTTAACTTCATTCCTCATCTTTTCCAAAATCTCTAGTTTGCTTATAATTATTGTTTCTCTTTTGCTTCTGAATAATAATGAAGTCCTTGTGAATGCATCATGCAATAAATTACAAATTTATAGTCCAGAGAAATTCTCAACAATTCAAATTTATAATCTAGAGAAATTCTCAATAATAATGAAGCCTTATGAACTAGATTTTTTTTATGAAGTCCAGAGAAAATTTGTCTAGAGAAATTTTCTATGAACCAGAATTTCTCTGTGAAGTCCAGAGAAAATTTGACCAGAGAAATTCTTTGTAAAGTCCAAAGAAAATTCATCCAGAGAAATTCTCTGAATCGATGTTGAGGGACCTTAGACATTATGAAAATATTGAATGTTCTTTATACTATAAAATCTTAATACCAGAGATCTTAAAAAAAAAAATCCCCTATAATTAAATTATTTTTTAAAATAATATTTTTACGTAATCATATGTTAACAAAATAGCTATAGGGTAGAACAAGTAGAGATGCAACAAAGATTCATGGCACAAGCAGAGATAGAGACTTCAAAACAACGGGAAAACTCTTTTGCCTAACAATGAAAGCTAGCTAGACGTGGAGAGCGAGAATGAAAATAAGCAAAACGTCTCTTGTAACACAGAGCATGTTTGAGGAAGATAACTAATTTCACTAGCAAAAATATCTCATATAGTCCTTTTTTTTAATTTTTTTTTTATTCAGTCATATAGTCCTTTTACCTCCTCCCTTGGAGATGCTCAACCTCAATAGGCAAAATGTCTCAAATGTCTATTTTGTCTCCTCTTTTGGACCTGCTCTTATTTATTTTTTTATTTTGCAAAAAGTTTAGGAAAAAAAGTATTTTTTTTAAAAATTAAATTATTTAAAAAAAAAAAAAAGTTGAAGCATTTTTTTAGATCAATTAAAGCATTTAATTAAGATGGACCTAAAAACCATAATAAAAAATAAATAAAAATAAGTGTAAAGCATCAATAAATCTCATATTATACACCAATTAGTCCTTTCTAAAATCTTATAAACCGAATGGTCCCATATAATGAGAAATAACTCTATTAACCCATGTTGTGTATGCTTCATCAAAAGTTGGTGGGGGCTAAATTATGAAGCTCCATATTGTTGAATTACACATTTACCCAAAGTGACGTTCTATGTTTAGTTATGGTTGTTTTGAATGTTGGATTTGGTGAAATTCCATGAGTTTTACCCATTCCTAGGATTTTGAAAATCCTGAAAAATTTGTGCTTAATGTAGTTGTTGCTAGTAAGTGTGGATTTTTGAATACTTTGTGTCCAAACATGAAGTTGATGGTTTTGGTGTCAGGTTGTTGTTATGAATTTTCTTGTCAAATGTGGACTTATCACTGCGTGGTGTTGATGCCCATCGAAATTACATGATTAATGTAAAATTTGTAAACATAATGTCGATTTTCATTATGTAATGTGTGAAATTTGTAAACATTGTGTGAAATTTGTAAATATGAATTCCAGATGCACACATTCATGAGTATATCATTATGTATCTGATAGTCTCTCCCAATGTTGCCATGTGTATGGGCAGTGTGACCATCAATTTTCGTTTGATTATTTGAATGTTATATTGGTTTTTTAGAGTGTGACGAGGATGCCCACTGAAAAAAGCATATAGTGTTGGGTTGTTTGTTTTTGCATTTATCAGTAGTAGTTTGTTGATGAGGGTAATGACAGTGTTGGGTTGTTTGTTTTTGCATTTATCAGTAGTAGTTTGTTGATGAGGATGCCCACTGAAAAAAGCATATAATGTTAGTTGGATTCCACCACAAATTTTATGGAGAAGTTACGTTGGCTTACTGCGATTAATCATTAGGTTGTTCCAATTAGTCCCGTTTGTAGTAGTGAAATTTGTGGTTGATGCTCTCTTTTTACTGTTAAGGGTTTTCTCATGTCAACTACCACCGACAACACCTCCGATCATTCTAACCACGCTGTGCTGGAAAAATCATCCGAAGAGCAAGATTATCTCACCAGAAGTACCAAGAAAATTAAAAGCTCTACCTCCCAGGCTCATGAATCAATATGGAAACTGAAGTCTCCACAGTAACACCTAACTTGCAAGAGCCTCCCTCGAAAATGACACACCCCCCTTCCAACCCAAAAAAAAAAAATGGTTCAAGGAGGCCCTGAACATGGCTAAACACGGTGACTATTTGTTTGACAATAGAGTGGACATTCTCTCCTCCGATGAAGATGATGATCATCATCACTCATCAGTCAAGAGTACCCTCTCAGAACACATGGGCATCTCCAAAGTCTCACTCCCAAGGAAATTATTGGATAAGATCAGAAAGCCGTGGAAAAACACACTAATCATCATATTACTGGGCAAAAGTATTGGATACAAAATGCTCTACTCTAGGGTGAAGAACCTCTGGGGCCTTCTTGGTGAGTTTAACGCCATGGATTTGGGGAATAATTATTTTCTCTTCAAGTTCTCTGAACCAGAGGACTATACTAAGGTGTACACTAGAGGGCCATGGGTGAAAATGGATCATTACCTCACGGTTAGACAGTGGGAGCCTAACTTCAAACCATCGGAAGCCTTTGAAACCACAACCAGCAGTATGGGTTCGGTTTCCGGAGCTTCCGATTGAATACTACTAGGACAAAGTCTTGTTTGCAATCGCCAAATCTATAGGAAAATCGCTCAAAATTGATTGGACAATGGCTATGGCTACCAGGGGGAAATTTGCCAGAGTGTGCATTGAAATTGATCTCAGCAAACCACTACGGCCTAAATTCATCCTCGAGGAAAAGTACTATACTGTTGCGTACGAATCACTACATTCTTTCTGTTTTCTATGTGGCAGAATCGACCATCAGAAAGAAGCTTGTCGTTTCAAGGCTCCAAATATTCTATCGCCGACGACCAACCTAGCCGTTTCTGATGAAGCAGTCAACATCACACAAACCACACCCAACAACGTTAACCTACAACCGGCCAGAGAAGATGAGGTTGAATTTGGCCCATGGATGTTAGTCACCAAACGCACTCGTACACCAACCCACACAAAGAAATCCCCAGATCACATAGGCCCATCTTCAAAGCCCAACAAATTTAAATATCTTGAACTGGACCATATGGAACACGAGGAACATATCAAAGGAAGAAGCAACCTAAGTTCTACACCAATGGCAGATCAAGAGCCCACCATCCACTCAGGCCCAACTCCATCCATTGACAGTAGAGGCAAGGCTAAACTTGGCCCAGTTCATCCCAAACCCATAGATACAGAACCTAACTCTAATTCTTAGCCTAATCTGAAAACTCTAGAAGCCAGCTCCTCCTAACAAGTCACTGAGCTAAGTTCAGTAGCACGTGATGATGTACAGAAGTGTAACACTAGCTGTATCAGTGAAATCAAATCCTCAGAAGAGCCAATTGACATGATCTTCACCTCGACAAAACCACCACAACTAGCAGATTCAACCATGACCGAATACGCTCTCACGGACCTCCCCATTGAGAACCCAACTCCTATAACCCAAGTTAACCACTTTACTGAGAAAGTGTGGAGACAAGAACCAAAACCGCTAGACTTAGGACCTCTCACCAATGGAGATAACAGGGAGCACCGAACTAGAGTCACTGACGATGGGAGTGCAAGAGCACCGAAACCAGAGCAAATCAGTGGGTCTATTGTTAGATCCCGAGAACGAAGTAACTCACCTCGTTGCTTTCACTTAGTGGATCGAGCAAATTTAACTGAACATAGAGACAAATTGGAAGAGTACTCTAGTGAAACCAACTCTCTCGATCCAGATGGTGTCCATGAGGTCTGTGGAGGATGATCATCGACGCATTCGTAGCATCGTTAAGAACCTGGCAACTGCTACACCCCTCAACTATCTCTCTATGGATTTGTTAAAACTTCTTATCTGGAACTACCGCGGTGCCGACAACAACACTTTCAAACGTAACCTTGTTGAGATTATTGGCGTTCATAAACTGGAAATCCTAATCTTGATGGAAACAAAGGTGGCCTTTAGTACTATAAGAAATTTATTCAACAGGTTCGGTTTCACTGCGTTAATGTTTGTTGATATTGGTAGATCTGGTGGTATCTGGATTGTTTGGGACACCAGCCATGTTAACGTCAGAGCTTCGTCAGTCAGCTCCCAAGCCATCTACGCCACTGTCCATAAAGAGGACTACGAGGAATGGGTTCGGGCAGCAGTCTATTCTAGCCCAAACCCCTCTCTTAGGGACACTCTATAAGATGATCTTGAGTTTGTTGCACACAACATGGAAAAACCTTGTCTGGTGGCCGGGGATTTCAATGACTATGGTAGCTAGAATGAGAGAAAAAGTTTCTCCCTAAACCATAACTCTAGGAGGACCAAAAATTTTCTTGATACGGTGAACAACTGCAATTTGTTAGACTTGGGTAGCACAGGCCCCCGACTGACATGGATGAACAACAGACAAGGCCTTGCCAATATTATGGAAAGGCTTGATAGAGCTATGAAGATTGGAGGACAATGTTCCCTGAAGCAGCTGTCCAAGTGCTCTCCCGAACATATTCAGACCACTCTCTATTGATAGTCCACACTCAATGTATGTATTCTCTACATCCCATTCGTAGACCTTTTAGGTTTGAAGCTATTTGGATGTCCCACCTTGGCCTTTTAGATGTGATTAGTTCCTCCTGGCAAGATATGAACAATAACCTTCTTGAGTCCACAGCTGAATTCACTCTCAGAGTGTCCACGGAAGAGACTTTTACTTGCTAGAATTGAAGGCATCCAAAGAGCCCAAACTACTAATTTCTCTCACAGTTTACAGGCCTTAGAAAAGGACCTCATCAATCAGTATAATGTTACTCTTTTTCAAGTGGATATGCTTTGGTTTCAAAAATCTCGTTCTAAATATTTATCCATTGGAGATAAAAACACCAGATTCTTCCATGTTTCTACCATAAACAAGAGGAGGAAACTGAAAATTAATGCCCTTAAAGATTCGGATGGCAACTGGATAATAGAGATATAGAGGGAATCAAGTCCATAATCTCAAGCTATTTCTCTGACCTTTTCAAGAAAACTGCCATTCACATTTTTAACCATTGGAGAAATATTGCTCCCATCTATTTTGTCACTGAGGACAATGTTGATTTCCTCAAACCAATCTCCAATACTGAAATCTTGCGAGCTGTTAAGAATATTATTGCCTTTAAAGCACCAGGAAAGGATTGTATGCAAGCCATCTTCTACTAGAAGTATTGGCACACTGTGGGTAAGTCTGTTTGTGATTTTGTCATGGATTGCTTCCATAAAACCAACATCTCCAGTACTATTAATGAGACCTTAATTGTGTTGATCCCCAAAGTTGAAAATCCTAAGAACATTAAACAATTTAGACCCATTAGCCTTTGCAATGTCTCATAGAAAATCATTACTAAGCTTATTGTGGGTAGGATTAGACCCTTCCTTGATAAAATCATATGCCCTAATCAAAGTAGTTTCATACCTGGAAGAAACACTACTGATAACATTATTATCACCCAAGAGATCCTTTACACTTTAAGAAACAAAAAAAGTAGGAAATGACGTATGATTTTTAAAATTGATTTAGAAAAGGCCCATGATAGACTCTCATGGGACTTCATTAGAGATACTTTATATGAATTTAAACTTAATGAACACTGGGTGGATTTGATTATGTGTTGTGTTACTAATACCAAATCTTCTATTCTATGGAATGGTGAAATTCTGGATGGCATTCCTATTAGGGCTTAGACAAGGTGATCTCCTATCACCCTACCTATTTGTGCTTTGTATGGAAAGGTTATCCAACATGATAAACCTTAAAGTGAGTGAGAGATCTTGGCATCCAAGCTTCTAGGAATAGCCCCCCTCTATCCTATTTGTTTTTCGCTGATGACCTTATTTTATTTGCGAAAGCTGACCACTCTAGCTGTGAAACTATTATGTCTGTCCTTAATGACTTCTGTCAAATCTTTGGTCAGAAAATTAATCACTTGAAGTCCAAAATCTTTGTTTCTCCCAACATCTCTTCTACCCAAGCCAAGTCTCTAAGTAACCATTGCGGTATTCCCCTTACTCAAGATCTTGGTAAGTATTTGGGATCTTCCCTCCTTCACATAAAGATTAGCAAACATATTTTCAATGAAGTCCTCAAGAAGCTAAAGTCTAGATTATTTGGTTAGAAAGCTAAAAACCTCTCCCTTGCAGGTTGGCTTACTCTCATTTAGTCAGTTATTTCTGCTATCCCTTCCTACAATATACAAACCATGGAACTCCCTAGGAACGTTTGTGATGAAATAGATAAAATCAATCGAAATTTCCTATGGGGTGATATTGAGTATAAAAGGAAAATACATCTTGTCAACTGGGATAGTGTATGCAAAAGTAAAGAGAATGGTGGCCTTGGAATTAGAAAAACTAGAGAACAAAATTCAACCCTTCTCACCAAGGTGGACTTTACTAAGTGACAATAGCAAACTCTTGTGCCAAATTCTTCAATCCAAATATCTTAAAAACCATTCTTTATTCAGCTGGTCCCAGAAGAAGACTTCATCTCATATCTGGAAGAGTATTTGTCACACCAGAGATACCCTCAGAAACTATGTTAAGTAGAGAGTAGGCAATGGTGATACCATATCTTTTTGGAATGACTAGTGGTGTGGAACACATCCACTGGCCAATAATTATAACCCCACCCATGCCAATGATTCAACCAAGGTCAGCAACGTTCTTGATGATGAAGGGAATTAGGACACTGATACTCTTGCCAACCTCGTGAACTGACAGGACCTCCAAGAGATCATAAAGCTCTATAGGCCCAGATTTGTGACTTACCCAAATGCCCCCTCCTGGAATGGATCAACTAATGGTATTTTTACCACTGCCTCTACTTATAAAGCTATCACTACCTAAGAAGGTGATGGTAGAGATTGGAAATGGATCTAGAAATTACAATTTCCCCAGAAATTAAAATGTTTTATTTGGCTTATTTTAAACGGCAGATTACCTACCAACCACTTGAGACTTGTGAGAAACATGGCATCATATGATCTTTGCTCTTGATGCGGGTTTTTTAGTGAAGATATGAGTCACATTCTCAGAGATTGTCTTACTTCCAAAGCTGTCTAGACTGAAATCACCAATCATATTTGGTAGGAGCAAGAATGTGGTCAACCTGTGTTTGAATGGGTTTCATCTAATTTGAAAAATAAAATGTTGTTTTGTGGTTTTAAATGGCCCCTCATATTTACTGTCACTCTTTGGCAGCTTTAGAAGGAGTGTAATTCTTTGGTTTTTGACAACATTTTGATACCCATTCAAACTAGTCTTAAGAGCATAAGGACTATGTTCAAGAGATTGACCAGGCTTTCTACTCCCCTCTCCACCCCAACCCCTCTCATCCTAGACTAATCCACTGGTGTTTTCCACTTGCAAGTCAACTCAAACTTAACACAGATGGATGCTCAAAAGGTGACCCAGGCCAAGCTGGATATGGAGGACTGTTGCGGGATGAAACTGGAACTTGGCTATGGGGATACTATGGTAAACTAGGCCACTGCTCCAGTCTAGAAGCTGAATTATGGGGCATATATAGGGGACTCACCATTCTCTTTTAAAAAGGCACCATGCATATGGTTATTGAAACTGATTCTACCCAAGCTATCACACAAATCCAGGATGGACCAAGCCTTCACTCACCATATAAGGCCCTTATTGAAGTAAGGCCCTTATTGAAGACACCAAGTTTCTCCTGAAACGCTGCAACTGCTCAATCAAACACTCCTTCCACGAGGGCAATAGAGTAGTTGACAAACTAGCAAACTTGGGGGCAGTCCAAGATGACCATGTGGTGGTCCTACAAGACCCACGTGAAGAAGTGAGATTTTTAGTCATTGATGACATGATTGGAGTTAGTCTTGTGATAGACTAATTTCTTGAACTGTAAGAATGATGTAACTTCTGTTTGTTTATCTTTCATTTGAATGAAAAAAAAAAGAAAAAAAAGAAGCATATAATGTTGGGTTGTTTGTTTTTGCATTTATCAGTAGTTTGTGGATGAGGGTAATGACAGTGTTTTGGGAAAATGATTAAAATTTAATATTTTTGTTTGTTTGTTTTTTTTTTTTTGAAAAAAAGTGTAAAAAATGTGAGATATGATGTGATCTAAAATAAGTTAAAATTAGTTAAGAAGTGACTTTTAATTCACTTTTCAAAAAATATCAATGAATGGATTTAGAATGGTGTTTTATGTAACATGGAAGACGTAAATAACGTCAAATTGGCTTCATTGTCTCATGTTGATTCACTCAATTGAATGGAAACGTAAAGGGAACAAGAAATGAAAATTCAATTGAATGCTACAAAATAATATATTTTGTATCTTATCTTTGCATTTTAAAAATGTTGGATCAATCTTCTGTGTAACAAAAAATGAACTGAAATAATTCAAACAAAATAATTAAATAACATACCGAATTGAATTTATTTCGTTGAACCGAATAAATAATTTAAGACCAAGTCGAGTGTGTGACACTCTGTCCTTAAGACAGATTCGCCCCGCTACGGTACTTACGGTTGAGTGGCGTCTATCTCCCAGGATACAATGATCTTTACAAATTGTAGTAGTACTCCAAACAATTTGTTCGGCGAACCAAACCTGTGTTCTAACTCTCTGAATATTTATTCCTAAAACTAAATATGAAGAATAAATGCACTTTAGAGAAAAATTGGAGGAACAACGAGACAACTTGACTGCTATTTCCGGAAAGAAAATACGATTTCCCAGACTGCTGAATATAGGACAGCAATATGGAAGTTGCAAAACAATTACGGATCGGGGAAAAAACCATCCCAAGACTGCTGGAATGAAGAATATATATAGGCACAAAGACACAACCCGAACAGGTGCTTTCCCAAGTCAACAGGTGCAAACCTTTTTAATTCAAATAAAGTTGACCCTTGTTTTGAACTAAAATAAAGTTTGACCGTTTGAACACTTAAATTCAAATATTGAAAAAGTGTTCCCGTTGGACATTAAAACAAACTGTTGGAGCAACAGTAAGTTCATTTATTTAATATATTTCAAATATATATATATATTAAACTAATTAAATATATATATATTAAACTTTTGAAATAGTTAAATAAATAAATAAATAAAGAGGTACAAATTTTAGGAAATACTTAAAGAACCTAAAATTTAAATTTAGAATTAAAATAAATTCTAAAATTACAAACTTTAAGAAACCACTTAGGAATCCAAAATTTGAATTTAGAATTAAATTAAATTCCCACAATAATTTTTATTGAAAAAATTCAAAAGAATTTTATCTAAAATAAAAATTAATGTTAGACCCGAAAACGACGTCATCTTCCCATTCACTCATAAATGGTTTTGACGTTCCGTCTTCACCGTGTGACTTGCCACGCAGCAAGGAACACTTCACCTCTTTGGACCCACCCCAAACAAAGTTTGGGATCCACCCAAAATGGGCTAAAAAATATGCCTATATAAAACCATTTTTCCAACAATAAAAACAAACAAGGAAATGTAATGGAAATAAGAATATAATCATAAATTTAGTTATTAAAAAATATATCAAATCCATATTTCCAAAATCAATAAAACTAATTTGTTTATAAGAAATTTTTTAAAACTAAACGGATCATTGTTTTTCAATATGAAATTTATTGATAAATTTTTCAAAAAAAAAAAAGCTAAAATAAATAAATCTAAACTTTTTAGTTTTGCCCAATGATGCGGATCGTTTGGTTTTCATGTTGGGCTAAAAAATCACAAAATGATAAAAAAGTCAAAAAATTACAAAAGAACAAAAATTACAAAAAGACAAAAAATACACAATTCAAAAGTCAAAAAACTAAAAAAGCCAAACAAAAATACCAAACGACTAAAAAAGTATCAAGTTAAAAAAGTCAAAAAAATTAAAAAATTAATTAAAAAAGTCATTATCAAACGAGCACTTAATGACCCACCACACGCCTGTCATGCATCATCCATCATAGATTTTTGTTTTATTTTATTTTTTTTAAAGGAAGAAAAGTGACAAATCATTTAAAATGTGTTCTACTAATTGATTAGGGATGACAAAACACCTCATCCGCCGCTCAATTCTCCCTGATCCTAATCAGATGGGTTTGGGAGTAGTTGAATTAGGGTAGGGTTAGATTTAAAAAACTTTTGAAAAATTTGATTGAATTCGATTCTGGGCAAAGGAGGGAGAGAGTATTTTTTTATCCAAATTCTATTTACTTGCAAATATAGTAATAAATAAATAATAATATTATATATATATGTAATATGTTATATGAATTTTTATAAAATATATATAATATCCATAAAATATACTATTGAGTTTCTATTATGTTATATATATATATAATATAATTTTAATATATAATATATAATTTTGAATTATAAATATCATTTTCTAATTGGATGCCCAGGACATAAATCTAAATTTGAATTTTTTTATCAAAAAATCCACGTGCGAAAATCACATGTCCATAAGGACATGTTTATGGAAAATGACCAATTTACCCATATTTCTTTTGCTCAAGTTCATGCGCCTTTTTATTTGTTTGGAATCACTAGTCTATGGGTTCGTTTGAAAAGTGGGTTGGCTTTTTAATTTTTTTGATTTTTTGACTATTTTAGCCTGAGGCTAAAAAGCGTCGTTTGAGAAGAGATTTTTGACATTATTTGACTTTTTGTGAGAGAAAAAATATAATGATTATGGGTTAAGTGTGATATTTTGTCTTATTATGCTAAAAAGTTTATTTTGTCTTTTTATGGCTAAAATAGTCCCAAATCCAATACATCCCTTCTTTCCAAACAAAGCCTATGTATTCAAAATCACCTCTCTCTTTCTCTCTCTCTTCGCCATTTCTGGCTAAGGTTTCAAACTCGCTCCACTCTTTCTCCTCTTTTGGTTTCGTGAGGCACTTGACTCTTGATTACACTTTCACCGAGATCGAAAGTAGAGATCATTTGTTCTTCTGCCACAAGATTTCCAACTATTACAACCAAAATAAGGCATCGTTGCAGGTGAAGATGAGGCAATGAACCATTTGATAGGCCATATCAACTAGAAGTGAAGGTACCATGGGCCAGGACAAGGAGCTAAACTTAGGAGCAGTGAGCAGTGAGCAGTGGGCTGGACTGGATGATGGGCTAGGCAATAGACCCAGATAACAGATAAATTACAGCTAAATTATTTTGTGGGGGATTAGCGGAAGATGTTGAAGTTGTTGAGCGGGATTATTGGAAGTTATTAGAGTTGTTGAGAGAAATTGTATAAAGAGGGAGAGAAGAGAGAAAGGGAATAATTTTTGTAATGAGGAAGATTGGGATCTAAGGTTACCTAGAGGTGTACTTAGTTTCAATCAATACAATTTTCCATTTCTATCTCAATTTTAGTCTCAACCTGTCTCAATCTTTTCCTTAAATTCCTATTTTCTTCACTCACCTTATCACTAGTATTAGAGCTAGTAGTTCCTTGGTTGGAATTTAGGATGACGGAGACTCACGCGTAGGAATAGAAGAAGATGAAGGAAACCATTCGCCAGTTGCATAAGAGCGACGAACGTTTGGTTTGCCAATAGCATGAGAGTGAAGCATGAACGCAGCCTGCTCTCATCCAGCTCAAGGAGATGATCATGGCCCTTACCCTTCACAACGATAAAAAACAACCACCGACCGAAGATTTGGGTGGAGATTCCTTTACCTCTCATAGATCTTCACCTCACAACTCCGGCTCCGTACAAACTCATTACGACAAAATCAATTTTCCCTAATTCTCAAGTGAGGATCCTAGTGGTTGGATTTACAAGTGTGAGCGTTTCTTTGAATTTAACTAGATCAATGAAGGTACTAAAGTAAAACTAGTTGTGATGCATCTCACTGACAAGGCAATACAGTGTTATCAATGGTTTAAGCGAACCCAAAAAATGCCTACCTGGGCTGAATTCTCTCATGGTCTTCAACTGCGTTTTGGGCCTAATGTTTTTGAAGACCCTATGGGGGAATTGACCAAGTTGAAGCAGCTCATGTCTGTTAAGCTGTACCAAGAGCGATTTGAAGAGTTAGCCAACTGAACCAAAGGCTTAACAGAGGAGTTCTTTGTCAGCTGTTTTGTTAGTGGGTTAAAAGATGAGATCAAAGTTAGAGTCCAAATGTTCCAACCTACCACCATTTCCTATGCTATAGGCTTGGCAAGGTTACAGGAAGAAAGCATTAAAGCCTTTAGTAGACGAAACAAATTTCCCCAAAAATCATCCAACAACAATTGGTCTTTTCCTTTGCCAACTCTATCATTACCAAAACCTTTTTTCTTGAGTGGACCTAAACCTGATACCAAAAACCCAGTACCCACTGACTCCAAATACCAACCAATCACTTCTTCCAACTCAACCCTAACTAGTACTACCCATTTTCCGATCAAAAGACTAACTTCCAAGGAAATGGAGGCTAAAAGAGAGAAAAGGCTTTGCTATAACTATGACGAAAAGTATGTCTGGGGACACAAGTGCCAACGGAAACAATTATATTTGTTGCTTGGAGAAGACGAGGAACCAAACGCTCCAGAATAAGAATTACACGAGGATGGAGACTCTCAGTTGAGTGATGAAATGCAACTTTCAATGCATGCTTTGTCAGGCAGCCTATCCTTTAGGACCATGAGAATACTTGGGAAGGTCAAGGGGAGGCCCATCACTATCTTAATTGATTCTAGCAATACCTACAACTTTGTGGAGCCAAGTGTGGCCAAGAGTTTTGGACATTCAGTGGAACCCACCACAGATCTGCCAGTCATAGTGGCTGATGGGACCAAATTATATAGCAAGCGACTGTACAAGGCCTTCACGTGGGAAATGTAGGGAGCCACCTTCACCACAAAGGTGCGCATCCTGGCTATTGGAGGACGTAACATGGTGCTTGGGGTGCAGTGGTTGTCCACTTTGGGACCAATATTTTGGGATTGTAAGAACCTCCAAATGCAGTTCCAATTGGATGGACATGCCATCATTCTCAAGGGAGACACTGGCTGCAAAGTGGAACAAGTGTCAAGCAAGCAAATGAGTAAGGCTTTGCAGCAAACCAGCTAAGGCTACTTGGTCCAGTTGTACAGTATCACAGTTGCGCATGTAGAATAGGTATCCACTGATATTACTGCCATTTTACATGACTTTAATGATGTATTTGTGGAGCCTAGTACCTTCTATTCTCAATGAATGATTAATCACAGAATTCCCCTAATACAAGGCAGTGAACCCGTCCATGTGAAGCCATATAGGTATCCATACATACAGAAGAATGAAATTGAAAACATAGTCAAGGAGATGCTGGATGCTAGAAACTTTAGACCAAGCACAAGTCATTTTTCCTCCCCTGTGCTTTTGGTGTAAAAGAAGGATCACACTTGGAAGATGTGTGTTGATTACAGAGAATTGAACAAGTTGACGATTAAGGACAAATTCCACTATCCTGATCATTGATGAACTATTGGATGAATTGCATGGTGCCAAAGTGTTCACAAAGCTTGATTTAAGAGCAAGATACCATCAAATCAAAGTGAATCCTGAAGACATCTCCAAAACTGCTTTTAGAACTCACGAGGGCCATTATGAATTTTTGGTTATGCCTTTTGGGCTAACCGATGCACCCTCAACTTTTTAAAGCCTAATGAAGTTAGTTTTTAAACCTTATCTTAGGAGGTTTGTATCGGTTTTCTTTGATGACATCTTGATATATAGTAAAACTTGGGCTAACCACCTTCACCACTTGGAAACCACTTTACAATTACTGAAGGACCAACCAGCTCTATGTCAAGTAGTCTAAGTGTGCCTTTGGACAACAATCTTTGGAGTATTTGGGGCATATCATTTCTGGAAAGGGTGTGGTAGTAAACCCAATCAAGATTAGGGCTATGTTGAACTAGGCCGAGACCAACATCTATCAAGGCATTGAGGGTATTTCTGGGGTTAACCAGTTATTGCAGATGGTTTGTGAAAAATTATGGGAAAGTTTGTGCACCACTTACCACTCTATTGAAAAATGACTCATTTGGATGGAATGAGCAAGCAGAAAATGCTTTCAACACCTTAAAAGCAGCTATGGACTCCACACCTGTGTTAGCACTACCAAACTATGATAAGGACTTCATTTTGGAGTGTGATGCATCTGGCATAGGCATAGGGGCAGTACTCATGCAAGATGGGCATCCCATAGCTTATATTAGCAAGGCTTTGGCACCTAAACATTTGAGGCTATCAATATATGAGAATGAGTTATTGGCAGTAGTATATGCTGTCCATAAGTGGGGACTACTACCTTTTGGGAAGACATTTCACCATCAAGACTGACCATCTCAGTCTTAAGTACCTACTAGACCAAAAGATCTCTACTACTATGCAACAAAAATGGCTCACAAAGTTGCTTGGCTATGACTATGACATTGTTTTCAAGGCTGGGCATGATAACAAAGTTGCAGATGCTTTATCCAGACAGGGCATGGGGCAAGTTTGCACCGTTTCAGCTCTCTCAGTTGTCCAACTTGAGTGGCTCAATTCTCTCAAACGAGAATGGTATATTGACCCAACCCTCAAAACACTCATTGAGGGCTTAACCAATGACCCAACCACACACCTCGGCTATTCTTGGACGCATGGGTTGTTGACCAATAAAGGAAGACTAGTAGTGGGATCAAATGCACAGCTCAAGGAATTACTTATGCAGGAGATACATGCTACCCCTTTTGGAGGACGTTCTGGTACCAAAAAAACTAATCATTGAGCAAGAAGATCCTTTTATTGGAAGGGTATAAAGAGGGACCTATATGCTTTTGTGGCTCAATGTGATATTTGTCAGAGGAACAAAACTGAGATAGTAGCGTCCCCAAGCTTACTGCAGCTATTGCCAATCCCAGGAGGCATTTGGTCAGATATATCCATGGACTTCGTGGAAGGGCTCCTCAATTTCCATGGCAAGACTGTCATACTTGTGGTAGTGGACAGACTGTCCAAATACACCCATTTCATTGCCCTATCCCATCCTTACACAGCTGTGGAAGTAGCCCAAGCATTATTGGATACCATCTACAAACTGCATGACATGCCTAAATCTATAGTATCTGATCGGGGATCCCATCTTCACCAGCAACTTTTGGAGGCAACTTTTTGGTTACAAGGAACAAAACTGAACTTCATTACTTCTTACCACCCCCAAACTGATGGCCAAACAGAGGTGGTCAATAGGTGACTTGAGGTTTACCTAAGGTGTATGATAAGAGAAAGGCCCAAGGCATGGGCTTAATGGCTGCCCTTGGCTGAGTGGTGGTTTAATACCAACTACCACACTACCACCAAGCTGACACCATACCAAGTGGTTTATGGGCAAATACCACCTTCCCACATCCACTATATCCCAGGGGTCTCCAATGTGGC
The DNA here is from genome assembly GCA_022316695.1 of Camellia oleifera. Classification (NCBI taxonomy): domain Eukaryota; kingdom Viridiplantae; phylum Streptophyta; class Magnoliopsida; order Ericales; family Theaceae; genus Camellia; species Camellia oleifera. The sequence continues at coordinate 59,016,563 of CM039313.1, read as the reverse complement.
AACAGTTGATTAGTGGGGTAGGGATAGGGAAGCAACTCTAAAGTTTCTTAAGGAACACCTAATCCAAGCCCAAAATTACATGAAGCAGCAGGCAGATCAACATCGAACTGAAAGACAAGTTATGGTGTGAGATTAAGTATTCCTAAAATTATAGCCCTACAAGCAAAGTACACTACAATGCTGGTCTAACATGAAATTGTCCCCAAGGTTTTATGGGCCATTTCAGGTGTTGAAGAGGGTGGGTTAGGTAGCTTACCAATTGAACTTACCCCCACACTCTAAGTTGCACCCAGTTTTCCATGTGTCCTTGCTCAAGAAGAAGTTGGGAGCCTACACTACACCACAAGCTACAGTTCCATCCATAGGAACTGATGGTGTCATTGAACCTGAACCCATTGCAGTCTTGGATAGGCATTTGATCAAGTATAAAGGAAGGCCAGTAACTAAATTACTGGTACAATGGTCTAATTCATACCCAGATAATGCAACTTGGGAGCTGTACCAAGATCTCCAAGCCAAATTTCCAACTTTCTAGCCTTAGGGACAAGGCTCTCTTCAAGGGGAAGTGAATGATAGGCCATCAACTAGAAGTGAAGCTGCTATGGGCCAAGACAAGAGGCTGAACTTAGGAGTAGTGAGCAGTGGGCTGGACTAGAGCAGTGAGTAGTGAGCTGGACTAGATGATGGGCTAAACAACTGATCCAGATAACAGATAAATTACAACTAAGTTACTTGGTGCAGGGTTAGTGGAAGATGTTGAGTGGGATTAGTGGAAGTTATTAGAGTTGTTAAGAGAAAATGTATAAAGAGGGAGAGAAGGAGAGAGGAAGTGAATAATTTTTGTAATAAGGAAGATTGAGATCTAACGTTTCCCAAAGGTGTACTCAGTTTCAATCAATACAATTTTCCATTTCTATCTCAATTTCAGTCTCAATCAGTCTCAATCTTTTCCTTAAATTCCTATTTTCTTCACTCACTTTATCACCGTCGTAGACGAAGAGTGGGCCAGTTGCAACTCCAACGTCATCTTCTCCAGATCTGTCTCCATCTCCACCGTCTTTTTGGATTCATCAGGCGATTCGTGGATTGGGTTGGAAGCCATTTGACATCGTTATCTCCACTAAGATCTTTTGGGGTGATTCTAGACCCAACAACAAATTGTCTAGAAAACACATGATCAAAGGCACCGGGTTTATCTGAAGAGGTTGGAGATAGACTATGTGGATTTGATCTATTGTTATCACCTTAATTCGTTTACACCAATCGAAAAAATTGTGAGGACAACGAACTATCTTATGGTCCCCAGTTAGATCTATTTCAGGGTTTATATGCAGATTTGTAACGTTCTTATCATAAAATTATTGTGTGTTTTCGTTTTGTGCTAGTTTTTCTCATACCAGACTACAAACAGCTCAGATCTGTTCAAAAAATTGAACAAATAGATTGAGATAGGTTCCAAAAATTACATAGCTAAAAGAAGATTTCAACCAATAGAGGAATTAGGCTTAGCGAATTCAACAGATAGACTATAATCTTAAAATATTTTACAGATAAAAAAAATTAAGACATATTTCAATAGATAGATTATATATAAAAATTTTAACAAATAGTGTTAATTTGGAAAGATAAGAAAAAATTAAGACATTTAAAAAGATAGTTTTTTTTCAACAGATAGGTTAATAATTTTGACAAATAGATACTAATTTGAACAGATAGGTTTAAAAAACTTAAATAAATAAAAAAGATCTGAACATATAGGTTAAAATACAAAAGTTACCCCTCATGGGAGGTCCTATAATAAGATATATAATATTTACATTTATTTTTTTGGGTAAATTACAAATACACCTCTTGAAGTTTGCTTAAATTACAGATTGCCCTATATGGTTTGGAAAATTACAAATGCCTCATTGTTAGCATTTTTATTAAATAAAAAAATAAAATTCATAATTGCTCTTCTATGTAATAATAAAATTACATAAATTATTAATTGAAACATATTTCTAACATCATTAAAAACTGTTAATTGATTTAATAATTTATTAATAAAAGAGGCGATTTGTTATGAAATTAAAAACCTCAAAGAGTGTAATGTAATTTTCAAAATCACAGGGACGATTCGTATTTTAACCAAATCTCAGGGGTATATTTGTAATTTACCTTTTTTTTTTTGGTTAGTTTGACTCTTATAAATAAAAATTCATTTATAAATTTATGAGTTGTATATAAAGTTGTGAAAAATTACAAATTTAATGCCACATAATTTATTGATTTTAAAAATTATTTGAATTGTAATTTTTTTTATTTAAATACTTTTTTAATCTTTAGTTGACAATATAGATATGTTTTGTTACAATATTTTTTTTTTAAGTGTTTTATCAGTAATTTTTTTGCTATTTTATTTAGAATAATTAAAAATTAGGGAAAAGAGTAGTACCTATACTATATACCATATATATAAACAAATGTAGTGGAGTATGAGAATTCTCCAAACTCTTAATACTAAATTCTTATAGATTCTCTCTCCTACGTGTTACTTCTCAAGTCTCCCCTCACACTTTTCCTAATTTTTAATCATTTGTCAATTATCTAAATCTCAAAAGCCAAAAGGATTATATATATTTAAATAAAATGATAAATATTTAAATATGAACAACAAAGAGGTAGAGATAAAAATACAAAATAAATAAAATAAAAGATAACTATTCAAATTTCAACTACAAAATAATATAAAGAGTCAAATAAAAGATAAAAAAATAAATAAAAAATATTACGTGTCAATTAATTATAAAAACAAAAAGTTAACTATTTATATATGAACAATTAAAAAAAAATTTAAATAAAAAAATATTATGAGTCAAATGATTTTTAAAATAAAAAGGTAATTATGTATATATGAATAACAAATAAATATTGATGAAAAAATATACAAAAATAAAAATATAACTATTTAATGAAAATTCAAATAAAAGATAATAAAATATTTAAATAAAAAAAAGAATAAGATTGGGATATAAATATCCCAAAAAGATGATAATTTTTTTAACTATCTATATTTATCTTTTGTTAGTTTGTTACAGAATTTCTCTATATTTCAACTTAATCTTTTTAAAGTTTATCTTTAAGTGAAACTTAATATTTTATCTTTTAAAATCATCAATTACTTATCCATACAAATTTTAAACATGATAGAATTCCATAAATATCTTTTGTTTAAGCATAATCTTTTTAATATAAAAACAAGTTCCTACAAAAGAAACCATGAATAGAAAATTGGGGGGAAAACAATCAACATTGAGCCATTTCTGATCCCTTTTCGGTGCCCAAAAATCTTAAATATTTGTTTTACATTTGAAATGTGTACTTGCATGAGTTTTTGCATTTGTAAGAAAGTGAGTTCATATAAATGGATATTATTATTTTTTTTTGGTTACCATCTGTATTTTTCCTTATTTATTTCTTTTTGTTAATAATGTGTAATTTAATTGAGATTTTATTCTTTTTTTATATTTATAAAAGCACTGCAATTATCAATTTGTAACTCTCCCACTTATTGATTATTTGTATTTAATTTTTTTTGATGTAGATGTTAGATTGAAAATGAAGAACACATCAAAAATTATTGGATATGAGTTATACTTTAAATGTATTCATTAGTTGATTTTTTATTATTGATTATCCTATTGAAATAATTCATGATTAAATTTATTTTTAGTAACTCATTTCCTTTGAGAACTAAACTACAAATTTCTTCTTTGTTTAAATTATTTATTTATTTATTTAGATTCAGAGTTTGAGCAAATGGAAGATATCTCATATTTAAAATGTTAATTTTTTTTTGAATAATTTAAATATTTATATTCTTTATGTTTGTCAATTCAAGTATAATGCATTTTCAAACATTTTTAAATTTTTTTTTATAATCACTCCAAACCTATTTGTGTTTAATGAATCAATATAACGAAAAAAGAAATAGCATGTAAATAATTTTAACTACTAACTAAATATAGTGGGAATTAAAATTAATTTTATTTTAATTTATTATATTATATGAGATGATTAATGTAATATCTACTATTGATTAAGCAAATTAGTGTTACTTAAATTTAATATATTAGTCATTTTGATTAATTATAATATGCCTTTATTACTCTATTTTTGGTTGTCTGAAGTAATTCTTAGATAAATTAGCTATTATATATGTGATGATTTACTAATGTATGATGGTTTTTTAAAATTTTGAATAATGTGAAATATTAAATATTTTTAATGATGTGAAGTAAGATTTATATACACAAACCAAATAAAAATGTCAAGAAATATAAATAAATAGCAAATTTTTTTTTTTAGTAATTATTGACTTTTTAAAAACAGGTGACCACTAGTATAAACTTAAGAGAACGTCATGTAGGAGAGAAAAAACCTAAGGGATTAGTATTGAGAGTTTAGAAAACTCTCATTACTCCATTACATTTGCTTATATAGTGTACATATATATATACTTATACATATATGTTATGTGTTGACCCACTAATGAAAGTTGTTTGGTTTAACTTGTTTGGTTATCCAGTTTTAAAAATTAGATTTTTAATTTTTAATTCGTATTTTTTTTAGTGAATTTTTTTAATAATTTGGATAATTTTTTATTTTTATTTTTTAGATCCATCTAATGTAGATGTACTCAAAAAAAAATAAAATAAATAAAATTGTGAAGAAATCTTTAGAAAATTCAATAAATACAAAAAGATATGAAAATGTATTGATATTATATATATAGATATATGTTGTATTTTGTAGTATTTATTGAATTTTTTGAAGATTTCTTCACATATATTTTACTTTTTGAGTACATCTAGATTATATGTATTTAAAAAATAAAAAAATTTGAACAAAATATTAAAAAACACAATTCACTAAAAATTAAAAAATACAAATTAAAAACTCAAAATCTGATTTTGAAAACTGGATAACCAAACATATTTGGTTTGCAGAAACTTATTTCAATTTTTTTTTTCTAAAAAATAAAAATTAATTTAGTAAAAGAATTAAAAAAAATCAAAAACACTTATCATTTTTATATAATTTTATCTTTTGAGAGGTCAGATATAATTTTTTAAAATTTAAAATATTTTTTCTAACATTTATTTTTATCAAATTAATTTCTATTTTTTTAAAAAGAATTATTATATTTTGAAATACAAACCAGACATGGTCATGAAATTCTAATTTTATCAGAGGGTAAAATAGTAATTGTACATTTGCTATTAAAGTATGTGAATCAACAACGCTAACAAACGAGATCAGTCTAATTTAGAAAAACTACAAACAAGTATTTGTAATTATCATATACCTTAAAAAGGAGGTAAATAAAGAGAAAATTGATAAAAAGTTCCGTTTAAAGAAGGTATAAGGTATTAGATTCAAAGAAAATATTATTTAGTGAGAATGGCATTTGTTCTAAAATTCACCTTATCTGTTCAAATTTTTATTTTAACATATATGTTCAAAATTTTATTTTATCTGTTTGATCTTTTGAACTTATTTGTTCGAATTTTTATCTATCTATCAAAATTGTTATAAAATAAGTGTACTTTTTGTCTTTTTAGACTAAAAAATTGAGAAAAACAAATATAAATATTTGGGTTAATTTTTTGACTTTTTATAGAAAAATGTGTATTAAAAAATTGTATAAATTAGTGTGTAGGAAAAAATTAGAATTGAGAGTTGTGCAATCATAATTTTTGACTTTTGGTGAATAATGATAACTTTTTAACTTTTTGAATAACTTTTTAATTTTTTTTTAACTTGTCAAACTTGACCTTTAGTCTATCTATTAAAATTCAGGAAGCCTATTTACCCTAGGCCTATTTTTTTTTTTCTTTTTCTATCCGTTAAAATTTATCAAGCTTATTTTTTCTATCTTGGCGTGGTTTGTATCCTGGCGTTGGATTTTTGATTGCGAATAATCTCATCTCCATTGTAATTGTTCTTATTTTATTCACACCCCACACCAATTCAAAGAGTAATTCAAAGCGCGCTCTCTCTCTCTCTCTCTCTACTATTTACACACAGAACAAGATTATGAGAGAGAAAAAGAAAAAACGAGACAAAACAAAAAAAGATTTGATCTGAACAAACTTTCCTAGAGAGAAAATATGGATAATATGTGGGTCTAAACTAGCTGGATTGTTTGAAAAGAGGAATCGCAAAGGAAGATGAAGAAGAGCTAATCAAAACCATTCTTTATCTCTCAACACAATCGATCCATCAACTCCACCCAATCGTTCTTATTGCAATCAAACATTCCATTTCAGCATCACGATCAAGTGGGAGAATGACAATGCCAAGGCTGGGAGTGGGTGGTCGTGGTGGTTTCCGGTCTAGCACGAAGGAGAGAGAGAGAGAAAGATGGAAGAGAGAGAAATATTGATTTTGAGAGGGACTTTTCTTAAGTGTGCAAGTGCACACCATGTGCCACTTACACAAAATGTGTAAGTGTAAGTATAAGTATAAGGTGTATGTAACAACCCTCGTACTGATTACCGTATAACCCCTGAGTTATATACTGATTACTGCTAAACCGAACTGATAATGACTGATAAGTGAACTGGATGAACTACTGAACAGACTGAATGGAACTGAAACTGAAATTGAATAAGTTTGTCTATTATATTGCATATTGTATCTGTTTGCTTGAATGATTATCTGTTTGAGTTATGTGTTTAAACTGCTAATTGAAGGCCTTATCGGCGGCCGATTTAGAAATCGTTTGAAGTTTTAGACTCAGTAGAATATTTGTGATTTAATGGTATAATTATCTGAAAATTGATTAGGAATGATTAAACTAGATTAAAAACGAGTTAATTGCAAACTTAGACTTATTTACGGAATTGCCACTTAGTGGCCACTACACACACACACTTAGAGGCTTGTTTACATTTTGATCAAAATGTTTCATCAGCTCATTTGAGCTCCTAGCCGACCAACAAGAGGGAGTGAGGGAGAAGAGTGAAAGTTGGACTCGAATTATAGATTTTGGCTAGAATTGCTTGAAGATTGAAGTATATGTGCATAAATTGAGCTTCTAGGCAAGAAATCAACACTTTAGGTAAGGAATTCATTGTCATCTTGTCATCCCTAAGCTCCATCTTGCATGTTTCGGGCATCATTGCCTTGTTTGAAGTTCAAGAATGTTGAATTGAAGATCAATTGTTGCATGCATGGTTGAATTAGTGAAATTGGAGTTGAATTCATGCTTGAATTGTACATGCATGTCCATGTCTATAAATTAGCTCATGTTTTCAGAATGTTTTCCAACTATTGAGCCCTTTGGAGCAAGATTTAAAGCTTGAAATTGGTTTAAAGATCATGCATGTCATGTTTTGGAAAGTGTTCTTGAAATTGAGTTTAATTGAAACACCCTTAGGCCTTGATTTCTTAAATTGAGTTTTAAAACTTGTTATTCTATGTGTTTGAAAGAGTTTTCCAGAAAATGGGCCCAAGAGGATCGAATTTGGAGCATCAAAACTTGGTTTGAAACTCAGAGGTCGAATCTGGATTTTCCAGATTTTGGACGTCCGCTCGAGCGGGGGAAGTGCCGCTCGAGCGGGGAATTCATGCTCCCAGTATTTTCTTGCATTGTTTTACAGTCCGCTCGAGCGGAGAGTTTCACGCTCGAGCGGGAAAATCGAGCATCCAGCATTTTTGCACCTTTCATCAGTCCGCTCGAGCGGCGGAATGTACGCTCGAGCGTGGGCCTTTGTGTGCTTGTCCGCTCGAGCGGGGAAACCTGCGCTTGAGCGGAGGCCCTGTTCACTGAAAATTCTGAAATTGTTTTCTAAGTGCATTTTGCATCCTCATCGCATCCTAGGCATTCTTAGGCCTAGTTTAAAGCATCTTAATGAGGATGTAGACATAGAACCACACCGAGGAATTTAGAGATTTAATTATCATCATTTCCAACTGTAAACTTAGTGTGTGTTCTATTTGATTGACTGTTTAGGGTTGACTCTCGGGGACGCGCTCTAGCTACTGATAGCCCAATCACTGTGAGTAACAGATTGTGTAAAGATATGTTCAAATGGTTTTATTTTGAATACCGAACTGAACTGTTTATTGAACTGATATTGTTTATTGAATGAATGTATGTCCTGTATTTCGAACTGTATTGTGGCATCCTTAGCACCTACTGTTATTGACTGTTACAGAGCTCTGTCGGTTTCCTTGTGGAACCATACTGTTTGATGGCCATCATTATTGTTGGGTCTGTTAAGGCCCGGTCCTTTTGGACCTACTGTTTATAGGCTAATGGATGTACCACATATGATTGATTGATTGAAATATTGATTGACTGAAATACTGAAAGATTGAAATACTGTATAATGAATTGATTTCATTACTGTAAGGACATTCATTCATAACCTCTTTACACGTTATGTTATTCACTGGGCTTTAGCTCACTGTTTATATATATATGTAGGTGCTCAGCCACCAGACCGAAGCTAGGAGCGTGGGATTGGTCCCCAGTTTTGTCAGCCAGCCTGCGTGCCTCACTGTGAGGTTCCGAGACGCTATGCCATGGCTTGGGGTGTTTTTGTGTCCCCATAGGTCTCCTTACTGTTTTGTACCTTTTGTATACACTGTTTGACTGTACTGTTATCGAGGGATTGAGTTCCCGTACTGTGTGACTATAAATGATTGTATAGAGTGTACTGTTTTGGACTGTATGAATGCATAAAATGTTTTTGACATACAGATTTTCACAGCTCTATGGACACTAGTTATTTACTGTATTGGCTTCCGCCAGGCCCTCTACTCTGTTTGACTGTATTTCTGTTCTGTAGGCCTTCGGTAATCTCGGATTACTGGCCAGTTACGGTGCTAAACCCATAGGGCCGGGTTTGGGTCGTGACAGTGTAAGTGTAAGGTGTAAGGTGTAAGTGGGTTGCATATGGTGTGCAACCTCAAAAAAGGTGTAAGTGTAAGGTTTAATTTTTCACAAAAGGTGTAAGTGTAAGGTGTAAGGTATAAGGTGTAAGGTGTAAGGTGTAAGTTGCACACCATAACTAAACCCTTTTGAGAGAGGCCAATTTCAACATATATGAATTAGAGCTGAGCAAGGAAACCGTAAAATTCGTAATTCGATCCGGTCTATTTCAATTCGATAGGTTTAGATTGATTTTTTGAATCCGTGGTTCGGTTTTGGAATAAAAATTTCAAAATCCGTAGGCCACGGATCAATTCTGGATTGAACCTCATAGTTCTGGATTGGAACCGATCCGGACTGTCTATAAATAATCTATATTTATATCATATATAGTGTATGTTTTTTCTTTGATTTCTGGTATAGTGTTATTCATTGTGTTAAGGAAGTAAGACAAAAGGTAAAAGACTTAGTCTGCATGTTACTAATTAAAGTGCATCCATAAAGATTGAAAGCTGGGCTCATTTTTGAAGTAACTTGAGAAAAATAAATATAAATATATAGCAATAAGTTAACCATATACTATGTATATATATATATATATATTTTATATTGACAAAAACATTCATTACACTAAAACCATCCAATGATGAGCTATCTAGCTTATTCGGTTGTAAACTAATTTATCAGCAATATTAGCTAATTTGGTAAAAA